>CM051836.1:7915205-8537705 GCA_028451465.1 Erethizon dorsatum | reverse complement strand
ATCTATGTGACTGCTGCTTAGGGTTAAAAGAGAAAGGCAAGGAAGGTTATGGCACTTTTAGTTGGAATCACCATGTTCAACAGTTGACAACTTTGGGAACTACAGACACCTGCTCCAGGAAGTCAAGTTAGTATTCAGCAGATCCCAAGGCAGGGGGTTCTGGCCACATAATGACAAATGTTTGTATGACACATCCAGGGCCATCTGCATGGGCCAAGGGAGTCTATGTAAATTTCTGTACTGACAGTTCCAATTTGCCTTATTGAAATGCTCTCACTTCCAAGGTTACTTATAGAGGTGTATATACTAAGCCTTATATACCACTGGGGCACACACTAATGACAGGAACAACTAGGTTGGGTGGATTTGCCATCTCATCTTTCAATGCCTACCATGTATCTACTTTCTTTTAAGGATTGCTCTGTCCATGGTATTACCTTATGTTTAGGCCAAATTTTTATTTAACTTAGCTGAAGTAGGTTCATACACTACCACAAAGCAGTAATGGGATGAAGGGGAGAGATTCAGAGGACCTCTTCCACAATAGGCAGCAAGGGGCATTGATGGGAAGACAAATGGGTCTTCAAACCCAGCCAAGTCCCCATGGCCGCTTGTCCTCAGTCTTTAATATTACAGACTTTCAGAGTCCCACATCACTCCAATGTTGACTGCAGACATTTTTATTTCCATTGCCTTTGTTATTTGTTTGTTTATAAAAGCTAAACTTTGGCCATTTGGTGATGCTGGTGTGATGAGATGCATGCTGATCCCTCCCTGGGAAACACTTTTGACTCACAGGAACTCTGTTTACTCCAACCACTACCTTTTATTTATGTCTGTCAATCGCTGGGCAGCTAACTAGACTGTGGCATATGGATCCCCAAAGGCAAAGGAGAGAGGCTCCAAATGCTGGTACACTGCCTCAAAAGGAGTTCATATTTATGATTTCACTTACCCCACATTGTGAGTTTAAATGTGGCAATTTTCAAGCTGGGAAAACAATTTCCATTAACAGATCCTGGAAATGCACTCTTTAGTCTTTTAGATACCTTTATGGTCCAACTCCCTTCTTAGTCCCTCTCTCAAAAGAAAAAATAAAAACATCTGTGCACTTCGACAACTACATAAAGGGCAGTGATGGACCCTAGGAGGCTCAGCGTTACATGGGCAGCTACTGCCCAGGTTCTGTGACCATTTTTCTCCTGACTCTTCTACTCTGTTTTAAGGGAATGTAATTGGAAAGACTCAGCGGGAGATGGAGGAGTGTCAGCAGGCACAGCACAGGGATGAAAAGAGAGTGACTGGAAGGGAGAATGAAAATTGGGGCTCCCAAGATCTTAATTCTAATTTTTGCCATGAACTATGAGACCACTCTTCTGTCTTCAAAAGAAAAAAAAAGAAAAAAAAAAAGGCTTCTCTGTTCTGCTTGGGGACAGGATCCAGTTTGGGGTCAAGGGTGTGCAGAGGTGTTTAGAGACTGAACAATACTCATGGAAAGATCTTCACAATGGACAGATTGGGAGGAATTTATGTCCTGTGTCAGTGGGCTCATGACCTTGCAATGCAGTCACACAAGGGCTGTCTGAAGTTGTTCCCTTCCCTGAGAGCCTCTGGACTTGATGACCCCTTATGCTGCAGTGTTCTAGCTCACTGGTCTGTTGGCTGGATCTCTTCAAGCAGATTGTCAATTCTCCAGAAAACAGAAGCTACTTTCTGTATTTTTAGACCCCTCTCCACAACATTTAATACAAGGTGCTCCATGAAATGTAGGAGTTTGAGTAGGTTTTTTTTTTTTCTTTTGCTATATGGATGGATGAATGAACAAATGCATGAGTAAAATCTAAATGCAGTCTCACTTATGTGTCTATAACTCAGCTAGGTGACAAATTTAGCTATCTGAAAAAGAACTAAGATGTGAGCAAAGAAAAAGTAATAAAGTGTGTGTGGGAAAACCAACATAGGGGTGAGTTAAATGTTCATTTTGTTAAGTTAAAATGTTTAAAGAGAAAACCTACCGTCTATGGCATCTTCCTTTAGTAGAACACTCGAAAAAATCAAAGAAATAGGAAAGAAAATATTTCAACATGAAATGAAGTCCTTTAGGTTGAATAAGTTTAGACACATTTAAAAGTTTTTTTTCTCATTTCATCTCATGCTGGTGAGAACTTTATCTTGGGCAAACAGTGACTTGCCTGCAGGCTGCCGTTTGAAAGATGGTGTGCTGGAAAAATAAACATCTTTCAATTGGCCACATCAGGAGTCCAATTTTGGATTTTTACTATCCATACATAGGATCTACCCATTATGAGCCAAAGTGGAGTGTTTACTTCTCTTTCCCAAAGCTCCTGTGGACTTCACCAGGCATCCTTTAAGGTGGTGTTCAAACACGTCATTCACAGAAACGCACCCAGAGGACCAGCTTCAGTGGTACATGAATATTGCCATTAATTTTTTTTTTTTGTACTGGGAATCGAACTCACAGCCTCCCACTTGCAAAGCAGGTGCTATGCCACTGAGCTATATTCCTAGCCCACCATTAATTTTTGAAATTAGAATTTTGGGGAAAATTTTAAACATGAGTGACACTGGTTAGCAAACTAAGATCATCTTTCCATTATAAAAATTGTATAAATCTTTCTATAAGTTCAATCCTCTGCAGTAGTAAAAGGGAAGTTACAGAAAGAAAAGAGAAGAAAGAATGAGCCAGGCATCATGGTACAGGCCTGTAATCCCAGCACTCTGGGAGGCTGAGGGAAAAGGATGGCAAGTTTGAACCCTGTAACAACTTAGTGACACCCTATCCCAGATGAAAAATAACAAATCAGGTTGGGAATGTAGCTTAGTATGAAGGCTTTGGGTACCATAAAAGAAAAACAAAGTTTTACTGACTTATGAAGAATGCTTAATTTTTATTGAAAAAATTAAGGCAGACTAGTTGTACCACAAAAAGTTTTCTGAGGATAGGTGGGTAGAAGAGAATATGTAAAGGTTACTAGAAACTTCTTCCAGCTGTGTTAGTCTCTTGCCTGCCTCTGGTGGACTCAGATTCTCTACCAGGGGTCAGGGCCATCTCTAGGGTTGGTTGTGCTGAATAAGAACCCTTCATACTGGGGATCAACACTCCGATAGGCTAATCACAGTGGCCCTCTGAGCTTCAATGTCTTCACCCGTCAAACAGGACACTAGAAGTTCCAACTCAGGATTACTGAACGAACTATAACTGGGCTGTTTCACGCGAGCAACTTAGATGCTACAAGTACTAAATAATAACAAGGCATTGCCCTTACCATACAACTGAGCACTTGAGTTAGGGCCAGAAGTCCTGAGTTTAAATCTCAGCCTTGCCACTTAGGGTGTGCCATTGGGCAACTGAATAACATCGCTCAGTCTCGGATTCCCATTTGTGAAATAGGGATCACGATACATTCTGAGCCCATAATAGAAGTTCAACAATTTCTTATTTATCTAGGATTAGAGCTGTGGAATAGCAAAAGATGGCATAAAATATAGGTCGAGCCCTAGATTTTACCTAGATATGATTTTATAGACAAAAGAAAAAACTCCCTGAGATGACCTTATTTCTTATTTTTTTTTCTTTCTCCTGAAAGTGGAAATCAGTTGCCCACTGTAGTTAATTAGGGATTCTTCATATATTGTTATTAATTAAGGTTAGTATTACACATGCTAAAGAAAAGTGAAAAATGACTAGGAAGTGGTTTTAGTTTCACAAGATTAATATGCTATTGGCAATTTTACATGTACGCTATCATGAGATATATTAGAATTACACAAAGGGAGGTGGGTCTCTTCTTTGTTTATTTGTCCCATATCCTTTGGAGTGTTCTGCTCAGTTCTAGACAATAACTGCAGGGAATATTGACAAACTGGGGTCTGTCAGGAGAATGACCAGAATCATGTGATGAACTTGGAGCCTTCATACATGTAGAACAGTGTTGAAGAAGGTATGATATAGGGAAAATATAAGAACCACCTTCAAATATCAGCATGACTGACTTGTAGAAATTAGAGCAAATTTATACTGTGGGGTCCGAAGGAGAACACAATTAGCCAGCAAAAGACAAGGGGGTATGTTTTAACTCAGTATGAAAAAGAAATGGCAAACAGAACCAAGGAAAAATGGAACTGGCTATCTTAAGAAAGAGAAAGTGCCTTGAGAGGGGAGGCATTCAGTAAGAGACCAGATGGTTATTTGTTGGGATTTTTATAGAAGGGAGTTCTACATTGGGTGGGAGACTATAGTATTTAGTCACAAACCCACTCCAGCAACCACAAATATCACTAAGTGAATGCTATGTGCTAGCACCATAAAAGGTCCGAGGTAAAGTCTAATATATATGATAGACACAGTTCTTGTCCTAGTAACATTTACAATCTGATTGGAGAAATAGTAAGTAGAAATGCTAAGTGCTAGGCATTTAGAGGGTGAAGTGACAGAAGATGTCAGAGGTGCTTAGGAAAAGTGAAGCTGAGGAGGTGACATTAAGCTGAGATTGGAGTGGGGGGAGGAGTCTATGTTTGGAAAAGGAGCAGCAGACTGGACAAAGAAAGACCATGTTTTAGGCAGAGGACGGCTCATATTTAGAGTTGTATTTAGAAATTTAGAGTTGTATTTCGAGATTGGAGGTTCCGAGCCGTGGAACAAAAAGGTATTTTTAATATTAATAAAGTTCACTTGGTGTGAGGAAAACAAAGGACTGAAGGGAGGCAAGTGGGGAGATATGGAGGCCAGATAAAAGGCTGTAAGGGGCCAGGCAAGAGTTGACAGTGGGTTGGAAAGGGGAGAGGCTATAAATTCAGGATATGTCTTAAAGTAGGGGGGACAGAACTGGCTGATGGGTTGGCTATGGGGGTAAAGGAAAGTTAATATTTAAGTTGGTTTCTTCTCTGAGAATGTGGTAGATGGTGGAACCATTTGTGGAGATAAGAGAAACTAAAAGATTTGGGAAAAGGTCAAGAGGTAAACTTTGGAGGCATTAAATTTAAGATGCCTGTGACATATCCAAGAGAAGCCATGTCAGTCTTCTGGCAAGATATGAATCTAGAGGTCAAAGGAAATGGTCAGGCTGGGGATAAGGAACTATAATTTCAATAAAAATAAGACCTACGTATACCATCAGCAAGAATTTTTATGAAGAGCGAAAATAGTAAAGGCTATAATAATTGTTGTATGGTTAAACAAATCTCTAATGGAACTTTTTTTGCCAAGACCTGTGCTTGGCGCCAAGCAAAACAAACATAAAGCAAACGAACAAACAAAGAAGGACCAGGCATGGATCCAGTTGGCAGAATTAGACTCATCTGAAAATCCCCAGGTGTATTCACATATTCAGCATAAGGAGGATGATGATCTTGGATCTTCAGAGGGTTCGGCCAGGCCTTTACTCATGGACATGGTGACATTCATGGCAGGCATTCCCCAAGAGGACCAGCAAACAAAGGATACCCTCAAATCCCTGTGCCCTGATCTTCAGCCATGAGAGCTCTTCAGTCTAGGGGAGCATTACATAATTATCTTTGGAAATCTCAGAGAGGAAGGACTTGGAACTCCATAAATATAGTCTCCACCTAGTCCTTGTACACATTAAGTTTCAGTGTGTCCATCTTTATGCTCTGAATTATCATACACTTGCAGGAAAATTAGTTTGGAGAAAGCAACCAAGCAAAATATTTCAGATGGTTTTAGTTGAGTCTCGATTTGTGAAATGGTAAGGATGGAATAGGGCTTCAGTTGTTCACACCTGTCTACAAAATCTTGAATTTGAGCCAGGTGTAATGGCACATGCCTGTAATCCCAGCACTTGGGAGGCTGAGTTCGAGGCCAGCCGGGGCTACATAGCAAGCCCCTGTCTCAAAAAACAAAAAACAAAACAAAAACTTTGAATTCAAGTGACAGAGGAGTGTTGGATGAAATCGCCTTTGGAATCTCATCCGGCTTGTACAGACATGCTTTGCTTCTCCTTCCCCAAAGTAGATTCAATTTTAATCAGACCAGGCTGCTAGGCATCCTATTTTCCTCCAAGCATTGCATCTCTGCTGGTTTCCATGCGCTGTTTCTTGCTATTCTCCTTCACTTCTCTCCTGAGACTAGTGGCTCTGCAATGCCTCTGTGTTTTCCTTGCCCTCTGCACATTTCAATTCCCATTGCTCTTTCTCTGGCACCTAGCAGTCAGTTCAATGCTCTCTACTTTTACATGTGTATTAGTCTTAATCTTCAACTTGTATATATAAGTCCTTTGGAGTAAAGAGTTGGTATCTTCAGATCAACTCCCCAAAATATTTAAGTGTCAAGGACTGTGCAGGCACTCATAGGAATAAACAAGTTATAGACCTCATCATTTAAGGATGTACAATCTAGTGTGGGAGGAAGAAAAATTTCTCAATAGTTAATGAAAGATTGTAAATAGATTTTAAAATAAAGGTCTATGGAAGCACTCCAAAAAAGAAGATAGGTTAATTGTAAAAGCAGTTAGGAGTTAGAAAACCTTCAAGGAGTGTTTCATGGAAACAGCAAAGTGAAACCAGAGGCCTAGAATCTGGGGAATGTGTTCACAGTGAGATGAACTTCTGGGAGATGAGGTTAGAACAGCGTTTGAATCTAAATCATGATCATCCTTGAATGCTATACAAAGAAGCTGACATTTACGCATGAGCAAGAGGGATGCAGAAGGTTTCCGAGCAGGGAGAGGCCTCAGTTCAACAGCTTGGTTACACTTAGCAGAATGCAAATGATACAATCATTCATAAGTAAATGCACATCAATTAACTGAAAAATATAATAGTACCTGTGAGAAAAGTAGACGAGGTCAATAGTTTTAACCCTGGATTCAGGGATGATGGATATAGTAGGTTACTTCAAAGAAAATAGGTTTCACATGGAAACTTAGGGTTGGTTTTTGGGGCAAGAAGAATTAGATTTATTCTCTCTGCAATGCCAAAGGACAGAATTAGATCATGGAGACAAAGCCACAGGGACACAGCTTTCTGCTCAAAATAATGGCCAACTTTGAAACAGTTAGAGCTCCTTGGCCACTCCTGACTGCAGGGTGGTGATCTGGTAGGACATTGTTGAGGGGCTATGTGTTTGTCAGTAATAACGTGGAGTGCATATGTGGACCAGATGAAAGTTGGGGTTCAATCAGTTGCTCCCAAAACCTGGGTCCAATGGGCTGGACTAAGCTGTGATTAAGTTTTCACTCATGAATGGGGAAGTAAGGAAAGATAAGTTTTGTGGAGTGAGTTTTCAGAAAGCAGATTTTTCTTTTAGAGGGTAGTCTCTTATATGTTATTATTTTCTTCCTTCTTTTTCATTGTTAACATATTGCTTCTCCAATTAGATGATCTTTATCAGAGATGGTAATTTTTGTTTTGTGTCTTACTAATGGCTTTCCTTGGCAGTATAAAACATTGCCAAATATCTGCACGCTACCGTTTCTTTGATACTTTAATGGTCCATGATATTAGGAGAAGTGATTTCAAGAAAATCTCTGTCCACTCTAAGAAGGGGAAGAGTAGCTATTGATAGGAGGGGCTATTGAAGGTGAGTATTTCCTTGCAGTGGATTAAAAGTCAGTGCACAGTGAGCTTGGTCCTTCAGACTCTTCCTTCGATGGGGCTTGAGAGTTCAGGAGTCCGGTGTCTTCCTTGTCTAATAAAGGTTCTGCCACCTCCTTTCTTGCTTTATGTGTCTCCCTGTGCTGAGCTGGCTTCAGCAGCACTCCCACATGGGCCTGTGCAGGGTGATTAAAGTACCTTTCTGAGGGTCAAAGGAGAAATATTATTTGGATGTGATTCTCTGCTCATTTACCAAGGCCAAACCAGAATTATTTTGCTGGAAGTGGGGCCCAGAGTAGCAGCAAGGACCAATGGTCATTTGCTCTGTCGTAGCCAAGGGAAGGGCAGTTGAGTCTAGGACAGAATGGTGTTTGTGGGTCTGAGGCCTTGACAGCTCTGTCTCAGTCACTTTTGTTTTGGACCGGGGTCTTAAATGTTCTTTCCATCTTGAGTTCGGGCTGTGACATCATTGGCTGTGTGGATCATCTAAGGCAAACTGATTGAGAAGCTACCAACTGGATGGAAAACTCAGAGTCCGTAGGATTCTGCTGACCTAACAGCTTAGGGTGGGGAGTAAAGTGTGAGAGGTTAAACAATGGCCATGCAGAAGGAAAGAGAGTTGGTGAGGTTCTATGCAGGCCTCCTAGGTTCCCTTAAGGAATACGGGTAGGATTGGGGTTCCTCCCACCTGGGACCATTCCTCTTGAGCATAATGTAGGAACAGACAGTTCTGTGATCTGCAGAGGAGGAATGCTGGCAAGGCAGAGAGTCAACCAAAAGACAGGCTTTGCCTTTGGTTTCTGATCCTACCAAATGACACATAGGAATTGGCTTTTTTTTTTTTTTTTTTGTTGCAAAAACATGCATAGAACACTCTGGGTGGAGGAAAAAATCTGAAGGCCTGATTTGAGTAACTCACTTAATTTCTGGCCAAGTGATATGGCCTGTCATGTCCTGGATCTAGGATGACCTGCTCACTGTCCTTTGTTCAGCACTTTCTTGGTTTTGACATTTAAAGGCCCATATGCTGGGAATCACTTTGATCCCAAGCAAAGCAGGACAGTTGGTTACCCTGACGGCAGCTCAGTTTCTCAACTGTAAAATGGGAATAATTACATGCTCAGATACCTGTAACGTGAGGGTCAAATGAGATGAGAGGTGGGAAAGGGCCTTGAGGTTAATTTGGGTCAAATGCAGGTGGCTGAATTGGAAGTACCAGTAGCACCCTCCTCGTGTGAGGGCACACGCTCTACCTAGAAGACTGCCGCTTGGTGGAACCCTAGACGTCTCACAGACCTCTACAAATCCTCCTGCAGTGTCCCAAGCCAGAATGGACCGAGCTTTCTTTTTTGGTTCCACTGTACTTGTATGTCCTATAATAGCAAGCTTGTCACTCCATTACCCACCCATTTTGGTTCCTCCCAGCAGATGGAGAGCTCTGAATTGATAGGAACCCTGCGCCCTGCACAATAGCTAACACAGTAAGTTTTGGTTAATATTTATTAAATGAAGGAGAAATTTTGAATCCCGGAGATCTACCGTAGTGGTAGTTGAACTCCCAGAAATACGGAAAGCACATTTGTTTTACATGTGTGAATAGGTATTTTTGGCTCTATAGCTCTCTTTAGGGTGCTATGGCTAAGATCAGCTGATACAGTTCCAGAGAACTGGATGGGGACATGAAGTCTGGCTCCCTCAGCAGGAATTGCACAGACAGAAAGCACTGCTAAGGCACATCTGACCCTGAGCCCACCCACACTGTGAGAAGCAGGTGTCAACAGTTGATGCACAGCTCGCGGTGAACCACATTTGGTCCTGTAACGCAGCACCATTTGTCACCAGCAGCAGGTGTACAGGTCTATGACAGGTACCTTGGAGATGCTCCACAAAAGATAATGTAGGAATGAGTGAAGGTCTCCTCACAGCTAATAGAGGCAGTGAGACAGCATCAGGGTGAGAGCCAGCCTACAGGTTCCATCTCTGAGGCCTTTGTTCAGTGAAAGGAAGAAAAGCTGGGCCAACTGTAAGCAGTGGCCGTGAAAGGTAGAGTCAGTACGGACAGAATGCCAGGTGCGCTGGCAGGACCACTATTTTCATAGGTGCTTTAAGTACACAGGGTCATAATGCTGGAGAATTATCTTCTCCAATGTTAGGAAAAGACTCCTGAGGAAGAGAAGAAAACTCTGATCTCCTGGGCCTCCAAACACAGCTTCACCCTGTGCCTCCGACTCTTCCATTTCTCTTCTTCCTCCTCCCTACTTTTACCACCACCTACAGCCCTCATCTTTCGCTTCAACAGCTCCGCTCCTATCTTTTTTTTGTAATGGAATCCCAGGAGAGGTTTTGTTTGAGGAAATGATTCCCTGCTGAAAACAGGGATAACAAAGATCGAAAAAGAACGCATGAATCACCCCCTCTCTGTTCCTATAGTGTGTGTTTACAGTGGCAAGAAGAACCCATCTTGCTCATAGATATCCTTTCCACTGCTCAAGGAGAGCTGCCTCCTCCGGAAGCCCTCCTAGGACTCCCACCCCCAGCAGGGGCAAGATGTCAAACTCTCTCTGTGTTGTTTTCCTACGTGCCTCATTTGTTTATTCTCTGTTTATTTTTATGGTACTTTCTTTCCCCTTTGTAATAGTACTAACTGTGACTGGATGGTATCTTCTCTCCCTCCTTCTTTCGTAAATGTGACCACCATTAAAAAAATTTGGATAGTTCATACAAACATTGAGATTTTTATTTTCTCTGGAAAAATTACAAGATCTGGCAATGTTCCCACATATCAGTGTCAGGCCAGAACTGAGAAGAGGCTGTGCTGTCTAGATTAGGCACACGCTCTCCCTTGCTACGTCCTCATCACTTCCTGCGATCTCCCTGAGCCTCAGCCACAGCGTCCACTTGAAACATAGTGTAGTGGATAAGTGCGTGGGGGCGGGACCTGGTTCATGTTCTAGCTGTGCACTTACTAGTTGTGTGACCTTTGACAAGTCACTTAACCTCTCTGTGCCACTGCTTCATTATCTATGAAAAAAGATTTTTCTACAAGTACTGATGATGGAACTCAGAGCTACTCTACCCTCCCTTAGTCACCATGACCTCTGGGTCACTGAGCCACCACCCCTCCCTTAGTCAAGTCTCACTAAGTTTCCTGGGCTGGCCTGGAAACTTGTGACCCTTCTACCGCTGCCTGCTGAGTATCTGGGATTGTAGGCGTGCACCACTGTGTCTGGTTGAAAACGAGTTTCTTAATGGTATATACGTTATTCTTGTGAGGATGTCATAAATCATGGAATGTATATGAGGACTTAGATAATGCTTGCCATATATAGTAAGTGTTCAGTAAATATTCACTGTAATGATTATTTAGCATGGTGTCTGTACTGTCCTTTTATTTCTTGGAGTGAAGAAGTATTGTCTGTTCTCACGACTCTATAAAGCCGAGGAAGCCACACAGGGTTTGTCTGTGCATCATTTCATGCATTTTCTTACATGGCTCCTTGGGTACTTGTGGTTGCAGTCTCTGCACTAGACGATGAGATCCTAGGACTGCCAAGATCATAATTTATTCATATTTGCTTTCTGTAGTAGTTGAGCATTTTGAAAATACTCTATTTGAAATGTTGGTAGAATTAAATCACCCAATCCTGGTGATATACTTTCATTTTCCTGCTTTTAGGATGTTCATTATTAATGGCCACAAGACCCCTGGAGTGAAAGTTATTGGTTTAATTTGTGTTTTATATATATAGTCTGTACAGCAGGCTAGTATTTTCTAGCTCTCATGATGCAGACAGAACAAACACAGGAAATGATATGATTATGATCTCCATGGATATTGGCCGGATATGATGTGGCCCATGGGACAATCAACAAGTAGGGATTTCCTACACGCTCAGTTCTCTGCTAGGTTCTCTTGGACAGTTGGTGACTCGCTTTACTGAACTATACCTGGAAATACAGGTAAAGAGAAGAAGGAAGCAAATAGGAGTGGAGAAAACTTGTGAGCCACAAAAAGAGTGACTTGGCTAGTGCTATGGGAATTTTCCTTTAAAACATTTCTCCGAAGGAATGAATTCATTTTCATGGGAGTAGAGAATATGATTAAGAGGTCTTATACTTTTTCCACTACATGTGTGCAGTGATGAAGGATGAATAATATATGTAAGTTTCCCTGCCTGACCTACCTTTATTTGGGGTCTCTAGGCCAGTTTACCATCTCCACTTAGTAGGAGGAAACTGGTTCCTTTGGTTAGGAGTCCCCTGGGCCGGGCCCCTTTTACCCTGAGGAGGAAGTGGATTAGATATCATTATTGAGCCATGATGTAAGGCCATGGGGTCAGTCCTAAAATGTTACTAGAACAGATGGCCCAGAATTTCTCTGCAGGTGCTCAACTCAGAGGTTGCCCCATCTTTTCCTTTTTGCCTGTCTTCAGAGAGCAGGCTTTGTTTAGATACCCGAGCTTTCTAACTTCAAGCTTCTCTGTGGAAAGCTGTGTGCGAATTAGCTGAACATGACTTGGTACTCTGAATGTAAAAGGGAATGAAGCTGCATATTTGAACATCTCTCTCCCTTGATATCTTGAAATTTTCTGCTCATTGCAATGAAAAGAAGCTGAGTGTGGTCTGTCCTAGAAAAGACAATCCTATCTAATTTGGGTCAGAAACCCAAACAAACAGAAGGTGAAGCAGAAAGAAAAAGAAGTGAGGAAAGAAAAGGGATTCATATCCAAGAACTCCACATGCACCAGAAACTCTTCATCAGTGATTCATTTTATTCCTAAGACAACCTTGCAATACTTACATCAAGATCTCATTTGGAAGATGAAAAGACTATACCAAACGATGATAGTTAATACTTAATAGTGACTTTATTATGTGCAGGTACTATGCTAAGCACTTTGTATTATCTCATCGAATCACTTATTCATTGAAATAAATGCTAGTTTTGCCTCCTTTTATATTTGGGAAAACTAAGGATTAGGGAGGTAAAGTAAGTTGCCCAAAAGACTTTTGCCATTCACCGGCAGATCTGGGATTCACAGTCAGTCCTGACTTCAGGGCCCTAACCACCAACTGATGGTCCATACTGCTTGCTGCTTGCCATTTCCCCAAGATCACAGTGATGGTACAAGTGGGAGGCAGTATTTCAATTCAGGTCTAATCAACACCAAAACACATTTTCTTTCCAAACCCTCAACTCCTAGCAGAGCCAGGATGGGTATCTAATACTTCTCTCTCCTGGTCTGTCTTTGTCTTATAGCAGCTGCCTTCTCAGAAAAGTCAAAAGACAGAGCAAGTCTGAAATAAAGTTGCTGATGAGAGGGAGGGTGAAAGAGAGAGAGAGAGAGAGAGACAGAGAGAGACAGAGAGAGAGACAGAGAGAGGGGGAGAGAGAGAGAGACAGAGAGAGAGATGGAGAGAGGGAGGGAGAGAGAGAGAGAGAGAGAGAGAGAGTGAGAGATGCTATTTTTGACAGAAACAGCCTCTTAAAAGAAAGCAACATACAATTTGTATATCAGCAGGAGAAAGCAGTGCTTTGGCGGGCAAATCACAGCTCACACAGTGCTATTCTCGCCTAGGAAAAGGCCGTTCATTTCCTCTGCTGTTCATCTCCCCATCCACCCTCGCCACCTCGCTCGCCACCTTCCTACCCCTTCTTCTCTCTTTAATATGTTGCTTTGCCTTTTATGAGCTTCTCAGCCAGGCATGATAAGAAGGGAGCTCTAACAGGAGTAAATGCACATTTGTCTTTGTGACTTCACTGGGATTCTGCAAAGTAAACCAGCACTGTGGAACTCCAGCCTCTCTCCTGCTTCCAAAGAGTATGGGCTGTGAAAGCTGCCCGGTTTCCTGTGCTCCCTGATGTTTTCTGTGGATTTTTTAAGACTCCACTTTAGAAGATGCGAAGGCAGCGATGGGCGCCTTCCCTCGCACCAAGGTGTGGTATTGAAAGAAGGAGGGTTCAGAGTCAGAATTAGTTCCCAAGCTCTGTCCCACCAAACACTCAGAGAATCTGGGCACAGTGTTATCTCCCTGAGTCTATTTCCTAACCTGAGAAAGGGAAATGATGGGACCTAAATCCCAAGGTGAGGGGAAGATTAATGCTTGAACATCCACAGTACACCCAATGCATTCCCTAGCACACAGTAGGTGTGACAAGGGTGCAAGTGTCCCCTTTGCCATCGCCCCACACTTATGATATAGTCTAAAATGATCTGCTTTTCATTTTCGAAAGAAATGAAGAATGTGTGGCATTTTAGCAAAAATATCTTTGGGGTACTTTTGTCCAATCTATTATGGACAAGCAGAGAAATCTTAATATACATGGGATGTACTGTTTCCCATTTTTAGGTACAGGGCAAGCCCTTCACCTATGGCGTGGCACTGATCCTGGATACTTGTGCCCCCAAACTACAAATGGTACAGAATCTCCAGAGACAAGGATTCCCTAGGGAATTCATGTAGTGCAGACAGTGAGCCATTTTCCCTTGAGAACTCTTGACTTTCCTGTTGCCCTGTTGGCTTGGTGGGCCTAAGTGCCAGGGTATTTGTGTGTATATGTGTGTGTTGGAAGGTGGATGTCAAATGGATAAGTGGAGTTTGTCCTCTGAGTAGTTATTTCTTCTTCATACTTCCCTTCCTTGTATCCTTGAGAAGGTGTTCTTGCCTAGTGGCTGAGAAGAAATCCTGGAATCAGGCTGTCTAATGGAAAAATCCAGCTCAGGTAATCTTGGGCAAGTTCTTGAGCCTTTCTATGTTTCCTGAATTGTGTGAAGATGCAAATGGAATTACCTCTCAGTGTTACTGTAAATAAGATAATGCATATCACGTATTTTGTAGCAGTGCCTGGAATGGCCAAAGCACCATAAATATTAACGATAAATCTTATCATTGATGCCACTAAAATGCTGCATTGATCCCTTGCCATGTCTGTCTGGACTTCTGGACTCTTCCCCTAGGAAGCTTTCTGAGCCCTTTCTCTAATCCATCCTGTAGGTCCTGGACTGAGAAATCTTCTGTACTAATCCTGTTCTCCTTTCGCGAGCCTCCAGTCTCTATTCAAATGCGTGCACGCAGTCGCGCACGCACACACACACTTTCTTTCTCCACCTTCCTCCTTTCGTTCGTCCCTCCCTCCCAACCTCCCTTCCCTTTTTTCTCTCTCCCTTTTAACCCTGCATTCCCTCTCTCTCTTCAGCGCTTCTGAAGATTCAGGCAAATCCAGCCTCTCTGCTCATAAAGCTTTGTCTCTGATCAGGCCTGACCTGGGTCCCAGAGTTCATGGGGTTACCATGACAACAAGCATCCCTGGCTACCCATCAGGAGGCAAGGACCAATTGAAAGGGACTGTCATTTCCCTGGGACATACTGTATTTATCTGCAGCAGCAGGCCCTGCTCCAGTACTACACTATGGAAAGAGAGGCTGTTACTTGTGAGTGTGGGAGGAGGAAAAAGAAATATTAGCGTTTAATTTTTTTAAGCATGTTTTCTGTGGGGGAGGACAACAGATTGTTCCCAGAGAGAGACATTTTATTTCTAATGCAGCCAGTGTGTGTGGGGGGGTGAGGGGTGAGGGTAGGGCTTAAGTGCATTTCTGATGAACACAGTTGGTTCTACAGAGAAGGAAAAAATAAGTTATTTGACTCCAGAGTGACTCTTTGGTAGGTCTAATGGGAGGAGAGGGGTGGAAAATGAATGTTAATGACTATCCACTGTGACAGGCAATTTGTGCTGTTTTATCAAATCAACAAAGAAACTGCATAGAATTATTCCAATTTTACAGCTAAGAAAAGAGAGGCTTATAAAGTTACAGTGACCTACTGATTGAGGTCCTACCACTGGTAAAGTAATGGACCTCAGCGGGGTCCTTTGCCTCCGAGAATTGTGGTTTTGACACCATCCCATGCAGTTTTCCTGGCCCCTCCCACCCTACTTATTTTCCTTCTCCTTTGGGGCCTCCTGTTCTCCTTCCTCACACCACTTGCCGATCTTTCCTCCCTGGGTTGCTTTAGTCCTCTTTCCCAAATGGGACCATGTGGAAGAGAACGATGGCAGGAGGCAGTGTGTGTGTTGGTTATTCAAATTGCAAGTTGCTGCATCCCACCCTGAACTTGTATCATCAGATTATTAGAGGAAATCTCAGGACTTAGTGGGGACGTGTTAAACCACTTCTCTAGGTAATTCTGATACACATTTAAGTTGCACGGGGAGGAGTGTAGTTCTTTAGAGCGATAGATTCAACACCATACAGAATGGCGATTGCTTATTTGCTTCCCAATTATTTTCTGGGTCATTGTGATTCTCGCAAAGAGGGGAATTCTTTACAACCTTTTGTAGCACTCAGAGAAGCACCAGGCAAAGAAAGTGTGTTCAGAGAAGGCTCACAGGGCCTGAGGATACAATTACATTTTATGGTCCCAGTGTGTGGGCATGCAGATGTGTGTGTGTGTGTGAGTGTGTGTGTGTGTGTGTGTAGGATGGCAACTCAGAAACTTCCAAACTCTGAAAATGAGAAGTGTCACCACAAAATCTTGTAATGTCTCTTCCCGAGTCATAGCCTTAACCTCTTTCCTTTTTTTAGCCAGATACCAATATAAATAATTCTAGATAAATATTTTCTAGCATAGGGTTGAAGGGAGAAAGTGAGACAAAAATACTAAGAAATCTTGAGTTTATGTTAAAAACAACAACAACAACTCCAGTTAAAAGCAATATACAATCCATGCAGCAGGAAGTGGGAAAATCAGACTGGCACCCTCTGTCATTCCCACTGAGGTGCCAGGAATCCTCTACCCCTCCTCCCAGTGGTCTTCCATAACCTTCTACGTATCCCATGGGTAAAGCTGAGGTGGCAGCAATTACCCTGTGTGGGAATAAGCCCCAAATCTTCCCTTTATCTATGCGGGACTGCATCAATTCATGCCTGGTCAGTTCTTAGGCAAAAGCTGCAAAGACTCAGAAATCCTACATAATAGACTTCTTACCCAAGCTTCCCAGTTTTAAAGTGAAGGTGACAAACATAGACCCTGTCACTTTGGTCATCTGCTCTCACCCTCTGGTAACCTGTGACTGTGTCGGTTGTTTCCTATTGAGGCGACTGTAACAGCTATCTAAATGACCCTCGGCTGGGGACCCTCCTCTTTGTGATTCACATCATAAACCACTGCTGCCTGTCTGATCCTGCCCCCTCCTGTCAGTGGCCTTCAGTGGCTTCTACTGACATCGAGAAAAAATGCAGGGGAATTTGAGGTCCTTCACCATATGACCCCAACTAATTACTCCTACTGACTAACACCTCCTCCACTTAGCACGAATGCTTCATTATTTCTTGAGACCACCCTTTTGTTTGCCCACCTTTGCATTTGCCCGCTGCTTCCCACCTTCCCACTTCTCACCTGTCACAGTTCTTCAAGGCCTATGTCAAATGTTACCTCTGCCATGAAAACTGCCATGGGCAAATCTTCCCATTCAAACACTGACCCTCCTTTCCAGTGTTTCTGGCTCTTTTATGGCATTGATAAAATAAAAGGGATGTAAATGATTATGCTCATGAGCTGTACTTTATTATGCATCATTTAGTGTCTGGTATTACATTAGGACTCTCTCACTACCACCCTTGTAGCACTGTGCACAGGTCTTTTCATAGGGAAAGTATTCAGCGGGTATCTGTGAAGCTGAATGAGGTGGGTCCCGGACCTTCCTGAGTGCCCACTGTGTGCTCCTGTCACCTTGGCCCATACGTCTGGCATGGATAAGACACGTGACAAAAGACAAACATGTCATGATCATGGGGACCAGGAAGACTCTAACCACAGTCACAGTTAAAGACCAGACTTTGACCAATGTCCTGATTAGGGTATTACTCTTAGCAAATCCATTAAACTTCTGGTAGATGGTTTATGAAGGAGAATTATTAGCTGAGATTTTAACTGAGGCCAATCTGGTGTGAATCCTGCCACACATGCCTACTTAGGAAATTAGAACACATCATCTCTAACTGAAGGGAGTATTCATCATCATGAAGAAAAAAAGACTTGTTTAGACCAGCACATACATTTAGTTGACAACAAAAGGGCCAATAGATCATAATTAGTGGATTTACCAATTGCCTTTCCCTAGTGACCAGCATTGGCAGTGTAGGTCTTTATCCACAACCTAAGGGCTTCTGAATAATAACTCAGCCCTTCATCCAACCCCAAACATGCAGTGACAGCCAACAAACAGCATCTGTTTCAAAGAAACACCACCTGTCCAAATGGAAAATCAAGCATGGAACCACCTTGCTTCATCGGAGTATTTGTTTTGAGCACAGAAGATACAAAAAACCACTCTGTCATTAACACAGCCTTTTCATGTTCTGTGGGGACTGTGGCCTGGGTCCTGCCAAGTAGACCTGGCACATTTAGGAGGAACATTTGTATCTGAGGTATCAGTCTTCTGGTCTCCTGAGGCAGAGCCAGGTGATCTGCTTTGGAAGAATCTGGAGCTCGCTCAGGACAGGCTGGAAGCAAGGAAGGTCCCACAGGTGTGGTGTGTTCTAGCTTTACAGAGTGCAAGTGGCAGACGAGGACTGCCAGACAGATCCTTTCTGGATGCAAGCACAGGTACTAAGCCTGGCAAACATCTGTCTGTCTGGGCTGCAAAATCCCTGGCTTCTATAGGGTAAAAGAGAAGTTTGTAACAATGCCCGGAGTGCACTGAAGCTCATTTCTGTAGCGTAAACACCTCTATTAAAACTATTTAGTTTTCAGCTTTGGGAAGGGCTGAATGGTCTTTTAAAAAGTATTTGATATGACTCAAAATAATGTGAAGACCAAATTGATCTCCTTTGCCAGACCATCATTAGACAGCTGTCAGCCCCTTTTCAATGGGTCCACAGGAAACATGGAGTGCTCTTCACTCTCCCTACTCACTTTCTGCCTCTGCCACGCAGAATGGCTTCCTGGGTCACCTCAGTGTAAGCAGATGGCTGGAGCAGGCACGTATGTCAGTAGCCCTTGCTTTGCCATGATTCTTTGGTATTTGACGTCTTGGTGAATGACAATTAAGGATGTGTGAAGCAGAGGTGGGATAGCAACCTGGCAAGTGTGTGGTATGTGTGTGTGTGTGTATTTACTATAACCAATCTTGGATGGTGTGTTTCATGGAACCTCTAAACTGATGGACTTTCCCAAGGCAGATACTCAAGGTCCTGTTAGCATGAACTTTACTCTTTTGATTTTTTGTCAGGAATGGTCATGGCTCCATGGCCATTAGCAAATTTGTCCCTGGAAAGAATGGAGCATGGTGAGATGGCTGGGAACAAGGGACCATCATTTGGGATTCCTGACTTGCGGATCAGCCATCAGTGAACTGAAACATGTTCCTCCCATTGCTCTCTCTCTTTCTCTTTCTCAAATTTAGAAATTTAAGCAAAGAATCAGGTTTTTCTTTATTATGGGGTTGGATTTTTTCCAAGAATTTAACACAGAAAGAATCTTTGAGCATGGGAAATCTATAAAAACTGTGTTCCCACTCACAGTATTGGTGCTTGGTGCCTTCAAGCAGGTGTCTGTTTTTGCAGTTTGCCTTCAGAGTGATAATGGATATTCTGGGCTCCAAAAGTATTTTTTTCATTCCTCAGTTTATGGTTATTAATTTGGCCCCATGTGCGTAGGTACAGAGAACCTGGCCTAAGTCCAATCTCTTGCCTTTAATGGTGCTGCCCGTCAAAAGTCCAGCACAACTTTAGTTATAGCCATAAGCTCTGAAGTTAGACAGCTTGGTCTTGAAATTTGGTTTCAGCTCTTTATCTGTGTTGGTCTGCTCAGGTAACTTAAATCTATCCCTCTGTTTGCTCATCTGTAAAATGGGGATACTGTAGAGATGCCGTAAGGATTACATACACACCACATTGTGTGGCACACAGGCACTCACTCAATGGCTTTTATTGTTGAGTGCAGATAACCTTTATTTTTTAGGCACATGTCACACAAATTTCCAATTTTTTTTTTTTGTGTGGGTACTGGGGGTCAAACTCAGGACCTCGCACGCCAGCAGGCGCCCCTGCCACTGAGCAATATCACTGGCCCTTTTTCCATATGTGGGTACTGGGAGCTGAACTCAGGCCCTCGCGCTTGCCAGGCAGGTGCTTACACCACTGCGCCATCTCACTGGTCCTCCAATATTTTTTGAGTTGTCACTTGTTCTAAGCACCTGTGTGTGGGATGGTGTGGCCGAAATACTGTGTTGACTGGACAAACCACTTCACCTTTCAGTATCTTGTTTTCTTAACTGTACCAAATATTTAGATCAGATGATGCCCCTGACTCTTAAAACCCCCAGTAAATTATAATACTGCAGGGTCATTGATGTTTTGGTCATTTCAAAGCTTTTTAGGGTGACGTTCTTTAAGTTTCTGAAATGAAAGTTTCTTCTTTGACAAACACAACTCTCTAGATCTTCTTTAAATTTTGCCCAAACTTGTACAAAAAGTCTTTAAAGTTCTCTCAGGCAAAAATACCTGGTAGATAAATACCAGGTCATTAGATTTCCCTTCATTAGGTCATATAAATTATGTCTGCATTCCAGCAGGTATCTTTATTCTTTTAACTTTCAGACAGTTATTTAGAATTCTTCAAAGCATTTTCATTGCTCTTTGAATAAGGACAAACTTCCTTTACCAAATCCTTTCCTACCTCACTCTCCAATCTCAGCTTTACCTTCCCTCCTCCTTAATACCTGTGTCCTAGGAACATTTAGTTTCTTTTTGTTCTGCCTTAAGTGGGCTGCGATTTCTTGCCATAGACTCTTCACGTGTGCTGTTCTCTCTTTTCTCCCTTACTCTCACTTCACCTGTTGACTCCTGTTATTGTGTGTCCTCAGCTTTGAAAAAAAAGCATCCTTGGAGGTGTCTCCAAGCCAGACTCCACCCCTACAGTAGCCTGGATTGGACCTTCTTATATCTCAGTGTGTTTGAGATCTCACCTTTGTCTTTATTGTTTTGTGGTTTCAATCTGATCAGCTATTGATTTTCATCTATTTATCCTGATGGAGACTCAATTTTCAAATCTGAGAGTTTATGTTTTTCATAGATTTTAGAGAATTCCTTTAGAATGTAGCATGTACACCACCCTCTCCTTTTGAAACTCATAGCAAATTGATTTTTTCTCTTTCATGTTTTTCAACTTCTTTATTATATTTTTCTATTTTTTTATCTCTCTGCCTGATATTCTGAAGAATTATCTGTTTTTCTTCAGTATACTAATTATCTCTTCAATTTTGTCTGATTTGTTGCTTAACCCTTTCATTAAGATTTTATATCACAGAATATATTTTATTACTGTAAATTCTAATTCAAACATTATCACATATATCTGATCTTTAATGATGTATTTTTCTTTTAAAATGTTTTCAATTGCTTTTATGTGTTTAGTTGTCCTACCTGAGCGCGTAGATTGTCACCTAATTCATAACTTTGCCCTGGTCATGGTAGTCTCAGAATAATTAGCTTATGTTTTTCATTCTAGTTTACATTTCTGTTTTCCTTCTGACCCTAGAGATTTACTAACTTGCATTTTAAAGGCTATTTGTTATATCTTATCCAGCATATCTAGGTTTTAGAGTGATAATTTTGTTCTGCCATATTGCTGCAAATAGATGTTCTCTGGGGCCCTTTTTGTAGATTGTCCTAGTATCTATCATAATTGTTATTAAACATTAGATAACATTTATTTAATGTCTGTCTCTCCACAGTAATGTAGTCCACGGAGACAGGGCCTGTATCTTATTCAAAACGGAATCTCAAGCTCTTATACCAGTGCCTCAAACAATGCTGGAACTCAGTATCACCGAAATGAATGAAGTAGAGGCAGAGGCGGCCCTGGATGTCATGAGAAGATGGGTAAGGAATCCCCTCCGTTCTTTTTTTTTTTTTTTTTTGTGGGTACCGGGGGGTCGACCTCAGGACCTCGCGCGCCAGGAGGCGCCCATGCCGCTGAGCGATATCACCGGCCCCTTTTTTGTATGTGGGATCCGGGAGTCGAACTCGGGCCCTCGCGCTTGCCAGGCAGGCGCTTATGCCGCTGAGCCATCTCACCGGCCCTCCCCTCCGTTCTTTTGAGCCTTTATTAATACTTCTTATTCTTCCAGGAATTCAACCCTTCCTTTGGATGATTTAATCCTTCTGTAAGTGACAGAATTTCTCACAGGTGACTTTGCATTGTACTTGCAGTTATCTTCTACACAGATCACCTCATTTCAATCCATAACTACCTCGGACCAGGGTTAGGATGATTATCCTCTCTTACGGATTAGGAAATGGAGGAATGGAAGATGAAATGCCTTACCTTCAGTAAGACAGCCAGTCAGTAATGAATTCCAGAATTATATCTAGGTCTTCCGACTGCAAGTCTATAGGGTTCTTCCTCAGCTGTTTGGAATGAGTATCAGAGCTTCTTTATGTGGAAGTAAAATCTGCTTCGCTACTTTACTGAACTACCTGTGTCTTGCTAAAGAGATGGTGTGTAGGTAAGAATATATGCTGTGATTAATTTGGTGCTGTTTATTAGGAGCTATGTGGATTTCTACAGCCAGAGTCTCGAAACTCGAACTACTTGATTTTTTCATTTGGACAGTGTGGTTATGTTTCTTTTGAGACAAATATTACAAACCATCTCTTGTCAAGAAATTCTGTTGCCGGAGAACCCTGTTCACAGCTTAGTTGGATGCAGGGGTATCTGGTAAAGGATGGGGTATTGCAGATCACAGGACAAAAGGCACAAGGCTCACTGGCATTTAACACACTTGAAGGGGTAAGGTGAGGTGTGGGGAAGAACACATGGGCAGTGGCAGTCATAGTAAGCTGAGACCCCCAGGTCAATTTCCAACCTCAGGGCTGAAGGTCTCAGGTGGGTGGAATCTTCCAGGCCCACAGGTGTTGAAGAAGGACTCACTTGATAGCTTGCATTGTACGTTGGAGCCATGTGGCAGACAGAGCCGCTTCCTTCCTGAGATGGGGGGAGGAGAGGGAGTAGGAAGGAAGCAAATCTTGGCTACTTACCTCAGGGCGGACCCCTTGGGTGTCGCAATGCCATAGCCTTTGGAATCCAAGTTACCTCCCACTTTCATGGTGTCACAGGGTTTCCGCTGCTCAATGTATTCGTTCATGGTGGACTCTAGGAGGTAGGCATATTTGCCTTTGGATTTTCTCACTCGGATCATCCCTTCCTCTGTGGTCCTCACAAAAACTGATGGTTCTGCTGACTTCATGTATGTCCACATCTTCTCAAACACAGCGATTTTAGATCTCTGGCAGAGGGCAGGAACAAAGCCAGAATTAAGTGCTGGCTGTGCTTGAATTGGGGTCGGCATGCACGTTAATGAAGAGCTGAGTGTAGCTTGATCACACATTCATGAGCCAGATTAGCTCAGGAAGAAACAAATTATGAGTGATTGCAAAATAAGAGGCTCTAATTAGTACCAGTAGGTTCCAAAGTACAAATATCTTGCAAATACAGAATGAGCAGAGGAACTCAATCTTTAATTACTTCTGAGTAATTATATTCCTTCTAAATATGGGGAGAGTTAAGCATCTGGATACCTCTCTGGCTTTTAAGGACTACCCAGAACCTACCTATTCTTTGACAAGTTTATATTGATGTTGTCCAGATGAAGGAGAGAGCTGAATATCAGTGGACTCTGATTTCATCATTGGAAGACAGCAACAAAAAACTTCTGGATCATGGGTTGCCAAGGTCTAGTCCTTCTGTATTGTAAGGCTTGCTTTCAAAATGTTAATTGTCTGAGAAAGCTAATAACTTGGTACCAAATATTGTTACTTGTTTTCTTCTCAAAAGCCTCCAACTCTAATCAACCTGCTTTCTTCATTTTCTTCTAACTCATCTTAGACTGTCTTTCCTTTGGAATTTTACTTAGATTGTTTATTCTACTTGTGTTCTGGTCCTTTCCAGCCGCATTCTTCTCTTAGTTTCATAGACTAGACTAAATCCTATGTATTTGGAGAACAGCTCAGCTTCAAGAAAAGTAGTTTTTAACTTTTAGCAGGCACTGGCATTATGTAAAGAGATTGCAAAAATGCAGGTTCTGCATTGTAAATCTAGAGATTCTGATTCAGGGAACCCTACCGGGTGGTCTTGATTTGTTCTGTGAATGATCTTTTGTTCATAGATGTCAAGTACTACCTAAGAGCAGAAAGTGTCTTCTCTTCAGAGGGTCCCTCATAGAGACTGTTTCAGTACCTCGCACATAGTAGACCCTTGGTCAGGATCCACTGTTCAGGATTAGAAATCAATCCTCTCATTGCAAAAGGGCTTTCAAAAAATGTCCTTTTCCTAACGGATGGGTATATTTTAGGGATACTGGAGTCTACCTTTTGAAAATGCTTTGTAAATAGCCAAGCATTAAATATATATAAGGGACCATTTTTTTTTAAAGAGAATTACTACTATAGTCATACGACCTATATAATTTAGTGGTCTAAATAGATTATGTATTTATTTAATATAAAATTGTTATTCATGCAATATATCATTTTTCTGTGTGCACATGTATCAGGTTTATGTCCTTGATATCAACGAACATCAAGCATTAGTAAGATATCGATATGCAGTTGTCACTTCAGCTAACAGATCTGTGAGGATATTTAGGGCAGGGAAATTCTAGATCTGGAGGAAGCAATACTGGAAATAATTACTGAGAAGTACAGGGAGGCAGTTGGTACAGCAAGTTTTAATTTTTACTATTTCATCATTAGGTAAACTAGATCATTTGTTTCATGATATGGCTTACAACTTGGAATGGACAACTGGATGGGACGTGAGGAACCCTGGGTTCTAGTCTTAGTTTTACTTCTAAGGCATGTTTTGCTATATAGAAAAATTCCTTCTCTTTGGGCCTTAGTTTTCCTATTTATTTCATGAGGAGTTTTGGCATGATAATCTTTAAATCCCTTGCTAACTTGAAATATGATTCTTTACATAAAAGCATGTCATTCAACCAACAATGTCTATGTGAGAAAGAAGAAAGGAGGGAGAAAAAGGAGAAAGAGTCTAAGGTTAAGGGAGAAAATACCCAGACCTAATCATAGCATCTGCAATGTATTTAATATTCTCTCCCAGGAAACAGCAAAATGTATAAATTTGGCTGTAATCAGATTTGCAGATGATCTTCCAGGCACAAAACCAACAAAACACACAGTAGGGCAATTGCAAGATGCAATTTGACCTGACAGGATGGACGCAGCAGGGAGCCGGGCTGCTGACAGGCAGAGCAGAGGAGCCCTCTGGGCAACAGCATGCAGAAAATTAATATGTCCTCTCAGCCTCACCCCAGAGCTTGGATGTGACGGCTGTGCTCACGGGCACTAGGACTATCAGGAAACCTAATCTCCAAGAACGCGAAGGTAGCATGAGTGGCAGGGAAGATTGGAAGCATACTTGGGATATTTGTTCTGGGATATCGCCTATCATCTGCAGCTGCCATGGCCCTTCACACATCTTAATTAAACTGTCGATGGAGCATTAAGTGACTCTGAGCTGGGACTGCCAAGTTCTTGGCTGCCATGGGGATGAGACACTAGATTCTTCAGAGAGGGGAGGTAGAAGGAGCCTCCCCTCCTTCTTCTTGGGGTGGTAGGTGATCTTGTCTCCCCTCTCACCAGTGTCTTGGTGGCATAAAAGGTCAGAGTCACACAGATGGAGGGCACATGAGGCCTATCTTAGCGGTGCTCTGCTTCTGTAGGTAAAGCAACTGAGGCCCATGATGTGACTATGAACTCTCCAGTGCCGTGTAGCTTGTTAGTGGGAAAGCCAGGAGTAAAACCCTGGACTCCTGATTGCACACCTTCTGCCGTTACACTGTCTCCCCCCTTTTAGGTTTTAAATCCTACTGGTGGCTGCAGGATCGTGGGTAAATGACAACCTTTCTGAGCCTCACTGTCCCTCTTATGACCATGGTGATAATAGTACCCATTGTATAGTACTGCTGCGGAGATTATATATGTAAAATGCTAACCCAGTGCCTCGCACGCAGAAAGCATTCTGTGAGTGGTGCAATTACCACTAGTAATTATTCCTTTTTTGAGGGTTCACTTTAGGGTAGAGAAGCTACATACATGCTTGCTTGATACCAGTTTCTCCTCCTATATTCGTGTTACATGGCAGGCATCCATATCAATCAAAGAATTTTTTGAAATAGCCTAGATGTGGCCTCAGAATCCCTCTCAACCAACATAGGATCTAGCAACCACTATTGATCAATCGAAGCCAGTGTATAACTCAGAACATACTCACCACCAATATAGTAGGCTAGTTAGGGCACAGATCTTGGAGAATATGCACTGTTTTGATTGCAGATTCCTAACTTTGTGCGGTGAATAAGGGGCAGTAATGTTTCAGTTGATACCATTATTAACAAAGAACTTTAAAGTCTTACGTCTTAGCTGCCATCTCATTAAGGCACAACAGTTTCCTTCACTGGAACCTGATTTCCCCAAGTATTAATTGAATAGAATAGATTTGTCCACAGGTCCACCTGATACCCAGAGTGATCTTTTTAGAAACATTTATTAGATAATAACACTGTCACACTGGGACAGCGTGGTTCAGTGGGAAGAATATTTAGGTTGGAATGAACAAACTTAGATTTGGCTTCTTCTCATGACACTTGAATTTCCCGAGTCTAATTGAATTTAATTTCTTATCTACAGGTGGACACCATAATCCTTGTTCTGCCTTAAGTCACAGGTAAACATAAATGAGACCATGGGCCTGCAAGTGCTTTGGGGATGGACATAGGCTGCATGTACTTTAGAGATGGCAGTATTGTTGAGGGGACTGGGTCGTTCCCCAAATGCATCAAGGATTGGGGCATAGGATTGGTTTTACTGACAATTATTAGGTATATTCTTCACATTCTGGTTGCAGGCTAAAAAGATCACGGAACTGTAATGAGATTTTTCTACTAATTAGCAAGGTGAGTTTAAGCAGGTCGGGCTTCTTTTGAAAATAAGTTCTGACCCGGTGACAACTCAGGCACTTTTTGCTCTGGTATTTTGATAGCAGATGATTGTAGCCTTGTTGGGCTCAGTGAGGGCTAAGACTTTGGTCCCTTTCCAGTCAGTCACACAGAACAGAAGCCCACGATCAAGGCACTGTAGCACATCCCACAGTGGGTTACTTGGGGCCTGGGGTTTGCTCCGTGAAGTCGCAGTGAAAACCTGTGTGTGTCATGAGGCCCCCACCGTCCTGGCTGAGCTCACTCTCCCAGCTCCTTTTGCTACTAATCAGCTGCATGGTCTCAGGCAATTACCTTTACCTCTTGGAGCTTCATCTACGAAATGGGGACAGCAATCTCTGACTTCTGTCTAATAAGAGGGTTAAATGAGGTCATTCACCTAGGGTGTGCCCAGCACAGGACCTGGTTCATGGTGGGTGCTGAGTAAGTGGTAGTGATTTTTTATTATTTTTATTTGGTCAGTATATTTTAGCCCTGTGTGCTGTTTGTTCAACTCCCAGGATAGACATGTGCACTTTCCAGGTTTTTCGTTTCCGGGCATTGGTTCAAACTGTTCCCTTTGCCTGGGATTTACTTATCCCACTCAGGTCTGACCTGGTTTTATGATATCTAGAAATGTTTTCAGGTCAACCCTGAAGCCCTAATGGTAGATGGAGCTGCCATGCGTGTTCTCTGTTTTCCCTTGTATTTTAGTTGCTTTATCTCTTTTACTCTCATGAAGACGCTTGGAGACGAACATTATTCTCCCCATTTTAAAGATGGATGGAAATGGCATCAAAGACGCTAAGTGTGCAGAACAAGTAATGTCTGGAGTCAGGTTCTAGACTCCACCTGGCTGACCCCGAGCCTGAGCCCTGTGTGCTCCGCTACTCTACCTTTGTTCACAGCTCCAGCCGGAAGCCATTTCAGCACCTCCTTCACCTTTTCTCTCTCTCCCGGCATGATTTAACAGATTGCCTAATCCAGTTACTTTTCCAGCATACTACCTTCTTGTTCATCAGGCTAACTAACATTCCCTGAGCTCTTGCTATGATATTGAAGGGAACTCAAAGAGCAAGGTCCCGATCTTATCCATAAGCTATTCCTAGTTGATTGCTAACTGGACTGTTGCATCCTTGTGGGGACAGATAAGGAGTTGTCTTTGATACACTTTCCACCCCTCAGAGAATTAGCACAGCTTAGTATGTGGATGGGGTTTAAAACAATGCAGGAGCTTTGAAGCATCTGCAAAAGTAGAAATATGTATTTCCCAGGTCTGTAGAAAGCTTCTTCATCAAGCTTTCCTCAGTCTTGGGCTGAACAAGAGAAGAGTGCCGGTTCTTCTCTGAGGAGAAGCTAGAACCTGAGCTCTGTGCACCGGATACAGGACGCCCTGCAGGAGCGCAGAAGTGACTGCTAGCTTTGGATTCTAGTCCATCCCAGAGCACAGGGCTTCTGAGGGCGAACGCCCAGTGTGGATCTCACTGTCGAAATCCTCTCCTGAGCTTCTCAAAGATGGAAATATTGAAAATAGTTGAACACCTATAAAAGTTAATAAAAGGAGGGAACAGATCCATATGAATTAAATGGAGAGTCATGGTGTTCTGGGATAGTTTGTGTCTGGGCTTCCTTGAAAGGAGAAGTTCTGAGTTTTCCTGACTTGCACTTGGTTAAGCGGTTTCCCTGCCTGTCTGTAATCTCATGCTCTTTTACGAGAAGCAAGTTCTAATGGCGGTGGTGGTTCTCTTGTGAACGTGCCTCAGGATAAGGGACGGCCTTACCCTAAAGAACTCCTTAGTAGATCCTGCTTCTAGGGTCCCATAGGCGATTTCTGTTTGCTTTGCTAGGTCCTCTGCACTCTCGATGGGAGACACCATCCTCTCCACAGTCAGGAAGGCAGCCAGATTGGCCGTATAGGAGGAGATGATAATCAAGGTGAAGAACCACCAGACACCACCAACGATGCGTCCAGAGAGAGACCTGCAGGCCAAAGGGAAGAGGCATCAGAAGCACAGACATCAGTTGCAGAAGGGTGTGGGGAGGGGCCAAGAGCCAGGATGAGCCCCGTTATCAGAGCTGTCAGAACCAATTGCATGCTTCCCTTCTGTCAGCAAGACGTGAAAACTCAAAAGTCAGAGAGAGTCCATGTTTTATTCTTTATCACAAATAAGGAGCTGTGGGGTTGCTACCCTTGCATGGCAACAAAACACATAGGTACACATTCACCCTCACTTTACACACACAGATATATACATCAAGGCACATCTCACCAAAAGCACGTATATGTCAATGCCCGTCCACAGAAATCACCAACATGTATAAACATCCTTCCAAATGTTAGTTACATATACACCAAATATTTGTGCATATATATATATATATATATATATATATATATATATATGAATTCAAATGAATTTGTATACATGATAAACACATTTTACTGTTCCAGAAATATTGGCCATACTCTCTTCTCATTATTGCCTTTCTGGTTTCAAAGGTCACTAACATAATGGCCTAGAAAGAAGGGAAGGAAGACTATATTGGAAACAGAATGAGAATACCCACACTCCAGCCACTGTGGGGAGTGTCACCATTGGTTGTAGGTACCACCCACCCCACCACTACAAAAAAGATTTTGTTGAAATGAAAAGATCAAAAAGCCAAATACAACAATCGTATATGAGATGAGAAGTTTATCCTTGAGCTGTTCTTCTCATTCATGCCCAAAACAATGAAGAGAGGCATAGACTAGTCAAGTTCCACTGTGATCCCTCTCATTTGACTAGGTTATTTCCAAATCTAGAGCTTCTGAAAGACACTGTCAGATGATCTGGGTTTACACGGGATGATTTTGTGTGGTGTACAGACAAGGGGTCATTTCATCCCAAGTCCAATAGTGATAAAGTTGCTTGCATTCTATTTCTCTTTCCACCTGGTCAATTTATTAAGGCAGCCTCTTCGCAGAGCTGCTGTACTTCTAAGCCCTTTCTAACACATGCTCTGACGCCCTCAGGCTCAGAGCTTTTAATAGATGACAGCGATGAAGTAGTGTTAATCTGAGAGATCGCCGATCCAATCTGAGTTTTACAGATAAAGAAGCTCGAGGATCTCAAATCACCCCGAGCCTCTGGGGTGGGACCCAGGCCTGGGGCTCGTTCTGCTGTTCCTCACTACTTTCCAGACCATGCTTGACCCCCCTGTCTTATTCTCACATCCTTCTGCATTTTACTTGGTCTGAGTTTCCTGGAGATTACTTTTCATTTTAGGCAGCCAGCGTTCACTCTAAGAAATCCAACAAATATTTTTTATGCTTGCTATGTGGGAAACAATGCTACTAGATATTTCACATTAAGAGGACAATAGAGACAGGGAACGTCCAAAGGAATGAGCCTTGCAGAGTGGAGCAAAGCTAAGTCATGTCCAGGTGCCTGAAGAGGGGACACATAGCCAGAAAAGAAGCCATGGGGAGACATTTTTCCTGAAGGGTTGGCGTGAGACTTGGTCACATGACTTGACTTAGAGCATCTGGCAGATGTTCTCAGAGAACAAGCTTTAAGTAGGAGGGAGACAGTTTTGATGGCTAGGGTGGTGCTACATTGAGATGGGTATCCTGCGAATGAGAGAGCTTTCCCATTTCTTAAGGTGTCCAAGTTGTGAACCATTTACAAAGATGTATTTGGTAGCTATTCTCCATTCCTGAGGGTACCAAAGATTGGGGGCACAATGCTAAGGAAGACAGAGGAAGGGGCAAGTGACATTATGGGCCATGGACTAGCTGCTTCTTCTCATATTCCTCCCATCTCTGTGAGTCTATGATTTGAAATAAGAAGATAGACCAGTGTGTATGGCATCTCTGGAATAGTATAGCAAAATAGATAAAGACAAAACAACTCCCCCAACACCTCAGGACCCATACTAATCTTTTTTTTTTTTTTATGTGGGCACCAGGAGTTGAACTCAGGACCTCGCGCTTGCCTGGCAGGTGCTTGCGCCGCTGAGCGATATCACCGGTCCCTTTTTCCTTTTTATGTGGGTACCGGGAGTCGAACTCAGGACCTTGCACTTGCCAGGCAGGCGCTTGTGCTGCTGAGCTATATCACCGGCCCCCATACTAATCTTTAAAAAACTAGTCTAGTGCTTTTTTTCACCTCAGCAGGTGACAGATATGAGTGTTGACATCATTTGACACCTTTCCTCACTCTGGATGATCACAGTGACATCTGAACTGGACTTCTTGCTTCCATTTAGCCCCCTGTGGTCTCATTCTACTTCCTAATCAGTTCTTCACAAAGCAATATGAATGATCTTTTGAAAAATAGTAGTTGCATCATGTCAATTCCCTGCTTAAAACACAGGAGAAAGCTTTATTCTTAACACTTGGAATAAAGTTCAAACTTTTCAGGGACCCTCAAGGCCCTTGTTTGCTGACCATTGACTTGCTCTCCAGTGTCACCCACTAACATACTCTCCATACTTTTGTCTTGCTGGTCTTTGTTTGGTCCCTCATATTCAAAAGACTGCCACCCTGAGCATATCTTGCTCTTGTCGTCAGCCCCTGTGCATTCTTCAGACCTCCTCCTCACTGTCACATTTTTAACATTCGAATGTAAGACTGGCCCCATGCAGTCCTCATGGGAGTTGAAGTCTGACATCTGTTTGTTTATTTGACCATCTCTATGCCTTTAGACCATTAGTTCTGCGAGAAAAAAAGGAATCTTTCAGTTCTTCTGTGCAGTGTTACATCTCTAGTGCCCAGGACAGAGTAGGCTGTCAATAAGAATGGATACATAAATGTAGTGTCTCTTATTACTTGTCAGCTCCATTCACATAGGATTGGAGAGATCGAGAAGAATTGTTAGATCAGGAGAATAAAACAGTGCTCATGATCTGGGGTGTTTGGATTGATGGAACCAAACTACGCGTTCAGGATGGCTGCCTCCTTTTCCAACATTATTGAACTGAGAGACCAGCTAGGTCATCACAAGTTCAAGATCATCTGGTAAAGCTCAAAGGCCTCCTAAGAAAGTTCCAGGCCTAAGGCTCCTTCTCCCTTGCTCTCTTTTAATTAATATTTGCCTGCTGGGTACTGTGAACATCTTTGTGAGCAGCTTCTCCGCATGGTGTTCCCACATCCTGACTTCCTTAATGAAGACACCAGAGAAAGATCCTGCTGCTTATCAGCCAGCAAGTGTCACTTGTGGAATAGCTGATGGCCTAGGTGAAAAGGCTTTTTGAAATGCATCATCATTATGGATCTTTATTTGTGTCTGATTCATAAGATGGGGGCTTGAGCATGAGCCATTCCTCTCCACCTTCAGCTCAATCCTGGCACGGGTGGAGCTTGGCCTGTATCTGAGAACAGCACGCTCACCCAGTTCCTACTAGAATTAGGGAGCCAGAGTTATCAGAGGCCAAGACTGGTGAGGACAGCCTTCTCTGTCTCTCTAGGCAGCCCCGTCACCTTAGGAAGTCACCCCCTGCCTCAGTCTTCCTGCTCTGTGCAATGGATAATGCTCCTACATTGGGTGGGACTTTTCTCATGGTGAGAAATGAAGACTTTCAGAGCTACAAAGACTTTTAGTTCATCCTTTTGCCTTTAACAGATCTAAGGTTTTGGGATTAAAATGGTACAGGGAAGGCACTTCGAAAAGTGCTTTTGGAACTGGAGGCATTATTTTTATGATGATCATTACTCTCCCAGGGAACCACAGGGAAAAGCAGCCTTCTTCTAGGCGGGAAGGAACAGCTGTGATCTGGAGCCCTCGGAGGTCTGCCTCATCACCTGAATTTGATTAGTCTCATAACTGTGCAGAGAGCTTCTTGAAACTCTCTAGGACAGGTGATTGAGGAATCCCATACTTCCCTTCAAAATTGGCCACAATTTATATGGCTCGATGGGCCCGTTATTTTATTTTCACCTCATTTATGGTGCTGAGAAATGGACGAAAGAGGTATGAATAGATTATTCCTGGAAGTCCTGAATCTCTCTTCAAATTTTATCTCATAAACTCTTTTATAAACTTAATTTGTTTCCCACTGATACCTTAAAATGGTAACATCCCAAGTTCAGCTCCTTGAATATGTAAGACCTTTCCAAAAATGCTTTTATCCCCACCTTACAGTTGAAAGGATTGCAGTTCAGAGACCTGAAATAACCTCACAGAGCCACGTAGCGAGGTGATGCCAGAGCTGGCACTAACCACTGAGATTCCCTGTTCTTCGTCCAGCGCTCGAGCCTCTGCAGGACATTAGCTCTGGCTTTATATTCTGATTCATTTTGTGGATAGGCATGGAATTCCTCGAGGCATGACTGCTCCATGGAGCTACATCGGAGCCATCAGTGGTTTCTTTAAAACTCAGTGGAACCCTTGGTCCACAGCCTGGCCACCAATGTCTCCATAGGACTGAAAACCTCTTGTTGCCCATTGCTACCTGACAAATTACCACAAGCATAGCAGCTTATGACAACACCCGTTTACCATCTCACAGTTACATAGGTCAGAAGTCTGGGTTAGCGTAGCTAGATTCTCTGCTCAGGGCCTCACTAGGTTGAAACCAAAGTGTGGCTGTGGGACCAAGGTTGCCTTTTAGGCTCCCTGTTTGTTTGAATTCAGCTCCTTGTGGTTGTAGGACTGATGTCACTGTATATTTTTTTGGCTTGGGCATGTTAAATCTCTCCATTCTTGGAATCTCTCTGACCTCCGATAGCTACTTTTAATAGAATCACCTGATTGGGTCAGGCCCACCTGGAAAACATCTCTGTGTCTTTTTTTTTTTTTTTGTGGGTACCGGGGGGTCGACCTCAGGACCTTGCGTGCCAGCAGGCGCCCGTGCCACTGAGCAATATCACCGGCCCTTTTCTCATATGTGGGTTCCGGGAGTCGAACTCGGGCCCTCGCGCTTGCCAGGCAGGCGCGTACGCTGCTGAGCCATCTCACCGGCCCATCTCTGTGTCTTAAAATCAACTGACTCAGGACTTTACTTATGCTAAGTATGAACAGCAGCAGTGCACAGGTTAGTATCTGAGTGAAGAAACAGGAAACAGGAATCTCTAGGATTGTGAGCACCACACTATTTATTCATCATAGTATAAGCATTTCTCGCATGGAAAGGACAGTTGGTTATGGGGGAGATAGAAGTGCATATACCACAGTGTCTCTCGTCCATGAGTTCACGGTTTGATGGGGAAGATAGGCTTCAGGGTCAGAGGTCACGGATTGCCTACAAAGTGCTTAGCGCGGTATCTGACACAAAGTAAGCACCATCTTATGCAAATATCACAGACGATAATTATTATACTACCTTAACCATGTGACAAGGAAGAAAGCCATGGCAAGGAAACGAAGAAGCACTTGCTAATTACTCGACTGGCAGTGGTCAGGGAAAGGCATTGAGGGAGTAGATAATCTGCTGGGTTTTCAAGTGCAGGTAGGAGATCACCAAGCAGAAAAGGAGCAGGGCTGAGAGAAGGTGCAGCAGATCTGGGTAAGAAGGAGGAAGTGACTGAGCCCTCATCTCCTCTGCAAACTTCTGGGTGTTTGCCCCCTAAACATTGAACTATTTCTTCTGTATTCCCATGATACCACTGTCCATCTATCACAGTACTCACCACTATATTTATTGGCTGAAATTGTTACTATGCCTATCACTTACGGTTTTATTAACAATGATGGTGATGGGCTGAACCACAGCAGAGTTCACATCGCAAAGGGCAGGCTGACTGAAGAGCAGGAGCTGCAGCGGGCGGATTTGGCCTGCCAGGTGATGGACTCTGACAGGGTCTGGGAATTGGAAGCTGATAGAAGCATCTCTTCTACCAAATCTTCTTTTTCCCTTTAGTTGGCAAAACGCTAAATGGGTCACTAATGGCATAACTTGATGTTCATGGAAGGTAGTAAGATTGTGACTAGACCATTCTCTGTGTTCTGAAAGATTTCTTGTTCTGGTTATGGATTAGAGTTCAGGGCAGGCCTTTCAATGTGTGCTTTTAGTTTTATAGCTTGGATTGTGTTTTGCTCTAGATCAGGCCTCAGTAAACTTTAAGTCCAGGTAGTAAACATTTCAAACTCTGTGGGCCTTGGAGTCTTGTTATCCTGCTCATCTCTGCTGTTATAGTGTGAAACCAGCCACAGACACTGTGCAAACACATGTGCATGGCTGTGCTCCAGTGGCGCATTAATTATAGAAATGTGGCAGGCTCAGCTTGCCTGCATTTGCTGACCTCTGCTCTCAGTTCCTACTGGGAACATCAGCGACTTTAGATAAGCTAATATGCAACTGTCAGCAAAAAATTTATCACCTATTCAGTCATTAGCGCTTCCATACAAACACTCAGATGACATATTTCAATGATTCATTTGACAATTATTTTTGATCCATGCTGAGGGTGAAGGGAGAGGGCACTGGTCAGGAGAAGGGGCACAAGAGCCAGACTAAGCAGGAGGGAGTCCTGTTGCATTTTCTACTGGCTATAGGACATTGGGCAAGTCGCTGAATCTCTGTGATTACTTTTTTACAGCATGGAGTAATGGTAGTCCTCATCTCAAAGGTGTTCTTAATGATCAAAAACGAAGATAGAAGTGGATCAAGTAGTGTAGTGCCTAACACATAGTAAGCACTGCTGATGGAGGTGCACAGGAAGTGTGAGGACCAACAGCCAGGGCAGAAGGTTAGGGGAGAGCTGATACCAAGGCCAGGGAGCCTGGCTGAGAGCAGACGCTTGGGTCCCATGGAGGGAGTGGAAAGTGATGAAACAGCAATCGACTTTTGATCTCAGCAGCCTCCTCTCCAGGATATCTCTGACAAGGAGTGGGAAGTGGACCTTCTTCTTTATTTCAAAAGCATGTCCTGTCATCCTCAAGAGGAAGGGGACAGATGGGACACCTCCTGTGTGCCTTCATGCAGCTGAGCACAAGAGGTCACAGAGCGCAACCTATTTCCCTTTGTCATTTACTTCAAATGGCTATTTTTAAAAAGTGATGGAAACAGGAGCAAGAAGGCAGAGGCTCAGATGGCCTGCCTCTAAATTACTGGGAGAAAAGAAGTCCATCTTGTCTAATTACTGAGCTGAGCTGTGCTCAGAGAAAGGCTCACTCCGTATCAGGCATTGAGATTCGTAGACCAGGGTAATTAGCTCTGGCCAAATGCAACAATCCCACTGATGAGGCCACTTCATCCAAGATGCTATGTCTCGGTGGCCAATCACTCCATTTGTCACCAGCTGCAAATCACTCAGCATTTCCTGGCAGAGCTGGAGTGATTCATTTTAATTGGCCCAGCTGCCAGTCAGTGTTCCAACACTCCAGCAGGGGGAGGGCCCTGGCCACTGGTGGTGAGCCCCAGGGCTGGGGAGTGGGGCTTGGACAACTTCTCTAAGACAAGCCCAGGATGCTGGAAGTTAGTTTATAGTTCTAGCACTTGCAGAGCTATGGTTGAAAGAGGAATGGACTTTTCTTCTCATTTTTTTCCCAATTGGGTCGCCTATAGAAGTGCAGTGTGGCCACAGTTTGCAAAATAATGGATGTAGATTCACGCATGCATTCATTAATCTTTGGCTCAATCTCCAAGCCTTGGTTTCCATGTCTGAGAAAGAGGGACAATGAATCCTACCTCACAACTTGCAATAATTCAATAAATTACATCTCACACTTAGCACAGACACAACTGGGCTTAAAATGTCACCTATAATGATGACAATGATTTCTTCTGGAAATACTTCTCTTGGCTTCTAGGACTCACTCTCCTGGATCTCCTACTGCCTCCTAGGTTGGTTCTTCTCAAGTTCTTTTGCTGCCTCCTTCTTTTTGCTTAATCTTGAGTCACTGTATCTAGTGCACAGGCCTTAACTTTCTTTCCGTCCTTGTCTACCATCTTGCCTCAGATGTGATCTCCTCTAGTCCCATGACTATTACACATAGATGCTAATAACTCCCACACTTCTCCATGTTCTCTAAATGCAAACGTGTAATTGCCTAATCGATACCTCAGACTTGAGATGTCCAAAGCAGAACTGTCACCGAGCCTCTGCCAGAAAGCTTCACATAAATAAAACTACACTCACTCTTTCCTGTCTTCCTCTCAGGAGGTTGCACCATTGTCCTCTCTGCTGTGAGACCAAATACCTGAGTGTCATTTCTGACTTGTCTCTTTCCCTTATCCTCACACTGGTCCATCAAATCCAGTCATCTCCCCACTCCCATCTTCACAGGAACCCGACTAGACACGAGATTCTAGTTTAGCACTTTCTTGCTTCTTTCTTCATACGATCCATGTCGGCACCATAGCCGGAGGGATTTTCTAACACTATAAACAGGATCATTTTCACTGCATCCACCTTAAAGCTGTCACCGTGAGTAAATAAAATCTAAATTTTACACTTCCCGATCTGGCCCACCTTTAATCTCAGCTCGTGCTGTGTGTTCCTCCATTGCTACGCTCTTGCCTCCTCGGCCTTCTTGCGGTTCCTACAACACTTTAAAGTCTCTCCTATCCCAGGACCTTTGCGGTTACTCCCTCTGCCTGGGACTCCTTTTCCTGGAATTGTCCCACACCTGCCCCTATCTACCCTTCCCTGCAGGTTTCTATTCGAATGTCACCCCCTCATATACACTGCTCTGAAGTATTGTTGCTTCAGCTACCTTCCTCTCTCTCTCTCTCTCTCTCTCCTTTTTTCCTTTCATCATTGGGCTTATAAAAGTCTAAGTGATATTTTATAGGTATATATTGGTTGATTTGTTTATTTATTTAGCATCTGTCTTCCTCCTCTCGTATGTAAGTTCAGTGAGGGAAAGGTCTTACCAGTGTCATTTGCTGCTATATCCCTAGCACCTAGCGCAGTGCCTGGCACATAATAAGTACTCAGTGAACATATTATGTAGATGAACATATATATACTCTAGATGAACGATTGCACGCATTTATTCAGGACAAACTACACACCCGGCATGATGTTTACCATATCTGAGCTTTCTTCTTAAGCAAATAGTTTAATAGAAATGTGACACACCCAGAAGCCACTGTAATAGCTGTGCTAAGGTGAAGAGATCAGGAACTCACTGATTAAGTGCTGAGAAAATCAAAGTGCGAAAGGCCATGTTCTTGTGGAAAAAACCTGAAGTCTTCATTGAAGAGGTGCCATAGCACTGGGCCACGGAGATCAGGCTGGCTGTGAGCATTCTAAAAGATAAAGACACTTCCCAGAGCAGGAGCAGCCTGTACTGTGGTTTATGGTGGGACAGGAATGGGAAAAGGAAAGAACTTTGCTTTGCCCAAAACATATTCACTGTGCCAGCAGTCACCGTTCTGGGAACCCCAACTCTGAGCTGCACAATAATCTTGACGTCGGTTTTTCTATTCCCCATCCCTCTCTTCAGGCCAGTTAGGCACTTTACTGTTGAGAAACGAGCAAACTGAGGTTCAGAATGCTAAATAATTTAGTTAAGGCCACAAAACAAATGACAGAGCTTAAATGGGAACCCAGCTTCATCCGACTCCACTGGTGTGATTTTATCTGTACTGAAAATGCATTCAGCTTCGACCAGGGCCCAAACCCCAGCCCTCAAGGTTACCATCTCAGGTCCCTACCCCCACTCCCTACGCGATTACCCAACACAAAGAAATATTTGGCACCCCACAAGTGTTAAAAATGGCACTTCCTTCACAACTGTTTTTGGGTTTAAGTTCTTAGAAAAAGCCAATCTCTTTTTATAGCTGTCTGCTGGACAACCCATAATACCAAAACATATGGTGTCTCCGCATCCGGAACCACCTTCCCCCTAGCTCCTACTGCCTGCTGACCCACCAGCTGGTTTTCAGAGGCAAGATGGGAGCCTGGGGCCCTGCCTCGGTGGGCCAGGTGTGAGCCTGGGTTGTCATCTGTGGCCCAACATGTCTAGCATTTGACGTCCTCAGGGTGGAGAACATATTTAAATATGGTATGCTGTGGGATTTTTAAAAATATACCCCAGCCCATCAGCAAACAGGAGATAAATGAACAATGTGTGCTTTTGCTTTAATTAACATTTGGTTCACTTCAGCATAAAGCGCATATTAACAGGAGCTATTTTACTTAAAATAACCAGTTGAAAATCACCCATTTGCCAGGTACTTTTTCACCATACCCCGTTCCCTGTGCGCTCAGCTCCTCCCTCCCACTTATCCCCAGCTGAGCCAGCATAGCGGCCCTCGGAGTCAGGAACAGTCTCCTTTTCTCTTCTCACCGGAAACCCCCGATCATTTCTTTGAAGGGACACTCAGCTTTTTCAGAGCCAAGAAAGAGAACTACAAAGTGGGAGTTGAGAAGCTGTACAGACCTCTTCCTCCTGCTGCTGCTCTGCCTTTGTTAATTGTGATTTGGGCAACCTATTTCCCGTCTGGAGCCTCAGTTTCACCCTCCTATGAAATGGGATCATAGCAAATGGGGTCAACTGCCCAGAAGGGCTCTGAAGATGAGCTGCAATGTGCAGATACCTGAGCCAGAGAGAGAAGCAGTTACTACTGCCCAAAAAATAGACAATGTCATGGGAATAAGTTTCAAATAAGATATTAAGTGAAAGAAGCAAGTTATAAAATATAGTATGTGGCCCCATTTAAAAACTCATCCTGCTAGAAGTACATGTCTAGAAGCAGGTAAACTAAGACGTAATGGGAGTCATGCAGGTGCCTGGATTATGGGCTTTATTTTTTTCCCCCTACCTGCTGTTTCCTGATGTCCTAAAGGAATACCTACAGTTTTTATAGCATGTAGAAAACCCATGACAGAGTGGTTAAAATGACAGACTGTGGGATCGTCAAACTGGGTTCAGATCACAGCTTCTGCTTGGGAAAATAATCCGATCTCTCTGAGTTTCCACTCTCATCTGTAAAATGCAGCAGTACCATCTCATGTTGGCCATTTATTAAGGACATTTTTAAAATCGCTAACTTGAGGAGTGAAAAAGGGGTCTGGAAGATGGCAGGAAGGGACCAGCATGAGCAGGGTAGTAAGAGTCTCTCTGAAAAGCTCGTGTGGAAGCTGAGAGCTGACAGTTGAGAGTAGTGTAGATGTGTGAACAATCTGGAGGAACACAGTCTAGATAGAGGAAACAGGAAGACGAAGGTCCCGAGTCAGGACAAGGCTTCACGTGTTCAAGGTGATGGGTAGCATGGGCTGATTCTGGAGGGTGAGGCGCGAACTAGAGCAAGCATCGACTTTAGCTCAAGCACGGACTCCGGACGTAATGACTGCGAGCCCAGCACCTCCCAGCACCACCTCCTCTGAGAATCTTCCTGACGGTGCGTCCTGTGCTCACTTTCTCCAAATTCTTGTACCTTTCTGTCAGGACTCCTCCTTGTTCTGGTTTTTAAAAAATGGTTATTCCTACACTAATTTATTAAATCATTAGAGATTTTAGATTTCTTCACAATCCTCTAGAACCTAATAAAGTCTCAATTGTTGTTGAATGAAATGAAATGCCATTAGGTAGGCAGTTTGTAATGCTTTCCTCAGTACTATCTATAGAGCAAAGATTTCTTAAGATAATTAATTGCAAAAGCATGATTGCAAAGTAAGCATTTATTCTATGAGTCAATAAACTGATTTCAAAAACTTTAGAAGCACCTAATTTTGATAAAAATGATAATCCCAATACATCCACCATTCTTAAATAGTCATATAATCATGTTTCCTCAGAATCTTTGCTCTAAAAAGTGATTGTCATAGAGTAAATTATTGCATAAAGTTAAAATAATAATAGTGCATTTCTTTAAAAATAGTATAACAAACTGATATCCTCAGATTTAGACAGGTCACACTCTTGATGAGTTACTGTCACAAATTTACCTGAATTCTTATAGAACACTATCTTTGGGTCTTTCCATTTTCCACCAAGAGACATGGACATGATTGGAGATGCAGCTGGCTCTGGGCTTGCTCTGGGTCGTGCATGAGTTTAAAGAGGCACTGAGGGACATTTGCCCTTGCCCTCAGGAGACAGGAAGGGATCTTCCTTCCCAGTTCTCAAACAGGAGACACCAGCCTTCCTGAAGGACTATGGCACTCCATTCAGCATCAGGACTTGGGCCCTAGGGTCCAGCTTTGCCACTGTCCCTCAATCTCTGTGTATACCCCATGTTCATGGAGCACGGGGTTATCTGTCGCATTGTTCATGGGCTGTGTAGTAGTCAGAGTTCTAAGATGGTCCCATGATTTCTGCCCCAGGTATTACTCCTATGATTATGTTGTACTCCATTACAAAAAGGGATTTTACTTTAGCAAATGTAATTATGTTTACAAGTCAGTTGAATGAAAGGCAGGGACATTATCTGGGTGGATCCTATCTAATCATGAAACTCTTTTAAAAGAAGACAATTTTGTCCAGCTGTGGCAGAAGAAGGACAAGAGAGACTTGAGATGAGAGGGATCTGATAAGAAGGAGGGTCTCCACCAATGAGATGGTGGGAGCCAGGGGGGATGAATCTGGAGCAGCCTCTAGAAGTCAAAGGTGGTCTCCACTGATAGTTAGCAAGAAGAAGATTTTTTTCCCCTATACCTACTAGGAATTGAATTCTTCTAATAAGAGGAATCAATTTGGGGGAGGACCCTGGCTCCAGAAGAGAGAACTCAGCTCGTTGCCACATTGATTTCAGTCTGGTGAGAACCTGAGCAGGGAATCAAATGACAACATCTGCTCTACAAACTCGTGAAATAATATGAGTGTTTTTAAAGGTACTTTGTTTTTATTTGTTAATAAATGCTAGAAAACTAATATAAGGTAGCTGTAAATCATTTAGCAGTGTACTCTTAAACCATTATGTTGTCTTCCACTTGAGGTCTGCAGTTAATTCCCTGCCCTTATTTCAGCCTCATCCTCTAATGTTCCCCTCTATGTTTTCTGGGGAACTTATTGGTTAAGAGTAAAGGTCCTGCTGTCAGACTTCTTGGGATCAAAAACCATTCTGCAAGAATTAGGTAGTGACCTTGGACAAGGCGCTTAATCATACTATTCACAAAGTGGGAGGCAGAAAATGAGCTCCCCAAAGATATCCCTACCGTAATCCCTAGAACCTGTTAATGTATCATGTGGCAAAAGAGACCTTTCAGAGAGAATTAACATTAGGGACCTTGACGCCTGTGAACGCTGGGGAGTCACGCTGGCCCTTAGAAGCAGAAGAGGAAGGCAGAAGAGTCGAACAATTAGATGACACAGAAGCAGCAGAAGTGCATGGAAGCGTGGGAGGGACTGGGTGCTGCGTGTAAGACAGAAGAGAGCAAGAAGCGAAGGAATGCAGATCGCTGTCTTCTAGAAGCTAGAAAGAATCCTTAGCTGAATGCCATCAGCGAAAGCAAGACCTTAGTCTGACAACTGCAGCCACCGAATTTCTGCCAACCTGAGTGAGCCAGGAAACAGATTCCCCCGGAGGTGCCGGAAAGGAACGTTACGCTGCCAATACCTTCATTTTAGCCTCCTCGAACCCTACTGGACTTCTGACCTACAGAACTGGGAGATAACATACTTGTGTTTTATGCTTCTAAATTTTGTCATGGAAACTAATACAGGGATGCTAATAATAAATACATTTCAATCAGACAGGACCGAGACTGGCATAAATGCTTATAATCCATGTTTTTTTTTGCTGCCACGTGTATGAGTCATTCGTCGCTCTAGCCACACTCCTTTTTCCTGTTCCTGCTAAGTACTTTCATTAGAGCACACGCTTAACTTCTTATTTTGCTTTCCCATGCATATTATTAGTCTTCTCCACTTCAGAATCCATCTTGACATCGTCTCCAACCCACTCAGCCAGTGTAATCTCTTTCAGTGTGATACATTTTTTTTTATCTGTGTTAGATACTATATTTATTTAAACTTCAGGTTGCATGAAAGGTGTTCTCCCTTTATTGAATTTTATATGCTGTGATATGTTATTATAACAAGCAATCCATAAATAACAAGATCTTGGCTTTAAACAAATAGGTATATTTCTGTTGAAATATTTTTATATAGTAAGAACACTTAACATGAGATTTACTTTTATACCATCTTTTTAAATGTACAATGTGCTATTGTTGCCCACTGATGCCATGTACAGAAGAGCTCTAGTTTCCTCATCTTGCTTGACTGAGACTTTATGCCTATTGATTAGCAACTCCCCAGTTGCCTCCTCTACCTGGACTGAGCAACTATCACTCCATTTTTTTTTTTTTTTTTTTTTTTTTTTTTTTTTTGGTGGGTACCGGGGGGACGACCTCAGGACCTCGCGCGCCAACAGGCACCCGTGCCGCTGAGCGATATCACCGGCCCCTTTTTCGTATGTGGGTTCCGGGAGTCGAACTCGGGCCTTCGCGCTTGCAAGGCAGGCGCTTAAGCCGCTGAGCCGTCTCACCGGCCCTATCACTCCATTTTTGATTCCATGACTTTCATTATTTTAGTACCTTGTATAAGTGAAATTACTTGGTATTTGTCTTTCTGTGCCTGGATTATTTCACTTAGTATGCCCTAAAAGCTTATCCATGCTGTCCCATGTTACAGAGCTCCTTTATTTTTTAAAGGCTAAAGACTATTCTATTGCATATACTACACAGTACATTTCCTGTACTATTTGTGACATTATCCGTCACGTACATGTACGTTGCTTCCACATCTTGGCTACTGTGAAGAGTGCTGCAGTAAACACAGCAGTGCTCATATCTCTTCAAGATTGTGGTTTCAATTCTTTTGGATAAGTATTCAGAAGTGGGATTGCTGGATCATATGGTAGTGTGAGGAACCTTTGTTGCTGTTCTCCATAGCTGCTTTACCATTTTGCATTCCCGCCAACAGTGTACAAGGACTCCAACTTCTTCACATCCTCACCAGGACTCGTCTTTTCAGGTATATTTCTTACTCATGCCATGTGTCATAGTGGGTGGTCTGGGTGCTCTTTTCATTGTCCTCCCTCCGGGCCTAGGTCTGATAGGGAAGCTGCCCACTTGAATATCCTGTTTCCTAGAGCTCTTCTTTCTTCATCCTTGCTGCAACTCTATCAAATGCTGCTGTGTGTCTGACACTGTACTAAATGTGAAGCAAAGAACAAGTGAGGCTAGGCTTCCGCCCTGTGCTTGTAATCTGCAGCTGTGTCCTGTTCTCCAACTTCCTCCCTTACCTCACTCTACTTTCCTTCTTTACCTGTGCTCCTGTTTGTGTAGCTGTCCTCCTCCATCTGGTACGAGTAGATCACAAGTAACTGGAGGGCAGGAGTAAGATCTACCTTGAGTTCTTTGCCATCCCTGATATACTAGGCACTCATGAGATGTTCCTTGGGGTGAACACAAAATTGAAAACAAAATTCTCTGCAGATGCCAAACATTTGTTCTCTGCTTGTATCCTCCCATGTGTTCCCAAGACTAGTAAGTTAGTAGGGGATTTGCATGTGCTTTGCCAATTTATTTCAGAGAATATTAGTTCTCTACCAGTGCATATTTTAAAAGAAGATTAATAAGATCATCAACCCTATAAATCAATTTAAAAATTGCCAAAGTAATATTTTAGCCATTTTTCTTACAAGAGATTCCACTTTTCTTGTGACTTACACTAAATTGACAGTTCTAATCACAGTCATGAAAATTCAAGCTTTTAAAGCTATAGCAGATTAGGAAAGAATTTTCCAGAGATGCCATAAAACTTCTCACCATAAGTGAGATGTCCTGCATTTCACTGGTAGGATGGAAGTAAGAAAAGGAAGCCCGTGAGGAGGAAGGTGGACTGGGGGACAGGTTGAAGGGGACGGGCAAGTCTCCTGGCTTCTGGATGCTGAGCGGATTGCTTGTAATTTACTGCAGGTGTGAACTGACCCGGGGAAACGAAGAGAAGAGCCTGCATTGCTTTGTGTCTCTCAGCACTGGGACTGCTCTTTAACCAAAAAGCTGAGCTTGACCCCAGACCACAGGGATCTCAGGGGTTAACAGTGAGTCAGCTATGATGCTGCCAGTGCCATTTATTTAGTACGCGGCCATCACAGGCCAGACCTTGAGCTGACATTTCCCAGGGACAGAGGAAGGACCTTCAAAACTGAGACTGGAAGAATGAATTCACCAAGGATAGGGCAGAGTGGGGGGAAGGGTCCTCTAGGCAGAGAAATAACATGAGCCTTGGGAGTGGGAGTGAAAGAGACCCACCCCCCCATGGAAGACCAGCAGAGTGGGCATGGTGGGCACCCTGGGAAGGTGCTGGGTAGTGGGGAATGAGGCTGAGCAAGAGGCTTGGCAAGCAGACACCTAGAAGGAGTGTGCAAAAGAAAGGTGGTGAGGGATGAAAAGCAGAGGGTGACTTGAGCCAATCCCTCCTTTTTTTCCCCTGAGGAATACTCCTCATTGAGTGGGGAGTACACTGGGGTGAGTTGACAATAAGAACAGAGCCAAGGAGATGAATAGGTACTATTGCAGGGTCCCAGGCCATGTGTTTGCTCGGATCACACTGACGTGTGTGTTACACTGAGTGGAACAGCAAGGGCAGGGCTAGAGCGAACACAGGTAATGGATGCAGGAGGTTGGCTTTCTGCTGAAGACTAACTGGATGTAGCTGAAGAGGACTCCCTCATTTGTTGTGGTCTCCATACACAAGGCTCTGTTTTGTGCCAGGCACTCTACAAGATGCTTATGCTTATTCCTCATTTTACATTGTGAGGAATGTAGGGTTTAGCTTCATTTTATGAATGGGGACAGTGAAGCTTGCAAAGTTAAGTGTCTTTCCATCTACACACAGCCTGTCTGAGTCCAGTGTTCATCTTTTAACGAATATTTGATACAAATAAAGAGCAAAATAGAAGAGAGATAAATAGAAGTTAGGGAGAAGTTCAAATACTTCCCAAAATTTTATATTGTGTTGTTTTAAAAATATTTCGATACAATATATGGTAATTTGTTTCATTTACACTACAAGTTTATCTTAGTTCATTGGAAAGAAAGTTTGTATTATCTGTTTGTTTCTTTTTTGAAAGAATCTTTTTGGTTTATGTCTTGTACTGAGTATCTACTTGGAAGATAACAATACACCACGTAATAACTATTGTTATTCTCTTATTACTTGGTTCTGAAAATATGTTTTATATTTTCATAAAATAAAAGGAAAAACAAAATATTCCAGTAGGATCTTTTTCAGAATTGCTGATGGAGAACAGTGGCCAGAACACCCTGAAGAGTGACATCTACAACCTTGTTTTTCCCAACCTGCAGGGGAGTCTTGTGGAAAGCCCCCTTTCTGCATCCTGTCTGGATGGGCGGATCAGTCTCAGTGTCGGTCCTTGTCTCTGCTCCCGGAGAACAGGGTCTGGCCCGCTGCCATCCCTCAGTCCCTCTTTAGCGCCCTGGCGATGATGGGAGCCCCTGCAAATACCTTTCCTTTAGCCTCCCAGCAGTTAACATTGAAATTAGCAGTGGAAAGTCCCCTGGGAAGAAGAAATGGGTAGACCCTGGGATGAGAGAGAAATGCCTGAGATCAGGGCAGAGGAGAGGTACCTGGTAGATTGGAGCAGGTGGCTGGAGAGTAGCTGTGTTAGCCAAGGGCAAGGCACCTACTTCATGTCAAGTCTGTTTCCCCAGAGAGGGGATAACACTTGCCTGCCTCACAGCTGTTGTAAGATCAAATAAACAATAGATGACTGCGCTTTGAAAATCAAAATACTTCCTGCAAATAAGAGGACTTACAGTTCTGATATCATGAGGAAGAATCAGAGGCATGATGCTGGAAGGTGCCTCGGGGATCATCAAGGCCCTCCTGATTATTTTACAGATGAAGAAATCCAGGCTGAAGCTGAAAGAGATTAATTGACTTTTCCCCAAATCACTCTGGAGATTAACGTTGGAGCCAGGTTTAGGGAGAAATTCTTCACCTTAGGCTGAGGGCTCTTTCTACTGTCTCACTTTGGTGGGATAGCACCCTAGTTTACAGGCAGGTGGACCAAGGTTTGAACCCCTAGCTTTACCACTTACGAATGACATGGTCTTGGCCATATTATGTGATCTTTTGGAACTTCTTTTTTTTTTTTATCTTTAAAAATGGAATAGCTGTAGTTGTGAACTGCAGGGCTGATAGGAAGATTAGGTGAGGTAGTATTTACAGGTGTTTGGTAAATAGTGGTAGGCAATATGACAACGAAAGATCTTACATGGCACATTCTCCTTCTCTATCTACACCACATGAAGATTGACCTGAATTTCAGAAGTTTCCAATGCAAATCAATACCTCTCTGATCTTTGTTTGGTCTCCTACATATTTAACTTATAGAACCAGGAAGGAGGTCGAAGAGAACACCATTCCCTAATGATTTCCAATATTTTGCTCTAGTCCACCCCAAAAATCCATTCTGGAATCTAGTTAAATTCATGGTCAAAAGCTGTGTGGTACCATGTTCCAATGTAATTAAATATTTCATGCAAATAACTGAGGAAGAGTAACGGGAAAGATGGAATCTGATTGGCAAAGGATTAGAGGGTCCATTATGTTTGTGCAGTACAATCCTTATTCAGAGATGTGCAAAGCCTAGAAAATTAAGACAACTCAAAGGTGTGAACTGATCTCACTCTAGGGAATTGCACTTTACACCATCAAAGATAATAGAATCATAGAACTTTTGCAAAAGGGAAGGGGACCAAGAAATGGAAGGTGGGGGGAGGGAGAGAAGAAGAGATAGGGGATTAAATAAAAGAATTAAAATGTGTTATCTACATGTACCAATTCTCCACAGTGAATGTAATCATGATGCTATGGCTTGTGTCTGGATGTCTGCCTAAAGCCTCATGTGCTCATAGGTGGGGCTTTTCAGAGCTGGTTGAACCTAGGGTGTGTGACACTAGGATTAAGGGTGTGTGGCACTAAATTAGTTCACTGAGTGTTAGCATAGTTCTGGGTGTGGCTGAATTGATTTACTGAAGACAGAAGCCCCACCCTGGTATGGGTGGCACCATCCAAAAGGCTTGTAGCCTTTTTGGGGTACAAGGGAGAGGCAGGCTCGCTTATGCTGCTGTTGCTGGTGTTTGCTGCCTTTTAGTTGACACACCGTGGCTATTTCTCCTCTGCGATGCCCCTCTGTCATTTCACCTTGCTTTGGAACCAGCCAAATATGTACTGAAACTTCTACAAATTGGGAGATGAAATAACCCTTTCCTCCTTTAACTTTGGGTGTTGGGTATTTTGTCTCAGCAATGAAAAAAGTAACTAAGACACATTATATACTGCAAATGTGTACTACTCATAAAAAAATAGATAATAGAATCAGACTATCTCTCAAAGCTAAAGCACCAGAGAAGAATGGAAGTGCTTGTAATTCTATGGAGTAATCATTAAAATGAGTTCTGGATTCAGCTACCTCTAAGTACCCAGCCATCATACATAGGCTGGAGGCTGAGTCTGTGTCCTTCACAAACCAGAATATAAATCTCATCGCAGTGGGTTCAACCACATTGTGTCTATGTGCAAACTGCTCTTGCCTCTACCCAGGTTCCCTTCCCAACTTCGTTTTATGTGAATTTTAATAAAGTATTTTAATCGACTTACTGCTTCCTCTCTCCTCTTATGAAAATGACTGTAGATGGGATGTAAAATACCAGCATATATGTCCATTTCTTGTAAGAAGACATGGAAATTTGAGGTCAGAGTCTTGATAGGAAGAATTGTACAAATAATCCATTTTATTAGAATACGCATTGGTGACAGTTCCTTTGCCCTCTCCTTTCACTATGTTTCTAGGACACTTGACTCCTGCTTTTCCTTCTACTTCGCTGGCTATTCCTTTTCAGTCCCTTTAAAGCCCCATCATGACTTCTAAATGCTTAAGGACTCAAAAACAGATCTCTGTCCTTCATGTCCCCAGGGTAGCCCGATCCAGTCCCATTTCTTCATGCACACTATGTCGATCATTCCCAAGATGCTGAGGTCTAATCTGGATCTTGTCCCTCACCTTCAGTCTCATGAGCCTGTCCCACATTTTCTCTAGCATGTCTAGTAAACATCTCAAACACAGTACACTCCGTGATGTCTCTCCACGCCAGTATCTGTTCTTCCACAGATGTTCCCAATCTCAGTGAAAGGAACCTTCATTACTTCATTCCTGAGGCCTAAAACATTAATTACTTTCTGTTTCTCACATCCAATTCCAAATCTATCAGAAGTCCTATTGGCTTTACCTTCAAAATACATTCTGGGTCAGTCTGTTTCTCCCTTTGAGAGCACCCTACCCTTGTTCACCATTTCTTGCCTGAGTAATGTAATATCCTCCTAACTCATCACCCTTTTCAAAGGCCGTAATAGGCTCTTCTCTACCGAACAGTTTACCTGGTTTCTCAGGTTCAGAACTATTGAAATATGGGGCCAGATAATTTCTAGTGGTGGGAGGCCATCCTCTCCAGGGAAGGGTGTTCATCAGCATCTCTAGCCTTCACACACTGGTGCCTTCCAGTAGGTCCCTGTCCCAGTTGTGACAACTTGAAATGTCTCGGACATTGCCTAATGTCTCCTGGGGAGCAAACTCATTCCTGATTTAGAGAAAGATTTTTTAAAAAATGTAAATGGGATCAAATCCTGCTATAATCTTTTCAATGGTTTCCTATCATGTTTAAAATGGGATCTAAGTTTCTGACAATGGCTCACCAGGCATGTAGTGTCCCTCTGGCCTGACATATCCTTCTGTTGCCTTTTCGCCTAACTAATATCCACCAGTCCTTCCACCCTGGCTTACAGGCAGCTTCCTTTAGGAAGCCTAGTTTGGGTTAAGGTCTTTGTTCTTTGTTCCAATAACTTCCTGCTCTTCCTTTTACATAGTGCCCCTCATACGACATTGTGATACTAGATCGTGAACCCCTTCAGGGCAAGGACTGCATTTCATTTATCATATCCTTTTCTGATTTATAGCATATGGTCTGGAAGAGAGCATTTAAGGAACTATATGATGGACTGATTTAAACTGTAGAAGTTGGCATATGATTGGCATATGATTCTCCCCCTGGTTGAGAACCTAGGAGCAAATACAACTATGAAGCTAGATACTACCATGTCTTAGCAATCTGCCTTTTTATTCAGTAGTTCTACTTTTTTTTTTTTTTTTTGTGGGACCTCAGGACCTCGCGCACCAGCAGGCGCCCGTACCGCTGAGCAATATCACCAGCCCCTTTTTCATATGTGGGTTCCGGGAGTCGAACTCGGGCCCTCGTGCTTGCCAGGCAGGCGCTTAAGCTGCTGAGCCATCTCACCGGCCCTATTCAGTAGTTCTGAAACTAGTTTGTTGAAACATTAAGAAAAATCTCTATTTCTCATCAAAGAAGTCCTTAGTCAGAGAACACCTTAATTCCACAAATGCTTACTGAGTGCTTGATACAAGCTGGGGGCCACATATTTGTTGATGGACCAGAAGTTATATGCACAGGAATTGTGTAGCTTATATCCCAGCATGGGCGATGGTCATTTAGTACATAATAACATATATGAGGTGTGGTTCAAAAGTACAGTGTGTATTTGAATTTTAAAAAATATTACAGTAAAAAGCACATTGCCATTATTCCTCTTCCAAATGTTCCCCTTGCTTCTACATTTTTTTTTTTTTTTTGGTTTTTTAAAGACAGGATCTTGCTATGCAGTTCAGGTTGGCCTTGAACTTACAGCAGTCCTCCTGCCTCAGCCTCCCAAGTGCTGAGATTAAGGGCATGTGCCACCACACCTGGCTGCCCCTTGCTTCTAACACATTTATCCCATCATCCTTGCTACTGTATGAAGTAGTCTGGGAGTCTACTTTTGCAAATGTCTTTAGTTGCACTGTTGTGGCTGTCTTGATGTCTAAATCTATTCAAAATGTTTACATTTCATGGTCATTTTGATTTTGGGTAAGAATCAGAAAAGCTGCATGATACCAGATCTGGTAAATAAGGTAGATGAAGACACACCACATTTTTATGAGCCTGCTTTTCATTGGATAGCACTTAGCAGTAGCTTTCACTATATTTTTGATCATACATCATAAAGACACTGGGATTGCATCCTACCCTGGTTTCAAGGTCTTAAAACACCAGTTGTGGCAGTGATATTTTGAAAAATGCAAGCAACAAACAAACAAATGAACAAACAAACAGGTCTATATCAAGCTAAAAGCTTCCTGCACGTCCAAGTAAACAACAGAATGAAAAGGCAACTCATGGAATCAGAGAAAATATTTGCAATCATATATTCCATAAGGAGTCAATACCCAAATACAGGAGGAACTCATGCAACTCAATAGCAAAATAACAAACAAACAAACAGAAAGCTCCAAATAGCCCAGTTAAGGAGGAGGCAAAGACCTAAACAGACATTTTTTCTGAAGATGTATATATGGTGAATAGGAGAATGGCAAAAAGTGCTAGACATCACTAATCATCAGGATAATGCAAACAAAACTACAATGAGATATTACCTCTCACCTATTAGGTTGACTCATAACAGGAAGCGAGAAGATAACAAGTGTTATCAGGGTGTGGAAGAAATTAAACTCACACACACTGTTGGTGGTAAGGTAAATTGGTATAGCTATTTCATAAAACAATATGGAAGCCCCTCAAAAATTTAAATTGAACTACTATATAACCTTGTAATTCTGCTTCTGATAATTTGTTCAAAGCAAATACAATTAATATCTCAAAAACGCATCTGCACTCCCATGATTATGGTTACATTATTCACAATGACCAAGATTCAGAAACAACCTAAGTGTCAGTTGATGACTGAATGGATGTAGAAAATGTGAGACACTCAAATACAATATTATTCAGCTTCGAAAAGAAAGAAATCCATCATTTATAACAACATGAATGACCCACGAGTTTACTATGCTCAATGAAATAAGACACAAAAAGAAAAATAATGAATGATATCAGTTATATTAGGAAGTATAAAAGCTGAACTCATAGAAAGAGTAGAAAGATAGTTACCATGGGTTAGGAGTGGGGTAAATGGGAAGAAGTTGGTCAAAGGTCACAAATGAAGTTATGAGATGAATAAGTAATAGACTTATAAGTTATGAGTTTGCAACATGGAGACTATTGTTAATATTAATGTACATAGAAAGAAAGATAAACGAGTCATTTGTAGGAAAATAGTTGCTCCTTGAGACCATAATGTTAAATGAAATAAATCAGACATGGGAACTTAAATATTGCATGGTTTCTCTTATGTAAGAAATATAAATTATAAATAAAGAGCATAAATAAGATAGGTAATAGGAAGTAAGGAGACAGATCTTTCTCAAATGGGAAGGGGATCAAGAGATAAAAGGACAGAAGGAGTGGGAGAGAGAGGAGGGACAGGCTATGAAAAAAAGAATTGAGACGTGTCATGTACACGTACCAACTCCACACAAGGAATGTAAACATTATGTATTGCAAACATGTACTAATAAAAAAATAATGTACCCTTAGAATTTGCTCAGAGAGATCTCAAGTGTATTCAACAAACTCACACGTGCACAAATAGTAACTATGTGAGGTAGGATATGTTAATTAGCTTGGCTTGGATGGTAATCATTTCACAACATATACATATATCAAAACATCACCATATAGATCTTAAATATATATAATTTTTATTTGTTAATCATACTTCCATAAAGCTAGGGAAAAATTGGATTCTGCCTTTGTAGAGGTCGCATTTTAGTTTGGGAAAAGAGGAATTTTAGAATTACAGAGAGTGTATTAACACTTAATAGAAATATGTGAAAGTTGTGGATGTTCTGAGTAGCTATGGATTGTCTTATTAGGTGGACTTGAGGAAATCAGGAGAAACTCCTTTAAGAAATTCAGCTATTTGAACTGAATTGTGTCTAATGAGTTTACTAGACTGACAAGGATGGAAAAGAATCTTCAGGCAAAGAAACAGAGGTGAAAATTCAAAGGGGGTCCACAAGTTTGGAATGGAACAGAACATAAGAGAGACCAGAATATAGGAACTAGATGGAAATGGAGGTGGGGGTGGAGAGAAAGAGAAAGATAGAGAGAGAGAGGCAGGAAGAGAGAGAGAGAGAGAGGCAAATAAAGCTTAAAAAAAGGTGGAGGGGCATATTTTAAAGGGCTTTGAAGATCACACTAATAGATTCAGGCTTTATCCTTCACTGTTGGAGAAGAATTAATAGAGTTTGATCAAGGTGGTTAGAGGCCTAGATTTGAAGCATGCAGAGCAGATGTTAGGGAAAGAGGCTGGAAGCAAGGAAAATTCTCTCTTGAATCTCCTTTCTTGGTATATCTGACCTCATGGCTGACAAAACCCTATGCACTGGTTACCTTGGAGTGTGAAAGCTAAACCCTCAAATGGCAAATGCTCGGTCACAGGGCTCTCGGGATGCAGCTAAATCAGAGCACTTGCAGGCTGACGTAGAGGGAGAGAACAGATTATGTCATCAAAATGTGATGGGATCCATCAGTTCCACCCTTCTCCTAACTGCCTAGAATCCAGTCTGGGACCTCATGACCTCCTTTTTGAACTAATGCAACTGCCTGCTGCATAGCCCGCTGAATTACCTTCAAGGCTGCCTGGGATCACTAATTTAAGCATCTCATAGGAAAACATCAGCCCATCATTCTCCTGTTTGTAAATGTACTGATTTGTTATGTATTTTCTGTACCAATCCAGTCCTTTGCCTGATTTTCAAACCCCTTTGTAATTTGGTACCACATTCTTATCTACAGAACTTTATTTTCTATTCTTGTTATTATCCTTTTTAAAAATTGCATCAGACCATAACGATTCTTAATCCTGTTTATGCATATACTGCTAAACTTTCCTCATGTCTACCTATAAAAAATTTATTGATAAATGCAAAGCACAAGTACTGTTTATTTAGATATTTAGTCATTTACCTCTTCACTCACTCTGCATACCTCCATCAAGGCTCTGTGGTAGGTGCTGGAGATTTTAGGGTGGGAGATAATGAGGTTCTTACCTTCAAGGAGCTCAGAGTCAGCCTTGAATATATTCCTTCAGATGCAATCCTTTGACCAGAAGCAGTGATATCCCTGGGGGTGTGTTAGAAATACAGAAGCAATGCCGTATCTAAGACTTACTGAGTTAGAACTACCTACAAGATCCCTACACAACCTGTATGCATGATAACAGTTCAAAAGTAATGATCTAGGAGACAGGCATTAAACAAACAACTGTAATAGCAGAAGGACTTCTGTGATGCAGCAGAGACAGAAATAAGAGAGCTACCTCCATGTTGTTGAATGTTTAATTATCAAATGGGCATTTCGCCACCACAGAGTTAAGAAATGATTTTTTTTTGTGTGAGTGCATAGAGAACGCATGCTGTTTGTTCTCTCTGAGAATCTCCCACTTGCCTAACCCAGCCCTGAATCCACTGTAGGACTTGAGAAAAGCAATTGATTAAATTGTTTACAGAAGCACTCAAACAAATTTAAAGGTTTTAGAAGTTTTAGCAAACGATGGAATTGTTCGATTTTTCTGGTACAGTTTAGATTTATTGAGTATGTTTTTTTTTTTTTTTTTTTCTGCAACAGAAAGAAAGCCTTGTTTATCCTTTTGAAAGCAACATCATTTCACCATGGCTGACATGAACAGGGGTGGAAAATTCACAAGATGAAATGGGACCAAATTTTGCACAGAACAGTTTTTGTTCTGTGGTTCAAAGCTATAGAAGAGTTGGCTTTTTCTGTCAGATATTTTTGTTTTTATCATGTGCAGAGAGCTTGGTGATGCATGATTCAGCCACTACTGCTAGTTTAACTGCTCCGACACATCCATTACTAAGTAATACCCTTAGGCTCAACTGGTAAAACATGCAGTACCTAAAAACAATTTGTCTATTTTTCAACTTCCTTATGATGTACGATACAACTTGAAGCTTTCTTCATGTGTTAAAAATAAAGGTCAACAAAAACAATGGTGTTTTGTATGCATAACAGATTCCTTTTGCTCCCCACTACCTTCTCTCTTATTTGAAATGCAATCAGTTTTTTTAGATTAATTTAAATGAAAGAGAATTAATCCATCTCTACCTTTTCTCTGGTGTTCTCTAGAGTTTGGATGCTAAAAGATACCTTTCCAACTGTATTAGTCAGCTGTCCTGTCACTGAGACACAATACCCAGTACCCACAACCTAAAGGAGGAACCGTTTAATTTGCTCACGGTTTCAGTTCATGGTCAATCAGGTGGCTCTAGGGCAAAGACATCATGGTGGAATGGTGCGGCAGAACAAAGCTGCTTAGTTTGTGGTGGACAGGAAACAGAGCAGGGGAAGACAGCAGAGCAGAAGGGGTCAGGGAACAGACATAGCCTCCAAGTGCCACACTAATCCTGGGGGCAGATCCCAAAGCTGATCAAGTTGAAATTCTCCTGTACCCACATCAGGTTAGGATTATCCTGAGTTTTATCTATCAATTTTAGGTGCATTTGAAACACTGTTCAGAAAAATCACTGACACAGAGTCTCAGTTATTGATTTGTTTGAAACCCTTGAGAAAAGCCACAATCACTGGTAAGCCACCAGAACCACAGTAACTCATAATTAGGGAACATTGTGGTCATTATCTCACAGTGAATCTCTACATGGAAACAATTCCTTCTACATCACCCTCCTCCATGGGATCATCTAGCTCGTCTCCACACCAGTTGTGAAGGTTTATTGTAAAGCTACAGTAATTAAGATAGGGTACTATAGGGGCAAGGACAGACAAGTGTACCAACAGAATAGAATCAAGAGTCCAGAAACAGGCCTCTGTGTATTAGGTGACTGATTCATGAGATGGACATGCAGTGGGAGAAAGAATATCCTTGAAATAAATCGTGCAAGTTAAAAAGGATAACCATTTGCAAAACCAAAACAAAAGAAACATGTGACCATTGATCTCATTCACATCTATAGGATAGATAGAAGAATATCTGCATGACTTTGAGGTAAGCAAAGACTTCTTAAGTAAGACACAAAGAGTGCAAGCCATAATAGAAAAATCTTGCTAAACCAAATTACATTAAAACTATATATTTCTGTTCATCAGAAAACACTGCTAAGGTAATGTAAAGATAAGCCACATAATGGAAGAAGGTATTGGCAATATATACAATTGAAAAAGAACTAGGGTCAAGGATATATGAAGAACATTTTTACAAGAGAAAGATGGGTAACCTAACAGAAAAAATGGACAAGAGACTTACAAAGTTATTTTATAAAATCAAATGGCTAATAAATATAGAAAAGCTACTAATCATCAGGGAAATATAGATTAAAACCATACTGTGGTATTATAGTACACTTACTTGTTAAAATAAAAAAGGCAATTGTGGAGAAATTAGACCTTGTAAATTGCTGATGAGAATCTAAATTTGTACAATAACTTATGAAGAGTTTGGTAGACTCTATGATAGGAAAAATATGCATAAATTGTCTTAGGAATTCCACTCCTAGATATATACCCAATAGAAAGGTATTCATGTTCATAATAAGACTGTTACAACAATTTTCATAGCAGGTATACTTGTAGTTGCCTCACTATGGGGACAACTCAAATATTCATCTGCAAGAATAGATGAAATAAACTGTGGTATATCTACAAAATGGAATACTATACAACAAGAATGAATGAACTATGACTTTATGTGATAACACAGATAAGTCTCACAATATAATATTGAACAGGCATGAAAGAGCACATGTTGTACGATTCCATGTAGGAGATTCCAAAACAGCTCAATTAGTAAAACTAATATATGGTGTCAGAAGTCAGGAGAGTGGTTGCCCTTGTCATGGGGGAGGTGTGGAGAATGAAACAAACAAGGTGCCTCTGATTCTGGTGGTATTCTATTTCCTAATTCGAGTGCTGATTATGCAGATGTTTTCACTTTATAGAAATGAGTTGTGCTGCCGATGTATGATTTATGCACTTATTTGTATATCACACATCAATAAAATTTACAAAAATTAAATTGGTTGTGTGGCAGAGGGATAAGACATGAATGAAACCTTACTTGTACCATCATCTTCCTTTTTTCAGTGTGTTATTGTGTGTATGGGAGTCAGAGGACTGAATCTAGGTCCTGATGACCTAGATCTGTTAAGAGAATGAGAAAAGCCCATAAAATGGAAAAATGAATTTATTCACAATTTGGCCAGATTGGGAGGACATCTCGTCCCTGTGTCCCCCTCCTCCACACCCTCCAATTTATAGAATGGGTAGAACAAAGACAAGGAAATATACACATAGTTCGTAGATTTAGCTAGGCTCTAGCCCAGTGGAGGGCCTGGAAAGTGCCGAAGGTCTGGTTCTAGTGAAGCCTTTTTGGTTTCAGGGTTGGGGTGGAAGTGTCTGCTCCCAGCATGAGGAAACTGGAGAAATAGCTTATCTTTATAAAATCCCAAATTTTAAAGACTTATCTTCACTTTTTGGTTACATTACCTCAAATTTAAGAGGGGAAAAAATCCATTGAATGAAAAAGAGGTGGATGTTTAAAAGAACATGATAAACTATGAAAATGGTTTGGTAGAATCCACAATAGGAAAATAGACATTGGCTTTCTAGGGAAAGTGGATGGATTTGCTTCCGGTTTTCCCAGCCAGGGAGAAGATGAGGAAGGATCTTCTACGTCTATTTCTCCTTCTTTTTTTTCTTTTTTTTTGTGGGTACCAGGAGTCGACCTCAGGACCTCGCGCGCCAGCAGATGTCCGTGCCGCTGAGCGATATCACCGGCCCTTTTTTCATACGTGGGTTCCGGGAGTCGAACTCAGGACCTCGTGCTTGCCAGGCAGGCGCTTATGCCGCTGAGCTATCTCACCGGCCCTATTTCTCCTTCTTAAATCACGCATGGTTGCAACTGGGGCCCAGGATACATCTGAGGCTTGTGCATTTATTGTTCCTTGTATGTGAATCTTATCTCCTCAGCTAGATGACGAAAGGCATGGAAGGTAAGACTCGGTGTTTCTTACTTCTGTGTATTTTTCTGGGCACTGAGGAGAGTACAGACTGATCACAGGGCTCAGTCGATGCTTTCCATTGTGGGATGTCGGAGAGTCGAGACTGTGACAACTCCAGAGGCCCAAGGTCACTTGGCCACATCCTCTGAGTGCTGTCCAGGATGTCCAGCCAGGTCTCTGGATGAGGACACATACTTCTCAGCGCAGGCAAGCAAAGTCATAGCAGCTCAATTTTGCTAACTTTGATGGGTTTCCTCTGTTAACCATACCGAGCGAACACTGAATGTGGAGACCCTTGGCCCTGGGAAGGAGGAGCAGTATGTGTGGTCTTAATAAAGCAAAGGCTATGACCTGGCTCATCTCAGTGTGCAGATCTGCTGGAGAGTTTTCTGGGGAAAAAATGAGAGCACATCAAGCTTTTGTGCTTCTCCTGTTCCTTTTCATTTGCCCCAAGGGATTATGATCAAGTTGAAGGCCTATATAACCTGAAAGGTGTTCAGATCTAAACATTAGTCTTTTGAAAAATGGCTCATTGTTTGTTAAGCATCACTTGAGTTATTTTCAACAGAAATGCTTCATCCAGGACTGGATTATGAAATGCTCAATACCTACTTAACAGGCTATGGTGAACCCTCAACCTTTGCTTTCCAAAATACAAAATAAGATGATTACACTAGAAATTATAGGACTTCTAAGACTATATAAGTTAAATAAGGATTGATTTATACATTAATTACTTTAACAAATAACTGCTAACACTACTATGGACACAAAATAATATGCACTGACCACATGGAATATTAATGATCCTCGACTATAAATACACACACACACACACAGAAAGAGAGAAGATATATGACTTTTATGAGCATTTATTACATGTCACACACCTTGCTAAGATCTTTAAACACCGCATCCCATGGGCTGGTGAGATAGCTCAGTGGCATAAGTGCCTGCCTGGCAAGCGTGAGGTCCTGAGTTCGACTCCCAGTACCCACATAAAGGGAAAAAAGGGCCGGTGATATTGCTCAGCAGCACGGGCGCCTGCTGGTGCACGAGGTCCTGAGTTAGACCCCCGGTACCCACACACACACAAAAAAATACCGTATCCCATTTAACCTTTACCATGATTCCAAAAGACATGATTGTCATTTTATATATTAGGTGTGAGACTGTGTTTTTCAAAGATAGCCACAATAACCCCTCCCATTCCACATTTTCTTCTTACGTGGCCCTGTCTGAATTTTCTGACCTGCAGAATTCATGAGCAAAATAAAATGGCTATTATTTTGTGTCTCAGGTTTGGAGTGGTTTGTGATACAGCAGTAGTAGTACAGGCTCTGAGATACAGTGCTAGTTGTGCATGGTCATAAGCAAGTTAGTGCAAGAGGCAGAGTCAAGCCCAGGTCTCGCCATAGAACCCATGCTCTTAACTCTTCTGTTGCAAAAGCTCTGGATATTTACAGCATTTGCCTGTCTGGGAGGTAGAGAAAACCAATGCAATGTTGACTGCAGAGAAACAAAACTAGGTGCCCGGGAGAGCAGGAGGGGACTGGAGGAGAGCGTGGTTTGCAGGGAAGGGGCTCTGCCAGAGGGATGAGTCAGAGGGAAGCAGGCAGGAGTTTAGGTCCAGATCCTACCCGGGAACCAGGCAGGAGCAAGGCTGCCAATATCCGCTAGTCATAGCACTGCCCCGGCAGCCGTCCTTCTCCTGGGAGCAGCCTCTGGACTTACTTCCCTCTGGTTGGAGGTGAGCCGGGAGCCCAGCCAGATGGGGAGCTGCATGTCAATGAGTCTCTGGAAGCTGTCAGCAGAGAAAGTGATTGGTGGGAAGCTGGGAACAGTGTGAAAAGGAAGTAAGGTGATTTACATAGGGGAAGGAAAAGATAATACAGACTTTTGAATACCTGGTCTAAACTATGATCTATGCAGCATACTTCAGTCTCTCTTTACTCATATAATAATGTTGAGGAAAATAGGGTTCAGCGGTTAAGTTATTGGCTCAAGTCTTAAGGCCTAATGAATAGTGGATTAGGGATTCAAACCCAAGTGTGTTTGAGGAGACCAGGTTTCAAAACACAGTCATCTCCCCTTTATTTGTCTAACTCCCCACTGCCTTATCTGGAGTTCTTTCTATAAATGCCACTTTTTGCAATAGGACAAGTTCAAGTCTCTCCTTTTGCTAAGCTGACCCAGATCGTTTTATTCCTCAGTGGTCTTTCTGTCTTTTCTACGTATTAAACATAAATTCTGCTATTAGGAATTGTTCGAATATACACTCTACCTTTTTATTTATCTATCTTTTTCCTTGTATATCTTGATTCTTTGACAGGCTTGCAAACTCAAATGTCTGAACTCATCATGTTTCATGCTTTGAATCTGTCATAGTGTTCAGCATCATGCCCACAAGGTTTAAATTCCAGGTCGAGCTCAATTAGAACACTAGATTCCTATGTTCGCTGCAGCATTATTCACAATCACTAAGAAATGAAAACAACCTAAGCATCCATCAAGGGAGAATGGCCAAAAAAATGTGGTACATACATACCATGGAATACTATTTATAAATCATGAAAAGGATGAAACGCTATCATTTGCAACAATGTAGATGGAACTGAGATCATTAGGTTAAGCTAAATAAACCTGGGACAGAAAGAGAAGTACCACACGCTCTCACTCGGGTGAGATCTGAAGAAGTTGATCTCCCAGTAGTTGAGAGCAGGATATTGGTTACCCAATGTAGGGGAGGGAAGAGAGGAAAGAGACCAGGAAGGGTGGATCATAGGTACTAAATAAAATAGAAGTAAGGAGGTCTGATGTGCTGGTTGTATTGTAGGTGACCACAGATAACAATAGCATGCTGTACCTTTCAAAAAGCTAGAAGAAAGATTTACAATGTCTTCGCATAAGAAATGGGAAATGTTGGAAAAGACAGATATTCTCAACTTGACTTAAACATTACCTACTGTATACTTTATCAAAACATCACATGATATCCCATTAATAGGTACAGTTTTCATTTCTTTATTAGTTAAAAGTAGGCTTTATCTTAATAAGTAAGGGCCACATGCGCACACACAATAAAAACATTGAATTGATTAATTCTCTCTCATATCTCTAAAATACATACAGTAATCAGAAACAAAACTAAGCAGAACAAAGCCCCTTTCCATTCCTTCTCCTCACTCCCACCATGGGACATGAAAGAGCGAACGAATACAAGTGGTTCTCCAGCCCAAAGGGAAGCCTCTGCCTAGCAGTCCCTTCCGCCTGGTGCTCGGGAGATAAACAACCTGGCAGCAGCAGTGGCTGGTGGCTCCTCGAATAGCTGCCAGGGCCCTCTTAATCCCAGAAATGAGAATGTGGCCGAAAAGGCTCCATCCATGGTGAAACTGTCTTATCATCAACCATGAAGATGTTCTACAGGGAGTCAAGCGCTACTTCCTAGAGCTCCTCCTGGTGGCTGCTGAAGAACCTGACCTTCACTGCCCATTTTAGATGACACTAATGGCCCCACAGCGGGGTGCAGGAAGCGCCAAAGTCATGGTATTGAGTGTATCGTTAAATTTGGTAAGCTCTAAAGCCAGTGAGTGCCAAGAAATTATCTTGGTTGATAGGTTCCATGGCTCAGGGTCATCTTCCACTAGTGGTGTCACTCATCATTTCTTTTTGCTTTTTTTTTTTTTTTTGTGGGTACCCGGGGGTCGACCTCAGGACCTCGCGCGCCAGGAGGCGCCCGTGCCACTGAGCGATATCACCGGCCCCTTTTTCGTATGTGGGTTCCGGGAGTCGAACTCGGGCCCTCGCGCTTGCCGGGCAGGCGCTTAAGCCGCTGAGCCATCTCACCGGCCCTCTTTTTGCTTTTGTAGAAAATTTTATCTCATCTTTCAAGGCACTGTCCATGCTTCCTAGAAGTCTCTCCTCACCTCAGCCCATACAGATAGTTCCTTTATCACCAATTCAGTGAACCACTATTAGTTCCCTAGTTTCTGTGCTCCAGAAAGGCAGCATGGGGCAGTGAATAGAGCCTATAATTTGGGACCAGCAGGACCATAACCTACTACTTCCTGGCGTTGCAGCCCTGAAGATCTTTGCAAAACAGCATAACCATCCGTGTTCATCCACCTCAACAGCTGCTGCCTGCTCCGGGAATGGTCATTTCACTGGCCAGGTTTCTGCTGAGGGCACTGGGTCTGATACAGCTTTGTAAACAACAGTGCAACAAATACCGTTGTATACCATCTTGTCACATCTGTATAACTACTTCCACAGGACGAATAGCTAGATCCCAGATCTCTCCCATTCCCCATAATTTCAAAGCCATTTCTGATCATGTTTCCTTTCTTCCCCATTCTTCGTTCATATCTAAAGTGGCACAGTTGACAACATGTCCTCTCCAACTTTTGGCCGTGACCATGGTTCCCCTCCCAAAGTCCACAGCCACCTGCTAGCTGAAGCCCAAAGCTGGCCTCTCCAAAGTGTCTCATCTCTGTTTTTGTCTCTATCTTGCCATCTCCTTCACTCCAGCTGGCCACACTGCCCTCACTCTTGGTGGGGGTGGAATGTACTGCCAGATGGTCACCTCTCCTCCTTCAGAAGGTGGCTTTTAATGATACTGCAAAAAATAATAATAGAATAGAAAACAAAAGCAAAAAGTCCTCTTTTGAAAAATAAAATCAGAGCTAGGGGACCCTATATAGGAGAAAAACGTTGCCCCCCATGACTTCTAAAAGTCCCCAGGAACCCTAAATTATCTTCAGAAGATTTGTGGCTGTAAAAGACCACAGTATGTCAGGGGTAAATCATGGGTGTTGGAATTAGACACAGGTTGTAATCCCAGCTTTGCTGGGTACCAGTGGGCAAAGAAATTAATTGCTGTGAGCCCCAAATTTTCTCATCTACAAAATGATATTGTAGTTCAGGGCAGAAATTGTCATGATGATTAGAAGTAAAATAATCTAACATTATCATAGTGCCCGACATGTAGGAGCAACAAATAAAAGCGATTATGATGGTTCTTTTCTCAGCAAAGAGAAGATTGAGGTGTTTCTGGGTAGTGGGATAACAAGGATGACAAGAGAACTTTGTTTTCTGCTTCCTTTCAACTTCTTTTTCTTCAGCTTTTCTCTCTTTCCTCAATCTATTCAGAGGCCAGCACTGACTTGCCCTATGTTACACAGGCAGGTAGTAGTAGCTAGAAATGTTCTTCATTAGACTGTTTTATCTCCATTAAATGAAAAACATGACATAGGCCTTAGAAGGCTACTGTGAAAACACACAAGCTCGTGTAGCAACCAAATTTTGAGTATTTAGAATACGCAACACCTCCTGCCCAGTTTTGAATGAGTTGTAGAGATGAGTTCACCATCTGGGTTTCAATAAGGAACAAATATGGATAAATATAGAGCAGGGTTGAAGATAATAAGTGGCCTCAGAGAGGTTCCGATGACAATGGTGACAGCAACGGCAGCATTTACTGTGTGAAGGAAGCCCTGCGTGAAGAAAGAACCTCCCATACATTATGGAATTTAGTACTGATTGTACCCACTTACAGCGGGTCTCTTTTATCCCTGTTTTTCAGGAGAGGAAACTGAGGTGCAGGGAAGCTATTTCCCCAAGGTTACACAGCTTGTGAGTAGTAGAGTCAGAATTCAGACTCAGCCAGCTCCATCCCAGAGTTCAACCGGACAGCCATGTCTGTAAAGCATAGATGCAGACGAGCTTAGGGCTGGCTGGGGGAGGAAAAAGGCAGCATTTGTAAAGGGGGAAGGGGTTGAACAGGACAAATGGAAAAGGTCTCTCCAGGGAGAGGCAACAACTGCAAAATAGCAGCACGGTGCTGGGGAAATAGGCTGAAGCGCAGCGTGACTCGGCTAGAGTCTTGGCTAAGCTGAATGTGAAGAGGAGACAAGACTTAAATGGGGAGCTGGGGACAGAGCAGGGACCATCTTGCTCCCATTTTGAAAAAGGAAAAGCGAGACCCAGGAGAGCAAGTCACACACCCTATGGACTGGTGGGAGGCTGGCACTGAATGTCTTTTTAAATTCATTATCGCCTCCTCCAACCCAGGTGATGGCAGCTCGTCCTGCTCCCTGCCTTGGCTGGGACTCTGCTCTGCTCCCAGCAAGTATTTCCCTCGCTTCAAAGCCTTCTCTTCGTGAGCCACTGGATACACACGGTGACCGTCATCACCTAGGTTTGTGGTTTCTGTGTTAGTGTCCTTGGCACCATTTGTTTTTTTGCTTGGTACCTTGGGATTAGGTCACCTCTTATGTCCTTTGAACATAGACTAAAAGGATATACAAATGGTGCCACAAAAATGATTCATTTCCCACAGTTGGATGATGGTACCTACTGCATATTCAAAACTGTCAGCCTCCCCATAGGAATCTGGGCATATCTTCCCTATCAACTTCATTAATTATGCCTTTAGTTTTCCCTACATAGAACTCAGTACTTCTTTGCAGACAAAGAACTGGGTCTCTTGATCATAGATATTGTATTTGCAGGGATGGCTTATAAAGAAACAAGGGATCCTTTCCAGAAAAATGTAGAACCCAGGCAGATATGGCTAGCTATGTAGGCCTTTCAGGATACAGACATGAGGGAACTATCTTTCTTCTATGCAGCCCGCATTCATGGCCTGTATTTTCCAGAGTATGCGAAAAGAAACAAAAACATAGCAATCAGGTTTTATACTTGGAGCCAAAGAGTGGAGGTTGAAAGGAGAGGAAAATTCTTTTTAAAATATACAAGTACAATATTTCCAGTGTGTCCATAGGCATTAAATGCATATTATATAGCCCTCAACATTCTTCCAGGGGGTCTCAAAGTGGTTCCCACAAGCTGACCACGGGCATGCCTTTGATCTGCAGATTCCCCTGGCAGTGTCTGTCCACAGCTGAGTGGGAGCTGCTCTCATTACCTGGCGCATGGGCACTGAGTTCACCACAGCCCTCTGCTGACCTCCAGTCTTGTGAACATGAATTTACACTAATTACCTGTGTGGTGTTGGCTGAGTCCCTTCCCCTCCCTGTAAGCCAGAACCCCCCAATCAAACTGGGGTGTGGGTGTTTGTGACATATTTATTTTGCTTTTTGTCTGTCTCATCTCTCTAAGAAGGCAGGAGTGTTTATGTGCTTTGTTCCATGGTGTCTCCCATAGCGCCCTGATCCAGGTTTGCTGTGTAACAGGTGCTAAAGGGACATTTAATGTATGAATATGTGCACAATTAATCCTAAATATCTCTTTCAGTGATGTGAAAAACTTTCTGAAAAATGGCCTATTTGCAGTTTTGGAGGAAATACATCTCTCCTGTAATAAAACTGTTCAGTGCCAGGCATGGTGGCACACACCTGTAGTCCCAGCTATTTGGGAGGTTGAGGTAGGTGGATAGAAAGTGCGAGGCCAAACTGGGCAATTTAGCAAGACCTTGTCTCAAAATAAAATAAAGGACTGGGAATACAGGTTTCTGGTATAACACTTGCCTAGCAAGTGCAAGGTCCTGGTTCAACCCCTAGTACTGCAAAACAAAGCAAAACAAAAACAAACAAAAAACTACTCTGATGATGAACTCCCATAGCAACTTCAAGAGAGAGCAATTTAACTCTCTCCTTACTGATGCCCAGAACTGCTGGCTGAGATACAGAAAATAATGTTTTCATTTGCATATTCAGTGAAGGCTTTCTTCTTCCCCTCACTGCATTCATTTACATATCTCCATGCTACACTTTTGAAGCTTCTGAAACTTATTCTTCTCCCCAAAGTTCTGTGAAGCTACTCAGCAGCAGTGTCTGGCACTTGATCTCACCTTTAGGCAGTAGAGAGTTAAAATTGAAAAGGTAGTCGGCACTGAGCTGGAGTCTGCCTCCCCCAGCCCCCATGATGGGGTGATGGGGTCACCCACAGAAAATCCATGCACATGTCACATCTGCCAGGACAGCCAGATCACCTCCCCAGGCCAGTCCCTCTTCATTGGTGTTGCCTTTAATGGTGAGGAAAAAGTAGTGAAGGGGAATTTTCTCTTGTGAATCTCTTTGCGTGCTTTTCCCAATAGGCTGGGCTATTTAAACAGGCAGAGTCACCAGCATGGCCTCTTCTTCAATGTCCTCATTAGTCCCTCTCTATACCCTATACTATAGGGTAGAGAGCAGGCAGAGGCTGCGATCAGTGTGTATGGTTGTTAGTCAGCAGCATTTTCCTGTCCTATGGGTCTTCTTTCTGTACTTGTGAGCTGTCTTTCCATGCCCAGCATCCAGGTTCGGTGACTTTTAAAATTCATGGCCCATATATTCTAAGGCAGAAGGGTAGGGGAGGCTTGGGGGAAATGCACGGCTCTCTGCAACTGCAGGGCTTCCAGCCCCACAGGTCTGAGAACTTGCGCTTGAACAAACATCCCAGGTGACTCAAACGCAGAGGGTCCCCGCAGAAACCCCCACACCTAGTCCCAAGACTTGGGACATCCATCATACATTTCTCATTGTTGTCCACACAGCCTTGTGACCCTGTTCCTTGCAGCAAGGAACTTGTGGACTAAATCAGGCTTATACTTTCGAAATGAAAAATGTTTTTACTTGTTGGGTTGCTTCCATCACCTCCCACCTTCCTCTTCTCCCTCCAAACACTCCAGTGAACTCCAGATGAGCGAGAGAAATGGGTTTGCATGGCTCTGGGAGGGTAGCAGGGAGAGCAGGAGGCCTCTCAGTTCCTGTGCCATATTGGTTGTCATGGATATTGGCTGCCTTTGGGAATACAAAAGTCAGCGTGTCCTTGGGTATCTGCCTGGGTTTTCCTCCTTGGCTACCCTGTTCCCAAGGTGAGTCAGTTACAGGGACCCCAACCAGTAAATTAGCGAGGGGGCCTGCGTGCGAGATACAGGGTTCTGGGAGAGCTCCGAAGTGCCACCACGCCCTTGCCTGAGACTTCTCACTGAGAGTAATTATCACCAGGTGGAGATAATTATCATACATGCTGATACTGGCTAGGATCAGGAATAAAAGGGAGAGTTCTGAAAGCTGAAATCATAATCTCTTATTTTCCTCTACTCTCCTAAGACTCTTCCATGGCCTCTTGTTCTCCTTACTAAAGTCATCTGAACCCAGTAGAGTACTGACCCCAAGGGGATCGCTGAGGAAATGGGGCTGTGAGGGTGCGGCTGGCGAGGGTGGCTCCTAATTCACCTGTAGATAACGGCGCCTCTTGTTGAGACTGCCTGGGACGGGAGGGTCAGCCTGAGCATCAACAAGCCATGGGTATTGCCTGGGTGACCTCAGAGAAAATATCTTTGCCCCATGTTGGGCCTTAGTGTCCTCACGTGTAATGAGATGGAGAATCTAGAGCGCCCTCCGATCCCACTCGGAGCTAAACGTCTCTGGAGCTGTGACTCCATGTTTTGTAGACACATCCTCCCTCCTGGAGTTGTCTGCCATCCTCCCTTTCCTCATCTACAGTGGTGCAGCCCTCCGTCACCAAGTCCTGTCGATTCGTTTCCAAGTGGATCGTTAAGTCCATGTCCACGGTCATCATTATGATTTCTGTCTCTGTAATTCCCCCTGGATAGCTGTTCCCTCTGTTTCCACTTTGGACTCTTCTCTTCCCTAATTCATTTTCCTCATAGCTCCCCTGGGTGGTATTTTAGTATGCAATTCAACCCTTCTTTTGCTTAATACCCCCAGTGGCTTTCTAGTTCATTTACAGTAAACCCCACATCTACACACAAATGATCTGGCTTTTGCCTACTTTTCCAGTACTACCTTAAGGCACTGTGCTCCTTTTTCACTAAAAGCCAGACATACACATCATTTCTCTAGCCTGTAAGAGCACTAGGCTGTTGTCTACATGGGAACCTCACACATGGCTATGTGTGTCTCTCAGCCATGCAAGCCTGGCTCTCTTTTACCCATGAGGTCCTCAGAGAAACCTTCTCAAAACACTTTAAGTAATTATCCTTTCATTCCACTTCCTTTATCATTCACTGCAACAGCAGTTTCATTTTTTTGGTAGCATATCAAAATTTATACATTCACAATCGCTTGTTCAGTCTTATACCAGAATACTCCCAGCTCCTTGAAGCAAAGGCTCCTTCCTAGCCCACTCCAGGCTCCATCATCAATATATCTTCATAACCTCAGCACCTAAAACCATACCCAGCAAGTCACAGGCGTAAGTAATATCTGAATGATGTTGCCACAAATAGGGAGGAAAGAAAGGAAACGGGGAAAAGAAAGGTAAATTTTGTCTGTGGTGATTTTTGTTTCTCCTTTAATGTATTTTTCAAAATGTTCCTCTACGTGGAAAAAAAAAATCCAAAATATCTATTAAATGTAGGTCTTTGGGCTCAAGGAGCAGGCCTGCAAGGCCCATTCATGGATGGCTTCCTAGTCTCACCATCAACCTAATGAAAGAAACATCGTAACCTGTGATCACAACTTAGCTGAATTTTAACTTTTAGTGTTAAAATGTAGGTTTCAAAAAGCCATTTATCATAGAAACATTTCAAAGGAAAATGGGGAGGGGGTCATGAAGCATTTCAGGAGCACTTGCCGACCTACATTATTGAATGTACTAATTACAGATTAGTTTTATGGATTTGTGGTGCTAGCATAGAAAACATTGACCTTAGGTACTGTGGCCAAGGCTGCAAGTTGATGCTCCTAAATACATTCCCATAGCTTCTACTCTAAAGGATAGAAAGCTAAATTCTTGCCTTCCTATTTTCCCTTGCTGCATAAGTAATCATGGGCCACTGTTCTGACCAGTGAGGTAGAAGCATTTGTTTGGGGTGGAGAGTATTTTGTTATGCTTTGGTTTTCTTGATCCAAAGAGACAGATATGTCTGGAAACACTTCCTCCTTGTCTCACTGCTTAAACATGAATACAATATCTGGGAGCTTCCCTCCTTGTGAACAAGAAAAGGCCAGGAGAATCACAAAACAGCCCATTCTCATTTTACAAAACCATAAGCCACTGCCTGCTACCATGTTTTTCAGGATGCAACCTGCAATCTGAGATAACCCTCAATCTGTGCTGAGGGTTTTGCTGTTGTTGTGAACAATTATATTTGACCACATTTTGTTGGCTTTTGGTTACTGGACATGAATAATAACTTTGAAGAGATTAGAATGAGATAAAGTGAGTAGAATGAGGTAAAGCTATTTGTGTATGAGTATAGATATATGCAATTCAGACGGAATTCAGTTCTCTGAATCCTAAGTTAGTGAGGACTTCTGGTACATTTATGATATTTAAATAAGCAGTGAGAACAGTGAACTGACGCTCATTTGAAGGATGTGAACAGCACACTGTCTAACCTAGAGTACACCAGGACACGGGTAAGCAACGATAGCGGTCTCCGCTGGTGTTTATCATTATCTGCTTGGCCCCGTCCCCCGTCATTGTCTTAGAGTCTTTGTTCTTTTGTCTGACCCAACATGTATTTCCAAGAAACACTGTGATGACATATATTTTGACTCTTAGAGGGGTTTCTACAGGCTCTTAAACTTGGAATGGACATGGTAGGCTTGGTAAGGAAGTGTATCTGAAGTGGATAAAATTCCTTATTTCGGTAGTTCACGCCTTTGTCTATCAGACTCTTTTCATCCATAGTCACAAATCCTGCCTCCTAGCTCCTGTGAGAAGGAATCTAGGTGTCGCCTGTCTCTGGAGTGAACCACTAGCTATTTCTGCTTTGTCCCTAGACTTCCTCAGAAGAGGGCGCTAGACTTTCCGATCACTGAGCAGAGCTCCCTTTCTTCTAATGATGTTTGGGCAAAGTCCTATAAACAAAGCCAATCAAAAATAAAAACTGCCATCCATTTTATAGGTTTCCTATGGGAAATCTGGGTCCTGTGTAACAGGTTCTAAATGAATTGCGGTCTTTTAAATTGCACAACAATACTCGAAACAATTATTTTCATTTTACCAAACAAAGATCAGAAGCATAGAATGGGGTTGTTATGCGAAGCTGTGGAGGAGGATGGCTAGATGTGTGCCGTTTATTCTCTTCTTCACCTCAGTGTGAGTTTCTGAGATAACCGAGGGGACTCTGAGAAGTCTGGGGCACACAGTTTGAAAGTCCTCTTTTGGCCAGAGGTCAAATACCCTCCAAAGCCAGCTGAGTCACACAGCAGTGAAGCAGTGAGGTGAGGCTGCGGTGACCTGGTGAATGCATGGGTCAGCTCGAGTGCCTGTGGGTAGATTTTGGACACTCACTGCCTAATACGGATGGATTAAACAAAAACGTGCATGATAGAAACTCAGGGTGTGAACCCTGAGTTGAGACCTCTGTAAAAATACACCCTGAATTTAGACCACAGGAGTGCTGTTAAGAGGTAGATGGCTGTTCATGAAGGAAATAACAGAAAAATAAGCTCATGACATATGCTTGTTTTGATGGCCCTACGTTATTCTAACTAGATAGGAATTGTTTTTCCCACTGTTTATCCACTGGCCTGATTTATTTTTAAGCAAGCCCTTCCCCTGCTTGGTTCTTTCTACTCTTCACCATGTGTCTGCCAGTGTTGGCCAAGCATCCAGTCTCACACCTCCTCTCCCACGTTCCCCTTCACCCCCCCTCAACTGTCTTCTTATTTAAAGAAAAACAAGATTATAATGGTGAATGTTGAGACTTTCCAAATTATACAGCAGGCAAAATAAGTCCTGGGGGAAGCTTGTTGGGAAGATTTTACTCCATTACTGCTTAGAAATATTGGTCCTCATTGGCAGTCAAATGCAAAATGACGATGGGGGTAAGAATACCTCCAGTAAATTTCCATGAGTCCTGTAAATTTATGAGTGCATAAGTGTATTTATGCACTTATGCCCCAGATCTATCCATGGAGGTCAGATTCTAAGCTATACCTCTCTGCCTGCTTTTGAAATAGGGTAATCTGCAAAGGAATGCCTACAGAAAAGGGAGTTCAGAGACTCTAAGTAACTGTGAAAGTATATATAGTCAGTGGCTATTATCAGTTAAATTAAAAGAGTTTATGCATGAACACTCTAGAATGAGGGCAAATAAATTACACATAAATACAGGAGGTCAGTAAGTGTGAGAATTGGTCTAGATTATTGATTTTCAAATTTCTTTTTCCACTTTCTCCTTTCTACTCTTCCTCCTTTCTTAGCCTCAGATCCACTTGTTTCAAAATAGATTGTATGCACAAGTTCAACATGTAAAACACACAAAAATGAAGCTGCTCTTGTTCCATGTAAGGCTCTAAAATCCCACTGATTTTGCTGCCCTAGTACTGTCAATGCAATACCTGAGGTACCTCTCGTGGTTTCTTTGAACCACAAGAACACATTTGTATCACCGAAGGAATTACAGTCTTTCTCAAAGATAAGAATACTTTTTAAGATGAAGAAGCCAAAGTCTACCAGGGTGAGATGACTTACCAAGGCCGTGCAGATGTGCCACCCACTTATAATCCACCACTTCTCTACCATACATAAGTAGTATAGGACAGTGGTCTGAATCTCAACTCACCAATCTACTATGGACTATGCAACCTTGGCAAGGCAGTCAACATTTCTGTGCTTCCTCATTTATAAAACCTGATAGAAGGTGTGTCCCACCTCCTGCTTCTGTGAGCATTCATTGAAGTGATGCATGTATAGGAATCACAGCCTTGCTTGGCATATTGTAGGTCCTCATTAAATATCGGTTGTATCACACTGTTCCCCCATTATTTCTCTGCACTTCAGCCCTGATTCTGCCTGTTAATCTTGATAGAACACATTAATCTGATAGCAGACAGAGCTGGATTAGCATGGATGCATCCACATGACCCATAACATGCAATGAGCAATTAACTGTAAAGAGTAGTTGAAATAATAATTCCCATCTCTTAAATTTCCAGTATTTTCCCCCCAAGAAATATAGAGCATTGAAAATAAGGTTGAGAAAAGAGCTGACTGACCTGGGAGAAATGTCACATCCTTGCTGCATGAAAGCTCCCAAGGAGAACCACAAGCTGTTGAATATCCCAAACTCATTTGACTGGTCACTGGTTGTCTGGTCTCGTCCTTCCTCAAACTCTTCACTGTGCCACTCATAGGGGCTGAAGCGGCTGACCAGGAAGAGGACGACACTCACTCCAATGTAGGCAAAAACTATGCACATCCAAATCTCATAAGCCAAAGGGTCGAGGAAGGAGAATACTCCCGGCTTGGACTTCTGTGGCTTTTTTATCATGATGGAGATACCCAAACTCATAAATGGCTTGGAGAAGTCTATAACCTCTTCCCGAACCAAGGTGATAGTTAAGGGGGCCACAGCCACGTCTGCTCTCTGCAAAAATAAAATAAAAGTCAGTTGAGCTCAGAATCTCTCTTTGTTCTCTCCTTTTTTTTTCTCTCTTCATTGTGAATATTCTTTTTTATCTTTTTTTTTTTTTTTGTGGGTACCGGGGAGTCGACCTCAGGACCTCGCGCGCCAGCAGGCACCCGTGCCGCTGAGCGATATCACCAGCCCCTTTTTCATATGTGGGTTCCGGGAGTCGAACTTGGGCCCTCGCGCTTGCTGGGCAGGCGCTTAAGCCGCTGAGCCATCTCACCGGCCCCTCTTTTGTATATTAAAGAATGTGAAAGTGGGAAAGAACTTTAGAAGTCTAATCCCTCCAGTACTATAAAATATTTCTGGCAAATGGATGATCAACTTAATATATTACAGGAGAGATTATCCTGTTATTTGACAGTTCGTCTTGCCAGAGGCTTGTTCCTCTTCCTGCAAGAAGGAGGCTGTTATGATATCTGTTGTTTTTGCCTGCCCAGCAGCCCTGCCACCTTCATGTGGTGGGAGAGAGACCGCTCCTTCCCTACTCAGCCCTCCATGTGGGAATGGGGCTGACCATGCTGGTTATATAGGGAAGGACATAACCCAGGTCTGGCCAATCAGCATACTCCACTCCCCTATTCTGGAAGATTCACTCAAAGATGGCATGAGACCCAAGTGGGTTTACTGAGAATTAGCCCTGAGAGCAGAGCTGAGTGATACAGAAGATGATCCCCAATGCTGTAATTTAAGGTCACTCTAAATTCAGGGCTTACCTGGGTGCCTTAGGAACACATGTCAATAAGTTCCTCTGTCACCAAGAACATAAGCCAATCCTTCTGTTTGCCTAAGTCAGTTTGGATTGGATTTCTTTTAACTAAAATGAAGATTATCATGGCTAACAATGCGGTAAAGGCAAATTTAACTCAATAAGTATTTATTGAGCACTTATAGGTAAGTCTAAGCTGGAAGCTCTAGGTAAACTCTGGTCCGCACACTCAAGGAATTACAAACTAGTAGGAGAGAGTAACATACAACACACACGAGTTTTCCGGTCTATAAGGTAGATGGGATATATGCTTTCCAAGAGGTATAAAATGCCACTGGAGAATGGGAAGGATTCATTCTGACCGGGGTGATCAGGGATTGCATCAGAAATGGGTGAAGTATCAATGTGGCGTGGAAGGAGGGTAGGATTGTGACAAGTTGCTCCAGGAAGAAGGAGCCATGAGAATAAAGGCCTGGCAGCGCGGAAGTAAAGTATATTAGTAACTTTTTTCCCCAGGAAGATTGCTGAGAAATACACCAGTAATTCAGTTCTTAAATTTGAAATCCAGCATGTGGATAAACACAGAAAGGTTGTGACAATGTTCATCCTTGGGCCTCCGGCAAGTGGAATCCCCAAACCTTGCTCTTCTGTCTTGCCTACCTCTCTCTAATCACACAAGCTCTGGCATCTACTCGGTAAAAATCCACTGCCCTGTTGGCCTGAGATCAAGAGAGTTCGGAAACCCAAGAGGGTTTCCATGGACAGAGGCCATAGCATTTATTTCCAAGATGAGAGACACACCTGTGAATGTCTGTCTGTGCATGTCTGGCTTTTTCTTACAATGAGGCACAGCAGTCCAGATGTGAGGCAGGTGGCAAATGCTGCACAGACGAGGATCCTGCTAACCTACCAGCCAGCTGTGTCTTAGAGTGAGTTTCTTCTGGTTGCTCTTATCGGGTGGGGCTATTGAGGAAGTGCCTAAGCAGAATAAAAAGTCTGGCTCCAGAATGTCTTAAATTCTCACTTATAGAAAGAAACTTTTTGTAAAGCAGTGTGGCGTCAGGTGTGAATTTCATAGTAATTCTGTTTTTTTCCCTAACACTCACTGCATAATCCTTGATAACTTTTATAAATACTTTCAAGGCAGTACAAGGGAGAAGATATCTACTCTTCTCTGTAAATCAACACAGAAAAGGAACAGGAGAGAAAAGTAATGTAAATGACTTGAGAGGATTGATGCTAAGATACCCAGAATGTGAGGAAGACCAGCTCTGAAACTGATGAAGGGTATTGAATGGATTTGTTTGATGTTTTCTGACACAATCTAATAAAAAGGATCATAGACTCTAAAATTATAGAATAATATCATCTTAACGCTTAGTTCATTTAGCAGTCCAAAAATTGGTTCCACGGAACATTATTTCTGGAGGGATGTTAATAAGTATAACATAAAAATAAACATGTTTGGGAAACACAGATTTAAATAAGTTACTTTGGGGCAGGACTTAAAACCTTAAAAGACCACTATTTGTTGAGTATTTCAGAGAAGGGTGAGTAGGAGGCAGTTATTGCCAAAGTTAATTTTCTTTGGGTCATTCATTTCCCTAAGCATCAAAAGAGACCTAAACACATAGGATACACACATGGTAGGCTGTTTTACAAGTAATGAACCCAGGTCCAGACAGGGAAGGTGGTCTGTGCAGAGCACTAGCATTTTGGTTTGTTTGACATCGACCAAGAGGCCCCAGGAGTTGATTCCACCACGTGAGGTAGTTACTGGTCGAGGGCAGAGCTGATGTAAGACTGAGCTTCTTTTCTCCGTAACGCCATGGCTGTGTAGCTTCAAGTGAAACAGTTTGGTTTTTTGGATATCAATTTCCTTATTTAAAAAGGCATGATAGTTCTTGTTTTATGTTTCATGGGATTGTTGTGAGGGTCAATGTTATCCAGTCACTTGAGAGTACTGTGAAGTGTAACCCTTTTACATGCACTCAAAATCACTTTCTTAACCGGACATCTCAGGACGACGGCTGGCAAACTTGAGGCTGTGTTGGAATTGCCCGGAGTGCTGTTCAGGCGACGTGGCAGAGCTGCTAGATTCAGTGGGTCTGGGATGAGATGTGAGAACTTGCATTTCTAGCAAGTTTACAGGTGATGCTGATGCTGCTGGTTGAGGGGCCATACTTCAAGAACTACTGCCTAGGAGATCCCAAAATGATGTGACACCTGGATTAAAACTGAGAATATAGAATACAGCTTTGATGTGGCAGGAAAAAAGCAAAAAGTGCGTACAATGATCAAGGGTGGGGCATTGTGTCAGTGAATCCTTCCCAGCACTGCTCTGCGGTAAGGGATTCGCCGTCCACCTTGTAGGAAGGTGACTCTTGGAGGAGCTCAGTGGCTTGCAAGCATTGCAGCCAGGGAGCTGGCAGAGTTGGACTCAAATCCAGGTGTCTGTCTGCAAAGCTCACTTTCTTTCTGCTTCACCAAGACAAGACAGAAAGAATTACATGTAAAAAAGAGACACAAAGATACGGCCATGCGAGAAGCAGAAAACTTGTTGGTGATGCGCCGCCTCTGTTTCTTTGCTGAGAACACTGCTGGCCGTCTTCACTTCATTTGGCTTTACAGTTCAGTGTTTGGACGGTATGATTTCTGCAGAGGCAGACTGAGGTAGCGTAGAGTAAAAAAGACAGAGCAACATGTTGTGACGCTGCTATTACTGGCTGTGTGTCCTTTGGCAAATTATCTAACTTCTCTGGGCCTCGGTGTCCTCGACCTATAAAATGTGGAAAATAATTTTACCTAATTTATGGGACTGACATGCAGAATTAGTGAAAGAATGTAAGTAAAGTATTGGCCTGGCACTGGACATGTACTGTGTGATGAAACGTTACTGGCAACATTGTTGATAAGAGCGACAGGGAGCAAAAAGAAGATAAAAAGTGACTGATTGGCAGCTATTTACAAAGCACAAAAACAGTACAGTTAGAGGCTTCTCAATGACTTTTTCCTGCCTACACTGGTGGTTTGTGGTTGAGAGTATTTCTCTTACCCCTTTTGTTCTTTCTCAGGGAAATAGAAAAATAAAGGGAAATATTATAGTGAAAAATAAAGGGAGAACAGCCAATTGGGCCCGTCATGGAGTCTTCAGAAAATAGTTTTTACTGGACAGAGGGGCAGGGCTGGTGAAAGGGAGTTAGAGGGATGGTCCGAACAGCTGAGGCACACATGGGGAAGTCCAGTTTGTCTGGAGCTGATGAGCCAGTGAATCACGATGGATTCCTGGCACTAAGGGGCTTGTCATCAGGATGATCATACTGTTGTTCTGCCCAGATCAGAGGCTTTTCACTAGGGGAGCTGCATTACATGAGGTGAAGGTGAAGATGAATGCTGGAGAAGGCGAAAAGTTCACAGCAGTTTCCATGGGGATGACCTTAAGAGAGTAGTGGAAGTTCCCATGGAAACCAGCCTCCAGATGCAGCGTGACCCATCCAGGTCTCTCTCTTTCATCCACGGAGCTTCCAAAGTGAGGGGCAGGGTAGAGCGAAGAAAGAAGAGAAGCACATCCGATTCCTCAGCCCATTAACCACCTTCACAGGCAATCTAAAAACCCACCTCCCTGAGGAATATTTTCTTTCCTCCATCTTTTTCTTTTTTGAATTCTCTTTGTATATCGCTTACAGCTATTGTAACTCCTCTTGCCCTGATACAAGATAATGAGACTTGCAGTCCTCCTAAGCGATTGCTTCCTCCTGACCAGCACTTAACATTCACCTCGGGCTCCACCTGGGCTTCAGTTCAAAGACCAGCCTAGAGTTTTCAGTGTCTGTGAGTGAAGCCGCCGTGGCCCCTTTCCTGCATGTGTAGCAGGATTCTTCCACTACCTTCTGTTATTCTTCTCCTCAAGTACCTTCCTCATCTCTTGTCCCATCTCCCTGATCTTGTCCACCTTCTTACCCTTGTCAGTTCCTACTTCAACTTGTCCCTGACCACTCCTTAACCCATGTGCAGGCCCAAGGGGTATTTCCTTACTCTACTCTCACATCTTACTTATTTCTACCACCATTCTTTTAAAAAATATACTTTAGAAACTCCTAGGCTGCCCTTCTCTCTTTCTATTTCAGTGTGGCTTCTTTCCAAGTTCCATAACTTTCTTGAGAACTAGAAAAACCCAAGTTAGCTCTTGTGTGAACCATACAACTCTGCCTCTGTGATTTTATACTCATTATCTCTCTTACTGTCTTTTCTACAACTGAAAACAGTGTCAGGTATTCAGTGGCTTCTCAAAACTGCTTCTGTTTATGAAAGTTTTTACAGCAGTTGTGCATGGAGTTATTTCAAGTGTGGTGAGTACAACAAAATCAGAGTAGACCCACCTCTATTACACAGTTAACCACTACACGAGGCAGAGTAAACCATATAAAACTAAGTTTTATGGCAGAAAGCAAGGACAGTTCAAAGGAAAGCTCAAATTTAATTTGGAGAGATAAAAGACAACTGGGTAAAAGTAATATTTGCTATAAGGCTGGGAGGAAGATTTTAGAGATGGAGAATAGTAGAGAGCATTCTAAAGAAGAGAGAGAGTGAAGAGCAGTTTGGCTGAAATGCAAGTTACATCAGAGGAAAAATGGGAGCAAGTGACGAGAAAGATAGGTTGGACCCAGGGTCTCCTAATCCCAGGGAGGAAATTGACACCAAGGGAGTCTCATATAACTTTGAGGGAAGTAATAACTTAGAAATCTACCTTGAGAAAATTGATCTTGGAGCAACACAGTCATGTGTGTTAGACAATGATCAACTGAAGGGACAAGATACTGAGTGAGGATGAAGGCACTGGAACCAGAAATCTGAACAAAGGATGTCTTAGGACAATGTGTTGCGGATGACTTGTCTATTCAGCAACAACAATACTCAGTTATGGGGTCACATAAACATTAGAGGTCCATGCAGCCACCAGATGCTTTCCCGTCAAACTCTCTGGTTTTGTCCTCCATCTTTCCACCTTGGGGGAAACTTACTCCATAAACCAGCTCTCCCACCATGCCATTCCAGGCCTTTGTGTCAGGATCTCGGGCTCCATATTTCCCATCGCTGACGATCTCAAGACGGTAGGAGTAGCCCACATGCTTAGCAATTTCTGCCGCCAGCTCTACACAATAGCCCTCGTAGCGGTCATTTCCCTCAAACTGGTTGGCATTCTTCTTGAGCATCACATAAGGATCTTCCTGGTAGAGAGATGGGGAGACAGAGAATGTGGTTATAGGCTTGCCCATGGGCAGGGAAGACTTCGGCATGGCAGAGGAGGATGTCACCAACATTGCTTAACATTGGGGAAGTCTCTAGACATATTTCCGAATTTCTAGCCCCCATTAGAAATTTCTTGGGTTAAGGAAGCAAAATTTGTTCAAATAGCAATGTTTCATCATTGAGTTGGTACACAGCCTTTCAAATTATGTTTTAAGAGCCCTTCTTCAGCTTCTTTTTAAAAAAATATGTTTGAAGGAAGGAGAACTAGACCTAAAATAAGCTCACATGTGGCTTAGCCATGGATACAAAATGAGACAATGAATCTAAGAGATGCTGAGTGAAAATTCAGGACCTCTCATTCTCAGGGCATTCTTTCTTCCACTCCCTGGCACCGTTTGGCAAGAAGAGTGACCAGCTCTCCCTCTGAGTGGAAACCGCTTGTGCTGTCACGTGGAATCCCAAGTAACCTTGAGGAAGGAGTGAGCACTCACTAGGATTGTGGTGACGATGTATGTTCTGTTTTGAACACTTGAGTTGTCTCCTCCAGCTTGAGCGTCAGTGGCTGCAGGGACAAACTTATCATCTTCATTCCAGTAGCCAATCTGTGAATGCGAAGGTGGGGCTGTAAGACAAACCAAGATCCTTGGGACCACCCAGCCAACACTAGAGACAGGCAGGTTCAGTGTCCTACCATGCCGTATGGGGACACAGTCTCTAAACTATTGGTAGACAGAAACGACCAGAGGCAAGGTGCCCCAGCTTAACCTGCCTCCCAGTGAAAATGCTCACAGTGGTGAGCGAAGCCAGGAAAACTGCCCCTTCTGAGCACTGAGGGTGTAACAGTTTATGCAGCTAAACGCTTTTGTCCAATAAATCCAGGGCTTGGGGATTTTATTCCCTGTAGTTGTTCACCAGGGGCAAAGCTTTCCGCCTGCCCGTGAACACTTTCTTTCCCTGGGCTCATTATGAACTGTAGTTGGAATCATATGATTAAAGGTTATATTCCTTTTACTTTCTCTTAAGCTTATCTGTGTTTTTACATCCAGAAAATCCTCTCAGGATAATTATTGTATCCTTTATTTATTTCTCTTTATCTATTATACTGTAATACATAATAATACACATAAATAGTTCTCAAATTAATAGATTAAACATTAATTTTCCAAATACTAGTAGCTTATGAATACTGATTTATTTTCTGAGGTCTTTCAGCAAGTACCATCCCTACTGCTTGCAAGGCTCTGAGTTGAAACATTCATCGTGGTGCGTGGCAGGGCTGAGAGAGGTCGAGAGAAGTCCAGGAGATTGCCTCTGCTCTGTGGACACCAGGCACACATACATGCAGACCAAGTCCTGACAAGTGAGGGGTCTAAGGAGTTCAGAGGGGCGAAGCCAGATGTGGGGTCTTGTGTAGGCTACAAGTCAGCAGAAAGAAGCAGGGCTTAAGGTCATGAGAGAGGGAAGAAGAAGGCCCACACATTTTAGATTGGGAAGAATAAAAGGCAAGGTGTAAAGGTGGGAATTGCCCAGATACACAAGTTCTGTGGGTCCTGGGTAGAAGATAGGGTTAGTCCAGGAGGACAATGAGTGCTTAGGTCTAAGTGGGAGAGGTTTTGAAGGTCAGGCTAAGTAATGTGGACGGCATCCTTAAGGGAACAGAGAGTCATGGGAGGTTTGGAGGCACCAGAATGACACAGTGAACACACACACACACACACACACACAGACACACACACACACACACACACGTACCCCTGAACCTAAGCTTCCTATACTCCTCTCTCCTCCTCCCCTCCCTACCTCTTCCCTTCTCCTCTGCCTTTTCTCCTCCCTCTCCCTCTCCACATCTATTTAGACAGTCATGTATTGTTTTGTGATTATTCTGCTAGCAGTAGAGATAAAAAAGGAAAAAGGAAGGAGGGTTGGAAGTGCATAGGAGGAGGCTGAGCAGGTCTACTGGCAGCCAGAACCCAGGTCAAGCTTATAGCAACCACAGCACATGCCAACCTGGTCAGGTCCAAGTCACTGACACCTCAAAGTCCTTCCTAGTTCCTTTAGTGGAAGATTAACTGTTCTCCCTGTGATCTCCCAGTCATTAACAATAATAATTGCCAACACTGGTAGCGTTCTTGCAGTCACAGGCTGAGTGCTTCACAGTTTTAGTGCCATTTCATCTGGCTTAGGGGAGGCTGCTAACTTGTCCAAGATGGTGCAGCTGGAAAGCAGCTGAGCTTGGCCTGGAACCCTGGTCATCTGTCTCCAGCACCTGCTTTTCACTACAATGCTCTTCTTCCTAAGAGGCTCCCATCCCTGGTTCAGAAGCGTATTAATTATCATTTATTGAAAGCTTCTTGTGTTTCAGGTGCTCATCTAGGTGCTTTTTATGTTTTATTCATCTCATCCCTTAAAACCCCACAAAGTGGGCCAGTTATCTTTCCCATTTTAAGTGTGTAGAAACCATGAGGTGGAGAAGTAGAGTAACTTTGCCAATGCCACAAGAGAGCCACGGGACCGGGATCTGAGCCAAGATCTGAGCAAAGAAGCTGACTCCAGGTCCTGCCCCCTGCACTCCAGTGCTTGTCCAGCCAAGACTTGAAGGCTCTGTGTGCATTCCCAGTAGAGCCCTGTGGTCCAGCTGCTTGATGTCCATTTCCATCTTGCTGTGGTGCTGAGGCCCCTTGGGGAAAAGACAGAAGTACACTCTTCCTAGAGTCCCTGTCATAGCCTAGCACACCCTTTCACAGACAAGCAGTTCGCAAGAGTTTGAGGAGAGAATGAACCAGATGGCTGTGACCCAGTATGGCACTGGTGCACGCTGATGTTTCTAAGACAGTTCAGAGGCCTGAGAGGGGTGTGTCTCTCAGGATCTGTGTTCACTTTTACCTCCAGGCAAGTGTGTCATGATGTTGCCTGTGTGTGAAGCTATTAGTCCATGTGGAAGGAGACATTTCTTTCTGATGACACAAGAACCAGATACTTAGATTTCCAGAATGTCCTCACTACTGCAAGAAGCCTGAAAAAGCGTTTCATCCAACTCCTTCATTTTACAGAGGGAACTGGCCCAGAGACCACAGTGCAATCTCATCCCCTCGCTTGGCTGAAACCGTGCTCTAGGGGACCCCAGGGGACCTGAGAGGACCCTTCACCTCTTTCATGAGAGGTGAGGGGGGCTCGGGAAAGAGGAGGCGATTTCTGGGTTCCTCATTTCAGCTCCAGCACTCAGCTATGTTTTAAATCTATTTCCTATATTGGGATTTCCCTTAAGAGTTTCTTTCTACAAGGAGCCTTCTGGTCAAATAATAAATGTCTAAAATGACTGTGATAGTATAATGATGTATGTGTGTGTCTGTTTTGGTATTTAAAAAAAAATCCCCAAGGTATTTTTTCTCACTTAACTCTTTTTTTTTTTTTTTTTTTGTGGGTACCGGGGGGACGACCTCAGGACCTCGCGCACCAACAGGCACCCGTGCCGCTGAGCGATATCACCGGCCCCTTTTTCGTATGTGGGTTCCGGGAGTCGAACTCGGGCCTTCGCGCTTGCAAGGCAGGCGCTTAAGCCGCTGAGCCGTCTCACCGGCCCTCACTTAACTCTTGATTCTTATACTATGCAAAGAGTAGAGATAGGCCTGGGATTATTTCCTCTGTTTTACACATGAGGAAATGTAGGCTTAGAGTGATTAAATGATCTAATTTATAACAGATTATATAGCCGATGAGTGGTAGGCATTAGAACCCAGATCTCATGGGCCACAAAGGTAACATTATTTGATAAAATTAATATAAATTTGGGACAATGACTGCCAAATATGATTATTTTCCCTCACAGATGATTCTAAGGAGTTGTTCCTCTCTTTCCACTTTCCCTCTTTCTTCTTCCTTCCTCTTCTTCCTTTCTTCTTCCCTTTTCACAATTACTATACAAATTCAGCTATTCCTACTTAAAGTATAAAACCATTAGAAGATAGGAAGTTGCTTCATTTGATTAGTAAATAATTCCTCTGAAATATACAATGTATTAAGCAGTATTTTTTTTTGAAAGGGGCTCAGCAGTCAAGAAATTAATTCAGCCCCAAGTAGATCTGTTTTAAGAGCTAGTCTTTACTAATATTAACTATGACCTTGGGCAAGTTATTTGATTCTATAGGCCTCAGTTACTGATATGTAGAATGGAGACATATTAATAGTACCTGTCCCACAGGGGTGTGGTAAAGTCTAAATGAGTTGATGCTTGTACAACAATGCACAGAGCGTGTTGTTAGTTCATATTAAGTTGTCAGCTTGCTAAAGAATGCTATTTATTATGGTGATGCCTATTAGAGGTTAATAAATTTCTATACTACAATGCATTTCAGTTTGCAGTTTGCTATTTAACATTATTAATCTCCTAAAAAAGTACCATACATATTCCAGAGAATTTCCAAACTCATTTGACGATCAAACCTTTCTTGTATGTAATACAGAATGTCCCAGGGTAAATTGTTCAAAAAAATCACAAAATTGGCTTTAAAATTTCAAGTTATTTTGATAAAATATAGGAAAAAAAGCAAGATGAACTTGTGTATACCAGATTTACATAGCTTAGAAGAAAAACTGTTAAGAATAGTGGTCCTGGCCTGGTGAGATAGCTCAGCGGCATAAGCGCCTGCCTGGCAAGCGCGAGGTCCTGAGTTTAACTCCTGGTACCCACATAAAAAAAAAAAAAAAAAAAAAAAAAGATAATAGTGGTCCTTCAAAGCTAGTACCATCACAATAATGTTAAATTGGCATTTATAAAATATGTTGTATAGCTTGGCTCATTTATAGCTACTTTCATATCAGAAAACTAATACAATATTTAAATATTATGAATGAGTTTATTTTACTGTTAACCTCATAGGAAAGAAAATAATATTGCCAGGGCTAGTAGAGAATTCTTGATGCCAAAACTCATGCTTAGTAAGGTAGTAGACTGAGAAATGTGGTTCCAGAGTTTGATGAAAAGAAGGCTGGCAAAGATATTTGGAAAGACATTGCACATTGGAGATGAGAACAGACTTCTTTCTTTGGGAAATAGATTGGATTACTATACAGCACTCTTTGATTCTTTACTGACAATGTGCAAGAACTTTGATTCTATTGGAAAGTAAATCAGAGTTAGTAGTTTGGTAAGATTGGGGCCATCATTTGGGAGAGGATTTAAAGAATTCTGACAATGAGAGGTCTTCTTTTGGGCCAGTTAGATTTTTTTGATCTTCTGTTTTCCACCCACCTCTAAAGATTCTTTGAATATAGGAAATGAGTCTAGATGCTATGTCACCTTTTTTAAGTGGATGAAATTTAAAGGGGGCAATCATGGAACAGCAAATTCAATTGATTTACCTTGTACGGTCATCAAATTGAATTTATACACTGATATCTCCAGCGTGTCTTTGCAACTACAGGCTCTGACCTCCAAAAATGAATCTATTATAATCAAAATTTTGAAAAGTAATTTGCCACTGTGGCAAAGACAACTAGCTAACCACCAAGTGTTCTTGTTTGCCTCCATAGTATAGAGATGTTGCTGGGATGTGGCTTCGTATCCAGAAACTTAATTTCCAAGGCCGCTTTGTACCTAGTTGGGGCAAATTATTGGCTTCTGGACAATGGAATAAAATGGAAGTGATGTTCATCTCTTCTAGGCTAACCCTGCGAAATCTCCAGTAGTTTCCATTTGCATTCTTCCCCATCTGTTTACTAACTATTGACAGCCATAAAGCTCCACCCAGCCTGAAGCCCAAAGGTAGGCAGTAGAGCCCCCATGAACTTGAATCTCAGCCAGGGCCCTCGGGCCAAAAACTAGTCAGTGAGAAAACAAGAAATAAACTTCTGTTGTATTAAATGGCTGAAATTTTAGTTTATCTGTTACAGTGCCTAGGGTTGTCTGAACCAAGGTACTTAAAGGATTTGAAATTAATAAGTTTGTGTGTAACTTTATCTGCATTCTGCTTGAGGTGTTATTTCATTGAATTTGCTGAATGCTTTTTTCTTACTTACTGACAGATCAATGGAAATATGGGACAGAGAATTATGCTCCCTGATTCCCCAGCAAAATTCAATAAAGGTCCCACTTATTTGATAAACAACCACTTCTTCGCATGGGTTTACCATGCGTCAGTATATCCTAGGCACCAAGGATATAATAAATAATACAAATAGGGTTTCTGCTTTTAGAGATCTGTCATTTCATGGTGCCATGGTTTGGATGTCATTGCTAAAACTCATGTTGAAATGTAATTGCCATTGTGATGGATGGAGAGATGAGACTTTTAAGGGGTGATAGGTTATGGGATTCTACCCTTATGAATGGGTTAATGCTGTTATTGGCTCCACCCTTATGAATGATTAATGTTATCATTTGGGGGATAGGTTAGTTATGGCAGGCATGGCTTTGTTAAAAATGCAAGCTCTCTTTCCATACTGTGATGCCCTCCACCATGTCATAATACAGCAAGAAGGCCCCCACCAGATGCCAGAATCTGGATATTGGACTTCCTAGCCTCCAGAATTGTGATAAATAAATTTCTTTTCTTTATAAGTTACCCAGTGCACGGTATTTTATTATAGCAGTAGAAAATGGACTTAAGAATGGCAAAAGGGCAAAGAAGAGGGAAACATAGCCAATGTACCTCCAGACTAAGAGTTGGCTGGCAATCATTTTAAGTTTTACAGATCATACGGCCTGTGAGGCAAGTACTCATCTCTGCTGTTACAATACAGAAAGAGCCATAGATAACATATAGACAGATGAGCATGGTTGTGCCCCCCAAAAATTTATTTATGGACACAAATTTTAATTTTGTATAATTTTCACATGTCATAATATAGTCTTTTTTGAAAATTTATTTCAAATGTTTGTTGAAATGTAAAAACCATTGGCTCACCACCAAAACAGGTGGTGAGTTGAATTTGGCCTGCAGGCATAGTTTTCCAACTTCAATTTAGATCAACCAACCAACAACAGTATACTGGAAGGGATAAGCACTATGAAAAAAGACAAAAGAAAAAAAAAGGGATAATGTAACTGTGCTGGGTGAGTGGGAGGTACTTTAGAGTGGTCAGGGACAGACTTTTCAAGGTAGCTTCCCTCGATATGAGACCTGCAAGCCAGGGATAAACACGGCACTTGAGAATATAGTGATGGAGGATGTCAGTGAAGGAATAGGGTGTACAAATGCCTCAAGGAAAAAGTGAGATTGAAGGGTTCAAGGAGCAACAACAACAACAACAACAATGGCAGCCAGGGTAGAGACAGAACAATGACCTAGAGAAAAATGAGCAAGAGCTATTGCCTGGGGCTCGGAAGGCCAAGGTCAGGAGACACACTGTATTTTTCTAGCAGTAGAAACCAGTGAAAGTTTAAGCAGAGGAGCAATACAATTTGATGAATGTTTGAAATTTATTTCCCAGATTTTGTAGTAGAAAAGTGGCTGTTTTAGAGGGGCAAGGCACAGACAGCAGGACTTGTGAATGCTAAGCAGAATACTGCTGGGGTGGGAAAAGCAGCTTGGGCACTGGGGTTAGCAAGTGGAAATGGAGAGAAGCAGTTGGATTAAGCTCTATTTTGGAGTTATAACATGATTTGGTATGTCCGAAAATGAATGGCAAGATTGAAAGGAAAGCTTCCAAAGGGCTTATGAGCTGGAGAGCTATGAATCATTTGGGACTTTAAAAGATTACTTTTGATATCAGCAGGACTTTGGCCCACTTTGTCTTCCTCCCCGCTTAGTCTTTCCACTCCAGTTACACATGGGGTCAGAACTGGAAGTAACAAACTCAGGACAGAGCCAGGGACTCAAATCAATATGAAAGGAGTGGATGCCTTCAGCCAGGTCCACAACTATGGGATTGATGGTGTTGAGCCAAGATAGTTAAATCAACAACACCGTTCTCCTGATGAAAGATGTAAGAGAATTTTCTGTTCCATTCACCTGTGGGCAGCTGTTTATGAGAATTTGTGCTTGAACCTGAATTTGACAAGGTATTTTACCAAGAGAGGGATCCTTAAATCAGGACTCTATGGTGAAGTGATATCTCTAAATAGGATTTCCTAGGATTTAGCTTTAGTATAGACAGTGCAAATCCTCGCAACTAAATCTCCTAAACTTTATGATGGATGTATACTTAGAGGACACACATTTCAGTGGGATGTTGAATTGGATCCAGATACCTACAAGGTATGTTGGCACATAAGTGGGCAGGATACAGGCCTGAAGATCAGGAAAGTTTTCTTGAGGCCCCGAATTATGATGACACAGCTTGTTTTTATTACACACATCAGGAAAGGCCATGTAATCTTCACTGACACCAACACAACTAGGTCACCCTTGAAAATCTGAGAAATTACTTTGCTAGGAGGCTGATTGAGTGAAAAGCCCGAAGGCACAGATGTGGAAGAATTGATTTTCTGAAAGTCAGATCCCCTGTAAACAAAGAATGTTTAAGCCCCCATTCTAAGAAAGGATTTAGTCACTGGGAAGTAAGTTTAAAAATGGCCCTGGGATCTGAAAAATAAAGCACAACCATTTGCTTGTGGATTTTTGAAGGTTATTCAGTTAGTTCTGTTTGCTGGTTTATCCATTCCATTGACTTGTACAGCCTGACTCATTCAAACTCAATGCTGACATAAAATCTCTGTGGCCTATAGAAGGGAGTTTACAAAACAAACGAACAAACAAACAAACAAAACAACTGTGCGCTGAATGTCCATTGCATGCCAGGTGCTGTTTTTCTGAACCTCTTACTGTGGCGGTGACAGGTATTGTGTCTCATTTAATCCTATATCAACCCTACAAGGTAAAAGGGTGTTATCTCTGTTTTACAGATGATTAACTGAGGTTCATGGAGACGAAGAAACCTGGTCAAGGTCATGTGCCTAGCACAGAGTAAAGCAGAGACTTAAGTCCTGGTCTGTCCAGCTCTAAAACCCAAGCTCTTCGCCACATAGCCTGTGTTCCTCATCAAATCCCTTTGATCCCCCCGCTCCTTTCAGGCTAGGGAAGGGGCTTTAATTGTACAGATTGCTGGGCCTCTTTCTCCAAAAGCAGAATGCCCAGCAGCTGAGACCCAGGAATTTGCATTTTTAAAGCCAGGCCACCAGGTAACTCTTCTACTTGCAAAGAACCAGTGATTCTTATCACAGATCCTCCACTTCTGAGAAGTTCTTGATGAAGAGAAGGTCTGGAAGAGATGAGAGGGCTCTCAACATCTCTGAGAAAAATTTAGGGTTAAGTCAAAGATCTGGGACCCCTGTACCTAGGAGTAATATTGGAGAAGTTCACACCATTTTGTCCATTGATAGAGGCCCTAATTCTACTTCTGCAGAGGAAGCTAAAGCTCTGCCAGGAGAGGGACGATGTGATTAGGGGAGTGAGGCTGCTAAAGTGATATCCCAGGACATTTTTCAGGGCATCCAAGGATTAGACCGAAAGGAATTAGGGGTTATTCAGCCTATCCCTCACTTGCGTTAAAGACCCAAAGAGGCTAAGAGACCTGCTGAAGGCCATGCAGCTGGTAAGACCACTAGGGTGGGAGTCTCTGTGACGTTTTCTTACTTGCTGCACTACGTAGTGTAGTGGACCGTGCAGTCTACCACTAATGTGTGGAAAAGAACCTGGTGTCATTCGAAACCACTCCACTACCACAGAGAGGAAAATCTAGATCAACGTTCATATTTTAATTGTGACACACACAACTGTTCTTGCATCATATAGAAATACCAATTTGCGTCACTAGGGAATAGGGATATATATATATATATATATATATATATATATATATATATATATATACACACACACACACACACACACACACACATAATTCTTTTAATTCTCTGCCCAAGGACCAAAGGCCATTTTGAGGATTGAGGGACAGCTAGGTTCATGGTCAGTAGTTTTCTTTCTACAAGCAATTTGCTTGCCTGCTCCAGATCTTCTGCAGAAAGCTGTAACATTTATGGTTTCATCTGGAAGGCCAGGCATGATCATCCCCCTCCCCCTCCTTGGAATCTGACAGCAAGATGGCCTGGGGAGGAGGTCACATGTCTGATGTGCTTTCCAGGGATAGCAATGTGCCCTGAGCTGCTCTCTTCACCCCTTAGTCATCAAATGCCCCTATTGTGTCACTGTGATCCACTCAGCCTTGGCAACAGCTGCGGCAAATGAGCAAGGGTTAGAGTCAGAAGCCCAAAGTAAGGTCTCCATTCAGTCACAGTCCACTGTGAGACATAAGCAAACTACTGTGCCTCCGTGCCTCAGTTTATCCATCTGGAAAAGGGCCTCTATCACTCAGGCTGATACGCTTCACAAGCACAGTAAGGAACAAAATGCTTTAAAGAGATAAAGAAGCTACCTCAGCATTTTCCAGATACAAGTCATGCGCTGCCTCTTTGAGATTTGCCATAGGTCTTAAATGACACAGGGACTGTTCACTGAATAATGATGAGCTGCTAATGCAGACCTGGTCTGTTCCCATTTTATAGGTGCCGAAATTGAGAGTTGTAAGAGCTAAGGGGCCTAGCACATGTATTCTCTAGAAGCAAGAATTAGAAAAGTGGGAAAATGAAATAAACTGAGACTTGGACCATTTCTGGAGGAGCAACATTCACAGTAGTTTCGTCCCTAGAAAGCATCCTTATATAATCAACATGCCAAAGGTTTGCTGAAAAGTGGTTACAATCCCAGCAGGTACATTCATAGTCAAGCAGGGTGCACTTGCTTGGTACTTGCTGAAAAGTGAGGCAGGTAATGGTGTTACTATAGCAGAACACTAACAGGCACCCAGCAGAAGGAGGGAAGCAAGTTGCTTCCAGTCTAGAAGGAGGATGGGATGTGAGCCAGCAGCCACAGGAACGAGGGAGAGTATGACACCCTGGTGGAGTCAGATATGCGGTGGAGAATGAGAGGACAAGAGATGGCTTCTACTGGTTTGGAAGGCTTGGTGAGAGAACACATTTAAGCTTGGCCTTTGTGGTAGGTAGAATAATGCCCCTCCCCCATGTCTATGCCCTTGTCTGCAGAACCTGTGAACATGTTACCTTATATGGCAAAAGGGACATTTCAGATGTGATTAAGTTTACTGATCTTTAATGGGGAAATTAGCCTGGATTATCTGGATGGGACCAACCTAATTACTCTATCCTTAAAAGCAGACAACATTTCCCTGTGGTAAGGGAGAAGATGTAATGGAGGAAGAAGGTCAGAGAGGGGTGATATTGCTGGGTTTGAAGCTGGAGGAGGGTAATTTCAGCCAAGAAATGTGGGGGGCTTCTAGAAAAGGTAAAGAAACTGATTCTCTCCTGGAGCTTCCAGAAAGGATCACAGCCCTGCCAACACATTGATTTTAGCCCAGGGAGACTTACAGAATTGCACGGTGATAAATTTGGGTTGTTTTGAGCCATGGTGTGCAGCAATGTGTTACAGCAACAATAGGAAGCTAACAGCCTTGATGGATGGATGGATGAAATCAGTTAAAACAGAATAGGAGGTAGAAGAAGGGAGTCGAGGTAAGAGAAAGGAAGGACAGGTTTCAGAGAGCTGAAGACACAGGGTACCTGGAGCCGTCTAGTAGAACGTTTTGTGATGGTAGAAAAAGTTCTACACCTGTGCAAAGGAAAAGCCATTTAGCCATTTGTGATATGAAAAGTGATTCAAAAGCCATTTGCCCTGTGTGGCCATTGAGCACTTGATATGGGGTGAGTGCCCCTGAGGGACTGACTTTTAAATTTTAATTAATTAAAAATCAAATTTAAGCAGCCACTTGTTGCTGGTGGCAAGTGTATTGATGGAATGGACATAGAGAGCATTACATTAGAGATAATCAGCCAGACCCAGTACTTAGAACTTCCACCCACCATGGGTCATGTAGTGCTTTTAAGGATGCTATGAGGTCACGTTATCATGGTGATCCCCATTTACCTGATGAGGTAATTAAGGCACTTGTCCACTGTGGCAGACTAGTAAGTAGTGAAGCCAGGCTTCCATGTCCGTGGCAGCAGAGCTTGTTCACAGATCCAAGACACCCTAACTCACTCCGTACCACACTGTTCAATGCTTCGTAGTCACTACAATGTGCCGCCACATGGAATTAGAGGTGTGGTGAAGGCCCCAGGCACAGAAGTAGAGGTGGCCATGAGATATAACAAAAGGCCAGGAAAGGCTGCTCTGGAGGATGACATTAGCTGTGAGTGCTGAAGGCTGAGGAGGCACTGGGCAGGCGAAGAATAGAGTCAGGCGGAGAGAGTCCCGGCAGAGAGCAGTGAAAGGCATTCAGAATGACCAGAGTGGGGAGGAAAGGAGTGTCAAGGGTCAAGTTTAGAGAAACTGGCAGAGGCCAAATCACACAGGCCTGATAGAATTCCGAAGGTTATCCCAAGGATTTGAATGTTATTTAAAACTTTGGTATGTATACACATTCCATACTTTATATACATATATATATTATATTTGTGTACACAAGTGTATTTTTAACTGTACCTTCTATAAGGATCATGGAGTAGATGTGATCAATTGTAAGGCAGCAGAAGATAGCTAACTTCATTAATAAACATTACTATTAAATTCTTCAGAAGCCTTCAAGAAGGGTGATGGTATTTTGATTGCATCTTTCTTATTTATATGTTCAGAAGTTTTCCTGTTCCTTGTATTTTTACAAGCACTTCACAACAGAAGCAGGGATTTTAATCTTTTTTTGAATTAGTACATGTTTGTGATACGTAGTGATTACATTCATTGTGGGGAGTTGGTTCATGTACACGACACATCTTTTTACATCCCCTTTCCCTTCTACTTCTTATTTCTTCCTTCCATCTCTTGATGCCCTTCCCATTTGCAAAATATTTTAATCTTCAATTTGCAAATGAATGAATACATTCTCAGAGAAGGGACCTGACTTTCCCAAAGTCCCAGCTGGCTAGCAGCAGAGCCGTCTGGAGCCCACACTACCACGGTGTCTTCAAAGGTGTAGTTCAGGCAAAATGGGCTCCCAGGCCCCTTTGCTCTGGCCAGAGCCCTGCTTGGTCCTCATTGTCCTGAAGATAGTTCAAAACCACCCTTACCTTTCGGATGCCATCATGTTTCATTTCAATCACGTGGAGGGTATAGTTGGTCCGGCGCCCTTTCTCATTGAACTGCACGTTTCCTGTCAAACCTTCAAATCGCACCTGGAAAACAAAGCCAAATGGTGACCCGTGAACTCAGAAGTTGACTTCATGTTTGTTCATTCGCTTTTCCTGTGGAAGTGAAAATCTTGAACTCAAGAAAATCACATGGTCTGAGGGCTTGGAATAGCCTGACTGCTAAAACTTCCCACCCCTTAGCCACGGCAGGCACCTATACAAAGCATAGGTTTCTTTCTGTCCAGCTGGGATTCATCCTGAATATCACTTGACCCATTACTTTAGGTACACAGTAACAGTGGGTCAGAGTGCATACTATGTGAAATCTTTTTGCCATCCCTAAACAAGCACCACCACCACAGTTCCATCCTTCTCACATACATCTGACAATGAAGAAACTGAAGAAGGCCTGCAAAGGGAAGAGGCGGTTGTGCCAGAGCTGATAGATCCAAAGAAGACAGAGACCAGGAGTTGGCCTTATGATACCTGCCTGATGCTTGACAATGGCTCCTAATTCCATTTTGAGACTCACTGGGTGGGAGTGCAGGGAAGGTAGCACACCTGGAAATATAAAGAACCTGGACTTGCCTCCGACCTCCCCATTAACAGTCTGGTGATGGTGGGTGATTCCTCTTTTTAAGCCTCCAGTTTCTGAAATTCCTACCCTGCCTGCCTTAAATGACACAGCTAATGTGAAAATGCTGTAAAGGCTGAAAAGCGCTTGAGGAGGGCTGCCTCTGCTCACACCAGAGAGCTTTGCAGAGGTCTCAGGCAGTTCGCATAAAATTTGTATTAGAACCGCAAACTGTGCTTTATGGGATTTCTTCTCCTTGCCTGAGTCAAATTAAACTTTCACAGACTCATCTCTTCCAAGTTTGTGTAAAAGGTCAAGTGGTCAATGTGGGGATTCAAGACCTTTAGGATTGAGCCTGCTGCTCTGCAGGTGACCAATAAATCTCATCCAAGTCCACCCTCAAATTGAGGATGCGTCTGCCTCTCACCTAAGGCTGGTGAAATGAATCTCTGTTACCAATACAGATTCTGCCCTATGACCCAGCACTGTTTATTTTTTCTCCCTTCAAATGGCTTAAAAGGAAGTCTTGCAGAGTTTTATCTTTTTCTGACAGTGGTCAGTTTCTCTGCCTTTAGAAGGTATAAGAATAGCTGGTGTGTGTGTGTGTGTATGTGTGTGACAGCGAAGGAGAGACCGTATGCGTGTGCATGAGCATGTGTGTGTGTGTGCGCGCACCAGTTCTGAGGCTGATCCTCTCATCACCTTCTGGTTTGAAATCTCAGTGGGGAAGCCATGACAGGCCCAGCGCGCTGAGCAAATTATACAACAAGCCCTTCGCTTTCTCAGCTAAAATCTGGAGAACTCTCCAGCACTTAAAAAGGCTGGGCTGTCCTTACTTTTCAGAAAGAAAGCAAAGCACAGATCCTGCGATAAAGAATAAAAGAAAGGAGCAATTCCACTCCATCAGCAGCTGCACCTTCTTCCCTCCTTGGCCATCTCGTGCCCAGATTTACCTTCCTTCTGGTTCAGACTCGAGGTAGGTTGTTACATTGGTAGGTACCAGTTTAATTAGCTCATTTAGAAAAACCGAGTGGGGTAGATGTGTGGATGACTAAATGGTAGATTGACTTGCCCAAACATGTCATTAGCAATCTAAGGGGAATCTAAATTTTGGGCTCAGTCTCAAATATTACACTGGTCATCAACATGGCACATTAGTATGGAAAATTGCACAATCTATTTCTGACTCATTTTCCTCATTTATTTAATGGGAGCAATTAGAGTTAATTATGCCATAAGGCTGTTTGAAAGATTAAATGATATATTTTATGATCAATACTTGGCCCATGGTATTTGACAAATGCTGTCGTTGTTATTAACAGTGATACTAACACCACCACCATTTCCCAAGTATTTCATATTCATGAAGCACTTTCACACATACTTCATTTATATTCATAGGAATCCTGTGAGATCTGTTGTTTAGAGATTATGATCTTCACTTACACAAGAACCAAGAACTCAAAACCCTGGGAAGTAGTGATCTGCTCAAGACTAATGACTAAGAAGTGGAAAACCCAGGGCTATGGACCCAGAGCTATCATCACGTAAAGTATCATGTGGTCTCTCAAACATGGGCTAGCACTACTGTGCTAGGCTCTAGGTGGGCCACACATAAATGTGCCACATATTATGTGTTACTCTCTACTGCCACCCAGGACACCTGCTGGCTATTTCCAGGTGCATTCTGTTCATTCCTAACCAGGTAGCATGGGCTCCTAACTAAGCCTGTTTTCTCATTTCCTTCTCAAGGAATTGAAATTCTTATCATTTTTGCTGGAACATAAGTATGCATGAATATATATATATATATATATATATATATATATATATATTATTTAGATAATGATGATTGCCACAACTGTACTGTGTTGCATGGGTAAGAGGAATGTGAAAGAAAAGAATATAATTAAAGCTGTATGTCCAATAAGTTGTTGAACAGCAGAGAATAGGGGGCTCTTGAAGCAGAAATGAAGATTTTGTCACTGTCGCTTTCACATACCTCTCTGAGTTTCCAGAAAGATCAAAGATCACACTTGCAAAGTTCTAGTGACCACAAATTCCCATGCATTGTCATAGTGTTTTCACAAGCAGCTACTTCTCTGATGTTTACAGAAAGCCCATGAGTTTCTGGCCTAAAGCAAGGGCAGAGGCCATTTTGCCCATTTTATAGATAATCTCATTGAGACTTTGGGATGACTGCACTTGTTCCGAGATTCTTAGTACATTATTAGAAGGATGGTAATGGAAGATTTTTCCCGTCTATTAGGTGAGTCTAAGACTTATGCACATGGAGGTAAACCACAGTGTTGGAGAACAGGAAAGCAGATATCCCAGAACCACTATTCCATGACAGCAGAACAGGGAGAGGTCAAAGGAATGGCTCAGCCCCAAACCACTCATCTTGGAGAGTCAGAACTCAGAGTTAGAGGAGGAACCGCCTCAGAAAACATCGGCTCTGTGCAAATCTGAACCCATTGTCCCCATCCATCAGGTCTGAGCTCTGGACACTCTCCTCCGTGCCACCCCAGGGTGAGTGAGGTCAGATGGATGGATGGAGCCAGGCATGTCTCCTTGGGTCCTGCTCCTAGAACTCCTGGCACTATCCTGGTGCCCGTCAGCTTCCTCCCTGATAGATGGAGAATTAACCTTGGGTTTCCTGTAAATGGTATTGAGTGCCAGCTCGGAGTCTGCTGCTGGTGGGATGCTGAAGCATATATTTTCTTTACTGCCTGGTGGCAGGATAGTGCTAGCTAATGTCTCTACGACTTGAGCCATTTTAAAAATTATTCAGTGGCACTTGTTAAAGCACAGTAAGGAAGGCTTTGTTCTGGAGAATCAATATAGATATAGGATCACTGTGATGAGACTTACACTGTGATGAGATTCAGCGTGGAAGAGAAATTGGGCCCAGCTCCAAATACAGCATGGACGGGGGGGATTTATAGCCAAGGTACAGGGTCAGGGTCATTGGATGGAAAACTACCAAGAGGAAATATCAGGAATAAGGGGGGTTCTGGCTAACCCAGTGGAATAGGATTCTTGCTGATGACAAACCCCGGGTGGTCAGAAATTGCCTGAGGTATGATGGAGGATGAGGAGGTCAACTGTGGAGAGAGGGGTTCTTGCTACACTGACTTAGCAGGGTCCTGTGCTAAAGCTGGATTTTACTCAGAAGTGAATGGATGAGCCTAGCAGGAGCTTGACTAAATCCTGACCAAGCACAGTATCTTTGTCGGTTGTCCACATTAACTCCTTTCCCTCTACCCTGTTTGGATCCAGAGTCATGGAAAAGCAGCCGTGAAAGAGATAGCTGAGCCCCTCAGGACCCAGGGCTTCTATATCTTTGTGGTTGTCTTTTTAAAAATATTTTAAAATTCATAATATACTTCCAACCTTTTGTGTGCAATTTGGCTTTTATCCCCAGCAATTTACTAAAGGCACTTTCAAGGGTAACCAAATCTCTTTTTGAGGCTGAAGGCATTTGACCCTGTTGCCCTCTGCTTCTTTCTGAGGGGTCACTTCCCCTAAGTCTCCGCCTCCCTTCTTGTAAAGGGAAACACCTAGGTTCTACCTAGAACCTCTCAAAACCAGATTAGTTCCTTATTCAAATTCACCCTTCCTTTAAAGCTTAGGGGACCTTCCATCTCAGTTTGCTTTCCTTTCATCCATGAAGCCCAGGAAATGCCCAGGCATCCATCCTGCTTCCTCTTCTCACTCTACATGTTCTCCTTGGTAACTTCCCCTGCTTTGGCAAAAACTCAAGCTCACTGACAGTAACTTCAAGTTCCATGAACACCTAGTTAAGGTAGCTCCTTCCTTTTGGCCGCATGGTGACGTGTGAGGCCTACAAGCCAGAGCCCTGCCGGATTATATCCTAGTTATTCTGGACAGAATGAGTCTCAGAATCCTTCTGAACTTCTACTCCATCGCAGCCACACCCATGGGAAGTATAATCCTAGTTCTAACTGTCTCATATATATCTTGTTTGAATTCAAAGAGACATCTACGTTATGCATTTAAAATTTTTGAGCCTCGTGACAAATCAGTGGGCAAGGCAGTACGGAGAGGATTGAGTCCATTTAGCAAATGCAGCAATCGAGGCCTAGAAAAGTTGAGTCATTAGTCCAAGACACCTCCCTACACACACACTTCCCATTAGTGTGTACTGGGTGGAGCTCTTCTCTGCCTGATTTCCTAAAAGGCCAAATGTGAGTCCTTGCTTGCAACTTACCCTGGTGTGATGCTGGGTAAAGTTAATATTCCTACCTAGAACCTCCAAAAACCGGATTTATTCCTTGTTCAAATTCACCTTCCTTTAAAGCTTAGGTGACCATCTGTCTCAGTTTGCTTGGGACAATTCCAGTCTACAGCTCTTGTTCTGGAATAATCGATAATAGCTCTTCCTTTCACTTTTTTCAGTGCTGGGGATTGCGCAGGGCCTCCTGCCTGCTAGGAAAGCACTCCACTACGGAGTGAAACCCCTAGCTCCTCCTTTCACTCTTAGGTGTCCCAGTTTACGTGATAACCTCTGTGATCATCCTGCAGAAAGGCCCAGTTTCCCCTCCCCCGCAGGAAGCCTTGCTACTGTTCCTATTCCAGTGATACAAAAACCCTAATCCACACCTTTCTAGCGATTCTGTCTCGTAAACTTGCCTTAGCTTTTCAAGCTGGATCCTCAGTCCTGAAAGGCAGGGGCTCTGTCTTATACTCAATCCCCTTACTGCCACACCATCCCAGATCCCCTCCCGCAAATTGCTGGACATACCTTCACTTTGATATGCTTGGTTATGGACATTTTGCAAAAACAGAAATGAAAGAGAATGATCAATATTTAGGGCAGGTATTTTAAACTTGAGGTTTTGGGCTCAGCTTCTAGGAGTATCTGTGTTCCCCCCACTCTTGGTCATGAGGTAGTATATGTATGTATATATGTGCGTTTTCCTGGGGAAAAGACTCCAATGGCTTTCTTTTTTAAAATCATATCCTTAAAGGTCTACGGTCTACCACAAGTTAAGAGCTGGACTTTGGAAGGCGGTTCTCTTTTGCCAACGAGAAGCAGACGTACAGATCCCAGAACGCTGCCTCCTTTCTGGGGCACCAAGGGCTTCCAGGATGTGGGTTCATTAATATTCTGAACAGCTCCTTGGGAGGCATGCAGCGGGCAAGCAGGCAGGCTGATTATCTTCATTCTGGGGCTAGGGAAATTACAGCGGGGTGTGTGTGTGGGGTGTGGGTGCACAGATATTGCCTGAGGCTATGTGCTATTGCGGGGCTGGGTCACGGTTCTTGTGTCTCCTCTACTGTGCTGGGCCTTTGAGGTTTTTGCACAGTGAAGTGTACAGAAGGACAGGTCGATTAAATGTGGGTTGGAGTCCAGTTTCATCACCAGCCAGCCAGCTGTATCATTTGGGGAAGATTTTTAACCTCTCTGAAGCTCAGTTCCTCCATTTATAAAGCACAATTAATAAAAGCCAGCTTACTCACTGTGCTGTATCAAGGATTCAGTGAGATAATATGTGTAGATGTTCACGGCTTTGTACATAGTAAGCCCTTAACACATCACAGCTGTCATGACCATCCGTTTTTAGAACTAGATTCTGCAGTGTGTTCACCTCCAGGTGGGCTGTGCTGGACCCGCAGGTCTAACTCACTGACCCTGCACAAGCTACCTACCCGCTCTGTGTGACCTGAAGGCCAGTGGACACGGATCAGTGCAGAGACCTGAGCCCTCAGGGCCTGGGCTCCCAAAACTAGATGTTGTCAGGATTTACTTAGCCGGTGGCAGGCGCGGTTTCTTCCTGCAGCGTGGCTATTTCAGGAGATGGGTTCAGAAGCCAAAATGGCTGGACAGGGGCCATGGCCGGGGTATGGAATGCCCTGGGCTGGGCGGCAGGAGGAGCCCTGGTGAGGGGTCTGGTTTAGCCTCTGCTGTTAAGCTGCTATGCGACCCTGGAAGGTCATTGGCCACTGTGGGTCAGCTGTCTCCTTGGTGAAGTGAGAGAAAACGAGAGTCTCTAAGGTCTCGTTCGGCAGGTGCTTAAGGAGGATTTGATAAGGGGTCAGTCTTGGGGTAGGAGCTTTCTGCTTGGTTTGTTTTTTCCCTGTAGTGGCTCAGTCTCTTTAGGATAGGACTTGACTTCTCTTACCATCCTCAGTGCTTGGTCCCAGGCCACAGTGTGTAGCCTACTCCCAGGCGGCCACTGAGGAAAATCGTGCACTTACTTCTCGGTTCCAAGACACCATACAAAAGGTCATTATTCTTTTGACATGGAAAATTGCTTAATTTCCAGCCCTATTAATGGCAGGAATAGAATGAGCAGACATTACAACCTGTAGGACATGACTTAGACCATGAGATAAAAAACCATAGAGTCTCGCTATATCACTAAGTTGCCCAGGCTTGGCTGAAATTTGCCATCCTTCTGCCTCAGCCTCCCAGACTTTTGGGATTGTAAAAATGTACCAGAACACCTGGCAAATTTGACTCTGACTCTCAGAGCCAGTTGAGACTTGGGAGCTGTCTTTCCAACCACCTCATTTTCATGGATAAAGAACAGGAGGTCCCTGGGAGATCAGATGGACTATGCTGAATTTGCTCAGAGAGATCTGCAGCCCAGCTCTCCTGCCTCCTGGTTCAGAGCCCTTCCTGTCACTCTGCATTGCCTCCCTGGCTTCATCCCTGTCATGGAAGCATCAGAATACCCTTTCGGGGACATCATTAAGACGGGGGAGGCCAGGGAGTTGGAAGGGGCATGGAGCCTAGGGCGAGCTCCTGGAACCTTCTGAAACCAGGCTTACATTGCAAACAGAATGTGTCTCGACCGTCGCATCTGGAAGAGCATTTTGAATAAGCTGGGGACAGACACTGCCCCTGTGGCCATCATTCATTTGGGAAGCTGCCTGGGATGTGCTGTGGCTACCTAGTCATTTGGGGACCATCTTGCATGGAGGGAGGGGAGGTCAGAGATGGCAGCTGGTGGTCTTCCTTGGCATGTGCCCCTCTAGTTCCTGCGGCTTCTGATTAGCTTCATTCCAAAGGCAGCACTCTTCATTCTCCTCTACATCGAGGTGCTTCAGCCGGCCTGAGGAACAACTGGCGGGTTTCCTTTCTCCCCTCTTTTTGCTGGTTGTGAAAATCCAGAGCTGCGCACATGTGTTTGGAAAACAAATGGGAATTGTTGTATATTTTGCTCTGTGTTTCTCCTTCGTTCAGAAACACTCCTCTCCTACCCTGGGAGCACAAATTCACCTTCTGTTGAATGGAGTAGAGTTGGCAACTGGACTGGTTGGGGAAGGTGGTACTGAGCAACTTTTACACCAAAATATCTTGCTGCTGTTGATTTACTGCTCTATGTCATGATTTGTCATTCATTTGCATTAGCTCTCCCCAGTCTCTTTGGAAATACAGTTTTTCCATCAGGAGGCATCAGAAGCATAATACAGTGCTGTGTTTGACAGACTGAGAATCGGCCTGGGCTCAGAAAACTTCTAGAGACTTCTAGTGGCTCCAAGAGTGGTAAAGCAGAGAGTGAGCCCCCAGAATATTCTAAACCTGGAATGTTAAATATACGCCCACAGGTACCACTGTCTCATCCTGCTTCTACAGCAGACATATCACTAATTGAATATTTATGCTCTTCCCTGTGGTATACGCTTTCAGCCTCAGAATACTTTGCATAGCCAATCGATTGGAGTGGGTGTAACCATTTCTATTCTTATTCTTTAACTGTTCCCAAGCCCAAACAGTATTGATGATTGCAATGCCAAGAAGCAAGACAGTAGGAGCAGAAGTACTAAGAAACATTTCCAGGGGCCCCTCACCCAGCAGACCTTCCCAAAATATGCATAGAAAACAAAGGTAATGAAAACAAAGTCCAGGAGACTGCTAATGTGCCATCCCTGAGTATTTCAAGCTCCCTTTCTAAATATGGAAATCATTGGCTTTCCTTGTTCAGCATAATCCCCAAGCAGAAAATATAGCTTTTACACTGCGAGGAATGACTATCCTACATTACACATTTGTGTAATTTTTAACATGAGGCTCCATCAATGCCAAGAGCTACAAACACAGTGCAACACAATGCAGTGGTTGTTCCAAACTTCAGAGGAACTTCAGAGTTCCAAACTTCACGTTCTCCTTTCTCTTTTCATTTTTTTTTTCTTTCTGTGGGTTCTGGGAGTTGAACTCAGGACCTCGCACTTGCCAGGCAGGCGCTTATGTTGCTGAGCCATCTCACCGGCCCCTCCTTTTTCTTTTTAACAGCTGCTTAAATTTGATACTAAATTCCCTAGTAGGCACCCATGAGGTGGGAAAACTGCCAGCCTTACCTGTTGCAGGGCTCTCTGGATGTCAATCCCCTGACCCCAAGGAACAGCTGGGTTTGCCAGACAGTCTCCAGCATTCCCCCGGCGAGATATATCAATCCTCTGCCTCCGCAGGCTCTGGAAAGCCTCTGCCATTACCTTCACACCGTCATAGGTGAGTGCAGAGGTGTACTGGAGGAAGCAAGGAGACAGGTATCAGAGGGGACATGGAATGTGCTTCCTGGTGAGGAGAATGTGTGCAGCAGACTGGGTGGAAGGAACAGGGTGGGGAGATGGTGAACCAGAGTGGAAACACCTGCCTCTTCCCATGGGACTGCTCACTACACTGCCAGCGCCACTCTGAAGGGTGAGGTCAGCGTGCTTAGCTGGAACAGTCAAAAAGAAGGCAGAATTCTAGACTTGCGTGTGTGCAGTGTGGTGATTTTTAAACAATGTTGGTTTACTAGGGGAAAAATGCGTGGATTGAATACAACACACCTGCAGGCCAAACACATGGAAAATCAGTTGGTTTTCTCTGCATTATAGTCATCAATTGGGAGCCAAGAAGATACAATTATTCTACCACTTCTTGTAACAGTGGAAGAAAAGAATTATTCTGAGAGGAGTGAGCTCTTAATCATTTCTGCACATGAGACTCCCAAGTAGTAAGTTTACATCTTGTAAACTTTCCTGGAGTGTATTAATGATAATTCTCAGTTTTTTCCCTACTTGACCAAAATGGAGCTAAAATATGTAGATGAGACAAAAACAGGGTAACAGCCCAGGAAAATAATTTCTGAGTTTGGAGCCCTTATCTATCCTCATCATTCAATTGTTTCTAACCCTCCTGTGTTGTCTGGCACATTGTAAGCATGCAACAGAGAGCTTCAGAATGAATTGTATTTTTTTTTTACAGTGTTTAACATTGTTTTTTTTCCCTCATTTATGCTACATAGAAATTGAGAGGTATATTCATATATTAGTTAAATAATTCCTGTGTGAAATAAGGCTTCATTTCTCCCCCCAACCCTTTCTTGCAACATTGGGAATCAAACCTAGGGCTTTGACCTGAGAGGCAGATGCTGTACCACTGAACCACTTCCTCAGTCCATAAAAGACATTTTTATTTTTAGACAAGAGTCTTGTGAAATTAGCTGTGATTACAGGCATGTGTCACTATAACTGGCTTAGTCTGCATTCCTGAAGAATTAAGTTAGTTTGATCAATAGTTGGTTGAAAGCATGTCAGTTACATGCCTGCAGTTTACAAAAACAAATCAACTGTACTGCAAGAAAAAGTCGGCCAGGGATTCAATGTTCACCCCGGATAACAACTTGGCCTCAGAATCCTTCTCAACCCAGCTTTCTGCATAGCCACTGCCAAACTATTTGATGTGACACAGGAAGAAAAATTACTTGCTCTCTTTATTCCAAACCATTCTCAGATAGCACACAAAATAGATTTGGCTGCAGGCTTTAGAGATCATTTCTGGGAAGTAGATACTGTGCATGATAATTGATAGCTGACTCTGAGGTAGAGATCTGCCAGATAATCCTTAATTAGGTTTCCCTGATATTTAGCCAGGCACATGGCTGTCCAGAATAGGCCCACTTCACTGTGTAACTCAAGGAAGCTCCATCCACAAAGAAACAAGCCTCCTCCTGAGCTGTGGAATGTGGTATCCCTGCCTAGACTAGAGATAGAATTTTTTGGCTTCCTTTGCAGTCAATTGAGGGTGGTTTCCATATGAGTGGAGGATCTGTGTGTGAATTCTGCAAATAATTCTTAAAGAAAGCAGTTGTGTGTTCCATATTCCTTTTTATTTTCCTGCTGGGTGGAGTGCTGAGGTGATGGCTGGAGTTTAAGCAGCCATCTTGAACCATAAGACGGAAACCATATGCTGAGGACAGCAGAACAAGACAGAAGAGTCTTGGGTATTTGGTGATTGTGGTATGATTATATAAACCCGAGACTGTTGAGTCTTGAATTTTGTTTACCAGAGAATAAAACAGTGCCTGTCTTCCTAAAACCATTGTAACTTGGGGTTTTCTGAATCTTGCCTTATACACCCCAAAACATTATGGCTATAATTTGCTTTGCTTAGTCCTTTTAGAAAATCTATTCCTTTCTAAAGCTAACACTTCCCAGAAGTCTGGGGCAGGCAAAAGGACCAGGCCAACTCTGCACCTTGGGTCTCTTCCAGTCTACCCGGGTGTGGTCCCTGGCATCGCTGGTCTTCCACTGCTGCATGATCTTGGCTGGGACGGTGTCTGTGTAGTTCACCAGCTGGAACCCAGTCACATTTGCTCCACTCTCCTTGAACTTATTTAAGTCAATGTCCATGAAGCCCTGTGGAAGGAGGGAAGGGGAGAAATCAGGACAAGTTTGCTGAATAAATCGACACACCCATGTTGCAGAATTGCAGGATTTTTGTTCCTGCTCCCCATGATGGATCTGGTTCATCACCTGGTTTGTGCACGGAGTTAGCACAGTGGTTATAAGTGGTTGCCCTGTAGCCAGCACGGCTGGGTGGAAGGCCTGGCTCCCGTCTCTATTATCTTCACTGGGATGAAGTTACTTGATGACCTGTTTGTCTGCCTATCGTGGGACAGGAAGCTGGAGAGAAGGTACAGAAAGATGATGTGTGTCAAGGTTGGCACGGCCTGAGGGACCAGTGGCTGGTGTTACAGTTGAGTGATCAGTAAGCGGCTGGGTTATGATGACATAGATATGTGAAACAAAACACGAACCATTGCCCCACTCATCTCGCCTAACCTGTACCCTCTAGAGAGAAGAGAAATCTGAAGCCCATCACACGCAAGTTCTTGCAAGTTCCCCAAAGTCACTGGCAAGTTTGTGGAAGAGGCTGGATTCTGATGTGGGTTTTCATCCCCCCTGAGCTCTTTCATGCACTGTGGACCGGATCTGCTTTACCTGATGAGGCCTGATAATTTTCTAACATCCACAAAAGATTCTTTATTGAGAATGGAATTTTCATCCAATTCAGGAAAATTCGCTAAAACTCAGGAAGACTTCGACTTAAAAGGAAACCTTATATTTATATAATATATTCAGTAATGTACAGTACTTTCATATCTATGACCTCATTTCACTTTATCCCTTTATAAAGTACAAATTATATGCATATTTGCCAGATAAAGAAGCTGAGACAGAGTAGGAGAATAGAGTCGCACAAAGTCATTCAGTGAGTTGGCAGCAGAGATGGGGTCAGAACCAAGTTCTTCAGTTATGCAATCTTTGAGCACTGTCTCTAGTGGTGAATGAAACAGTACTTTCTCTCATGTACCTTGCTCTCTAGTGGGAAAGACAAGCAACAAACAAGCAAATACACAGCCCGATATAGTTCCGTCACAAATATGGTACGGTAGAAATGAGTCCTGCAAAGAGAGATATAATGGGGTGAATGGACCAGGAAGGGGCTCTACCAGGCTTGGGAAGGAAAATGCAAGAGAAGACTGCTTGAGGGGAGTTGGCTCGGGGTCTCAGCTTGTGGGTGGGCTGCTGGAGTTCTGGGGCCAAGCATTCTGAGCAAAGGCTGAGAGGTAGAGGGCTGCTTGCCATGCTCCGGAAACAGTAAGGAGCTGGTGTGATGGTCGAGAAGGAGAGAGGGTGGGAAATGAGGTTGGGCAGCAACTCAAAGTAGGACCTCATACAGCCTTGTGTTAACTTGCATTTCTTTTTTATGCATAATGTGGGGCTCACTGCAAGGATTTGAGGAGGGATCATAAAGTGGATGCGGTTCAGGTCCATAGCTTGGGTCAATCGCCCAGTCTCAGAGAGCTCCTAAGCGGCCTGAGCGCTGGTCTCAGCTCCGTCTTGGGATCTGGTGGCACATAGCAATCTGTCCACATCTTTTAATTTCTTATGACGCTGTCTAGTTTCTCAACTAAAAGAACGAGCTTCATAATTCAAAGGCTTCCATCCGCCTGTGCCTCCAAGGTCCTGGGATTCCTGAGCGTTCTGCTTGTAAGCAAATCCACCCCAGTGCTACTTGAGCCATTCTCTTCTTTCCCTGGGAATGTGATTTCCATGCTGGCTCCTGTCCATCTTTTGAATCTCAGCTAGAATGCCATTTCTTCGGAGATATCTTTCCTAACCCCTGTTTATAGAGCCAGTTCTTGCCCTGTAGTAGACACTGTGAGCGCCTCACTCATTCCACTCACTTTACACATTGCAGTTCCATACTCTACCCTAACTGCAACCACTTACTTCTCCATCTACAGGCAGGGTAAGCAGGATGTGTTGAAGAGTTAATAATTCCAGGAACAGCTCTCAATCAATGACACGTGAGGAGGTAGTAGGTACGTGTCCCAGAATCCTCTCCCCTGGGTGCATAAGCCCAGTGCATGGTCTACACTGACATCTAGAGAGCCTTGGTGGGCTGAGCTCCCTCAGCAGCCCGCAGGGTTTAGTATTTTGATAATTCACCTTTATGGCCTGCTTTCCCTTCCCTTCTTCACTTTTCTGCTTCTCTACTGTGTTTCTAGGTTTGGCATCAAACAAACCACTTGTACTCAAACCTTGCCTTGGGATCTATTCTGGGAGAACCCAGAGCAGTTACTGCCCATACCTCTCCCAGCAAGTCCTATCTCAGTACCTCTTCGAGTTTCTCCAAAGCATTGTTCACAGTTGACTATATCTTGTCCTTTTGTCCTCTCTCTTCCCATTGGAATGGCAGATTCAGAAGGCAGGGACCTTTTCTATATCATTCACTGATATGTCCTAGAACCTAGCACCTCAAACCACACTTGGCACACAGTAGGTACTCAATACTTATTTGATGAGTGAATAAGTAAAAGCCAGAGACTTTCCTCCAGCATGAACGCCAGTTAGCCAGGGAAATATCACCAGCATGCAGAAAACACTTGTAGGCGATATTAATTGGTTAAAAGGAGAAACTGAGGTTGGGAGTAACTTTTGAGATTAACTTGTCCCATAGCCACAGTTTTCAGAGTTTTACAGAGGTAACTGATTTGCACAATGGTACCAGCAAGCTGTTAGTAAAAGTGAAGTCAGAATAAAGATTCTCTACCCAGTATGCATTCCAGGATGCATTGCCTTCTTGAGAGCACAACCAGTCATTCTGCCACTGGTGAGAAGCCAGTACACATCAGGGAGATTTTCCATACTCTTTAGAGACTTTAAAAAGAACATCTTGTTCATGAAACAACTATTGAGAGCATGAAATGGAAATTATCTCCCGCAGTCAGATTCTGTCACTTTCAAATCTGTAACAAGCTCCTGGGCATTTGGTACTGGCTGCTGCCATCTCAAGCACGGTGCAGCCCACAGGAAATGGCAGGGTTTGTTCAAACAGAAATGCGTGCCAGGCCAGCACCAGAAAGTCTGATTACAAGATTAGTGGAACCAAACCTTGGTGACACATTAGTGGAGCCGAATTGATGGGACCCTCCAACCAGACTCCCCCAATAACCCTGAAAAGGAACAAAGAATGATAAGCTCATAACTGTGATGTTCACTAAAATCATCAAAATTAGGAAATAACTTGGGGTCAATATACGTTCATCTAATAGCTGACATTTCCCCTCCTACATAAGATGTCACACTGGGAATGATAATAGTAACCTTACTATAACCTTAATCACTAAGAAATGAGTCTCTTAGAGTTACAAGGCTTTATTTCTGCATAATACAAGGAAAAGGACTCTGATGATATAGAAAAAATGTTCTTAGCTAAGAAGGGGAATAAAGATATTAACTCTCCCTACCAGTTAACTGGAAAACTCAACTCACTCACTCTAGTCCCCCAAGCACTCTCATTAAACAAGGTTTAATTAAATCATTTGCTAATTTTCTTTTGCCATTTTATTAAGAAAAAAGCTTGGGAGGTAATATGGGGTAATTAGTGCATTTTTCTTTATCTGCTTTATTTGTGCAATTAATGATATAATATTGTTCAAGGACACCAATGTGCTAATTACATTCTACTAAAGGTTTTAACTATGAAGTTTGATTGTCACCACTCTGAACGATTTTGCCTGTTTTGTAACAAGCATCCAGATGGTAAGCTCCTTGCTCTGCACACTGTGACCTTCGAGTAAGAATAAGATTGATCTACAAGGTCCTTGCTTTCTGAGTTATTCAACATGAGAAGTCAGGTCTCCTAAAGCCACACTCCTTCCGCTGTGCCCTCACACCGGTTCTGTATGTGGCTCTTTGCAGAGCAAATGTTTCTCATCCAAAATGGAGCTTGGGATGAGGGTGTTCCTGGGACCATTAGGCCATTGTGTTGCTGTCTGCTGCTTCTTCACCTCTGTCCTTTCCTGCTGCCCTAAAGTGAATGATGAATCGGTGCAGTGGTGGGAGGGGTACCCTGCTTGCCATCTTTATTGGGGTGCACATGAATGGGCTGAATGGGCCCTGCAGGCCCAGGATGGTGTTTCGTAGCTTGAAGGACACACAGGGAACCTCGGGGAGCTTTTGTAAAATATTCATCCCTGATGATCATCACTCTGTAGCCCTAAGGGGAAACGGGATAGTGTATCTGTATTTTGGCAACACTCTAATGCTGGTGAACCAAAAATCAAGGTTCAATATGTTGAACGTATGAAGGTAATCATTAAACAATTCCAAATGATAGCGTAGCTAACGAATAGTAAAGGGAGGATGTAGGGAGTAGCATGAAATGATTCATCCTACAATGGGAGTTGCAGATGAGGTTAAGTTGATAAACAAGAAAAAGAGACAAGGACACCTTATGCAAAAGGATGGAGGAAACAGTAAGAATAACCAAATACAGAAAAGGTTTAAAATACTTACTTCTAAGAAGTACCGCTTTGACATAAAGAGGGATAAGCTTGAGTCATTTGTACGGAAATGGATGCACCTTGAGATCATAACGTTAAGTGAGATATATCAGACACATAAGCTGAAATATCACATGGTTTCTCTTACATGAGAAATCCAAAATATAAATAAAGAGCAAAATAAAAGATAGATAGTAGGAAATAGGGAGATAGATTTTGCTCAAATGGGAAGGGGAGCAAGAGACGGAAGGAGCGGGGAGCGAGGGGAGGGATAGGAGATGCAAAAGGAATTAAGATGTGTTAGGTACATGTACCAACTCCCCGGGAGGAATGTAATTATGCACTGCAAATATGTGCTAATAATAAAAAGAAGTGACATTGGAAAGAGCAGGTGTTAAGTTTTTATACCCTTCTGTAATTTTTTACCATGCGAATACATTATCTTGAAATACTACTACACATAGTAATAATCCTTATAATTCTGATGTACCTCCCTGGCTAGGAATCATCTTTCAGTCCCTGGAAAGTTGGGGAGGGAGCGGCGGCGAGAAGACAGAGAAGTCACTGCCTGTGCTGCAGCTGTGTTATGGTCTGTGAAGGGAGCCCCGTTAACCTGTTACCTGCTGGCCTGGAATCGAAGGACACTGGCACTACTAACTGCTTGAGTAACATGTAGCTTCAGAAGTATCACTTATGAGAGTAACAAAATGATAATACTGGCTAAAACGCTACTTTGCCGGCATTGCATAAATTCATACAAACTATCTTTTGTGGATTTTAAGGTTCCTGCCATTGAAAATGAAAAACTGATAAACTGAGAGTCACCTCAGACTTATTTTAAATCTTTCTCAAATGCCTGTCCTAAGTAGGCATTCTGTTAAATGCTTTACATACATAGTCCTATCTAATCCCCTACACAATCCTGAGAACTGAAGTTACATGGTGGGTGCTTTGTGCTGATTTGCATATACGAATGAGTGAGTGTCCATCCCAATTTTCTGTTGAGAAGGTCTGGTTCAGAGACCTTTGGAGACCCCCCTGAAATCACACAGAAAAAAAAGATTCAAATGCTAAACCAATGATAAAATCTATCCTATTTACCACTGTGGGTGGCCCTACCAGTGGAGGAATGCATGGCTTTAGATTCAGGGTAGTGTGTCCACAATACCCCGGTCAGGGAGGGACAAAGAACCTCGGACGATGGCTAATACAATTAAGACCCCAGAATAGATATCTCGCCCTGTTAGGGAGGCTTCTAAACAGATTTCTGTCTTGAAGGGTCATCCTCACTAGTCCTTCTGTTTGACATCCATCTCTTAAGCTTGTTTAGATATTTCTCAGGTCTCTCATTTTTCTGAAGCCCGTTAGTGCCTACCTCCTCTGCATCTGCACCAGGGATCAAAGCTTTTTAGCAAAGGCGCAGATTGTAGTTAAGGTTTGCAGATCTTACTGCTTCAGATCTCTTCGGCTCCGTCATTGTTGCATAATAGCAGCCATAGGCAATAGCAAGTGAATGAGCACGGTCCCCATGCCCAAATGTATTGTCGGACGATGATACTTAGCTTTTCTATAATTTCCACATGTTACAAAATGTCATTCTTTTGACTTTTTTCTAGTGATTTAGAAATGTAGAAGACACTCTTAGCTCAGGAGTTGTTTGACCCGTAGGCCACAGTGTGCTCACTCATGACCTATTCAGAAGCAAGGCGTTTGGAGAACTGGCCGAAGCACTCATTGTATCGGTAGAGGAACCGAGGTCCAGGTGGGGACTAGTGGCTTACAGTCATGTAGGGCTGATTAGAGGACTGGCTGGAATTAGACTCTGTTTCCTCCCCGTACCCAGTGTAGGAGTCAAAATAATGCTAAATAGCCATTTAAGTAGAATGGCTAGGAGTGAAAATGCTTAATTAAGTTAACTACTTAATATAGTTACTGCATCTATCATTTCAATTATAATTTTCAAAGGATTAGAAAGGAAAAATATTTCAAATAATTACAAAGTCCTAAAGAGATGCTTAACACTATAACTACATTGGACATGCTTTTTCATCTTGCTGTGACTATCTGGAGAATGCTTTAAGAATCCAGACCATCATTATGACTATTAATGTTCATGTGGGCTTGGAAACAAAAGAACTGATTATGTGTTGGTACTGGTTATTTAGCCTCTTTGAGGGTCAGTGCTCTGGCTTTCAAAATGCAGGTACAATAGCACATACATCATAGAATTAGCAGAAGGTTTAAAAGAATTGTTACAATTAAGAACCTAGGACTGTGGCACCCAGTAAGGATTTAGGAATGCTGGCTTTCATTCTTATCATCACATTCACCATCATCGTCGTCACTGGGTCAGGGGAGGTAAGGCATTGTTAGAACTGCTCCAAAACCAGGGATCAGGTCAGGCAAGCAGCCTAGGAGGACAGGAGGCAGGTGCATCAGAACACAGCTCTTGAGGGTGAAAAGTTTTGTCTTCAAAGCCGGCTTTCACTTTTTTCCAGGATGCTTCCACATCCAAGCTGTTCAGCCCACGTGAGCAGACACCACACCCCTCAGAAGGAAGAAGGACCATCGAGTGTTGCTGAGGGAAAGGGCTAAGGAAGAAAGTGCACTGAATAAAGCCTGGCACATGGGAAGGAGCAGTCCCTCCACCCCATCTCCTGGAGATCTAGAAGAGGCAAGATTAGACCAATTCAAAGAACTCATATACTTTCTACTCTGAACAGCACAAGCTGAGCTTGTTAAGGTTCCCCAGCTGTCAGAGAAAATCCTAGATGATGGCTCCACAGAGCGAACAGTTGTATGGAATGCAGTTTGAAGTCTTATTATATTAGAAATGCTTGAAAAAAAGTGGGGATGATCAGCATGGAAAGTAATAAAAGACCAAGAGTGGAAGTTAATGATGAACTTGAATTTCAGAAGGATTGTCATGGGGAAGAGGCGGAAGGTTTGTTCTCTGAGACTCTGGAAGATGCGCCAGAACTGATAAAGGATCAGATGTCATGGGAGGCAGATTTTGCCTAAAACAAGGGCAGCCATGGCCATCTACAACATGTATCAAGCTAGTAGGCACTGTGCAGAGGGCATTGTTTGCATTATCTTATTTAATCCTCATAATAATCCTGTGAGGCAGGTACTATTATCATTCCCATTTGCAAATGAGAAATTAGAAAACTGTAAGGGAGTAGCTTCTCTCCAATACAGCATAGCAACGAGGAACACACACCATAGTCCTAGCTAATAGCAAGACTCTAGGTTCGTTATCCAACCATTGTGCATCTTGCCTCCTGACCATCAGTCTAATTCATTTATCTCATACCCTGCCAGAAAGCACTTGGAGCAGGCTGCATCTTTATATGACGAGAGCTTTTCATGAGACCAGGACACGTGTCCTTCGTTCCCTGAATCTGCGCTGGTACTTGGAATGTGAACCACTTTCTTTCAGTATGTCTTAGGTCTCTTGCGGCTTCTGTTTGAGGCTGCAGTGGTCCTCTTTGTCTGCCCTATAAAGAGCTGTGAGCTCATAGAGAGCAGAGCCCACATTTCCCCCAGGTACACACACAAGGACCATAACAGGGTGTGTATTCAATGCACACGGAGGAAGGAAAGGATGGAAAGTCTTTGCTCACCCTTTCATGATTACTTGACACATGTAAGTCCTATCACCTTTGAGTCTCAGCTCTTATTTCATGGACCAAAGAGGTCTTTCCCTTGACTTCTTTTTCTTGTGCATGACATTATAAATCAGATCATAAATAAAAATATCACAAAAAGAGTCAGGACAACCACAGCGTTCTGCCTGTCTTTGAACCTCACAAGCTGTTTGTCCTCAGGCAATCATTGTAATGCATTGTAATCTAGTGCTATGCATTTATTGATCTACAAAACAGGGAGATCAACTAGATTCATGACTTTCTGCACTGTGATCCTGGTACAAATATTTTAGAGGTTACCATTTGAATCAGGAGAAGGGCAGAAGGACAGGGCCCTGCCTCCCCACTCTCTCATCCACAAGCACAGCTCTGTTTTTAACCTGTTTGACATATGAGGCTTCACCCCCAAAAATTCCATTTTAAAAATGGAGCTTGAAACTAAAAAATTTGGAAACTTCTGAGGCAGCTGATTTCTCTCCTAAGGGCTCTTCCACCTTTGATCTCCAACGCTGTGCTCAGGCAGGTGTGTGGGCATGAATATGGATATACATGAGTTCGTGGCATACTCTTCGGCCAAGGACCAAATCTTTACAATGTCCTCACACTGTATAATCCCTGGTAACACACAGGCTTATCTGATTTCCAAAAAATCAATAAGACATTGTAGCTATGCTTCCATCAGCTAATAGGTGCATCATCCATACTGGGGGAAAGCATTAGAACTGACTTACCCAATTACATTTGAAACCAGGGAGGGAGTTCCTGGCCAGGTGGATTTCTGCAAACACGATAGGTTAATCCCAAGACATAGGTGTCCATTACGGACAAAGCTCTCTAAAAGTTAGTTATGGGCTTACAGGCTGATCCCTTTCAGACCTGAGGCTTAGGGTGAAATGCTGCACCTTGCGGCAGAAGGTCAGAGACACCAAGTGGGCTGTCAATGTGAGACTGCCGAGGTATACTGCCTGGTCTGGCCTGGGATTGCTTGGTTTTCCAGAGCTCCCTCACCTTAATTCTGTCCTAATGGGTTGTGTTCAGAGCTAACTCTAGCCTGGTCAACTCCAGAACAAGAGTTAAAGTCAATTCAAAGTTCAGCCTTCCAAACTTTCTTTGTATGGAGTGGGTCCTTATAGCTGGATTTTCTAGGGGACTTGAAACAAACAGCATCTTTGTCTGACTTGATCACAACCTTCCTATCTGAGAAGGCCAGGCCAAGGCTCAGAGCTGGCCCATATTTGGTGAAATGCCAGCATAGGCATTCACAGGACCTCACACATTAGTGAAAAAAAAAAAAAGAATAAATGAAAGTACAAACATTTGGCTAATTTGAAAGCTACTGGAAAGGAGGAAAGGTATATTCTAGTTAATCATTCATTCATTCATTCATTCTTAATACTGCTAAGCACATCCCAGACACAGAGATACAGAAGAGAATAAGCCAGGTCTGGTCCTGTCTCTCAGGTTACTTAAGGTCTAGTGAGAAAGAGCAATCTTACACATAGAATTATAGAGCAAAATACATGGACCCAACCTGACCCCGGGGCTCGAGGAGAGCTTCAAATGGGAAAAAATAAAGCCTGAAAGGAAAGGAGCACGTGGATGGGCAAAGAGAGCGAGGAATAAATCTGTACATGAAAAGCATGTGTGCTTTGAGTGACAAAGGCTATAGTGTCACAAGCATCACCTGTGACTTGGTTCAAATCTTTGTGGTACCACCTCCTAGCTGTGTGACCTCGGCAGACTTCTCATTCTCAGGAACCTTTGTTGCAAAATAAAGATTGTGACAGTGCCCATCTCATGGGGCTGTTGTGAGAATTAAGTGTGTTATAGGTCACATGAGTTGGACAGTGCCTGGCACATAGTAATCATTTGTCTAAAACTCTGTTTTGGGGGGCTCCATTTCCTTCCCACTATATTATTTGCTTTTCTCTCTTAAAAAGAGGAGCAGGTGAGGAAAAGACCGAACACTGCCAGTTATACATCACCCCAACAACCTGAGAAAGTGGTGCTAAGGTGTCCTTGATGCCTCCAAGTTGCTTGTAGCAAGGGTGTTCCATGCTGTGGCAAAGCAATCACAGCCAGTATCCTGCATATCTGGAAAGGTCCACAGGATGCTGCCCAGCATGGGAAGGGCCATTCAGAATTGCCCATGGCATGCATGGTTTGCAGGGGTGGGAGATACAAACACAGATCGCTTGAGATGAATGCAACAGCCTCTTCATTGTGATTGAAGGGAGTAATGTAGCCTTGAAAATTTTTTTTGATACCTCTGAAGTGCAGAGAGGAAAACTAGGTTCTGCCGATGAACTTATTCTTTTTTAAAACACTGTGCCAAATCTTTAACAACCCAAAACCTTCTGGAAAAGATGATTTGCACAAATGATAATGAGTCAGTGGCTGTTAGGATGAAAATCTGGCCTTTTGTTGTACTTGCTATTCTAAAACTTGTTGATAAATCAACTCATCTTTATGTTGTGAGGTACATGCTAACATTCTGGCATACAGACGAGGAAACTGAGGTGCAGAGAGGTGAAAAGGCTTGCCCAAGGACATGGAACTAGTAAGTGGCTAAGCCTGGATTTGAACTCAGGGAGGTTTGGGAGGGAAGGAGTCCATTTTGTGGATTTGCTTGATTGTATACCAGTCCAGAGAGTCGGGAAGTTTTCCTGGATTTGGGAAGAGTGGCCCAATGGAAAATGAGCCTAGTCTTTGCAACTGAAAAAGTCTGAGTTTAAATTCTAGCTTTTGCCACACAAGTTTCAATAATTTAAAACATCTTTCTCACTCAGAAAATGAGACTACAAACACAGCTTTCTCGGAGGAGACAGAAACTCCCAGAGGCCTCTAGAGTGGATGATTTTAGAAGATGAGGCAGGTAAATGTAAAGGGATGGGAAGACAGGCTTACCCAGGATGGCAGCATTCTTTGGCATCTGAGGTTTATCTCCCTTCCACTTACTCTCCCTTCCCTCCCAGGGGCTCTGGGGCACATCAGCACTGGTGAGCATACTACGATCCGCATGTTCTAACTGCTTCAAAGGAGTGAGGCAAAAGGGATGATTGTGGAGGAAGAAAGAGAGACTGGAATGAGTTCCACCAAGGAAGAGAAATTCTGAGATGGGCAAGGGAGGAGGATGTGATGCTTTTCTCTCCCTCTTTTTCATGCAGGCACTTGTGGACACACACACTGGTGTGTCCTCACACTGTGAAAATAAAGAGACAGGAGGCAGTCAGAGGAAATGTAGTAACAAGGCAGCAGCAAGGGTTAGCTGAAAATCCTAGCCCAGCCCTCTTATTAATTCTGGGTGACCTCAAACATGTCACTTTCCTCCTCTGGGCCTAGAGTGTCCATTTGGTAAAATGAGGGCTGGTGAGAAGAGCGCATCGGGACCTTCAGCTCCGACTCTCAGGGTCGTTACACCAGGAAGAGCACGCTCTTACAGGGATGCTGGTGCGTAATGTGGCGTCAGCTCTTTCCCACACTGTCCAACCTTTTTCACAAACTCTGGCCTCTGTGCACCACTCTCGCAGGCCAGATGGCCACTGGTGGGGCATGCATGGCTATCACAGCCTGTAATTTTCTCTGGCGTTTGTTCAGAACTTTATTTTCATGTTCTTTTTTTTTTTTTTTTTTTGTACTGGAAATCGAACTCAGGATCTTGCAGTTACCAGTCAGGAGCTGTGCCGCTGAGCTATATCCCCGGCAATTTCCATGTTCTTATCTGACTAAAAGACAAGGCAACTTTACTTTCAGCATGAAACTTAAGGCTTGTACTGCTTAGCTCTTCTTGCATGAGTCCAGCAGAGTACCAGGCAAGCAGACACGCTAGGTCTACATTTGATGGTTGTTCACTTGTTTGTCAGAACCAGATCCTGGGAGAAAGTATCAGGGAAAGAGGAGGTGTCCAGGGTCACCTGGACAAGGAGCGAAGCAGACAGCATGGCTCGTCTCGCAGTGGTCAGAGGCTGCCCTGGGGAAGGACTGCAGATGCGTTCTGCAGGGGCCAGAGACCAGGTGGAGCCAGGGTGATGCGAAGGGAACATTTTGCGACTGGAACACAGGTTGTGCCCTATTCCAGGGGGCAGTGGAAACCTCCAGAGCCCTTTCAGGAAATGTGAGTCCCCCCTCCCTGGGAGCTATTCAAGCAGGAAGAGGCAGATGGGCCTCTATTAGGGATGTGGTGGAGGAGATCCTGGCTTTTCATGGGCAGCGGGTTAGACGCCCCCTTAGGCTTATCCCTAACTTATCTACTCATTTTCATAATCATAACTGGACGGATGTTCTCACTCCCTCTGCTTCTTTCAGTGCAGCCGTAGGATTCTGCCCATAAATGCATGTGATGTACGAGTGCAACATTATTTCCTGAGAGCCAGTTCATTCATTCCTTCATCCAGTGGCTTGTAAAGTCACACCTGTTACCTGGAACTCAGTCTGCCAGGCACTTGAGAAGTGGAGAGTAGACAAGGTAGACACAATCCTTCCTCCAGCTGCTTACAGATAAACAGGGAGGGAGATGTCTTACACTAGTGGGTCAGATGTCTAATCTCGATTGCAGTATGGAAAAGATACCTGGGGCTATTACAACATACAATGAGTAGGTGAGATTTAACCTGAGAAGGAGTTGGCAGATCTCAAAGATGATATCTTGTCCGCAGACCTAGATGTCTTCCTTCTCCACTAAAGATGATGATGATGACTACGACAATGATGCTCATTATGATAGTAATTACCAACATTTATGGAGTGCCTAGATCATGTATTACTCTAACCACATTATATACATTGTTTTGCTTAATTCTCGTAACATCCCGTGAGGAGGTAGCTATTATTCTTTTTATAAAAATAAGACAATGAAAGCTCAGATGATATAAGAAATTAGACCAATGTCGCAGCTGATAAATATAAAACCAGAACTCAAATCCAGGTCTGTCTGACCCCAGAGCCACCTTTCCCAACAACTGCTGTGCCACCTACCTAACCAGAGTCGGTGGAAATGAAACATGAACCTGTATGGCACTGAGACAGCAGCAAAAGGAGTATGGAGGACAGCGAGTGAGCTCAGGCTTTCAGAAGGAGCCTGCAGGCGTCTTGCCTAGGGCAGCATGGAGACTAAAGAGCAGTTTCTTCTCAGGGCTAATGCAGCTCGGAGCTGGGGCCTGGACCAGCTGCCACCCAGACCAGAACCTCCAAGTCCAACATTCCACAGCAGTTTATCTGCCCGTGCGTGGTGGAAGTGATCGATTGCCCTGGACCCCAGGGACCACAATAAGATCTGGGATTTCCTGACCCCGCCATCTCTGGCTTAGCTTTTTGTCACTCTAGAAAAGATCATTTTAGTGAAATTCCATCAATGTCTACTGGGACAGGTGTGTTATAAGATTTCAGGAGCCTGAGTTTGGATTCTAGACTATCGCTGCCACTGCAGGTAAGATTTGAACTTTGTCCTTGTCAAGAACCAACACTGCCCTTACCTGCCCTCCAACTGTCCCATGCTCAGGAGTCACATGGCACAGTCACAAGAGTGGGGATTTGGGGTTCTTTGGAACTGGAGGGGAAGCTCAGCTTCATCACTTTATAAACATGGTGACTCTGAAAAAAGTCACACAGTCTTTCTGAACCCCAGTTGCTTCATCTGGAAAATGAGAATAATATTTCCAACCTCAAGGGCTATCCTGAGGTTCAGGATATATAATTAGAGTTAGATAGGGGAATATAAAATGTGTGTCTAGAATACATGAATATATAGGGACAGAATGTAGAAAAGTGATTGCGGATGGAAGGTTGAAGGGGGAGGACAGGGGTATGTGCGTGGGGAATGACTACTAGCAGTTACACAGTTTCTTCTTCATGAGATAAAAATGTTCTAAAATTGTAATCATGGTCACGCAGTCCTGTAAGCATATGAACACCCATTGGATTATATACTTTAAATAGGTGAATTGTATGGCATGAGAATCATGTCTCAAAAAAGCTATTTTAAAAAATAAAGAGCGGCATAGATCTGCGATTTCGGCATGGTACACATTCACTTTATGGACATAGCAATGATATAGAAATATTTGTACATGTCTATCCTATCAAATATATATAAAATATGAATACATAAGTAAATGCATATATATGCACATATTCATATACAAACAATATATGAATACAAACAGACAGGAGGATTTAGTCAGTGAAGTAAAAATTCTCCACCTCTGTTGAACACTTTTAACTTTTCAAATCATAGTGGCATTTGACAACATCTTTGGTCCTTCCCTGGTGATACCATAAGTGTATAGAATGGGAAATATTATTTCCAGTTGATAAATGAGCTAACAGGGATCCGGAGAGTGGCCAAAAGTACAAAGCTAGCTAAGGGTGGCATCTGAATGTAAAGTAGGGTTGTTTCTATTTGTTTGTTTATTTGACTCTGTTATGGTTTAAGTATGAAGCAGCCCCGGAAGACTCATGTGTCAAGAGCTTGACCCCCTGTGCAGTAATGTTTAGAAGTGGGGCCCAGAGAAGTGACTGGATCGGGAGGGTGCTGACCTCATCAGTAGAGTAGCCCACCCATGTGTGCACAGCTTACAGGGCTTATTAGGAGGTGGGGCCCAGCTGGAGGACACAGGTCACCAAAGGTGTGACTTTTAAGGGCATATCTTGTCACTCTCTCCTTTGTCTCGGCCTGTGGCTCTTTCTCTCTCTGATTCCTGGTTGCTACAAGTCAAGGAGCTTTCCTTCCACCATGCCTTTTTGCCATGACGTTTCTCCCTTTCCAAAGATTTAAGAGCAATGGAGTCAGCTAACCAAGGACCTAAATCTCTGAAACTGTGAGTCAAAATGAAGCTTTCTATCTCTATGTTGTGTACATTATGTATTTTGTCCCACTAATGAAATGCAGACTTCTGCAGACTCCTTGTCCATAAACTCTCATGTCTTACCCACCACCTCCTTCTGGCGGCCCTCCAGTGGTGGCTTTTGGAACCCCAAAACACCCTCCCGGGTGGGTGACCTGCAAGAGAAATGCTGCTGGTTTCTTTGAAGTTCGGGTACTCTGACAGGGACAGCAAAATAAAAATGTAGCTCCCTCTTTTCCAAAAGCTTCCTTGGGATTTGCAACCTAATCACAAACACTCCAAAGGGAAGGGTCAGTTCCATGCAGCAGCAGGCTAATTATGTGGCTGAATTTCTAAAAATTATCATCTTATAAATTGTGTTATTCCTCTGATGGGGAAAGAAAACACATACCACATATCCAACTATGTTTCAAACTGAATTAATTAGTAATTTGAAGCCTAATTATCAACTAATCTCAGAACATGCAAGTCTTTTGTACTTGGATGGTATATGCAATTTGCATCCTATTAGCTGACAGTTGTAAGGATTTGAGATCTCATTAGGTCAGAAGAAAAATGCAGATTGGAATGTATAGCAACCCAAGGCGCTGACTTGGGGATGCTTGGATGTAGGGGTCACTGGGCAACAGATGGAGGCTGGCAATGTAATTACCTGAGGTCTTTCAGTGGTTATGAGGCCACTGATGTATAATTTCTACCTAACTCCAAAGACGTAATTATGTATCCCCCCATCCTTGTTCTGTGAACTCCCAAGCAGCAGGGCACCCACTCAGTCTCACTGAGACGTATCTCGGGATAGTGGGAAAGGTAGTAGGTGCTGTAGCTAGGCTCAGCTCCATTGCTTATGGGCTATGTGAGACTGGCTAAGTCTCAGCCCCCTGCCGGTTCTGTTTATCGACAAGCAAATGGGATTTAGATGATGCTGACGCCCAAAGAGCCTGCTAGCACCAAGGACATCGGATCTGAGGGATGTCGAGGGCTTCCCTCACTCCTTAGTTAAAAAAAAAAAAAAAAAAAAAAAGTCATTTTTCCAAGCAGTCTTTTGGGAGTAGGATCTTTGGTCCTCCAGAAGACTCTGAAGAGCTAGCACTCATTTAAAATGCAAACACCGCTGAGTAAGATGCTGTATTTTACCCATTAACATCTAAATTAAAGGGTCTAAATTAACCTATCCTGATGAGCGCTCCTATTTCCAGTCCTGACTCTGAAATATGTAAACAGCCAGAGCAAGGAAGGTTTGAAGGGAAAAGAAGGGTAAGGCAAGTGCCAATCTAAGGCTAAAGACCAGACCAGAAACAAGAGTAGAATTCAGATTAGGCTGGATGCTTGGGTTCCATGTTTATATCCATGTATGTGTGCTTTAATTTGACTAATGACTTTTACTCCAAAACAAGTACAAAATATCAGTCTTTTGTTCAATTAATAATATTGTTCATAGAAATAGCACAAAGCAACTTGACTAAAACCAAACATGGTTATATGCTCAGTTAAATAAAGTTAAAACCAAAAATTTATTATAGATGAAAAACTAAGAGTCTTAATGGAAACATGGAAAATTAAAAAGACTGGTCAGGGTAATAAACACTGTAGAAAAAGCTACCATTAAGGGAAATTGACACGTGCCAAAATTTGTTATTAATTAATATTTGATGAAAACTGTAGCTACTTTTGAAAATAACTTGTTTTTTCAAATGTTGAACATAGAGTTTAGCACATGACCCAGAAATTCCACTTGTAGATGTAGTCTCAATAGAACAATGGGTACACTCACATTCAAGCGGCATTATTTATAACAGCCAACAGTGAAAGCAACCCAGTGCCCATCGACTGTTTGTCGAGTAAGCAAAATGTGGCAAATCTGTATAATGGAATATTATTTGTCAATAAAACAGGCAAACACAGAGCTAGAATGTAGATCAGTGGTTCCCCATGGCTGTGGGAGCTTGGAGGGCCATAGGCAATGACTATAAAAAATTTAAAATAAGATTGGGTGATGGTTTCATAACTGAGAATATACTAAAAACCATTGAATTGTATACTACAAGTGGGTACGTTGTATGGTATGTGAATTACATCTTAATAAAACCTCTAAAATGAGAATAAGTATAACATAAAGTTACATTTGATTTTAGAAAAAAGAGCTGGAAGAATCAAACTTCATTATAAAAAAGAGATGTGGAAACCATGACACAGCAAAAATACGCTCGACAGAAATCACAACAGGAAATTCATAATGGCACATTGGGGCTGCTAGGTAGAACAGTACGTATAAAAGATGATTTGATGAACTGGGCCTTTGTGATGTGGAAAATAATTGCACTTTATAAAAAGAACTGCCATATATTAAAATGAAAACAAATTTTTAAAAGACAGGCTTGTCTATGTCATATAGAAAAATGAATAAAAATGAAATTGTCATAATATTGTTCATGCTGGTAGAGTGTTCCTGGTTAAAGATTTGCCATTATTAGTACAATTGTGATTTAAATGTTTGTGTTTATGAATAGTAAAACTGTCACTGAGCTTGAAATAGAAGGCCAGAAACAGTGGGAACATGACATCTAGTATCCATACAAAGATGTGGCGATTTTGTTCTTATTGCCCTGGGGTATACCTGATTAAAAAGGGAACCGGGAAGACTGATAAAGCCCTGGCCTCAACATGCTGTCTCATAGAATGATTCGTGAATAGTGCATTGTGGTTTGAAAGTGGGATGTGGAAAGAAAAACATAAACTTAGTACCACCAAGACTTAGCATTGGAGCTCTGAATTTCCCTTTGCACCCATAGAGTGCCCAGTAGGCATGGCCCCCGGAATAGTTAGGAACCCAAATATGGAAAGGGCTGATTGCTTGTAATACTGTACTCACCAGGTTGGCAAGGATGTAGTGGTAGCCAATGCCATTCTTTTCCAGCTTTATAATCTGCAAAACACAGTGGGAGGGGACTCATCAGTCAAACTAACAGTGAAAGCTACCACCACAACAGTAATAACAAATTAATAAATTAACTCCTGTTGTGTATTTGTAATATGCTCTTCCCTACCCCTAGTACATAAACTGCAATGTTCCTACTATCCATTGATGGTACCGTTGTTAGTGCCCATATCCCATGGCAGCAGAATGGTCACGGAGAGCTTAATTAAGCTCCTTAAAGTTGCCCAGGAATTAAGTGGCAAATGCCTGATCTGAAATCACTTTTGCCTGATTCCAGGGGTATAGTGACATTGGGATGACCTCAAGAATCCAGCTGAATCCTTAGCAAACTTCTTCCATAAGACTTCTGTGCACATGCAGATTCTTCCCGAGGTGAGGCAGGAATCCTATGTGGCATGGAAACCTCACCAATGTCATCACAGGGTTCGCTGCTAGGATGGTGCACTGGGTAAGTAGAGGATGATGTCACTCGTGGTTTTAACTTTCACCTCTGTTTACGAGCCATATACAGATGTTATTATTATTTTTTTTTCCCTGAATTTTGTGCTTTTCTCCCAAAGCCAGTTTGGTAATCCAACATTAAAAGATCATTCAACTTGGAAGTTGGAAGGGAATGTTAGGATCATCTGGTCCACCCCTTCATCAGACAGTTGGGAAGCTGAAGTTCAAAGAGTGGAATAATTTGCTCAGATTTCATGGTAGTCTGGTAGCAATGTCAGGATATTGTCAGGACAGGGGCCTGACTAGTGAAACTTTTCATATAATGCCTGATTATTGTTAATCATTAAGAGTCAAGATCCCCAAATATCCTTCCATTTTGCATGCAGACTGTCCCTAATCATTGCATGCAGGAAAAATGCATGTAGAAAGAACTATCCCGAAGTTTGCTTGGGCAGCCAGACACACCACCCAGCATGAAATGGTTAAGATTGCAGACCTTGCTTCCATAGCTGTAGCTAGCCTGGAGATTAACTCAACTATTTCTTTCTCTTTTGCTTTTTTAAATATTAAATTGGGGTTAGTATACGCTGCTCAGTGCCTCTTTCCCTGCACTGTTGCAAGGAGACATAAAATGTATGAGAAGTACTCAGGCTTCTTTTCTAACTGAATAAATTTTCAAGGTTATTAAAACCCACATTCAGACGTCTCTTTAATTGGATGTATGGGCATAGCAGCTCGCATGATTTTTTATGTGGGGAATAATTAAATGCAAGCACACACCATGAATGCTCTGAACCAGTGGTTAGACTGTGAAATTCCAGACCATGGAGCTCAAATACTATTGGGATGATAGTTTTATTAATAATTATTCACTGCTTCTTTATCTTCTTGTGAAATGGTTTGCTGCCCCTTCAACAATGAGATACCTTTATCAAAAACCTATTTAGCTTCTAACAAACACAAAATATCAAATAAACAATTTTTTTAAAACCCCGCCACATTCAGGCAGCAAAGAAATATATTTCCTGCAAGATGAAAGTACAGGAGAAAGTCATTAAACTGCTGCCTTTTAACTAATAAAAAATAGCAATTTTGTGTAGTTGAACCTCATATCAACCTTCAACTCCATTTACTCACCTACCTATCCATTGGCCTACTTTCCCTCCTTTACCAACTTTGGTTTGCAAGTATTTACTAAGTGTTTACAATGTTTAAACCGGTCACTCTGCGGTCCACACAGTGACAAATGAGTGTAGCCACATAGTGCTTCCCTCCTGAGGTTACACTGTATAAGGAGGAGGTCCATAATAAACAAGTGCACACAGCTTACAAACCAAGAAAGGTATTATAAATGGAATGTGCAGTTTCACGTGGGGGCAATCATCTTGTGGACCCCACTAAGCCACATTTCATTTCCTTTGGATTACCTTTATTCACAATCTTTGTGTCACACGGCCTCCCCTATTCCCCTTGGTTGTCTCTATCCTTTATGGCTGAGCTCTATTCTCACCTTCTCTATAAAGCCTTCTGTGATGTATTAATCTGCTCAACAAATATTTATTGAATTTAAATTATATGCCACGCACTGTGCTATGTGTAGGGATACAACTGTGAGAAGTGAAGCAAGGTCCCTATGACCTCAATGAGCTGCATTGTCATTTTTAGTAGGGAACCAGATGGTAAATATATAAATAGATTAAATGAACAAGATTTCAGCAGGTGAGAAGCACCATGAACACAGTAAAACAGGGCAATATGATGCATAGCCCCAAGAGGTCTTGGTCTACTCTCACCTTAATTCATTCTGCACATAATGAGTGTATTATATAATTTGGTGTCTTATGTATTGACAGAGCATAATATCCTAATAACCCTATTCCTTGCTCACCAACCTTCACTGACTTCCCCCTGTCTACAAAATAACCCCAGACTCTGCAGAACAGTTCCCAAGGATATTCATGATGCAGGTTCACCTGTCTGTACCATCTCTAGTGGATACTCAGTCTCCTCCACTTGGCTTGCTAAGACCCCTGTGAACCCCAGCCCTTGCATGACCTCTGGCCCTCCAGCTTACAAGCCATCCCTGCAGCTTGCAGGCCCTTATTTAGCCTATAGATACTGGTGGAAATTCAGAACCATCTCACATTTGAGATTATTCTTAGCTTTCATTGAGCCCTTATTCTTTCAATTCATTCAGGCAATATTTATTGAGTACTTGCTTGGTGCCATGCTCCAAAGCACTGTTGACATTCTGACTAAGAACATAAAACTAAAATCACTGTTCTCATAGAGCTTATATTCTAGTTGTGTGCTGGAGATAGAAACATGCAAGTAAACTGCACTGAAGGAAGCTATAGACATAGAGGCAAAACAGTTGTGTTGCATTTTTAAGAGTTTGAGCCCTATGGCCGAGGCCAGGTTCATCTGACTTCCTACTTTCCTTATATGTTGCTGGTAAGAACTCAGGCAATGTAATCTTTCTTTTCTTCATATTTAAAACAGAGAAATCAATTAAAGTAGTTTTATAGAGTTGATGTGAGGACAAATGGGATTAGCCATGGAAAAGGCTCGGAATAATGGCTGGTGTACTGTATATGATGAAAAACAGAAGCTGGGACAATCCAGGACAAGTCATGATTGTATTAGAAACACTTCATTGTCATTCATCTCATTCTTCATATCCTATCTCATCTTATCGTTTTACCAGTTTTGCAGAGCAAGGACCTGAATTCTTAGTTTGCAGGTGAATTCGTTTATGCCCACAGAGCAAAGTGAGTCCAGAAGCCAGTGCTGGCAGGCACTATGAATACCAAAAATAGGCAGATGTTTACATATGTCACTGACTGTGGGCAGGTTCTGTTGCAAGTACTTTACATGTCCTCATAGGAGCTCCTAAAGGTGTTGTTATTGTTATCATTCCCATTTTACAGAGCAGGAACCTGAGCTACAGAAAGGTCAAAAGCCTAGCCAGTGTCACGAAGCTTTTAAGCACTAGACTGGGATTTGAACCCCAGACAGCCTGGTTCCAGAGTCTCTGATATAAATCACTGTCATAATGCCTCCCTTAAATGCTAGAGTTCAAAGCACTCACTCAAGCCCAGGGGGCTTCTATTTCAACAGAAATAATTTTTGCCAACTTCCCTTTTCAAGAGCAAAAGCCAAAAGCATACTTTATACGGTACAACGCACAGAGTTAATGCCTTAAAGAATCCACTGATTTTCAGAATCTCCCCCTGTTGTGTGCCTGAGGCTTCTGAGTGATTGCTGAGCTGGTGCAGAGGTCCCCTGTGGGGACCCCAGGAAACTTAAGGGCCATTAACAAGTTTTGTCATGTTGTCGAGTACCTAAAACAACTATCTTTTATTACATGGCACTGTTAAAAAATGTTTGCAAATCTTCTTCCTCTCTAATTTATCTGAACACAAATGCAGTGTTAAAAGGCTCAAGATCTACACAAAGGCCCACTAAAGCCACGCCAGGCATATACTTTAGGTCTGAGGGGGGAGGGGCTATAATGTTGATATTGCTGCTTAAAAACTGTTGGGGTTACAGTGCCTGTTCACAGCTTGTGCAATGGGTTCCTCAGAGGCAAGTGTGTTCAAGGAAACACTAGAAAGAGAGGTGGCTGTAGCTTCCTTGGGCTCTTAAAACAGGTCAGTGGGCCAAAGGGCTGAGATGCCAAATGTTAGATCAGTGAGTCACAGAGCCCGGGGCTGCACGCAGGATTCTGACTCTGCAGCTGGTGTTCCTAATGCGAGAACACTTCATGAGCTCTAAAACGCAATGTAATTTATTTTTCAACAATAAAGAGAAACACTGGAGCTGAGGTGTTGGTCAACTGGTCTGAGAACCATTTGAAGCCTCATATCAAGACTCCTATTGGCTATGCTCCTTCGTCAAATTTCAGAATTAAATTTTACGAATGACAGAATGTGAGATGGAAGGCATATAGCTTCATCTAATGATCCTCTTTATCATCCTCTTTATAACCTCCAATGGCCAAAATGTGCCCCGCCTTTCCCAAGTTGCCTTGCACACCCACCCTGAGCCCTTTTGTGCCTTTGCTACCTGGCCCAAGATGGCATTGAGGCGTTCAGATTCACAGTCCACCACCACTAGCCGCTCCTTTTTCTTCTCCAGGTCCTGAAAGAGCATCCGGTATCCTTCCTCTGTGGTTGTCAAAATGTTGACTGCTGTCACCTGCCAGTTCTTCTCTGCTGCTGTGTCCAGGACTTTCTGCAGGACAGACAAACCTGGAGGCAGGATGAGCAGGGCAGACAGATGGCAGACCATGAGCACCGCAGGTACCACCCGCTCCCACCAGCTCCCCCCGCTGTCCATCCCAGCCTCGCTCCACCAAACCTGGCTCCAGCTTTCTCTCGCTGTGCGAGTCTGAACCTCCTCAGCGCAGGCACTGGGCCTTCATTGTGTTTCTGTTCCCAGGTCACGGTGGGCAGTAGAACTAGTGGTTACAATCTAATCTGAAGGGCAAGTTCATCATAGTGTCTAAATTACTTTGTATGGGTGCATCTGTCTCTCCAAACTTTAGTTTGTTCAATGGGAAAGTGGTAGTGTAAATAATTTCCACCTCACAATGTCATTATGAAGATTAAATGTGAATGTGTGATACGTGGTAGGGTCTGACCCCTGTAAGAGTTTTAGCTTATGACTCAACACTGCTTCGTCTTATCTCCAGTCTTAGATGCTGCCTGCATCCTTGGCTAATGCTCCCCTCCATCTTCACAGCCAAACATGCTTGTCAAGTCTTCCTCTTGTCTGTCTGACCTCGACTCTCTCACCTCTTACTTTCACGGTTAAGGACTTTTGTGATTACACTGTGCCCATCCAAGAAATCCAGGACAGTCTCCCATTTTAAAAGTCAGTTAATTAACAACATTAATTCCACCAGTAGTCTTAATTCCCCTTTGCCACATAACATAAGCATATTTCAGGTCCCAGGGATTAGGAAATGCATATGTCAGGGGAGGGTGTCATTCTGCCTGCCACAGATGCCTAATTGGCTTTTGCATTATTAATTTTTATGTATATGATTTTCAGTTCCCAGTAACACTGCTAATCCCATCTATAGTGACCAATATGGTGTCTGGTCTCAAGAATCCTCTATAGATTGATTCTGTCAAGTGTCCCTATTTTGTTTCATTTTCAGGGCAAGTTCGATTGGTTTTAACCTCACATTTAATAAAACTTTACCATATATCTGACCCTATTCTGTGGCTTCCCTCTCTTTAATTCAGTTGTAGGTACTATTGTTCTTATTTTATAGATGTAGAAATTGAAGCTCAGAGAGATTTAGCCACTGGTTCAAAGTCACACAGCTAGCAAATGATAGAGCTCAGAGCTCTGGGTTCTGATGTATATGATGCCCTTTTGAGAGTGTGGGTTCTTCTGTTGATCCCTATAGGCGAAGTTACATTTTTCTGACTTTGCTACTTCCAGCCTGAAGCTGAAAGAGACCATCTCCAGGTGACACCCTTCCCCTACCATGATGATTGCTTTCTGAGAAGGGAAATCATCAAAGTAGGGACAGGGAAAGGAAAATCAAAGGAAAGGGTGCTTATGGTCTCTCTGCTGGCTCCTTCCCATCTAAAACACCTGCCTAATGGCTTGAAAAGCGATTTTTACAAGCCACTGTCCTACTCAAAAGTCCTCTGAGACCCTCTACAGCAATCACATCAGGGCTCCTCCTCCTCAGCTTCCAGGCCTAGCACATCCCATTTATTTAGTTCCACTAATACTGACTGTGTTTTTACAGGACTCATTAGCATATAAGGGGGAGGCAAATAGTGCAAGCAAACAGCATAGGAGTCAGGCAAAACACAGAGTTCCCATCTAGAGGGCCAGGCCATTGTGAAAGTGGTATTTAGCCAGCTGCTAAGGAGGGGAAGAATTTCTATAGGTAGATTTGAGAAGGGAAGCACATTGCAAAAAATGAGAATAGCATGAGTAGAGATACGGAGCGGAAAGACATATAGGAAACATTTGGAAAATGTGTTGTGAAATTTAAAGGACGCAAAGTTACAAAGCCTGGAGAGGGACAATGATGATAGTGATGATAGTGGTGATGAGAGCAGCTAACACAGATCAAGGATCATGAGCTTTTACAATGTTGCAGGCACTGAACAACCTCTTCCTAGTCATGGTCTCATTTTATCTTCACAATACGTTTCAAAAGTAGAGATTGTTTTTATCTTCATTATAAAGGTGAGAAAATGAAGGCATTGTGAATTTTATCCTCATTACGTAAGTGGGGAAACTAAAGCATGAAGAGCTGGCCCAAAGACGCAGTAGAAGAGGAGACAACTTAGGATTCAGATCCAGGCTATCTACACTGCCACTAGGCATGACCCAGCTGATTGAGGCCAATGGACTCAGGAGTCAAGGGAGCTTGGTGAACTGCAGAGCGACATGGTGTGTTAAGAGTATTACTCTTTCAAAGGGTCTGTTTCCACACTGTGAGTTAGAGATTAGCTTCTAAGAAAACAGTCCACAGAAATAAAGCATTTTGGATCATTGCCCCACGCTTTTGAAAGAGGCAGTGAGGCATGATTCTTCTTCCTGCTGATATTTGCTTCTCTATCTTTTAACAGTCTCCACTACTCCTTGGCTTACCCCGGTCAGCATCATAAATGTAGACGAATTTCTGCCATTTGTAGTGGTCAATGATGCTGATGAGGGCATCCTGAAGTTCAGGGCGCAGTTGAAGGACAAACTGATTGGAAGTGTCTACAGGAAAGCTTGGTGTGATGAAGCATACATGGAGGGCCCCACAGAAGGAGGTCAGCATGTTGACAGTCCTTCTTTCGTAAAACCCAAAGATGGCATAGACTCCTTTGGAGAACTGGGAACAGACTAGAAGAAAAGAAGAGAAGAATCAATGGACAGAAGATCTTGTAAACAAACTGTCAAGTGGCTCAAAACCAAATTCATCTACTAGACCATCATCTAACCTATCACCATTCACTATCTGTTATATAGCCATCTACCCATCCAACTCACCAACCAGTTTGTCCATCTGTCCATCCATCTATACATCCATCCATCCATCCATCCATCCTTTCAACCCACCAATCTATTCACCTGACCATACATTCTATCAGTTTGTCCATCCTACTCACACATTCATCTGTCCAAACTCCCATCTATCTAAATTTGAAGTTTATTAGGTGCCTGTTGCATGCCATATGTCATTATCATGGTTATTAATTATAGTAACCAGGTACACAAAACATTTTCATGTATTATTTCACTTTGTCTCTATAATGACTCTGTTAAGGTTTTGGGTCATTTTTAAAGGAGAACATCAAGGATCAGTAAGTTAATAGACACATTTAAATAGCACAGCTAGGATAAATCTGAGTTAGAAAGATATCTTATACAGCAGTATTTTCATCCTATTGCCCATCACTCCAAGGCAAAACATAAAAAGATGTTATTAGAAGAAGATGTCTGATACATGTTTAAGAAAACAAGTGTAGATTTTCCCAGCTTAGCCTTGAGCTCTTGGTGTACATTTCTCTGCTAATACTCATTTTGTGTTCATACATCCTGCTAGCTGATTTTCAGGTCTCCCAATGTACCAGCCATAGTAAAAACTAAGCTGTATGAACATCCCCACAGGATCATTTTGTAGGCTCCCAGTGCAGTTACCAATTCTCGCTTGTGGTTGATTACATTACTGGTTAGAACATCATGCTAATAACCAAAGCATGGGGCTGAACTCTAGGTTAGCCAGTTCCTAAACTTCATTTTGCTACCATATAGGATGGAGAGTTCACAGTATTTGTCTCAGCATGGCCAACACAAAGGCCGTTCCCAATGCTTGAACTGATCCTTCCGACTTGAATAGTGAGGAAGATCAGTCATCCTCCTCATAATAAGGGGATTTTAGAGTGCTCTCTTCTAAACAGTGACCACCTTCTCTCCATTCAGCCCCATCATTCTCTGTCACATCACCCTGTCCTATTCCCCACTCTTTATCAGTATGATCTAAAATAAACTTTCTTGGTTTATTTGCATATGTCTGTGGCTATTTGTATCAATATAAATTTCCTGAAAACAGGGATTGTGTTTGTGTCCTAAAGCCAGCAGGGTGTCTGGGACATTGTAGATAATTAATAAATATTTGACAAATAAATGAATGACAAACCTTGATAGGAAGGCTACATGCTTCACAGTAGGTGATGAAGAGGAGCTGGGCCCAAACAGGGGAGTCTGCGGGGTCCCCTAGACCACCTACTCTTTTGTCATAGGTAGCTTTCTTCTAAGGTAGCCATTTCTCTTCCACCACTCACACTGTTTTCTCTTTCTCCTTAATGAAGACACTCTTTACATTCACAGCCCACAAGAGGCACTGTTTTTAAATGTCTATTGTAATTACTAGGATCAAGATTTACATAAATACGGATTTCTTTACCAGGAAGCACACGTTGTATATCCTCCTTATGTTAAATATAGATTTGTCAAACACGCAATCTGTCTTTCAGGTTAAGTTTATATGAGGAGACTATAAAGCCTGTTAAAGTATTATAATATGCTCTCTAAGGTATTTTTAGGATCTCTTTTTTTCCCCTGCTGCAATGAGATATTATACTGTCGGGCGTAAATCTGATGTTCCAGACTTTTTCCCTCATGGCACCTTCTTGGCTTCACACTTTCATTTGGGCCTCTGGGCTCCTCATGGCTGGTGTTTCTTGCTAGTATTTTAGAAGTAGAGAAAGAAAAGCTAGGATGAGGGTGGAAAAGGTCAAATCCTTAGACACACAGCAGGCCAGGATTTTTTTCCTTCTCAAATCATCTCCCTATTTTTCCCTTCTGCAAATGATTCTTCCTTTAACCAAAGTGTTTCATCCTTTAAGGCTTTCGTCCCACTACTTCCTAAAAGAGCGTGGCTTGGAGGTAGCCTGGGTCAGATTTCCTTGAGTGGACCTTGCCTCCTAGATGCTGAACATCTGAACTTCATGCTGTCTCCTCATTGTGGAAACTCAAGGTGGAGGTAGAGCGGGAGAGGGAGAAGGAGAGGAAGAGGAAAGGGGGAGGGGAGGGGAGGGAGAGAGAGCGAGCGAGCATGAGAGAGAGAGAGAGAGAGAGATGACTCTTTAGGACCAAAGCTTGTGGGGGAAGGCAGTCAGCAAGCTGTTGTGTTGAGAAATATAATTAGTAGTTGTCAGACATTTCTTTGAGTCTGTTACAATAAATATCCAATTAGAAGTGATAACATGGTTCTGCAGAGAAAGTACTAGACCAGGTGTCAGAGGACCTGGAGGATTCTCTTTTAGGCTTAATCGTTACAGAGTATACTTGTGTGACCTTCAGCAAATCCCACACTCTCATGGGAATTTTCTCATCTGTAAAACAATGGTTGAGGCTCTATAACTTTGACACTCCTTCAGGCTCCAACATTCTGCATTCTGGTCTAATTGACTGGAAAGTGTTTCCTGATTCTATACTTTATTATTTGCTGGTCAAACTTTTAGGAACTTCCAGTGTACTTTCTCAATTCCAGAAAATAGATAAAGGTCTGGGTCTTGGAGTCTGTCCTAACAAAATGCTTAGCACTACATCTAGATGCTTTTGGAGTCCTGAGTTTTATCTGAGGTACAATTTTTGACCTGCTGTGCAAATTAATTACCTAGTAGAGAAAAGATGAGGTGAGGAGGTGGAGTGGAGGACGCATTGTTAGGTGCAGCGAACAGGAGGGAAGAAACGGGAGCATTCCAAAGCAGGATCGAGACTGGTAATGCACTGGCCTCATCACAGACTCTAATCGATAGAGGCTGATTCCGAGTAGGCGGGACTATGTGTGAGATACGGTGGTTAGGAGAGCAGTGTGTGTGTAATAATTTCTGACAGTGATAATTAGAAGCTTATATTTGAGAACTTACCAAATGCCGGACACTTCTTAAGGATGTTTCCTTGCATTAATTCTTTTCATCCCAAGAAATAGAGTACCAACTGGGGAAATGAGACTCAGGGCCAGAATAAGGCAAAATTGAGATCTGAACTCTACCACTCTGGCTACAGAGATTGAGCTCTAAACTTGGGTGATAAGTGACCTTCTCCATCCATAGTGATGGAAAAGAAGGGGTCAGTTCTAACTTCTGGAAAATCCTTTCTTGTAGCACACAGCCTTCTCCTGTTCCAGGTAAAGAGGCATTACTTCATTTGGTCCATGGAGATACATATATAAAAATCCTTGGTGGTGTTTGATGTCTTCCTCTCTCATCTCTATGAAAAGCATATAAACACACATCTTGTCTTATCTTTGCCCATCCATTCATTGACCAATTCAACCACCACTCCACATCTAGCATCTGTGACTGGTGAGACACTGGGATAGGCAATGGGGGTGCACTGGTGAATGAGGCGAGCCCCTAATCTCCAGTACTGTCACCTGGACAGTTAGAGATTGATAACTAACCAGACACTAGTAATTCAGTCTAAGAGCTGTGGCAGGGATGAATTCAAGGTTCAGGCTGGTCTACCTAACCCCCAGCCTTTGGGACTTCAAAGAAGGCTTTCAAGAGGAGGGGCCAGCTTCAACCCCGAAAGATAAGCAGGAATCATCTAGTAGAAGGTGTTTGTAGTAGTTATGTGTACAGAGCTATTCCAGGTATAAGGAATGGCAACAGCGAAGACCTGGCAGAGAGACGGAAAAGGCAGCACATTCAGGGAATCTTGCCAGAGTGTCAGATTCTGAGATTCTTGCCTCCAATATATTCTGTAGCAGAATGTGTCCAATGATCAGCTTGAGCAAGAAATGAGGCCAGGCATTCCCTCTTGGGGAAGCAGGAGGGCAGGAGTGGCAAGGGCAGAAAAACCCATGCCTTGCACAGTGCAGGCTGTCCAATGGCAGCATCAGTTCCCTTAGATCTCTTTGATAATCACTCCTGGTTAAGGCACCATCCACTTGTTATCAATAAATCTCCCAGCCCTGGACGCTGGCCTTGACAGCTCCCTCCTAGGGAGGGAACTCCTGGTATTAGCAACTCCTTTTTTATTGTCACTTCGTCTGAGGCCTCTCATGCTGACGTTTCTCCTCAGCTCCAAGCTTCAGTCCCTGGAAATGTGTCAGCCTTGTGGTAAATAGTGGATAATGAGGTGATGGGACAGCTTCATTTGGGGGAGGGAGAAAGAGCATACGTGGAAGTACTTTTAGATACTCATCCCTCTCCTTAATAATTCTATCCTTATTTGTGGGAGTCACGGTCTTGATCACCTGACTAATGTTTTGACATCAAATGTTCTTTTTTTTGAGACACTCAGAAGACAATAAAAGTGTCCTTTCGTCCATTTTTTATAGTCTTTTGGATCCTAGTTCCATATTGACATGCAAAGAATTATCTTAATAGATATAAATTGTCCCTATTCCCTCTAAACCATGTCACATTTATTTAGGATTCTGAGACATGTCCGGGGCTTCTCTCTCATTTAGGAGATAAAGCCTTATCACTTACTTAATAAATTCAACAAATATTTACTGGGTATCAGAAATTAATATTGCCAGAAAATTGGGATACTACCGTGACTCATGACAGACACTATCTCTGCTGTCCCAGAGTTGCACAGAAGTTCTGTAAGTTTTGCTTCAAGGAAATAAAGGGTAATTTGAGAGAGGGATGAGAGGATGGACTGTGGAACGTGTGGGCAGAACTGCACTTCTAGCCAGGGTTCACTGAGTACTCACTACAGGCTAGGCATGGTGCTAGGCACCCTGAGTCTATGTCTAGGTAGAGGGACCAGATTAATCAAAGGTGCTGAGGTGAGAGAGAAGGAAACCCTAGAGTAAGGGGAGTCGCACAGCGCTGGTGTGGGTGGACCAAAATGCCCAGGGTCTTGGCAGGATTGGAGAAGTTCAGCCATTGTATTGTGGTCAGTGTTGCGTATTCCTTTGGTTTTGGATTTATCTCAACTTCCTGTGATCTCTCCTCACTTTACAGCCCAGCTGGGAAATAACTGCAGAGGAGATGTAGAAGAGGAGCCATCCTCTCCTGCTTAGATTTTTGTGTTTATTGTAAAACTGGGGTACTAATTACTAAGCACTGAAAGCCAATGAGATGTAACACTGCACATGGGGCTAAGAATGAAAGCAAGGCTGGGCTCACTGGTTCTGGGATTTAGACTCACAGTGTGGGCTGACATATGCAAGACCAAGGGCTGGGGATGGGCAAGGGCAAACAGACTGAGGCGGTACGGTTCCTGCTGCTGCAAAAATCTTTACATGCCTGGAACGGTTCTGAAGAAGTTAATGCCAAGAAGCAATTCTGGGACTGTGAATAAGTCCTTTTCCCTTTCTGAGCTGTATTTGCACCATCTTGACAATAGGGTTTACATTAAATTAGTCGTTTCTTTCTTTCATCTCCCCTTTCCCTTCCCTTCTTTTCTCTTCTCTTCCCTTCCCTTCCCTTCCTTTCCTTCCCCATTTCTCCCTCCCTGCCTCCCATCTGTAATAGAACTTCTATACTCCCTAGGTGTGTGTAGTTCTACAGATGAGAATTTTCTCTCTTCTGTCCACCTTTTCATCTCTCCATCTATCTATTCATCCACCCATCCAACAAATGTTCACTGAGCATGTATTAGATGTTTTGCAGTAGGCTGGTGTCAGCGCTGAATGAGAAAAGTCCTTACTATCATGGAACTTAGGCTTTAGAAGAGGAGAGAGATGACCTACAAATAAACTAGATCGTTTTGCAAGTGCTACCAGGAAAACAGAACGTAAAGATGCGTGCGTGACTGGCAGGGCTACTTCAGCGAGGAAAGTTTAGGAGCTTTGCTCTGTAGCATTAATTTGAGCTGAGAAATAAGCCCTGAGGAACTGGTCAGGTAAAGGATTAGAGAAGGAGTTTCAGGCAGAAGGAACCGAAGCTCTGAACTGGATTCAGGAACAGACTGATTTGTGTGAGAAATAAAAGGCCCGGTGCACTTAGTATAGGGCGAAAGGAGAAAAGCAGTAGATGCGAAGATAAAAAGGAAGAGGTCCTAATTCTGAGTATGAGTAACACTCTAGGGCAGTGGTGGTGAACCTGTGGCACGTGTGGTGCAGCAGGCACACAGAGCCCTCTCTGTTGGCACGTGAGCCAAGTTGCCCCAGCAGCCAAGCATCAGGTAATGGTTGTTTTTTCTAAACTAAAACCTTAGTATTCAGGTTTAATGGCAGCGTTGGCACTTTGTGATAAGTAAGTGTATTTGGGGGTGCGGTTTGGGGGCTCAGTCTCTAAAAGGTTTGCTATCACTGCTCTGAGGTGTGTGGTACTCCACCTGTGGTGTGGGCACCTGCAGAACTCTAGCATAGCACTTGGTATGAGATTGGTATTAGCTGATCTCCCAAGACCTTTCAACACTCACGTACTACAGGTGAAGTCAAAGACAAGAGACACAGTGGAAGCAAAGCTTGTTCTGTCTTGATGGGACAACTTGGAAAATGCTAAAGGGAACAACTTCTGACAAGTATAATGGGACTACGACATGGATGCTCAGTGAGTTCCCTGGGTTCAAACATAGATGCTCTTGGCCTTTGGATGTTTCAGGCTTTAGGCTCCTGCTCCTGTCTGCAAAGCCTGCCTACCTCCTGCCTGTTCCTCTCTGTATCCTTTCCATTCCCTGCAGGTTCCGCTCAAATGCTACTTTGTCATGAGGACCCTTATGCCTCCCCAATCCTCACTCTAAATGATAAGTCTCCATTTCTCTTTTACATGTCAATAGAAGTGTGTGTCTGTTCATTTTTATGTAACACATATACTTCACTACTTTGGGTTCTTTGACTGCAAGAATAAATATCAGTGGAATCTAGCTTCGCCAGGCTTTGAGAGAGGCTCAGCTGAAAACAATGGGGCTTAGCCAAGATAGAAAATGCAGCAGCTTTGGGAATCTAGATGTCAGGACTGCACCGGCTGTCTCTTCAGGGTGTTGCCATTGCTCCAGCCACTGTAATAATTGCTTCATTAGCCTTGCTCATGGTCCAAGCAAGTGGAGCAACTCGTTATCTTAGTAAGATGGTAGCCAAAGAAAAACGAAGGTGCTATGAACTAAGAGGGGATTCATGCTGGGCATCTCAAATCACCAAATGTCTACCAAATGTCTAATTGCTAGCATAGTCCAAGGCCATGTTAGAAGCTCCATAAATGTTATATATTTCTAAGCCCTGAGTGTTAAATATGGAAATATATCTAATTCTGGGATTGCTGTCTTTTATGGGCTAGACACTGTGAAATACAATAGTGAATAAGAGAGATGATGACCTTGCCCTCATAAAGGTTCTATTACTCTTTACAGATCCTATGTGGTAGGGGTCCCCAAGCTCCAGGCTATGGATCATTACCAGTGCATGGCCTGGTAGGAATCTGACCACAGCGGAGGAGATGAGTGGCTGGTGAGTAAATGAAGCTTCATCAGTATTTACAGTTGCTGCCATCATTCCCATAACTGTCTGAGCTCTACCTCCTGTAATATCAGCAGTAGCATTAGATTCTTATAGGAGAGCAAACCCAACTGTGAACTACTGCACATGTGAAAGATCTAGATTGCCACCTTCCAATGAGAATCCAATGCCTGATGATCTGGGGTGGAGCTGAGGTACAGATGCTAGTGCTGGGCAGTGTAATTATTATGCATTGTAAACATATACTGATAAAGCGAAAAACAAAACAAACAAACAAAAAACGTTCTCTCCTTCCCCATGTGGAAAAATTGTCTTCCACAAAATTGGTTCCTGGTGCCAAAAAGATTGGGAACTGCTGCTGTAGGGTTTTGCCCAATAACTATATAATATTTTTGGAAGTGAGTGAATGAATAAACATAAATCTTTCATCTGGATGAATCCACTGATACTCTTCTTGCTAACTGACCCTACCTTTCTTCCATAGCATTTCTTGCATTGGAGGGACTCATTAGTTTTACATTATCAGATAACTCTGTGTATTTGTATCTTTTCACCTGCAACCGAGGCATAAGTTTAGAGGCTTCTTTGAAGGTAGAAGCCCTCCAGTCTATCATTTTTCTCAGTTCCTACAATATACAGTATCTTTTACTGAGTTGGTCAAGGAATAAACAAAATGTTTGGTGATGTTACTTATTCCCCAGGCTTCTAAAAGAGGTTGATGGTCCAGGATCCATGATCTGGGAGACCTGCAAGACCCTTGTGCATCATCCACGGAACCCGAATGGTCACTGCTCATTACCATAGGCCAACAGAGAATGAGAGCTGTGCCCCTCATCTGACATTGAACCCTAGTCAGCCTACATATGCCCCAGCTACTCCTCTCGGGGTCCTCAGCCCTGCTCCCCAGGCAAGAGGGTTCACATCCTGCCACATAACTCAACCCTGAGCATGTCAAATGGGTTCAAAAGCAGCACACAGCAAGCTGCTTCGCATCTCTGTGGGCTCATGCATTAGTACAGGAAGAGGATCTTTCACAGGTATTCCACATAGTGATGCAGCAATGCGCATGCTCCCCCTTGGCCTTAACTTATCACTTACATCAAGAGCAAGAACTAATAGGATCATACATTGTTGGTACAATATGTAAAAGGCACCTAATCCTAAGGGACTATTGGGCTAGAGCAGCGATGGTGAACCTTTTATAGCTTTCAATGATGCAGATGGCCTGCTGTGGCATGTGTCCCACAGATTCAACATCGCTGGCTTAGAAAAAAACCTACTAGTTGACTGTCTGACCAACTTCACTTTTTCTTTTTTTTTTTTTGTGGGTATCGGGGGTCGACCTCAGGACCTCACGTGCCAGCAGGCGCCCTTGCCACTGAGCAATATCACCGGCCCTTTCTTCGTATGTGAGTTCCAGGAGTCGAACTCAGGACCTCGTGCTTGCCAGGCAGGTGCTTATGCTGCTGAGCCATCTCACCGGCCCCCAACTTGACTTTTGAGCTTATTTCAATCACATGTATTTGAAATACGGAAAACCTGGTGTCAAGGGCATCACGAACCCCAAGAAGGGCCTCCCACCTCATGTGATGTTGGTGCACTAGAGACTTCCAGCTCACAGTTTGTCCTGAGCTCTGTCACCACTTCAGAAAAGACCAGTGTTCTTCTGCTTCTTCATTATTACAGTTATGTCACCTGTCGAGTGTTTACTATGTGCCAAATCCTCTTCTAGGCACTTCACATGCATTTTATCATTTATTCCTCAAACGACACTTTCATTTCTTTTTCCTATTTCATGCATGATGAAGCTGGAGTTCAGGGAGATCAATTAATCTTCCCTGAGTCCTTCCTGTGCTAAGAGAAAGAGGTGGGATAGGAATGCATATCTGTCCCACTTCAGGGCCTGAGTTGTGAACCATGCCACCCTGTCCTAGAAAGTCACGAACCAAAGCTTCCACTCCTGGATAATAACACTAGCCAGAACCTACCATGCACTGTGTGCCAAGTACTATACTAAGAACTTCACAGAAATTACTCATTTAATGCTAAATTAATAGAATGGGTAGGGCTACAGTTATTACCCTCACTTTATAGACAGAAAACAGAGGCTAATTAACCTGCCCCGAATCATATAGTCAATAAGTAGATGAAGAATCCAAACATAAAATTCGGCTTCAGAGCCACCTCTCTGGTTTGCCCTGCCAGGTATCAGCAGAGGTTTTCTACCAAGACCAAATAGTAACTATTTTAGGCTTTGTGCACCGTGTGGTCTTTGTCGCACCTACTCAGTGTGGCACCAAAGCAGTCAATGATTATATGTAAATGAATGAGTCTGGCTGCATGTCAGCAAACCTTGATTTACAAAATAGGCAACAGGTTGAATTTGGTGGTAGTTTGCCAACTTCTACGCTAGTCTGCTACTAGATAGCAGGAAAGGTGAAATACACTCCATGCTCTCAGGAGGATTCTGACTGTGCTGACACAGGGATAATAACGTGGCAAGTTTGTGTGGTGGTTCTGAGTTCCGGGATTCCTCTCCTGAGCCCTGGGCAGCCTTGGACTAGTGAGCTTGTGATACAGCCCCGCAACTAAACGCCACTCCAATGAGATGAAAAAAGAGATCTATCTTGGGAGGTAAGATGTTTCCAGAAATTCTTTCAAAAAGTTGGCACGTACCAGGCCCAGGCTTAGCCCAATGTGGAAACACCGCCCTGTCAGGGGCACTGGGTCAGGGGGCTCAGTCAGGAGTTGGGGTCTGGAGATATATTTGGAAAAGATGAGGGCTTGCGTTTGAGGCTACAGGTAGCACCGCTCATATTTGGGGTGGAGATTGAGGATGCAGTTAAAGGCTGGGGAAAGTGCTCAGCTGGACTCATTTACGGGTAGGAGATGGAGTTCGCTGAGGAGCCCAGGGTGGTGGGTCACTTGCATGGAGCTCTACCTCCTCCGTGGCCTCAGGGAAGTAGCATTTGGACCAACCAGAGCAGAGTGAATAAAAGCAAGGACTTGTGCCAAAGGAAAGGGCCATGGGAGGGAGGTTCTTAGCTTTTCTTCCGTTTGTCCCCATCCCCCCAAACCCTTTCCCCCAGTCACAAAGCAACTGTCTCCTGTTCATTAAGGAACCGTCACTACAAGGAACACCAGCTAAGTCATTCACTAAATGAAGCAGAGTCTCCCTTTGGCTGTAATAATTCCTGTTTCCTGTGTGTGGGAAAGAAAAGAATCTTTTGTTTGTTATTTATATCTTACTTGCTTGTATTCTTTTCCAGTGAAAATCATACTTGCAAATGGGTTTTCTCAAGCCAAGAAGCAAGCACACAGTACAATGCACAGCTATGAATTTGATGAGCCCCTGTCAATCCAGGCAAAAGTTTACTGAAATCCACTATGACAACCCAAGAGTGCCCTATATCAGCAAAATTCATCTTCTATCTAGGTTGGATCTGCTGAGGAGGGCGAAGGATAAAAATGAATGGAGAAAGAAAGGTACCAAGGATGAGAGGCCCTGGATGTTCAAAACCAGATGACACCACCAGAAACTGGGCCTCACCCCGCCTATATCTGTATGCACTCCTGACCCTTGCTCATGGCTGATTTCCAGAGCGTGAACAGTCACCAAATGGAAGGGTAGACATAGAAGAAAAGCTGAGTTGCCTGCATTTCTACTCTTTCTATCTGTGATCTCAGCAAAAGCATGCTAAGAGCGCCACGTTGAAAACTAACACAAGGCCGATCAAGTCTTGATATGAACATGACTTTTCTTTCCCACAAGGCAGGGACGAACAATCCAGAGTCCATCAGGAATTACAGGTGCTCTGACTCCTGCCTACATCATCTGTTCTCAGGACACTTACCCTCTGCCTGGGCTTCGTTCTGGACGCCTGTCCCACTTGCCCCACCTTGGGGCTTTTGTATAAGCTGCTCTCCCCTAGGAAGCACTTTGCACACTCTTTATGCAGCAGACTCTTTCTCATTCTTCCGGGCTCAGCTTCAGTGTCTCCAGTTCAGAGGGGCCGTCTCTAAAATATGGGCCCTACCCTTCTATTCTCTGCTGTATCACCTTATGTCCATCATAGCTCCTCTCTGTCTTTGTTCCATCTCATTTTTCTTTGTTTAATCTCATCTATCCCAGTAAGGCAGGATTATGTCTACTTTATTATAATCCTAGTGTCTAGTACAGTGTCTGGCACATGGGAAGCACCAAAACACATTAGCTGAGTAGAATGAATGAATGAATGATTGATTGACCAAGTGTGTTGCTGGTTCTCTGTCTGACCTTAGAAAAGTCATTTCCCCTCTTTGGAGTGCATTCTATTATTTGTAATAGGAGAGAGATTCAGTGAGCTCTAACCCTCTTTGACCTCTCTAATTGTACGCACGTTCTCATTCACTACTCTGCAGGAAATTGAGGCATGAAAGATTAGAGCACTTGCTCCCCGACCCAGGGACTGGAACTTAAGATCTCCAGAGCAATTTCCACCGACTAAGACTCTTTAACAAAAGCCCTCTTCTTTCAGACCACCCAGCATTTAGTCTCCTTTGTACTGACATTCAGATTACTTTTCTAAGTTTTTCAAAACATGTCAAGAAGCAAGTCCACTTAAGAAACAGTACAGGCTCCTTGAATTCTGGAAGAAATTCCAAGAATAAAAGTATTTCTCACTATCCTGTAGCATTGTCTTTGAACGCCTTCACTAAAATTAAGAGTTGCAAGTGTGTGTGGCAAGGAGGAAAGGCTGGGGCTCAAATGAATTCTAGGGAAAACAGTAAGCAAGGAAATAGGGAGGAGAAGACCCCGGCACACATACAATATGGAACTGGTGAGAAGGTTCCAGGAAAGTGAAATGAAGCTAATGTAGGTTTCCCCACTTTTGCATAACTCACCCGCAGAGAACTCGATTCATCTCTCCAGTCTCATTCTGAACAGTCTCCCAGTCCACCACATTGCTGTGCACAATACGCCTTTTCCTTCCGGGTTAGCATACCTCTGTGTACACACCTCAAAAACGCCCCTTGATGCGGAAAGACGAAAACATCTACTACCCTCCGAGACCCAGCCAGATGTTGATGCCAGTGGGTAGGAAACCTTCCAATCTTACTCCCTTTCCTGAAGTTCCAATGTACTTTCTTGCTAGCACTTATCTTGACATTCTACAATTTAGCATTTGCATGTTTGTTTTCTTCATCAGAATATGAGCTTCTTTGGGGAAAAGTGGGTGTGATTTGTTTTTAAAGTTGCAGGCCCATCCCTGGCTGCAGCTACAGACATTCAGTAGCAGCTGGATAATACCTGTTGATTTGTTTACTCGTGAAGGGAGGATGATCATAGCTACCTTACCTGCAGTGAGGATCAAAGGACAGAATGAGATTACCAAAGTCCTAGATTCAGTGTCAAATGTAGTATTCATGTAGGCCATCACTTTATTTAAGCTATATAACCCAAATATGGAAAAGATCGATTCCCTTTTCCCACATGAGCTACCAAGGGTTAAGTGGCTTGCTCTGAGTAACACAGCCAGTAAATATCAAACTAGAAAATCCAGTTGCCTACTACTAGTAGGGATTTTTCCAAATCAGACAACACTTACCTTTCAAAATTAGCTGTTTTGATCATGTTATTGACTGACTAAAGAAGAATGTGGATGCAAGTTCCCCTTAAGATATCACAAATTGATGTCTTCTCCCTATCCACAGGTTCTATATCCACGGATTCAACCAACTGCAGATGGAAAATATTTAAAAAGCTTTTTTCTTTACCTGTGTTTTCTTCTCATTAGTCCCTAACCAATACACTCTAACAAGTATTTACATAGCACTTACACTGCATTGGGAATAAATAACCCAGGAATGATTTAAAGTATACAGGAGGATGGGCACGCATCGTGTGCAGATACTAGTGCCATTTTACATAGCGGACTTGAGCATCCCCAGATTTTGATACCCATCCTGGAACCGCTCCCACTTTCCATCCCTACTACCAGCCTGGCCTAGAGCTCTGTCTCTGCTCATCATGCAAACTTACTGCACTTTGTCATTTACCTTTATCACTGTATCTCTGCCTCTTCCTGGACCATTTTCCCTTTATCCATCCTCATCCATTCACACAGCAGCCAGAAGTTTCTTTTGAAAGCAGAAATCAGATCATTCATAACAGTTCCCTTTAAAATCCTCAGGGGTTTATCCTCCTACTTGGAATAAAGTCTACATTGCTTTGAGTGGAACTGGAGGTCAGTGCTGTCTAAGCCCTGCTCACCTGAATGACTTGGTCATTGCCCTTTCCTCCGTCTGTTGCTTCAGCCCTTCCAACATTCCCAGGTCTTCCTCAATCCTTTTCCTTCTGCCTAAAATTCTGCCCCCACTTTTGCTTGCCTAGCACCTTCCTTTCCTTCAAGGACCATCCTAAGTAAGTCATCCTGCTGTGTTCTGTCACATCATTTCATTTGTTTCCATCACAGTACTTTATTTCAGTTGTAATTATGGTGGAAGCCCTTTGATCTGATACAACGAGGACAGCAATTAGTTTAGCTAAAAAATGGAGAATCACAAAAAACGATTCTTGGCTGGTATTTTCATTCAGCTTAAAACACCTAAGTGCACATGGATTTATCAATCTTTTGATGCAGTGAGAACTTGAAAACACTTAAAAACTAAGTGTAAGTGCAGAATTGCTTTTGTGTTTTTCACCAGTCTTTAATAGTCATCTCACTTGTACCTAATATTACAACATTTTTGGTGACTCACCACAGGAGCCATTTAAAAGTACTTTAAAACCTTGGATCACGAGTAACTTGTTCTGCGGGTGTTCCGCAAGATGAGCAAATTTTCCAATAAGTTTTAACTTGATAAATGAGCAATGAGTAGTAAGTGACTCTGAACATCACATGATCACAACTGAGCCAATGGTTCTTCCTCTTCTCCTCCTGCCCCTTTCTCTTTTCTCTACTTCTGCAGGATTATGGGTGATTGCACCCCAACAGCAAGAGCTTACAGAGAAGACCTTGTCCAGAGAGGAGGAGAAGAGAAAGGCAGAGCAAGCCCGCACTTCAAATGAAATGAGAGAGACGTGTAAAGTGTGGGACACGGTGAGAGTTTTGTAGAAAAACACCACCCAAATAGGGTTGTAGCATAGCAGGCAATGAATCTGTTTAATGACAATGCAATGTCACATTTCTGTGAAATCCTCAAAAGGAGGCAAAAGTAAGTGTCATTGGATAGATTCCTCATTCAAGTTGCATGAAAAAAAAAAAAAAAAAGATTCCACTGAGCCAAAAGACAGTGGCGATTCTGGTAGTGACAGTGAAGGTCCTATACAATGACCCTCCCCTCACGTCCCCCTCACACAAGTCATGAAAGCTTTCGAAGGTAAGTGCAGGTTAATTTGTTCATTTTTCTTTACAGTTTGCATGTTCTTTATTATTTTGTATTACATTACAGTATTGTAATCATTTTTATATGAATATTTCTGGGACATGGAACAAATCATCTGAGTTTTCATTATTTCTTATGGAGAAATTTGCTTCGATACATGAATACTTTGGATTACAAGAATGTTTCTGGCATGAATTATGCTTGCAAACAAGGTTTTACTGTGTTTAAATTAGGTTCCACAGAAAGACAATGATTCTTACACTCATATTATACCAGTTTATATAAATTTTAGTTATATTGTCCCAATATAATAAAAAGACAGAAATACAAGTAGGTTTGAAAACAAACAGAATTGATTCCTAGTACACCTCTCACAAAGGTGATATGAACGGAAATATATGATTAGGAAGAAAGATTCATAAACTACTAAAAAGCTACATGAGAGAAAATGAGATAAATTACACAGCAGAGGTACGGCGTGTTCTGTACTTTCAGAAGAAAGTGCAATTCCTTCTCAGGATGGACAATGGAGTGGACCTTCAAGATGAAAGTCTTGAGAGACAAGCGTGTTTTCAAAGGTCCAAAGCAGAAAGGCCTGGGTAGGTGTGCGCGCGCGCACACACACACACACACACACACACACACACACACACCCCTACTCTGTCCTCCCATTATCCATGCCAGGTTTCCTCACTGCATCCTACTCTTTCCATGGAGCCTAGGAGTGACTTCAGAACCCTCCTCTCCCCAGTCTCCACTAAACAGCTGGAGCTGTCCTCTGAGATTGGAAGTGTTAGTATCTTTGGTCTTAGGGGAGCAGAAGTGGGAGCAGGAAACCCTTACAGTCTCATCACTTTTGTCAACTCTCTACAAATGTCGGTCATCACAGCTGTTTCCCACCTGCCTTCTTCTCACCTTCTCCGATGCTGAGACAGCTTAAAGTGTTTCCAGTCTTATCACTTCACTGGCTGTCAACTGGGACCCAAGCTGTGAAGATCCCTAGTGAGTATGTGGTGCTGCGCAAAGCATCCGGAGGATGTCTGGGGAAGCAGGAGTTGCTGGTAAAATGTGGACCTCCAGGATGGCTGTGGCTGCCAGCTTCACCCAGAGCAGGGAGGAAGGTGGAGGGAAGGGGCTCTAGGGGGGAGGAGGGGCATCTATGACTGTGTCACAGCCCAAGTCTGCAGAGCAAAGGCAGCAAGGGGATGACGAGCCATCTAGGCCACCTTGACTCATGAGTCAGCATCCCGAGGACTCACCCTGTCTGTCTCTGTATAAACCTGACAAGTTCCCTCCTGTCTCTGACCCTCAGGGTCCTCATTGGCTGCAGTTCCCTCTAGTCCCAGAGCTCTGTAATGATTTACAGCAGCATAGTGATGAACAGGAGTCTGAATAAAGTTGGGATGTGAACAAGACAGAATTCTAGGTACCCGAGAACCTCACTATGATAATGGCTCTTCTGGGCTTGCTTCTGGATCTGAAAACAACACAGAATACACCCTCCAGGGGAAAACTTTACTGCACAAAGAGGAAATTAGCTAAAATGATAACATGGTCTAGTGAGTGGACAAAACCTCCACTAACAAACCATAAACCAACAAAAAAACAAACAGAACTAAGAGCCAAAAATAGGCAAAAATGTTCACTGTACAAGGATATGGGGAGAGAGAAAGTGCAAATGAATGCATAGGTGCAAGTAGTTAATTTTTTAAGTTGTCTTATATCCAGCAGTGATCTTACCCAAAGGACTGAGTAATGGTAATGACACAGATAATAAAAGCTATCATTCATTGAGCGTTTCCTAAACATTTGCATTACACTGTAAATACATTTATCCCCTACACAGATCCCAGAAGAAGGTACTAACATCTGCACTTACAGATGAGGAACCAAGATCAATGTCAGACAGATAGGGCAGCTCTGGGAATCAAAACCAGATTAGTGTGAACTTCAACTGCATGCCTGTAGCTATCTTGTCCTTCAGAAAAGCAGGCACAGGCAAGCAGACTCCCCTGTGATGGGGAGAATTTCATCACTGTCCTACTTACTCATCCAAATCCTTCAAGGTCCCACTTAACCACCACCTCCCCTGGGAGACCCCTGGGTACCAGCAATCCTTGGGGCTCCCATAGCTCTTAGCTTCTTGTACTTATATTAGCATGCTTAGTGCTTTCTGCTGTATGTTGAGAACTAATTGTATCTTATCCTTCCTCCACTTTGCACTCAAAGCAAGTCGTTTAGACTTATTATGACACTCAGCAGCTGCATTAATGCTAGCCATGCCTGGATTTGCCTCCTGTCTTATCCAGTGAGTCCTTCCCCTAATGACAGGGCTGTGTCTTGGGAGTGTTTCAGTGGACTGGGTACTTCATGCTGTTTTGGGAACAGCTGCCTGGGGAGTGAGGCTGGTCCACGCAGCTGATGACTCTGTTCCGTCTGGTCTACCGACTGTGACACACCCCTGGGGTCCTTTTGCTTTTACCCTTTCAATGTCCGGAGTCATTGAGCAGTTCTGGACAGAGGCCAGGGGCTCCTCAGTGAAATATCTCTGAGATTATTGGGGAGGCAGAAGCACTTGCAGCCCCCTTTCCTATTTGGTCCTTTCATTTTCACCTCAATGGAATTCATTTTAGGGAAAGCATTGCTTGTCTTATTCTTTTCCTCTGAAATTAGTGCCTTCCTTTTTCCTGAAGAAGAAAGACTCTGGTCCCTATGGAAAAAATGTTGAAGATCATTTTTCAGACAAAGGAAGCATCTGGGAACCAAAGGCCACCTGGTTGCCATGCCTGTGTGAGTGCCTGCCCGTGGCTGTCCTGTGCCTGTGTCTGACTATGCACCTGAGTCATCGTGAGTACAGGGATTGATGGTGGATGAACTGGGTTCAAGTCTCCACTCTGCTCTGGGTGCAAGTTAATTGGCAACTCTGAAACTTTAGCTTCCTCATCTGTATGAAGGAAACCATAGTAATCCTCACCCAGTTGGGCTGCTCTGGCAGTTAAAGGCATTTAAGTTGGGTTCTTTGTACAGTTCATGGCTCAGCCGACAAATCCTGTTATGTCCATTGCTGCAGCGGCTGTCGTGGCAATGTTGCTGTTCGTGAACAACACCATTTGCAACTAAGAGAGATAAAAGCAATACACGTCTGAAAATTTTACCTCTGCAGTTAGTAGGAAATGCAAAAGAATCACACGTATCTTCTAGTTGAGAACCTGAGAACAACTGTAGTTAAATTCCTGCTTAAAAATAATAATTTGTGCATTTTTATGCTGTCAGAATCAAAAGCATCTTTATCAATTGTGCCATTTACAGAAAAATGAGGCCCAGAAAGATGAGGTGACATTTCCAGGGCCAATCAGCTAAGCTGGAACTCAATCCAGGTCTTCTGACCCAGGCTACTGTCTCTCCCACTAGTTGTTGAGTTACCGCCCTTTCCTTGGATTTGCTCATTTTGCATCCCTTCATTTTGCAGCTTTCCACCTGTCCCTCTAGTAACTGGGCAGCATTTCCTAACGTCAGTAAGATGGTAACGTATCATCATGCACAGCACAGACTCTACGCACATGAGTCTATTTTTGCACGCAGAGAAGTTTCCACTGTATTTACTGCCCCTTAACATTACTCCTTCATGAACGAATCCAGCTGAAACATTGCGCCCATGTTTGTGCTGACATCGAGAGTCAAGGGGCTAGTCCAGTGGGGGCGAACCTGTGGAACGTGTGCGCAGTGGGCTGTTTGTTATCACTGAAAGCTCTGAAAGGTTCACCATCACTAGCCTAGCCCTTTCTCTCAAATGCTCACACCAAACCCAGGGCAAAGACGCTAGGCTTGTTATTCTCCACACTGGGAGAGCAGATGGAAGGATTTGCACAGGTGGGGATGAGGGGAACAGGACTAGGTGGGAACCTGGGAAGCTATGGGGACAGACCCTAACTTAGCCTGTCAGGTCACACTTGGGGCGCACACTGGACAGTGCCCTGAGGATGCCCGTACTTCACCACTTCTTGACATTGGTTCATAACACTTTTCCTCTACTAGTCAAAGTCATACAGAACTTTTCATCATTTAAAAGCTATTTTTATACCTGCCAATTGACTGAATTGGCATAATGACCCAGTGAAGTGGGTATTTATCATTTATATTTCATAGATAGGAAACTTGAGGGTTGGAAGCTATGAAGACTTGCGCGGCGTCACAAAGCTCTCCGCAGAGCCAGGTCTTGTTTCAGGCTCAGTGACTTCCCTATGTGAGAGTCAGTAGAACCTCTCTATGTGACCACACACTGACATCAGATCTCTGGGACCTGCATGTGGTACCCACCTGTCTGTTCCTTAGCCCATCCACGTCTTAATTTCCTCACATACAGGATGGAGATGATCATAGTCTAGACATCAAAAGACTGAGAGAGGTAGACGAATTACTATGTATAAAGTTCTCAGCACAGTGGCTGCCATGTAATACCTGCTCAGTAAACGTTATGATGGGAACTTGGCTGTGTCCTGTTGGAATTCTTTCTCTTTCAAGGCTGATCTGAAATGCCATGAAGTCTAATTCTGAATTTTGTTAAATAAATCCAATCTCGGTCTCTTAGACCTTGTAATCATTTGTACTTTGCTTGCAGCACACAGCATACTCTGCTGTGCCCTGGAATATCTGCGAACTTGGTTTTCTTGTCCCATCTCTCTTGCCTGTGAGTGCCAGGGAACCAGAGAGAGCTCAGATTCAAACACATCACCTGCAGTGAGTGGTACAATGTTTGACGCTGAGGAAGTTGGTCAGCAAATGCTGGTTTTGCTGAACTCAGCTGAACCCAGAATTCTAATTCCTACTGAAGTCTTAGAATGTTAAGATGGGAAAGGCTCCTCAGAGTTCAGCCAACCCCAAAGGGATACTGGGTAGTTGGGGCTGATTGGACTAGGAAAGACTCTTGTCCCAAGTTGTACATTGTGTTAATGGCTGAAGTAGGAGTAGAAATAAGATATTAGCACTTCCAGCAGCCCTGGATTCCACCCAAAGCCCTGGGATGTGTCTCTCTCCATGGTATGGAGGAGAAAAAGAGCAGGATGTGATAAATGACAGCACAGAGCTCAGATTCTGCACCAACACTGCTCAAAGAACAGAGATGTATTAGGGCAGTATGTTCAGAAGCCTAGCAGGGGTGAAGGATGTGAATAAATTACACAGATAATAAGGCAGCTTCTCTGAACTCACTTGGTGTTTCTCTGCTGCATTAATGGACTGAGAACCTTATGAAAGAGATGTTCCTGAGCCCTGAGTATATTAAAAATTATTAAATGTCGACTTGTAGATTGTTCTCTTCCTCACAGTATCTAAACTGGAGTCCTTAAAACTTGGACTTGGAAATACCTTCCCCAGGTTGGAATGTGTACCTAGAAGGTCCTAAGACCCACGTTCACTGTAGATAGAGGGCATTTCTTGCAGCCTTCCTGTGACAATCTAACCTGGTAGGGCTAAGTAAAAGTGCAGTCTTTATCTGCCTGGGCATCAGAGCCTATTCCACACATAATAATGTCGTATTTTCTCCTCCTATGGAGGTTTCAGATAATGTTTAAAGTGTACAGTGAATCACAGTTAATTCTGCGCTGGTCAGCATGAGTTGACTGGAGGAATGTTTTGATTCCTGGTATTGTCAAATCTTGTCTTCCAAAGTAAGATAAGGCAAACAAGTCTTAAATTGATAAGGTCCTCTGGAGTCTCCAATATAAATGCCTTGAAAGGGGAGGACCAGAGACAAGCTGGTCTCTGATGGCTGTACGTGAATGGGGAGTTGGAAGAGTATGACATCCAGCGACAGCCCTGGCATGCATTTCTATGGAGCACCACATCTGCAAAGCCACACTGGCTCCAAGGTGAGCCTCTGAAAATAGAGTTATTTTGGCTTGTTAGTCACGGTTAGGAAGAGATGACTGACCAGGCACAACAGTCTTCTTAGGAACAAACAACTCTGACCTTGGAACTTCGGGGAAGGCCATCTTCGCCTTTTCACCTCTAAATGATTCGACAACAAAGTCTGTAAATATCTAGGGTGAGAAGTGCTTATAACAGTAAATATGGATGTGAACAAGGCAGAAATAGAAACTTTTTGCAAAGGAACTGCATCCAGAAGCCATTTGCAAGCACTGACTTTCTTGATGGTATCAGTTTGTTTCCCTTTTGATTCTTAGGACCAGTTCTTGTTGATATTACTATGACATCAATCTGTCCTCTGGCTGAAGCAGTGCACTGTGGAAACAACCATATCCGATTAGCCTTCGGAGAGCTCATCTGCCTATCACCTGACTGATGCCGTAAACTATGCATGGAAAAAAACTGGCATTAACTTACTATCATCTTTGCTTTCAAGAATTATCAACAGTCTTAATCCTGATTGAAATTGGCTTCCCAGCTACTCCACCTATGAGCCATTAGTTATGTTGGATTCATCTATAGGTACCATCACTCCCAAATTATGCCATTTTCTGTCATATCAACACCTTCCACAGTGATGAAAATAGCAACGGCAAAAAATGAAAACTCAATTGCCCTACAAATGTTGAAGTTTCATGGATTAATATGATTGATTACTCTTCATGGCTGTTTGTTTTTCCACTATGAAAAACAATCAGTGTCTTCACTTTTTAAAGGAAACTTTATTCCCTTTCTTACTGAGTGCTCCATCAGTCTGTAACATCCTGAGCTGTCACTTGCTACCTCCTACGAACACAGAATAAGCCCCTGCTGATGCCGTCGAGCTGAGTTCCTTGAAGTCAGACACGGTCTTACATGAATAAGAACAGTTCTGCAGATCTCTTTGTGCTAAGTCCTGGAGGAAGCACTCTGCGGTGCAGGGTCAGCAAAAGCCTGACACACACCCTCCCCTCTTCAGCTCTTGGGGCCCATGTCACTGCTTGATCACGGCACTCTTTCCAGGGGAGCCCAGTCAGAACCTCAGAATCCTCATCCTCAGCATTCTTGAAAGCCACTAACAGCTTATTGGAATTGATGGTCCGGATGAAAACTTTCCTGTCCTAGAATCAAGGGTTAAAAAGCAAGGGTGTCGGAAGCTGGATACGGTGCAGCACACCTGTAATCTCAGCACTTGAGAGACTGAGGCAGGAGGAGTTGGAGTCTCATCTGGGTAATTTAGCACAACCATTTCACAATAAAAAATGGGTTGGGAATGTAGGGAAGACCCTGAGTTTAAACCCCAGTACTGGGGGTGGGTGGGGAGAAAAGCAGCAACTTTACAATTGGGTTGACTTCAATTCAAATCCTAGCACTGACTACTTACTCTCTCTGTGACCTGAGTACAGTAATCTAAGCACTCGAATCTCAGTTTCCTCAAGGAAACTACAGGGACCAATTCCTTTCATTTTTCAGAGGCCTGAATATAGAGACGTCTTCCTGTGAGAATCTTCCATTTACATAAGACCAAGTATGGGCTCCTCACCTCAGCTCTGAAAACACCCTGCACTGAAAGGGTGAGGGCCCCTTTCTTCTCCCCCCAGCCTCACCGGTGTGGGAGTACCTCAAGTATCAGGCTCACAGCTATATTTGCAGAGTGCAGCAGTGCAAAGAACTTGGTACAGTAAATTGAACAAAAAAAAGCTAGTGCCATTAACACATCAAATAGAAATATGATAAATGCTCAATATACATTAGTTATTTTCACATCTATTATCATGTCCCTTAAGTTTAAAGCTCAAAGAAGAAAGCTTGCTATGGAGCTAACTTTCATATATATATGATATGGTGCTATTGCTTTCTGCCTGCTAAGGGTCATAAAATTGTCTGTCTTTCTGAACCTTGACAGATGTGGTGGATTAACTAATGGTCAACTTGTAACACCCAGATGAACTGAATCAATGTGGTTCTGGGTGTGGAAGGCCCACCTGAGGATTGTTGCCAACAGCATAAAGAGAGAGCCAGAGGGGAAGATGAGGTGCTGTTGATTCTCCTGGAGAAGCAAGTTGTGCTGGTTTTCCTGATATGAACTCAGCTGTTCTCATCTTCGGAGGAGCTCGGGTCCTCCCTGTCACTGAGGATGGCTGCAGTTCTCTTTGGGTGAACTCTGGTCCTTACCTTGAGCATCGCTTCCTGGCTCCAGTGCAGATCCCTCAGCCTGCTGGCACAGGTCCTTCACCCCACTGTTACAAACTTTCCAGCTTCCACCACTGACTTTTGGGCCTTCCCAGTACAGATCCTTGATACAGACTTGCAGGAGACATTGTCATAGGCTCTAGACTTCCAGTTGGACTCGTGGAGGACATTGCCATGGAATCTAGGCTGTCAGCTGGATTCTTTGGGTCCGTAGTGTGTGGACAGAGCTCCCGTGCTCTTCTGCATTTGACTCTTCGGGTGAGTATCACAAAATAATCCTATAAATTGTGTGTCCTGTATTAAATCTTTTCCCTTGAAAACCCTGACTACAACAGTGGAGTTGCATTCCTCGAGACAAGTCATATTCTTTTTCCTCAGACCTTTGAGACCTAACCCCAGGCCTTATAAATAAGAGGCCTACTTGATTATGTTTTGAATCATACCTATCTTATTTGCTAACATTCCTTTCCACTAGCAAACATTTGCTGCCAGCAACCCATAAGAAACCTCTAACATATACTCTTCTGTGTCACTGGCGACCAACACTTTTTTTTCAGAGTGGCCGGAAAGGTGTGGAAGCCCATGCCTGTAATTCCGTCACTTTGGGAGGCTAAGGCAGGAGGACTGAAAATTCAAATCCAGCCTGGGTGACTTAGTGTTTTAGGAGACCCTGTGTACTGGGGATGTAGCTCAATGTGAAGCCTTGGTGTTGAATCCCCGATTAAAAAAAAATTCGGTATGTTACCTGGCCTGGCAGAGGCTCTCAAACTTGAATGTTTGGGGCATGAGAACTTGGTAATGGGTTTGTTAGGACATAGCCTGCCAGGCCTCTTGCCCAGAGTTTCTGCTTTCAGAGGTCTGGAGTGGAGCTTGAGAATTTGACATTTTTCCAGATGATACTCAGGCTGCTGGTCCTGGACTATTCCTTGAGAACCACTGATAACGCAGTAAAGGAGATAAAAGAGAAATACTCTTGCTTAAAGAAGGAAACAATCATGTTATTTAGCAGCTCCCAGGCTGGCAATGATCTCCATCTGAATCCTGTAAGGTGTATTTGCAACCAATTTTCATTAAAGTCAAGAAAATTTACACATAAGTATCAGCTGTAGGACCTAAAGGAATGAAAAAGCAAAGTGTCTAAATTTTGCTGATAGAACTTGCAATTTTCCCTCTTTCTCAGTTGACAACTAGTGAAATGACTTGATACTTTAATATCTCACAGTTAATATCATACTTTTGCAGGGCGCTTTGCATTTTTCTGGAGTGCTTCCATCCATATTATCACCTTTGATTGTTTTAGTAACTGTGTTAGAAGAAGCAGGCAGGAATTAGCCTGTCTCTTTGGCTGACAAGGCAATGGGAGCCCAGATGGGTGGCTAGATGCATACAGTGGGTTCACAGCAGAGGAAACCAGAACCCAGAATCCTCTATTCTCTGTCACGTATTCTTTCACGATACCCATGATCTCTGATGCAAGTGTTTGTTCTCACTTTGAGCTCCTTTTGTACACCAAAGAAAAACTTAATTTCTTCCAAATGATTATTGGTGTGTCCAACTAGATCACATCAGCAGACCTATAAAACCTGTAAAACCTAACCTAAGGTCTCCTAATAATCTACTGAGTACCTAATAGTTCTTAGAAATTTGGGGATACAGATTGTACTGACAAGCTCAGGAAAGCTTTGGACCCCCCTCTTTTTTTGGAACAAAACAGATGTACAAATACGTATAATTTTCCTTACGTACTTGGGGCATTGGTTTTTGGACTCTCAGAGATACCAAAATCCATGGATGCTCAACTCTCTAATGTAAAATGGCATAGCGTTTGCATATAACCTATGCCCACGCTCTTATATACTTCAAGTCATCTCTAAATTACTTATAACTTACACAATGTAAATACTACATAAATACTTGTTATACTGTACTGTTCAGAAAATAATGGCAAGAAAAAAAGATCTGTTCAGTACAGATGCAATTTTTTTCCTAAATATTTTCAACCTGTGACTGGTTGAATCTGAGGATACAGAAGCCGTGGATGTGGATAGCTGACCTTAACACAGTTGACCTCTGGTTTCAGGTTGTGTACAGGGATTCTTGAGAATTCAGGGCCGCCACATTGCTGGGCTTCCGGAGGGGGGGGATAATCCCAATGAGTTGACTGTGGTCCTGTGAAGACTTTGCACAAATCCTGGAAGAATGTGGGTTTGTTTCTGTGATTTTTAACAGATCTTGAGATCCAAGATCTTAAGTGGGTTTTGTTGTTGTTGTTGTTGTTTTAGCACTACAGCTAAATAAAGGCAGAAGTAGGGTGGGAAGTAGGACTGCTGGAAGGCAATATGGCTTCATGGAAGAGGACAGGCAGTGAAGTCAGTGAAACTTTCAATCTTGGCTAACACCATTTACTGGACATAAGACCTCATTTAGCCTGCCCAAGACTCAGCTTCCCCATTTTAAAAACGGAAGTCAGAAAATCAAATAATGTTTAAAAGCTGTAGTCTGATGAGGTGATTTTAGCGTAGGATTCAGTGAAAGAAAACATGTCGAGTGTTAACAGGATCTGTGGCGCCCAGTAAACATGAATTCCGTGACTCCCGAGCCATTTTCTCTGCTCGTGTTCATGTGTAACAAGTGGATAAAATTCCGTGTGTCTCCGGGAAATGAGCCTGCAATTACCCACTGCTTCCTGTGGATTAGAAGGTGGATTAGAAGGCACATACACTTCCGGATCCCAAAGATTAATAGCTGATGTCGCTGCTGATGTGCTCAGGTGGTCTGATATTCTTCTAAGTTCTTGTTTCATTGTCCTAAGTAGAATCTCAAGGACATCATCTCCTCTCTAAGCATGAGTTCAGAAAGAGAGAGGGAAGGGAAAGAGACAGAGAGACGGAGAGAGGAAGGAAAGAGAGCCCACACTAGAGTCTCAGGTTCTCTTTTCCAGTGCTTATTTTGGTGTGCTAAATATTTATTTTTGTATTTCCTGATCTACAGAGGGGTAATGATTTTGACCCTAATTTTGCTTTCTGTGGTTTCATATAATTCACATTTAAACTTAATCAGAATTTATAGGCCAGTTTTCTGTATACATTTCACTGTGCATCTTACATTTAAAAACACTATGTATGTGTCAGTTTACTACAGAGCCCTAGAATGCCAGGAGTGGAAAGAAGCAGAGAGACCTCATCTAACTCCCCACATGGGGGGTGGGGGGCAGGAAATGTGGTTTTCAAGGTCATACAGTGAGGCTGCATCACAGGCAAAACAAACACTTGAGCTTCCATTTCACAGCTCTAAATTCAGGGTTCTCACCATATTTTTCCTGAGCTGCCTCAGATGTTAAGAAACAGAGAGGCCAAAAATTTGCAGTAGCATTTTCCTGTTGTAAATTTCCTCCTAGTCTGTCTCTTTTCTTTTTTTCCTGAAAAAAAGTTGGTGGACAGTGAGATAAACATAAACATCCCTTTTTTGTAAAGTATTTTGAACAAATGGCTCATCCTCACTGCTGTTGCCTTTACGAAGCTTCCTGTCAACTTACTGTCACCCACACCTTCCACGCTTTGTGGACAGCAATTCCTCCTTCTCCCCGGCACCACAGGCTATGTCTCTGCCTAATTATTCTTCCCCACTCTCAGTCCATACAGAGCTCAGATCCCCTTCCTGGATGTTTTTGAAGTTTCCTTATAAAGGGGTCTTTTCCAGAGAAAATGCCTTAAGCTAGTCTTTCAAAACTGAGTAAGATCTTCAAACTCTTCACTGCTACATGATTGGCTTGATGAAATAAAACAGCCAAAGTGTTCAAAAGAATTAGGTACAATGATGAGTTTGAGGGCTCCTGATCTCAGATCTCAATCCTCATCTTGTCTATTGACCCATAGAAGCCATGAGCCCATCACAAAAGTATGCAGACCAAGTGGGACAATTTTTTTCATCAAATGAGTTAGCAGAAAAGAGGAAAATTGGTTCAAGCCAATCTGTATTGCAGACCATAAGCTTATGTAGCTAATAAGACTGGCCTTGGCCTTAGTGAAGTCATGGCTGTGTGTCTGAGTCTGCAAAGACAGACAGCTGTGGGAAATTTATGAGGTCATTATCCTGAAATACCTCATGATTAACATAGTCAAGAAATGGGATCTTTGAGAAAGTAGTGAACAATTTCTTTTATAAGTGACTTAAGAATTTTAAAAATTTTGAAGAGAAAAACCTCCTAACAGTTTGTATGCATGCCTCTGTTTTTATAAGGAGGTAAATATATACTACCTCTTGGCCAGTGTGACAGTATCACAGGTGATAAATACTTCTGGAGTTAGGCACTATATTTTATACTTTTGACTATTCTATTAATTTTTTAGAATGGATCTTGGCTCATAGTAGACATGAGATTAACTGCTTGCTGATTAACAGCCACAAGCATTGGATCTTGGCTCATAGTAGACATGAGATTAACTGCTTGCTGATTAACAGCCACAAACATTGGTGCATATCATAACTCTCTAGGGACTCCTGAGGTCCCTAGAGGGGTGTTTTCTTCATTTATTTTGGTCCTTAGCCTCACATTTGGGGACCCTCTAGTCTCTACAGTATCCTCTGTCCTTGTCTGCTATCATGCCTAAAGTTACCAGCAGCCATTGCCTACCCCACACCAATCTACACCCACCTGGTGTTTTTTTTTTTTTTTTTCAGATATTTTTGTTAACAAATTCAATAACCAAGCTAGTTAAATCACTCAAGTCACATTTATACTGCTTCACAGTGTGCATTTGATTACAGGGTGCATGACTGATGCAATCCTCTCATGTGGCCTAGAAAAATTTTATTCTGCATTTAGACGTTATAAAAAATTTCTAAAAATGTAAGGTTATTTAAGTCTAGAAGATGGTTAAATGAGTTTGTACACAGAATATAAAGCAAACTAACCCCATAGCTTGTAACATACTTAAGGAGGAAGTTTGGCCCCACATCAAACCCTCTATCCTACTGCCAAGATTTCTAGTCCATTCACTTACACTTTAGCCAAGTTGACAAACCCAAAAGGTTATGCCTAGAAGAAAACCCATAAATAAACAAATAAAGCTGTTATTTCCCAGTTGGACTATATACACCCCATAGATGCAGGCTCTCTTGATAGTCATAAGAGCAAATTCTAAGCTGAAAAAGCATTTTGAATAAAATCAGGAAGGGCAAAAGGATAGTGTACATAGGAGATTTTTTTTAGTACATATGAAATGTTTTTTCATTATTAGTCATCCAGAATAATGGGTTTCATCTTGGCATATTTGTATACATGCAGAACATACTTTCTTCATTTCTGCCCCTCATTATCCCCTTTTCCCTTCCATCTTTCCTCTGTCTTATTCCTTCCCTCTTCTCTAATGGTCCCCCTTCTTTATTTTATGTGTGAGTTTTTGGAGAAAAGGGGAAGATAGATATTGCTTCTTGCTTTCTGGGTGACAGAATATAATGTGCTGGGTGGAATTATGTGGAAATAGACAGAAAGCAGCTGAAATTCGGATAACATATAAACAGAAGGATAATTTTATGCTCATGGAGGAGTACCATGGGATGAGGTGAAAGCGGTGGCCTCTTGTGAGGCACACTTTAGTTGGTTATTTCTGTAGCATCTTATGAACTGAAAGTAGGTAGCTAAATGCAGATGAGAGGTAAGGAAACTAATTCCGTGCCCCCATTCCCCCTAATTCAAGCCAAGTGATCCAAGTAGCATCTTTTCCCAACTCTAGTTGTGCAACAGCAAGCAGAAACACTGAAACAGCACCCAGGATTTGGAGGCAGATTCATTTACATTGATGGGCACTGGTTGGGATCATTCCCAGAATATCAGGCCCTGATCTCTGGTGGTCTAGGGTTTATATGGGATAAGAAGGAGGAAGTACAGAGGCAGAATGGCTCGTCAATTGGGGATTGGTTTATACAATGTGCATCATAGTGACCAGCTATGCATCACAGTGACCAGTCGTTTCTAAGAGACAGAAGCAACTGGAACTGGAATAGGAACTATTACCTGGGCAACTAAGAAACTGAAGTATACTGGCTGAGGGGGTATTTTCTGTTACATTTCCCCCCTCTTTTAGTTTCCCTGGCAAATCTTTCCTGGGCATATTACATGTGATTTTCTGAGACAAGGCCCAACTAGAAGCAGTCAGTGATCCTGCCATGGGCCCTAGCCAAGCTCCCCAAGATTGTCTTATTACAGAGTTATTTCCTAAATTGTTTTTGGGAAGAGACATAATTTAGGCCTGTCTGTTCTGTAACATTACTCTGGCAAGATAGTGAGGGAGTTAATCTGATCTAAGAAAGTGTCCAATGTGCCTTGGATGCTCATCAAATTTTGGTCAAGTGTTTGTTTGATTGTTTTATTCTCTTGGGGCAACTGTCCGTAGAGTTTAAGGCAAAAAAAAAAACCCACAGCAACAGGGGCAGGGAAGCAAGGATTGGGGTACGCAGCCTGAAAAGACACAAAAATCAAGGGGAATAGGTATGGAGCAATCCTGTGAATGATGTCCTCAGGCTTCAGCTGTGCATGGACAGGTCAGCGTTCAGAGTGACCAGAGCAGGGCCTTGAGCGTGTTGTCTCTTCAGAGTGAGCCTTAGAGGAGCTTTCCAGGTAAATTCTACAGTGGATCTAAGGCTGGGTTTCTGAAACTTGTAGAGGTAGTTAATATGTGCCTGGGTTATATGTGTGTGAAGGAATGTCTAGAGATATATCTGGTCTTTTAACTGGTTACCAGCTGTTATTTTTTTTTAACTTTTCTAGAGTTTTGTGGCTTCTATGCTGCATGTAGTTTTTATTTAATCTAGTTTTTTTTTAATGTGGGTACCAGGAGTCGAATTCAGGACCTTGTGCTTGCCAACAAGCGCTTGTGCCGCTGAGCGATATCGCCGGCCCTTTTTTTCCTTTATGTGGGTACTGGGAGTTGAACTCAGGGCCTTGTGCTTGCCAGGCAGGTGCTTAGGCCGCTGAGCCATATTACCGGCCCTAATCTAGTTTTTGAGTTACCTCTGCTACAAATGCAGGCCTGTTGTTGCTGCCAATGATCAAGGGTAGGCCATATCTAAGGATTATTTTTTACAGCAGGACTCTACAAACTTTTATTGTCTTTTTAGTATAGGTAGGGAATGGGAGGTCAGGGCCAGTGCCACAGATGCTGAAGCCTGAGCTGGCTGCAGGGGTATGGGTACCAGCGCAGTGGCTTGAGCTTGCAGAACATATGGTGGAAGCAGGTCTGGTGGCTGGGGTTGATGTTTCAGTCAATCAGATCCCTGGAGGGGGCTTAGGCCTCTGGACCGGATTATTTTGTGTTGTTGGTGGTAGGTTTCCAAACAGTAGCAGGAAGCAGTTTGCTGTGCAGAACATCCCTGTAGGAGAGTTTTGGCCAAAATAGTTTTGTCAGCTTTCTTGATCAGAAGGACAGTGGCTGTTAGAGCATGGAGGCAAAGGGGGAAGGCAGCCCTTAGTGACTGGATCCAAGTATTTGTACAGGTAGGCCTCTGTGCCCTCCCAAGGACTGACAGTCCGAGTAAGCATCACTGTTTTTGTGAACTCAAGGATCCAGATTCTATAGAAGCCAGCAGCTCCAAGGAATTCATGGAAGTTTTTTTTTTTTTTCTTGTAACCAGTTTCTGCCAGATACTGCAGCAGAGCTTTTGTGTCCTTCCAGCAGGCAGCTTAGGTGTCATTGATCAGAAGTGATTTGATCAGCTGTGTGGGCTTCTCCAAAGAGGGTAAACAAGGTTTTGAACCTCTGGGAGGTTGAGTCTAGGTCAGTTGGCTTTTGAGTCCAAAACTGGGGTCTTTCCATTTAAAGGCAAAGAGAGGCTGGCTAACAGGAGCCAGCCAAAGGCAGAAGAAGGCATTTTTTAGGTCCAGGCAGGTGTACTAGCAGGCTGTGAGTGGCAGAAGACTGAGGCAATGTATATGGAGGGCAATCGTGGTAGCATTGGCAGCCTGGAGATCTTGAACTGGCTTTACAGGGAGGAGAGGTGTATTTCAACAGTTTGACAGTCTATTAACATTTTGTGGTTTTGAAACCTCTGGATGTATGATTGAATTTCCGAGTCTCTTGTGGCATGGGATACTGTTTGATGCAGGTGGGGGTTGCCCCAGGATGGAGTTTCACAATCAGAGGCAGATGGTCAATGGCCCGATCTCAGGGCCCAGGGGCAGTGACAGAATTATAGAGCTGGAAGGGACAGAGAAACAAGCTGTCTCAGAGTGGCCAAATCTGTTGCCACAGCCTCCCTGAAAATAGTGGGAGAGTTCCCAAACCCTTGTGGCAATTAAGTAACAGTCCAAAAAGGGTGGGTGTGTGGGTTCGGAACCACAGAATGTAAGGTAATGGTTGCTTTGTTGATGGCATGGAGATCTTGTTCAAGGTGATTAACAGTCTATCAGGCTGATGGGTGGCTGGATGTCTGCTTGTGTTTCCCGTGATGTCTGACAGTAACAGGGGTTGCAGTGAGGTGGCATGGTTGATGGCCAGGCCTAGAAGCAAGTCTTTAGTCTATACCTCTGGAAGGAGAATTTTCAGAACCTCAGGATTGCGGTTATCTGTCTCAGGCTGATGTAGGTATCATCTTCCTCTTGGGGAACAGTCGAAGTTGAAAGTGCAGGGTTAAATAAGAGGGAGGCTGACTGGCTTGGAATTTATGTTTAATGAGATGTCCTCCCAGGCTGCAAGTTCATGGCTGGCAGAAGGGGCGAGAGGAAAGGGTACCAGTTTCCCCAGTGATGGTAACTTCTTGACAGGGGACTTTTGAAGGCAGAGAGTTCTATTCCATTGTCTACCAGGAAAGTCACAGGTTTGCCCCCAGCTTATGAGGGGCATTTATTTTTATGTCCATAGCCCTTATAAATCATAGCCTGAGGGTATGGTTGTCTATCAGACTGAACTTTTTTTTTTTTTTTTTACTGACATCAGGTGCTTTTCTTTTATCAGGTTTCTGGGTAACAGTAGTTGATGGGCATTTTGCCCCCCTTTTTGATGTCTTTGAGAAGCAAGGCAAGGCAACCTTTGGAAAGGCCATGGTGACTCATTTGTCAGGGCTGACAGTCCAATTTTTCTCAGTCACATTGTGGAACTCAGAAGGAATTGCTGACAGTCATCTTGGGTGGGCATTAGATGATGCCATCTGACCAGGATAGGCACGTAAGCAGAAGGCTCTGGAGGGAGGGCCTCTGTGGCCAATGCAGGCAGTGGCTAGCTGGAACCAGTTCATTTGGCTGGAAGTAGATGAGTCAGGAGCAGGGAGTGAAGCTATAGGTGTTGGCAGCAACTGTGGTGGCTGACAAGTGTGCCAAGGCAGAATTCTCAGGAAGAGTGGGCCTCCTTTTTCTTTTTCTTTCTTTTCTTTCTTTTTTTTTTTTTTGAGATCCAGGGAGCAGTTTGGTTTCATTTTTAACTCCATAAATGCCCTTTTTCCTGCAGTCAGTGACTGTGGGTTTTGACTAATTAATTCCCATTTCTGGCTCCTTACAGTGTGTGTTGTGTGTCCTTGAATGATGGCACAGCAAAAAAAGGGTGGGTGCCCCTCAGAGAAAGAGACCATTCAGACGCCTGCAGCCACACCCCTGGTAGGAACTTAGGCACAACTTAGCTAAGAAGGGTGTGAGGCCTCCATTATGCCATATGTCAATCCCCTTGGAACTGCAGGTGAGGGTCCAATCAGCTACTGCGACCAGTGCTTCCCATTCTTGGTGCACAGATGGAGCAGCCCGTTGCTTATGCTGTCAGTTCCACTCACTCAAACATTCATTCAACAGGCACTCAGAGGTTAAACATTCCAACCCCCTTCTCTCGAGGGTGGTCCTGACTAATGGGAGTTCATCAGACTCCCTTTTTGCTTGAGCTGAGCAGGACTGATGGACTAACTGGGGTGCCCCAGGGGTCTTACCAGAATCATGCAGGCAGACAGGCAGACAGATAGACTGTGTCCTCCCTTTGGGGTCCAACGTGAATTGCTCTAGTGCAGAGCTAGGAATCCTCCTCCAGACCTCCGAGGGGACTCGAGAAATCTCGAGGGCATGCCTTCCCATTGGGACCTGGAGAGGTCCTTGCTCTGTCCATAAGGGGCACAACTGGTGACCAAAAAGGTCAGCATGGTCGGTCTTCCCAGCCAATGCATCAGATCCAACGGCAAACAGAAATACCAAAACGACACCCAGGATTAGGAGGCAGATTTATTTACGTCAATGGGCACTGATCGGGATCATTCCCAGAATATCAGGCCCTGATCTCTGGTGGTCTAGGGTTTATATGGGATAAGAAAGCCAGAAGTACAGAGGCAGAATGGCTCGTCAATTGGGGATTGGTTTATACAATGTGCATCATAGTGACCATCTGTGCATCACAGTGACCAGCCATTTCTGAGACAGGAGCAACCGGAACTGGGACAGGAAGTATTACCTGGGCAACTAAGAAACTGAAGTATACTGGCTGGGGTGGCCATTTTGTGTTACAGTTGTGCTGGACAACCTTAGAAAAAGACTCGGTGGCTGGAATCAGAGCCCAAACTGCTTTCATTCTTTCAGATACACAAGATGGCTTATGAGCACCACTCTTGCTCAAAGAGAGTAAGAGCCAGCAGCTCACATTCTCTGGGGACCAAGCGACTAATTCATGCACTTCCTGAGAAAGAAATGGCAGTCACCACACAATCTTTCCTGTGTGTTTAAACAAAAATACCTAGCTATCAGCTACACATAGGCTCTTTATTTTGATATTTAACTCTTTTTTTTTTTTTTTTTTTGTGGGTACCTAGGGTCGACCTCAGGACCTCATGTGCCTGCCAGCAGGCGCCCGTGCTGCTGAGCGATATCACCAGCCCTTTTTTCATATGTGGGTACTGCGAGTCGAACTCAGGACCTCGTGCTTGCCAGGCAGGCGATTATGCCACTGAGCTATCTCACTGGCCCCCCGATATTCTTAAAAGTAGAAATGTAGCACAATTTTATCAACCTAATAATTTTCTGAGCATTTGATTCTTTGGCTGACAAGTTTTGGCTATATCGTTTCTGGTCAATTCCATGAATTATCTTTGTACCTAAAGGGCAGGACTTCTCATCTCTCTGTACTTTTACTCAGAAGTATCCTTCTGCTTGAAGTGTCTTATTCTCCCAACTTTCCCTAATAATAACGCTGAGAAGACAACAGCCATGGCCATGGCCATGATCTGACTACTCACAAAAGACAAAGGACAAAGCACTCAGCTGAATTCCTACATGGCACCTTGTGATCCCAGTGATCCAGGTTTCATTGTAGTAGGTGTAGGCTAACTGGTTGCTGATTAGCAATTAGGAGCTTTTGTGTGGATGATAACTGTGTATATCAGTCTATGAAAATTATATAAATGAGAAAGTGAGGTGCAGAAAGCATAGGTAACTTCTCAAGGCTAACACAGTCAGTCCAAGTGTCCAAGACAACAATCTTAATAATCAAATGACTCAACTTGACTTTTCAGGAGAATTTTGTCCTGAAGCTTCAACCAATACCCTTGAAAATACTCCTCCCTTGTAATTCTATTGCTTATTATTGGACCCATGTAATGGCAATTTCGATCTTAAATTCCTTCCTTCCACGCATATTTATTAAATAACAAACTATGTGCCAGGCACTGTGCTTAGGCCCTGGGAGGATGAAGTCTTATTCTAGATGAACTCAGAGATGAGTGGTAGAAAACACAAGTAACTAGATTGTGAGGTAAGAAGTACCATGACCAGGAGACATCCAGAGTTCTAAAGAGAACACAGAGCTGGGAATACTTAACTTGATTGTCTATGTTTGTAAAACCTTCCAGGAAGAAGTGTCACTGAATCTGGGCCCTAAGTAGCAGATAGGATTGTGGCAGTGAGGGATGGGAGTATTTTAGACTCAGGTAAGTGGCATGTGCAGACCTGGAGAGGTTGAGTAGTTTTGCTCACGTTGGTCCTTCTGACCCTGCCTCCAGCCTCTAGTGCTGCAAACTTTTGTGCTCATCTCCCTGTGTCTCGCCCATAGATGGTGATCCCAAAATAATGGGGTGAATACATGTGGCTTAGTTGGTTTCAGGCTCAGATCTGCATTAAATCCTGCCTCTGCTAGTTCCTAACGCTCCCACCTTGGGAAGGAAGTAGTATCTTTAGCCTCGGTTTCAACATTTGGAGATGGATGTTAGTAGTGATGTCATCATCTTAAGGTTCTTACAAGTATGAAAATGATCTAAGAAGTCAAGAGACATAACACAGTCCTGGGCAATGTAAGTCCTTAACGATGGTGGCTTTCATTGATCGTGGAAGGCGTTACAGAGCCTATCCGGATTTAATCTGTCTGTGAGAAGGAATCTGACATTTTTCTTTATGTACCTCATGTGCCTCACTCTGCACAGACTATTAATAACAGATATTTAGTGAGTACCAGGTGGTGAGTTATTGATGTGCATTTCCCATTAAATATTTATTAAACACTTATTATGTCCTAGGGTCTGTTCCCCAGGCTGTGCATACAGCAGTGAACAAGACACATTCCTGGAATTTTCATACCCGAAATCTGACCAGGAGTTTCATAAGATTGATGATTACTTACACTTTAAATCAGATCGGAGAAATGTTACCCAGAGCATGAGAATTACCTAGAATTGTTAGTGGCAATAACTGTAAATCCACTCGATGTGTCTGGAGAATCCTATTCCTTATCTTAAGGCCTCTTCAGTTGATTCAGAGTTTTTCCACCTGGCACTGGGTTCTGCCTGCATCTAAAATGATGACTTCCACTTCACTAGCTATATCAGAGCCCCCTCCCACAGGCCTTATCAGCAACAGATCAACTTATTAATCTTATCTTTCTTTCTCCTGCATTCTCCTGGTACCTGAAAGACTGTCAGTTTTTATAGAAAGAATGGATTATCAATCAAGCAATTTAAGTTGTAACTTCCGTTTTGCTACTAATAAATGAAGGTGTGTTTTTCATTTATTCTTCCAATGCATATTAATAAGGATGCTTAACAGAAGATTAGCACAAGCTGGTTGAGGGCTTAGGTTTCCAGTCAGAATGCCTGGGTTAGAAACAGCTCTGTTACTTTCCAACCATATAGTGTTGGATGAATGACTGGAACACTCCATTTCCTCACCTGCAAAATGGGGCTAACCATACGCACTTCATAGGATAGTTGTTACAAGTAAATGAGTCCATATGTGTAAAACTCATAAAGCAGTGCGTCTGGAAATAGCAAGTTTTCAATAAATGTTAAACACTAATACTTACAGTAAATATCTCTTGTTGCTTTCAAATGCCAGCCACTATATATGGCACAGAGGAAATTACCAGGGAAAAGAAAAGGACAGGATTTTTTTTCCTGTAGAACTTACTTTCTGGTAGGTAAAGAGGTATTAAACAAAGAAATATCCAGACACATACATAATTACAAATTATGAGTGTCATAAAGGAGATGGACAGGAGACAGTGATAGGTGTGTGGTCTGAGAAGTGTCTTTTGAATTGAGACCTAAAAAATAAACAAATGTTGCATGGTTAAGAAGGTGTTTGGTGCCCTTGTGTGAGCAGCTATCCACGAAGAGAGAAGAGTATGTGCAAAGGCCCCAAAGTAGGGCCGCGGTGGTTATAGCACAGGGACTGAGGCAGAGAGGTGGCGGATGCACTGGGCCAAGGGCAGGATCGCACAGGGTTGGGGGGATGACATGGAACTTCAATATATTCCTAAGAGCAAAACAAAGCCACTGATGACACATGGCATCCTTTTGGACCCACAGATTTTTCAATACTCAAGTGAGAGGATTTATGAAAAATCTCTCTCAAGTCTCCTTTATGCTGAAGAATGTAAGTTTCTACAATGACTAACAAAAACAACAAAAAAAGAAATGAGTCTGTTTCTGGGAAAAATAGACAATAAGGAAGTAGAGGCAAGGAGGGAGGGAGGAATGGCAAGAAGGAAGGAAAGAGGGCAGCAAGAAAGAAGGAATGAAGTGGCTGAATAAATTTTCAGTGGGAACATGAAGCCTAGAAATGAAATGCTGAATATTCAGCCCAGATGCAGACTCTGTACCTTTTATATCTATGCATGTGTGGGTGTGTTTGACTTATGCATGTATTTGTACGTTCACCGATTTGGCAGGATCCCAAAGAAGGAGGCTTTCCACGAAAGACAAATAAGACTAATGGGCTAGAAATGATAGAGGGGGGAAGGAGTGCTACGCCAATCATTTTGCTTAAATGCATGATTAGTGGATATAAAGATGCATCTGGAACAGCTCCTGCCAGAAAGCTGGTGTTCAGGAATTGAAATGCTTGGTTCAGCATCTCCTTTCAGGAGCTGCTTGGTGGAAATCAAACAGAATCATATTAGGAAGGGACTCACTGAGAAAGTACTTGCTGGAATAGAAAATTTTACTGGGGGAGAAAACGAAAAAGGAAGTTTAGTCCCCAAAGCAGGACTGACTCCAAGAATGCTAATTTGTTCCAGCCTTGTGGAGTCCAGAGGAACCTGAGCTCTTCTGGCCTTGATATTCAGATATGCAGTGGAAAGAAGTGGCAAGGCAGTGAAAATCAAAAATAAATAAGTGCTCTTTGGGCCCAGATTTCTCCTTTCCAGCTGAGTGGGGCTAAGATTAAAGGATTTATGAAGAGGAAACACACACGGGTCCAACTCTGCAAACTTTCTAATGCTAATGCTGCTTCTGGCTTTCAGAACTTGCTCTTGGTATGGGCATGTGTGTCTGGGTATTAGATGAAGCTTGCAGCAAGGGGGTAAAACTTAGCTTGAGTTACCTCAGTGCAGTGGGAAGTAAAGGGTGCCCCTTATGATTCATGGAAAGTTCTTTTCTAGTAAGGAAATATCCACTAGCAATTTATCTTATTCTCTTAATTACTTTCCTGTTTGCCAGTGGTTCAATTAGCATATAGTTGATTTGAGTTAATAAGAGCAGCTGCCATTTATTGGACATTTACAATATGTTTTAGGTATTTAACATGTATTATCTCACTAGATCTACATACTGCATTGTGAGAGAGATTCTAAAATCCTCATTTTATAAATGAGGAAATAGAGGCTCAGAGAAAGTAAGTAGTTGCTCAAAGGCACATTTGTCAGGATTTATATGCATATCAGGCTCCCAAGCCCTCATTAAGAATATCATCTTCAAATTCTCTTGTTCCCAAAGCTTCCTCAGGAAGACTGAAGATTCAGCAAGGGCTCTAGCATTTCAGTTTTAGATGTTTTTCTCACCATTGATTTTCAGTACTTCATTGCATTAAAAAATTTTCTCCCAACAGAACATGTTCAAGGATCATTCATCTCCACTTACATGCAAATGCCAGGTAATAGGTAATCATCATTTAGCAACAGTTCCTTATTTTTCCACAGCTGGTTGTCAAGGGCTCATATTCCCTCCTTCTCAGATCCTCCCAATAACATTCAGGGGCAAGAAAGGGGCCAGCAACTTCCCTACCTACACAGTGGGGAAGAAACAGAGGCCCAAACAGGCACAATGACGTTACCAAGGACACACAGTGAGTGGAAGACAGAGTCACAGCTACAAACCTTCATCTCCTGGGCCTCAGTCCAGCACCGGTTCCAACAGAGCCCACTGCTTTTCAGTCCCCGAGAGACCATAATTTTAGGGGCGAGACAGGAAGAATCGATGAACACAAGGGCAGGGGGAGGAACACTGTAGCTCCTGCCAATGTTTGCCCCATGTCAGCTAAACTTGTTCCAATGAAAAGCAGGCCCAGATATTTCCATTTATTTTTAAAAAAAGAGGAGCAAAGAATCTGGATTTTAATGTACAAGCCCAAGGTTTTAAAAAAGCTGCCCAACTTTTATTTTAAATCTCTGCCCATTTCACATGTTGGCAGTTTCCCAAGTTAGCATACTACAGTTATCACGGGGCCACCAGTTTCCCACTTCTGCCACACACTGAAGAAGTGATAGAGAGCTGGATTATGATAGCAGAGATATCTGGCAGCTACAGGAATGTCCACTTCATGGGGGATACAAACCTCAACCTGTTAAATCTCAAAGAACTGTGACAATTTTGAGACCCATCCAAAGGAGGGTTAAACAGAGACACCCCCAAAACTCCTAGGGGTTGCAGCATTTGCCAATTCCATGGTGTAAATATTTTCAGAGTGGCTAGTTACTACTGATGGTTGAACAACCAGCTTGTACAATTCACATATATTAGCAATTGGAAAGATGGTTCCAAATTCATTGCATATTATAATTATTGATGGGCTTTAAAAATACAGATTTCCTGGCCCCACTCCTGACCTACTAAATCAGAATCTCTGTAGTTGCAAACTGGGTGTATGTGTTTTCAAAGAGCTTTTGGAAATGAGGAGCAAAATTTGGAAACATCCAGTGTAATCCTCACATCCAACTAAGAAAAAGTTTTACGAAGGTAGCTTGTTTGCAGCTTTAAACGAGAGTGCAGAGCACAGATAAGAAACCCAGGGCTCTGAGAGACACAAGATAAGCAAAAGCATTACTAACTAATTATAATAATAAAACCAAATTAATTATAAACAGCAGTATTTGTTTGGATTCTTCTACGTGCCAGTCACTAGTCTAGTATTTTACATGCATTACTTTTTAAAATCCTCACAACAACCCACTGGGTAAGTATCACCGTTATTTCCATGTTGTAGTTAGGGAAAATGCAACACAGAGAAATTCAGTAATTTGCCCAAGGTCATAACGTTAATAAACAGTCCAGGGGAGGTAGCCCAACTACGGAGACTACACTGTAAGCCACATTTGGGGAAGTGCTTCCTCCTGAAGGTGAAGATTATTTTGCATAGAGGAGTTATACTCTGACATTTTTCACTGAAATAAAAGGAGAAAAAAGGATAGTTCGTTGTTTAAAGACTCATGTCTTCTTTCCTAGGGAGTCTAGAAATCTTTGTAGACTTTTCTTCCATTCCAGTGACCTTTAATAAGGTCTATTCTGAACTTGCTAGTCCTCCAGCACATAGGATCCCCAACAGGGAAGGGAGAGCCCAGGCCTTTACCTCATTTTCTGTGGTTTTGTTTTCACTCTATGTGCATGCAGAGGGCAACTCCTTATGCCGGCAACAACTGTGGATGTGGACTCCACGTCCTGTAGGATATGTGCATCTGAGAGTAAGTCTATGGGCTTCCACTCCTCCATCTCTGCACTCCTGGCCTCGCATCACGACTGGCTAGAAATTGAGTTATCTGTTCAGATGTTCTGACACACAAGGCATCTGCCTGTCTGTCCTCATGCAGGGAGCTCTGGACCCTGATCTTCTAGGCACGTGGAAAGTAGAATTGATACTCACCTTAGAAAACCTTCAGAGGCTTTCCTCTAGAAAAATGGTGAGTAGCTAACCTTCATTTAAGAATATTAACCAATTTTTAGAAGAAATAAACCCAAGAACATCAAACAGTACTTTACTGGAATGTTCATCTTTTGCTTTGTTTTGGAAAGGAGTTCGGGCAAGAGTGTCAACCCTAAGCGCCACAGTGAACAGGCTGCTGTAAATTGGATGTGGGCCTGCTGGATACCAAGAGACAGTGTGCATGGCTTATCTAGAGGGGAAACTGCTGGATACCAAGAGACAGTGTGCATGGCTTATCTAGAGGGGAAACCACTTTGCAGCTTCATCTTATTTTGAATGTGGTTGTCACTCTTCCGAGAGGAAACACAAGACTTTGTCTTGTGTGAGTGAGAGACTATGTAATTTGGACAATGGATCCAGTAAAGACAAGATCCAGTAAAGAAAAGCTGGGCAAAACATTTAAAAATTTGCTTGAAGATGTGGGAGTGCTAACAAGAAAGTAAAAAAATTCCAGGGTCAGGATCTGAGAATGAAAGAAGGTCAGAAAGTAACTCTTATGTTTGGAGATATTTTTTGCTTTGGAGATGTTTACCATCTTCAGAGGAAGCATCTAAACAACTAAGAGGAGGCACAGTTAAGAGCTTCCTAGAAACAGGAAAACGAGGCTTGGGATTTGGGATTAAAAAGTGATAGAGGCAGAGGGAGGAGGCTGTTATCTGGTCGCTTTGTGTTGAGACAAAAGGCTGCCTAAAAGGAACAAGAATGAACTAGAAACAGACAGGTGGTTGTAGGGGCCCCAGTTTAGCTTCAAATCATCTCAGTCTCTGGAATGGGATTGAAGTGATACTGGGTTGCTAGTGCAACAAGCAAATATATCCCATAGAGGAAAAGGTAGCATCCTTGGCCTACACTTTTTTCTATAAAAATTATAGAAGCATGCTGTCCAGAACACAATAAATAATAGCAGAAGATAAAATAAATAAGCATAAATAGGAAAGAAGAGAATACAGGGATATACTCTTAGAAGCTCAAAATATTAACAAGACGTATCAGATGCAGATTTTATAGTCAACTGTGGTTATATTGTCTCCTAGGAAATAAAATGAAGGATTGATCATTTCAGCCAAGAATTTAAAATGATGGGAAGGAATCAAAAGGAGATGCCAAACTTGGAAAGTATGGTGACTGATATTTAGAACTTACTAGACAGGTATAACAGCTGACCGAATGCAGCAGAAAACAGAAGCAGGTAACTTAAAGATAGAGCAGAGGAAAATATAGAATGGAAGCACAGAATGAGAAAAGGATGGAGAATACAGAAAAGGATACCATGGAAAGCCCAGGCACACATGCAAATGGAATTTCCTAAGGAGAAAAATGAGAGGAGGTGACAGAAATGAGGTCTGAATGATTTGTAGCCAGCCACTTTCCAAATCTGAGAAAAAATATCAAGACATGATTTCTAGAAGCCCAGTGCAGCCAGAACATGTTAAACCACAAGAAATCACACCTAGGCAGAACGTAACAAAACTGCCGCAATGTAAAGTCAGAGAAAGTCCCAACAGCATCCAGAGTGAGGGAAGATGGTAAGACAAATGATTGTCAAAAGACCAGTGGAAAACTGGCAGCTGACATTTCATGAGGAACAACTGTAGCGTATCTTGAAAATGTTGAAAGAAAATGGATGTAATGTAGACTCTATATCCTAAATAAATAAATAACCCACACACAAAAGAAACCAAACCCCTTCAAAAAAAATCCTCTTTTTTTTAAATTAAAAAAAATTTCATACAAATAAAATTGGAAGTATTTGTTAATAGCAGACTCATATAACTGGAAATAGCAAAGCCTATTATTTACAAGAAAGAAAATTATTCCCAGTGGAAACTTAGAGATGCTAAATGGAATAAAAATTAGAAAACGATAAATCTGTGTGTAAACATAAATACTGACTGAGGAAAACAACAACCATAATACTACATTGTTGAGTTGAAAGATATAATAATTACATGACAGTAAGTGAATACATTAGAGGGTAAATCAATAAAGCTAAAATGTTCTAGTCTTTCAATTGTCTGGGGATGAGCTATAAATGCCAATTACAGTAAATTTGGTAAGTCAACAATGCACATTTCAATCTCCAATATAACCAGGAAAGAAGTATTAAAAGGTGTTAATTTTCTCAATTAATAAAAACTGGGAAAATTGAAAAATGTTCAATAAATCTAAAAGAAGTTAAAAAAGAAATCCAATTATACCTCTTTTATAGGGAAATGTGTAATTTAAAAAATGTATATATAAAGAAAGAGGAAAAGCATTAAAAGATCAATGAGTTAAGCATCCATTTCAAGAAGTTAGAAAAAACTCCGCAAATCAAAACATAAAGGAAATGGAGTGTGAAAACTAATGAAATAAATGTACAATAGATCAAGAAACTCAAAACAAACCCCATAAAGAATTTAAAAGTCCAGAGAAATTTAGCACAAAAACAACCAATGTTAGTAATATAAAATGTGCTATCACTACAAATCCTACAGGTATGAAAAATGTAAAAGGACTTATAAACAAACTTGTGACGAGATATTTGAAAATATAGATGAAACAAACAAAATTCTAAAATAATACAAATTACCAATGCTGCCACAGAAGTGATAGAAGGAGGCTAGTCCCATTAAAGACATTCAAGAGTTTACAAAGAAAATCTTCCCAGTCCTGATTACGTCTTGTGAGTCTTACGAAACATGGAAAAAATGTACAACACCCACCTTACACAAACCTGTCACAGAATAGAAAGAGGGATTATTCCCTTATTCTGCTTTTGAGGTTAGCCTAAATCTGTGTCCAAGTTGAATAGGGACATTGGGATAAAAGAAAATTATAGAAAATTTATTTCATAATCAGGGTGAATGAATCACCTACAAAATACTGGCAAATACCAGATAATATCATTATTAAATTGTTAAATAAAGCAGTCATTATCCATAAATAATATGATTATATTCATTGAAACCCCAAAACACTGCAGAAAAATACAGAACTAAGGAGTGAGTATAGCAAACTCGCTGGACATAAAATCAATGTAAAAATCATATTTATGTATACCAACAAAAAACATAACAATTTTTGGCAGTTTTGGGGATTGAAGTTAGGGTCTTACATATGCTATGCAAGTGGTCTACCATTGAGCTATACCTCTAAGCCTATAACATAACCTATTTAGAGAGAATTTTTATAATATCAAAAACATTAAATATCTAGAAAATAAAAGATGTACAAGATCTCTGTTCTGAAAACAATAAAAGTTTAGATTGCTGAAAGAAATCTAAGACAATCAAAATTGGAGCAATATATTATGTTCTTGGATTGGGAGATTCAATATTGGAAAGATAACAATTGTCCCAAACTGATATGTAAGTTCTATTCTGATTAAATCCCTGTTTTTTTTTTTTTTAATTCAATGCTGATTCTAAAATTTATGTGAAAATGTAAAGGTCTAAAGTAGCCAAAATTTTTAAAGAACAGTGGAGTGGAAAAACTACCTGTCCTGTAAACAAGACAGATTAAAATCTAAGACCTAAGACCTAAAGGAAACAAACCACTGGGATCAAAAAGAAAGACCATAAACAGAACTACACATGCTTAGTTATTTGATACTGTTAGTCCAGATGCTCTTGAAATTCAATTGAGAAAGGGTGATCTTTTCAATAAAGGATTCTCTCAATTGGCTATCTAAATGTGAAAATTAACTCTGAACCATTATATATACCACCCCATACACAAAGTTCAATCCAGGTGTATTGTTAATCTAAATGGGGAGACATAAGCCACCAGATGGTAATACAGGAGAATATATTCTTGACCTTAGCATAGGAGTCTTCTTAAACAGGACATACAACTATTCATAAAGGAAGAAACTGATACATTTTTACATCAAAATAGACAGGGAGAATATATATAACACATATATATTTGACCTTGCATCTATAACACCCAAAAAGCAGTAAGAAAAGCACAAACTAGCCAGGTGTTGTGGCACATTCCTATAATCCCAGCACTTGGGAGGCTGAGACAGGAGGATTGCTGAGATTTAGAGGCCAGTCTGGATGATATAGTGACTTCAAGGCCAGCCTGAACTGCATAGTGAGACCCTGTCTCAACACCTCCCAGCACAAACTAGTAGAAAAATGGGGAGAAGGCTTTAAGTATTATTCTTTTAAAAAGCATATCAATATTTCAATAAAAACATGAAAGGTTAAATCTTGGGAACAATCAGAAGAAATATAAATTAAAATCACAATGAGTTGTTATTACACCCCCACGGGAAGGGCTAAAATTAAAGTGACTGACAATCCAAGTGTTTGAGAGGGTTTGGAGCAATGGGAATCATCACATATTGATGGTGGGAGTATAAATTGGTACAGCTATGTACTTTGGGAAAGTATTTGGCAGTATCTATTAAAGCTGAACATTCACATACCAGTCTGAGGTTTATATGGAAGAGAAATTGGTGCAAATGTGCACCAAGACATGTATAAAGGAATATTTATAGACTCCTTATTCAAAAATGTAAACATCCGAAATGTCTATCACCAGTAGAATTATGGATGAATAAGTGACGGTAGACTCAGATAATAGAATCCTATAAAAGATGAAAATGAGTAAACTACATCCACGAAGAGCACAGATGGATTCTATAAATGTAATTTTGAGCACAGAAAAACAGAAACACACACAATCATGCTAGATAATTCCATTTTACAAATTCCAAAAAGTAGGCAAAATTAAATTCTAACACTTAGGAATGCATGCTTAGGTGGTAAATCTATAGAGAGAAATGAAGATGTGATGGCAATGAGATAGAGTAATGGTTAATCTTGGTTGTCAACATGATTGGCTTGGGATCCACCTGGGAAATTAGTAAAGGACCCTTCTGGGTGTGTCTTTTTGGGTCATGTGGGTGTGAGTTTGGGAACCGGCGATGGACCCACGGGCATGAACTTTTTGACAAATCACTGAGCTACAGAGATTTGCCTTGAATATGTACGTTAGGTTTGGCAACTTAAAGTAAAAAGTAACATAAAAGACAGAAACCTAGATCTTCAAATGAAATTACTGAATTTTAAAATGTTCACAACTTTAAAAACTTAGAAAACTGTGTGGGCTACACACTTCATCCATAAGCTGCCATTTTGTAAGCTCTGAGAGTAACGCGTGTGCTGCTAAGGAAGTTATGAACACTGGGCTTTACTCTGGTGCAAGAACTTGAGAAAGTTAGGAACCACTTACTTCATTAGTGTATGGAGATTAATACAGTAAGTCAGATTATCTCTTTGCCCCATGCCGTTTGTAGCACATCCCTGAAGCACAGCTCCAGGGAGACATTTAAAAACTTGTTTCTGATGAGCCTGTGCATTGCAACATGACAAGAATGAAGAAGGCTCATTCTGAAGTTTGCAAGGCTTCTTAGAGATTATAAACCAAATAAATAATGGACTACTTATGATGCACTATCATTTGTGGAGAGCTGACTATATATCCAACACTGTACTAATCTCCCTACATACTGTTTAATCATCACAACATCCCTTTGCTATGGAAATTATTGGTGCTATCATTCAGATAAGAAAGTTGAAGAAGAACCAGAGAAGAAAGGTTCTATGCCCAACAATGCAGCTAGGCAGTGGCAAATGGCAGAGATTCTATTCTTATTCAATCAGACCTGTCCTTTGCTGACCTTTACACCACACTTGTGAGGCTGTCCGTCCTAAGGTGACATATTTAGATCTTGTAGAGCAGAGTGGGAAGTATTTGCATACTCATCATGAGAATGGGACCCAGCTGCTCAAGTCCTCACTACCTTGGGCACTGAATAAGTATAAGTGATTGACAACAATCTGTTCATTCTCTCAGTTTTCCTAAGGCCCATGATATAAGCTCAGCATGACTAAAGAAAGTCCAGGCCAATATCCATGACAGCTCTTCAGTCTGAATTTGAACAGGAGAGAGACAGAGAAAGAGAGAGAGAGCGAAAGGGAAAGAAACATGAACTTGTAGCAATGATTGTCTGAAGGGTCATGATTGCTACATAACTATGGACAATATTGGCCAAATGGTGAGTGTTCAAGACATTCAGAAAATGGAAACAGTTGGTTTTGGAAAGGACCACCACAGAGGAGATCTGGTCCCTTTCCTCCATTGTAGAAATCTGGAAACTGGGGCCCAGGATGGCATGGTGCATGTGGATATAGTGGGAATAGTTTCACTCCACTCATGACCATGAGCTAGCAATGATGGCTCAACCTGGGCCAGTGACTTCACCTCTTTAGGTTTCATCATCAGATGGGAGTTTTAGGCTAGATTGCTGCCTTCTAAATGGAATTTAAACTATGCATTCGCCTCTTCAAAGTAAATCTTAGCTGCAACGCTAGTGTAATACAGACACTGGGGAGGGCATGGTTAATGTAGCAAGGAGGAGGGGCCAGCTTTGTCTCAGTGTTTCTCCTTCCCCTTTCTAGAAGCCTTGGATGTACTGTCTCACCTAAAACTTGCCACATCCTAGGTTCACAATGAATATTTGAAAAATAAGTCATGAACTCAAAATTCTTTAGAGCATAATTTATTACAATCCGAATTAGGACTCTTGAAAGTCTAAATTCAGAAGCTCTGATCTTCTGGGTAACTTTCCTGAAACCATCCTGTAAGGATACTGGTGCAGAGCGATGTTTCCAACTGGCCTTTCCCGACTGGCATTCCTGGGTCCTGGGATTTGCTGTCTGTCTTCTTGGTAAATTATGAGTTTATTTATGAGCTTTTCAGTCAGACTCAACCACTGATGTTGTTTGGACAGTGTTTTCTGCTTTTTCCCCTCATATTGTTTTAAAACTCTGATTTGATTTTTGCCTTTCCCTAGAACCAATACCCCGATGGCATGAAATTCACACGTGTGAGAGTAAATGTAACAACCTCAAGACCTTCATTCCTAGCAAAAGGTCAGGGACTAAAGATCTTTCATCTTTTGCAGTGGGGTTACAAAAGAGCAGGTGTAGAGGATATAAAAACTCATCTTCAGTATGAAATCATTGTGAAGCACATGGGCTTCAGTGTACTTTCCTGGAAATAAAAAGTTAAAAAGTAAGAATGTGAACTACAGAATCAGAGAGGCTTGATCCCAATCTTCAGTCTATCACTTATTCCCTGTGGAATCTTTGGCAAGATCTCAAGCTCTTTGAGCTTCATGTTTCTTGCCTGTAAGATGGAGATAGCAGCATCTCTTATCTCATGGGGACAAAGGAGGGAAAGTATGTACAGTGTTTAATACAGAACTTGGCACCCAGTGCAAGCTCGGTTGGTGTTAGCAATTTCTCATCATTCTGCCCACTTAGCTGAGGAAGGAATATTCTTGACAATATTCCTGCAAAATGGTTCTCTGCTTGGAAACTTCTGGTGGGTGATGGGGCATTAACTGAATTAGGGGAGTCAGGGAAGTCCCTGAAGGCCAAGGTGAGGATGCTCCAGATGGGGTCCCAGGGTGTGACGCCACTCTGACAGTTCAGACTATAGTTAAACTTCATGTACAACTGACAGCTTCACCTTTCAGGTCTGTTGGCTTAGCAATCTCTGTGCAAAGCTCACCTAAATCCAAACTCCTAAGCTGCCAGACATAGGAAAACTCAAATAAAATGTTAGCGGCAAGGTTCCAAGGTGGTAGACATGTCTCTGCTTCCTTTCCTGGTTTCCCTTCAGCCCCCAGCCTGCCAAGGAACAAACAGGCACTTTTCCTGCTTGGTGTTCTCATGATGCCCAGTTTTCACTCTGTGACTGGAGACTACCACCTTCTATAAATACAGACCTCTGGGTAAAGTGGTTTGAAATTCTGTATGCCTCCTTTGACCTCCCACGGTAAAAAAAACCTGGGAGTGACATTTCTTTACCAAAGAAATTCTAGATTAGAAAGCATCACCGTTTTTCTTCTGATTGAAAACCTAGGCCTATGATCTTCATATTTTCATTACCAAACATGACAAGATGGATTGAACTGCAGACCACCTGGTGACCAGCCCTATTTGATACTCAAGGCTCTATTTGATATTCTCTGTCTTTTCTAGCCAACTTCATCTCCCTGCACACTCATTAGTCAAGCTAGTTGCATCCTTCTTTTTCCTCCTGATTCCATATATCTCATGCTATTTCCCAGGCATACCATTCTCTTCCCCTCATCTCACTTAAAGTTGTACTGTCTCTAAAGCTTTTACCATCATGACCTTGACCCTTCTTAAGTACCCAGAATATAGCCCTACATAATAGATTCAGTTACTTTTTCCTCAATTGGTGGTAAGCTCACTGGCTGGCTTGCACTACTCTCAAATAACTTCATGAATATTGTCCATAACTGGCAAGATTATGGTCTTTAGGCTAAGTATGGGACTTAAATTTCTTTCATACTTTCCAAGGTGTCTAGCCCAGTAGACTTTCAGTGAATTTTTTTCTAGACAAAATAATCTAGTCAAGATGATAGAGTCAAATTAGAATTGGCAATGAACCTCAAGTCAGCCCAAATGGAAGGAAATAATTTAAAATCAGTGGCCCTGTTGCAGTGGTCCTTTATTAAACCTATATTAGCTAACAGCAGTGACACCCCCCCCAAAAAAAAGAAGTCACCATGGTTTGACCTTCATTTGATTCTATTAATGTAGCATATGACAGATAGACAACTTTGTAGACTTTCAATGGGCCATATCATTAACCCAGGAGCACAATAAATACTGACTAGAGGAAAGGAAGAAGGAGAGACAGGTCCCAGAGCAGTTAAGGAAAGCTGGTAAAGACAACAGATCATCAAACTCAGTTCTGCTAGAGGCTGCCCGAGGAGCTAAGCTCTTCCCTCAGCTCTGTGGCTTAGCATGCCACATTCTCAGCATAGCTGGTTTTCTAGCTTTATCGCTCCGATTTTCTTTCATTTGCCCCTGCAAATGGACTCTATGGTGTCATCAAAATATGTTTTAATTCTCTGCTGTTCTCTGCATTTATTTTAATCTTTTCTCTGAACTGTCTACCCCTAACCCATAATTTAACCTAACTAGTCAGATCTCTCCTCTCTAGAACCTTCTGAATCACATTAAATGGTACCAGTCCCAGTAGGTTGTACTCTCCCTGTTCCTGATTCCTCTCTCCGCTAAGTAGTTTCACTGTACCTCCTCGATAAGACTTGGTACCTACTGCTATGTGTGTGTGTGTGTGTGTGTATGTGTGTGTATATACATGGTCATTATATATATATATATATATATATATATATATCTCACAAATATACACAAACATCATATATGTGAATATGGATGTGTATACACATATGCAACACAAATACATACACAATCAGTTATTTACATGTCATTTTCAATACTGGCTTCTAGACTTCGATCTTTTTGAGGGTAGGAGTGTTTTTTTTTAATCCATCTTGATATTTCTTTTGGCACCTAGAAACAGCAAAATTTGCTCAATGATATATAATAGTAGTGTTAACATTTTAAGGATGCTTCTATGTGCTAGTGACCATGCATTATCTCACTGGATACTTAATGATTGTCTGAAGAATGAACTCTTACCATTACTTTTTTCTGATAAGGAAAGTAAGGCCTGCAGACTTCAAGTAAGCTTTCCAAGGTCATATGCATGTGAAATGTGGGAACCATAATATGATGCCTGGCAGCCTGACAACAGAGCCTGAATTCTTGAAAAAGATTCAGTGATCCTCCCATAAACCACAAACCTAGGAGAGGAACAGTCTTACAAATGAGAAAAGGGGTGCAGAGACTTGCAAAAGTATTGGTAACCAATTCACATTTATGTAGTACCCAGATGTGCTAAGTGTTAAAACACAGAGGCAGTGGGGGAAAGTGAGTTCTAACTGACTGAAGTTTCACTTCAAACAGGGCTTAGGGCTCTGCTTAACTGACGTTCTCAGAACCATCACTCTCCTGGGGAGTGAACCCTTGAAAAGACCTTGAGGAAGCTTTCCTGGTGGCATTGGCTTGCTTTCTCTGCACCGCTCCTAGCAGACCAGGTGCAGACAGTCAAGTATGCAGAGTGCGTGTGTAGGCACAGGGGCCTTCCACAGAATGTCCCCTGAGTCAAATGTGGAGAGACCCCGTCTCCACCTCCAGCCTGTCGCTGTCTTGAATGACACCCGAGTGGCACTAGTGTGTGCTTTACCAGATAGGACAAGATTTGGAGACCAAATGGGGTTTGCATTAAACAACTTTTAAATGGCAAAAAGCAGTGGTGCAGAAAACATTTTCCTGTAAAAAAATGGAGACCAACAACTGGCAACCTGTTCTAGCCTGTGAAGTCATGATACTAAATTTCACTGAGTAGGGATACTAGAGACACAGAGACCAGTGAACCACAATGGGGAGGTTAGAGGGTCTTATTTCTCCTGTCCCTCCTCAACTCCAGTTTTCCCAGAGCTAACACAGTTCCAATAATAAACAGAGCCCTGGATCTGGAGTGAGGAGCCCTGGACTCTAGACTCACTTCTCCCATTTTCAACTTGGATAACTTCCTGCAAATGAGTGGCTTCTACTTCCCGTCTGAAAACTGTAGCTATAAGAAATCCCTGCTGCAGCTGTCTTGCTCATGGGCTGCTATAGGTACCACTGAGCCAGTGGTAAAACAGATTTCTTAGCTGGACACCATACATGTAAATAAAAGATTGTTTGTTGGATTTTGCAATGTGCATGAAGGATGGGTGCACAAAACCAAAACAAAACAAAAATAAAGAAGCTGCCTGTTGGATGTTTTTTAAAGCAAAGTGAATTCTAAAATCCCCCTCATTTGACACTTTTTGAGCATGTCACATAGAAGAGATGCATACTTGTTGAGCCCTGTGTGCTTAAAACACACCTTCCACCCACCTACCCTTTCTCTTTGTCTAAATCATTTGCAGACTTTTCCAGGTTGTCAGCCATGATGGATATATCAAAATTAGTCACTCAGACCATTAAAATCTGTCATTTTCAAACTGTGAAGATGACACAACTTAGTATTTGTACCAATGTTTTTCTATTGTTCTGTGTTTATTTCCCTTCAAGATTACAGGTCCTTGGGGGAGCCTTATGCATCTATGACCTCTAATCAAACATGACACTGGACACTTAGAAAACATTTAATAAGGGCCGGTGAGATGGCTCAGCGGCGTAAGTGCCTGCCTTGCAAGCGCGAGGGCCTGAGTTTGACTCCCGGAACCCACATACGAAAAAGGGGCCGGTGATATCGCTCAGCGGCACGGGTGCCTGTTGGCACGTGAGGTCCTGAGGTCGACCCCCCGGTATCCACAAAAAAAAAAAAAAAAAGAAAACATTTAATAAATATTTAAAAGTAATCACTTAGCAAAACAACTATTCCATGTCTCAATCCCATGTGTCTAGCAGTGTTTTAGGTAGTAAGGGACTCGAGAAACATATTTAAAATATGGGATATGCTTATACTATCTAAATGATTGTACTTTTTTTTAGAAGTTTACAGTTTAAAAGCACCTCACATTGTGAGCAATGTAACAAAAAATGCATTATTGGATTATGACCCAGAGTATAAAATAAATGTCCATGAATCTATATTGATATAAACATAGTGCCACATGTTTGTAATCCCAGAACTCTGAGAGGCTGAGGTAGGAGGATCGTAAGTTTGAGCCCAGCTTGGGCAATTTAGTGAGTTAGTGAGTCCCCGTGTTAAAATAAAAATTAAGCAATGGCTGGGGTTGTTCGCTCAATGTGAAGGCCCTGGGTTTATCCTTAGTACTGAAAAAAAAAGTTGGAGAAGAGATAAATCTCTTAGATAGAAGAATTCAAAATAATCTGTGTAGTTATTTTGCCCTCAGACAGATAGAACATAGGTCTTGGCTCCTTAAATGTAGGCTGAGAAGAATAAGTTCTTTCCAAAGAATTAAATAAACATTTAGTATAAGTTAATAGTAGTGTATCAGTATTGGTTCATTAATTGCAATAAATGCATCACAATATGTAAGATTTAAATTATAGAGAAAACTTGGGTATAGGATATGAAAACTCTTTGAAATATCCTTACAAGTTTTCTGTGAATCAGAAACTACAACAAAAATACTTACTTAAAAAATGTAGGTTCAAAACAGTTTGTTTGTCTCATGCATATCATACTGAATATGCATAGTTGTCTTTGTTATCTCTCTACCCTATAAAAATTACAGCAAACAAAATATGTGTAAATGTACAAAGAAAACCTGAGAATAGGCGGGAACAGATGAAAGAAGTAAAACATTTGGAAAATAGAAAGAGTGGATGAAGGGCAATTGACTTAAGAAGGTAAAGGAAACTGAAATTTCTGCAAAGAGGAAGTGGGCAAAGTGGAGAAGAAAAAACCAACCATATTACAGAGCAAGTTAGAGAGGGGAACAAAAACCATTTCAGATATGCAAAATCTAAAAATTACTTCCCCATCTAGTCATTCTTAAGTCTACTGGAAGAAATGAGCATAAACTGAGAATGAAGAGGACTGAGAAACAGAAAATAGAAGAGCCAACTCCAGGACACTAGGGCCAAGATAAAGGCTGGTTCTAGATGGTCAGCTCGTGGGGAGTCCCAGATCCCATAGCACAAGTGCAGTCTCAAGCAGAAAGCAGGGGTGCTAAGAGGGAGGCCTTGGGAAAACAGTAAAATGAGGGGATTGTCTAATACATTTGATTCTGTGGTTTTCTCGGAAAGTTTGGGTCTGACTCAATGATAAACAAAAGCAAAAATAAAGCAAACAAATAAAAATATAAACAAACACAAAGAAAGTAGAAAAACAAGCATTTTCAGAGTATATGATATGGCTCAGTTGTGATGGTATTTAGTCATAATAATGTAAACACTGATACTGATTTAGCAAAAATGCAGCATTGGGAAAATGTGGGCCCTGTGAATAGGGGTGGATGGGTAGACGGCAAATGAGCTCAGTCCTCATCTCCCATAGTAAAAAGTCAATAAAAATAGCTAAAATTGGAAAGTCAGTAAAAGACACTGTTATTTGCCACATGTTTCTATCTCGCCTATTCTGAATTTATATATTGAAAACCTAATCCCCAGTGGGATGATATTAGAGACAGAACTGTGGAAGATAATTAGGATTAGGTGAGGTCATGAGGGTGGATTTCTCTTTTAGGATTAGTATCCTTATAAGAAGAAACAGACAGTAGATACCATTCTCCCGTACCGTGCAAAAACATAGGAAGAAAGTGGCTATAGAGCAGGAAGTGGGCCTCAACAAAAACCAAGTTAGCGGCACCTTAATCTTGGAAATTCCAATTTACAGAATTATAGAAATAACTGTGTTGTTTAAACCACTCAGACTAAGGTATTTGTTATAGCAGCTTGAATTAAGACAGAAAGTATAAAAGATATGAAGGTAAAATATCAGAAGAAATAGCTAAGAGAGTTTAAAGTAATTCCCCAAGAAAGCCAGAATCTCTGATAGAAAGGGAGGAAAGAAGGGATTACTGAGTTTTGGTTTATCATTTGCAATAGCATTTGGATTTATAATTTATATACATGTATTATTTAGGGGAACAAAAAAAATATATAAAACAGTTGGCTATATATATATATATATATATATATATATATATATATATATATATATATATTCTACCAACCAGTGACTAGAAAACATGAAAAGTCTTTCTCCATTTCACTGAAAGGCAGCTAAGGATATAAAAGGGAAAGGGCCATGCTCGGAAACAGTGAGAGACCACGGTACAGCCGGACTGCAGCTCAGATCTCCTGACCAGACTCGGGGATCTACTCACGTTAGCTGGGCGAAAGGAAAGTAGGAGAATTAATGTGTGCACCTGGGACCCTAGTGGGGATTTCATGGCACTCAGAGCCCTCTGCTAGTTTCAGGTTTACTCTCTGACCTTTACCACCTTGTGTGTGTCCTGAGGGGTAGTAGACCACGGCCTGTCCAGTTTAAGGGGAATGACCTCTTGCACCAAATAGGCAATTCCTGAATTAATCTTGCATCTGCGCCTATGTCAAATTGCCAGACGCCTCCCCAGTCCCCTTTCATGCCGCATACTTTTATAATAGAACTGCTTTTTCTCTGGGCGAGAAAAACTCAGGCAGGCAAAAATGCAAAGCCCTAGATGCCTTTGGCTTTTAAAACCAGTAATTTTCTTTCCTTTCTCACACAGTAAAGGGGAGAACCTGTCTCTTTTTCTGCCTTGTGCAGTTAAAGCTTGTTTTCCTAATACTTTGTTTCTGGTAAGAAATACACTGGTTGGGCTTTTGCTTTCATGTTGAAACCACACATTTTTCTACTTTCTTAGTTTTTGCGTAATAACCTGGGCTACTTTCTACCCTGTGTGGGATCCCTTCTGCGTGTGATCTCCTTTATGTGATTCTGGGCTCTTTAAAGCCTTGCTTGCTTCCTCAATGATAGTATGCTTCTCAGGCTGCCAACACTCCTGAATGAACCGTTTCCTCCTTCATTCATTCCACTGCTGGGTACTAAGCTAGAGTCTAGGAACTGGTTCCTCTAGTGCACTTCTGGAGCTCAGTACAGTGCAAAAAGCACATACAAGGTAAATAATTATTGCACACACGTGACCTAGTGCAATAATTATTACTATGAGGTCCTATGAATGAGGGCCTAACCTAGTCTGGGTGGCGCATGTTGGTCAGGGCTGTTGTATGACATTCAGTGGGATACTTTGCCTGCCACAATGCTGAATGAGGAATTAGTGCTCAGCAAACATTGGCCATTTCTTTAGCAAATATCCTTAGAATGGTTTTCAAAAGTTAAAACCAGTTTAGAAATTAAACTCATCATTATCATTCTTTTCTTAAAAATGCAACTTAAAATTACCAATCTCTATTCAATGACTCTTGAATAACTAGGACTGGGTCAAGATGGAACCAAATCTTTTGCCCCTGGGTAAAACAGTCATAAAATAGCAAACCACATTTGTGGTGCTAGCAATTAACACAATACCTCATTCCAAGGGCCAATGCTTAGACCTTTTCACACTCTCACACATAGTCCTCTCAACTTTGAAGAGGTAAGAAACAAACACGTGCACACACACACACACACACACACACACACACACACGAATGGTTTGCTTCTAACGAGTACTGTATGCATCCTAAATGGGAACAAACATTTATAGACACAGGAAGCCGAAAACAAAGTTTAGAAACTCGCAAAAAGAAGTTGCTGCTTATATAATAACTTGGTTTAGGTAACAGCTTTCCAGAGGTGAAATCATGACATGATTGTTTTACAAGAGATTCTAGAAACTATGAGTGTAAATTCTTTTAGAATTAGTACCATTTGCACAGAGTCTATCACTGCAATATTAGAGAAATAATACCATAGAAAAGAGATCCCCTACCTTGGAAGAAGAGATGCACATACACATATATCAACCCTCCAGCCCCCACCGTACACACACATCTCAATAGCTTGCCGAGGTTGGTTATTTTAAAAGATCATCAACAACACTTTAAGGGCTTTAAAGGTCTTTTTCAATATTGATTTTAAAAATTTTATTCAACCCTAAAAACCTCTCTAGGATGTCAGTGTTTTATTCTTATCTACAATGCTCTTGTTTTCATATCTACCATTCTCCACACTTTAAATTCTTTCCATTATGTTTTGTGAACTTGGTTGAATAAAGCTTAGCTATCATGTACAGTTCTTTAGTGGCTTTTACTATCACCTACTAATAATGTTTACTCCAATTCATGTGCTTAATGACCCCTTTTGAAGAGAACCCACAATGGGTTGATGAATTATTTTCATTATGATACTTTTAAAATTCAGAAATATTACACCAGAGATCAACTTTATGTTTATAGCTACCTTAGAGTTATAAAACCAAAGAAAATTTACAAGTGAAACAAGCAGAATTATAAGACCAATACATGCCACACTTGGTGGCATATGCCTGCAGTCTCAGCAACTTGGAAGCCTGAGGTCAGCCTGGGAGACTTGGCAAGACCCGGTCTCAAAATGAAATTTAAAAAGTGCCAGGGATGTAGCTCAGATGTAGTGCTTGCTTAGCATATTGGAGGCCCTGGTTTTAATACCTAGAAACATAAAATACAAAAACAAACAAGGAAAAAGACCAACACATTTTGAATTACTACTGATAGTAATGTTAGAAACTATGGCATTTGCTGACCCCAAAACACCATTTGTGATGCCACACACCATACACACATACCTCAATAGCTTGTCGAGATTGGTTATTTTAGTTCATCAGTGGCACTTCCAGGACTTCATAGGTATTGCATGATCACATAAACTCTGAGTTCAGCATGTCTGAAGTACTTGTACTTTATGAAGTTTCAGTTTCCCTGCTAGTATATTTCCTCTTTTTCCAGATAGCACATCATGTCAGCCTTCACCCAGAATTATTTTAGTAGGCAAAATTTTTCCATTAAATTCAGTTTTTTTCATTTTTGATAGCTCATTACAGTAGGAACTTATAGTGCCACTGTATAATTGCAGGTACAAGCGAGGTCCCTGAATCCCTGGCAGTATCTATTTGCAAAATGGTCATGGCAAGATATATTTGCTATTTTTATGATAATAGCAATAAAACATCGAATTAGAGAAATGAACAAAAGCGCACTAGCACTTGAATCCCTGGCAAGTATCTGGGTGGCAGACTTGAGTCTGAGAAGCTGCTGATGTACTCCTTTATAATAAATTCATACCTATTGCTACAGATTCTGCAAGGCAAATATGAAAACTACTTCATCTAGTTCTTTTTTTTTTGTTTGTTTGTGGGTACTGGGAGTCGACCTCAGGACCTCACATTTGCCAGCAAGCGCTTGTGCCACTGAGTGATATCACCAGCCCTGTTTTTCCTTTATGTGGGTTCCGGGAGTCAAACTCAGGACCTCGTGTTTACCAGGCAGGCACTTATGCCACTGAGCTATCTCACTGGCCCCTTCGTCTAGTTCTTTCAGCCAAAAGTTTGCAAAATATGCTTAATTAAAATGAAAGGTATCCATTAGGCTTGGAAAGTACAAACTAATATATATTTAAAGAAATGTACAAACTGCTTTGGGCACTTCCACTACTATCTAAAATTGATGCACCTCTCCACATAGATGTTGCTTCTCTTTTTCTTGCTGCAGGGATCACTTGTACTACTTTAAAATTTCTATACCATCTTTACCCCAGGCAGAAGAAAGTACTTCATGAAACTCACATTAAGGATGTTAATATACTCATGAGACTACATAGATGGTAGGCACCATGGTTCCAGCTTATAAATAAATGAACAAGCTCAAAGAGAGGGATAGACTTTTCTTTCCAAGCTATTTCTGCTTACCTTGTCTTTTCAAGCACAATAAAAATTGACATTCTTTTCCTTTTTTTATTAATTCACCTTTCAGTCGCTTAAGGAATGTGTGTGAGACCAATATTTTATGCACTGAACTAAATACTTATTACAAGGGCACTCAAGTAAATAAAACGTACGCCCTGGCATGAAGAAGCTAATTGCTAGGGAGAAGACACACACACACACACACACACACACACACACACACACGCTGAAAGGTGATTTGTTAAAAATAATTTAATGCCAATACAGATATCTAATAATCTCATCTAAAATTCAGATAAAGGATTTAGCCTAGAAAGTTGGTGAAGGGAGTATTGGGACAGAGATGGTGGAAATTCAGGAGGATATTGATTTAGTGATCAAAAGTTATACACTTTGGATACATACAAAGAAAAACCATGGCTGAATTGTCTAGAAAACACTAGTAAGGAAGGGAGAGTGTGAGTAGAATATATAGCCTAATAGATATTATTTCCTTGTACAACATGGGCCATATATTATTTTCAAGGCTTGATATAATTATTTGACTTAAAATTTACAGTATGATTCCATTTTAAAGGTACAAAATTGCAGGCTTAGCAAGATTACATTATCTGTCCTGGGTCACCAAGGTAGAAAGTGGGAAAAACAAGATGGAAATCAGCTATTTCACTCCAAAGCTCCTGCTCTCATTATATTATTACATTATGCTATATGGTTTCCAAACAGTGATAAGTGACAGCTCAAAGTTCAGTTGATGTTGGATTATAGACACCCTTGATGTCAGTGAGTTTAAGCTTCACACTGAGAAAGTGGAATAACGGTACATTATTTTAGTGTAGAAGAATAACAGTGAGGAAAAGCGCATGCGTGCTTATTTGTGTGGGCACACATACACACACAATGCTTGAGAAAGAGGAATTTGACAGTGAGTGTAAAGGGACGAGCCAGAAGGGGAGACTTACAAAGAGTATAAACATTGATTCCTTCAGGTACCTAAGCACAGAGGCTAATATTGTTTTCCACTGTTCCACTCCAGCTTCTCATACTTCTCCAGCTTCACTCACACCCCTGCCTACCTTTGTTCTCTGTCCCCATCCAAGCCAGCCTTCTTCACTATGCTGGGAGAAGCTGTACTTCCTTCCACCAAAGAATATTTGTAGCTACTGTTCTAATTGGTGGAAATGATTTTTCTTTCTTTTTATACCTTAATTCTTGGTCCTCCTTCAGATTTTGGTTTCAATGGAACTTCACTTGGGAAGTATTTCTGGGTGCCCCTGCTTATGTCAAATGCCCTGTTAGAGACTCTTACAACACCCGTTCCCTACAAAACTCTGTCGGAGTTGGAGTTATCTGTTTGCTCATGCGGTTATGTGATTAACAGCTGTTTGCCTCCATTGGAATATGCCCCTCTAGAATAGATGGTGTTTGAGAACCGAGGCCACATCTGTTTTTGTTCATTATTATATTCCCAGAGCCTACCACTCTGCCTGCCATGGAAAACACATTCAACATTTGTTGAACGAGTGAGTGAATGAGTGGATGAATGAATACACATCCTGAAGCAGAAGGATAGCCATGGAAATAAAAAGAGAGGCATGATAAAACAGCTGGCCTAAGAATCCAGTGACTGATTTGGGGTTGAAAATGGGAGAAAGAGAAGCAGGGAGTGCCAAAGCTTAGGCTGTTGTCAGTGATGGCCTTGTGGTTGCTCAAGCCTGGCTATTACAAAAATTAGAGAGCTTGAATTAGTGCATTTGGTATGCCTGCCTTTCTAGGTGAGGGGCCAACTGAAATTGTGAGGCAAGAGGCAAAGAATCAGAAGCAGAAATGCAGGAGAAGTTCAACCTCAAGCTAAACAAGCCCTGAATCTCAGAGTATCTGTCACAAGAGCAGCACCGAGGAGAAGCTAAGCCCCTGCCTGGAAGTGGCCTCAAGTGTGGATCATCAGATTTCTCATGCACTGAAATATCCAGCCGACCTGCCAGCCATCTCAATAATGCCTCTGTGATTTCCTCTGCATTCGAGTAAAGTCTTATTGCTCTTCCTCATCCTAGAGAGATTTCAGAATGTAAACTGCTGATCAGACTGGGAAAAGGACTTTGATGATAGTCTCCAAATTTTGATCAAACGTCACCTTTGTCACAACACTGACACCACACCCACAGCCCAGCTCCCCGCCACCAGGTCCTTTCCTGTATACTATGCACTGTTATGGGCACATTATTCCCTTTTTTTTAAGTGAAACAGACTTTTATATAGCCCTGCCTGCCCTGGAACTCACGATCCTGCCATAGCCTCCCAAATTGCAAGGATTGCAGCTGTGCACCATCATGCTCAGCCACATTATTCCTTTTTGTGTAGGTGCCTTTTTCTTTTCTACACTGTGAGCTCTTCAAGAGCAGGAACTCTGTCAAGTTCATGTAGCTTAGAATCTAGAGCAGAGAGTCTGGAGACAAACTGCCTGGTTTCAAACCCCAGTAATTTCATATACCAACTGTGTAAGCATGAACAATTACTTAATCTCTCTCTGCATTTCAGTTTCCTTCTTTGGCAAATGAAGACAGCAGTAGTACCAACCTACCAGTTACTCACTTATTTATAATCCATTCAGTGGTTATTTATTAAGTGGCCATCATATTCCTGGCCCTGTTCTAGGAGTTAGGAACACAACTGTAACAAAACAGAAAGGGTTCCTCTTGTTTTGTAGTTTATATTGTATAGCAGGAGAAAAGAATTATATATAAACAAATGCATATGACAATTTCAGAGACTTAGAAGTGTGTACTGGGCTCACAAATAGATGTGTATATCTGTTCCCAATTTATTCAGCAGCATCATGTTGGTAGGTTATCAGTGGTGGCGAACTTATGGCACGCATGCTGCAGCAGGCTTTTTCTATCACTGAAAGCTCTAAAAGGTTCACCATCCTGGGTTAAGTCCCTGAATCAGCTATAGAGCAAGTATTTACACCACAGAAATTGGCAAATGCTACAAATCAGCACATGCTTACACATCCCAAACCTGTCTCCCATTAGACCCAAATATTAAGTATGTCTCTCTATGCAAAGATATTCAAAGAGGGTAATTAAAAGATAGTGACTAAGATTTGGGAGCAGGGTGACTGGTTGTCGAGGGATCTCTGAAAAAGTGAAGTTTGTACGGAGACCTGAAATATGTATGAGTAGCCAGAAGTGACAAAGAGGAGTGCTGTAGCCAGAGTGGACTGATTATTCAAAGACTTCGAGGACAGTAAGTCTGGTGTACATTCCAGGGACGATAGCAATGAATGCTGCTGAGGCTGGAACCTGGGGGTGAAGGGCAGAACAAAAAGAGGCAAGGCCAGGACAAGGTCGTGTAGAGCCTCGTATGTCCAAGGAGCCTGCATTATTCCAAGTTTAATGGAAGCTATTGGAAGATTCTTAGTGGGAGATTATCAGAAGGACATCATGTGTACCCAGGACTTAGGAAATGGTCAGTCAAGGTTAGTTATTCCTGCTATGACTTACTTCAGTGTCCCCTCAGCGCATGCACTATCAAACACATAGGTGGTATCCAGATACGGTTTGTTGAGTGATAAATACGTGGTCACGAAGAAGCCCTTTCCTTCTCTCAGCCCTGGCTGCCTCACCAGAAAATTTAATTATTTATGAAAGCGTTCTCTCAGGTCCCTTCTGTTCCCTGAGCTCTCTCACTGCACTGTCCTGGATTGCAGGCTGGTTTTGCTTAAGTTGGCAGAGGTTACCACAGCCCAACAGGCAATATTCTCAAACAAACAGGCAACACCACTTTGGAGTCATCTCACTGCAAAACATGACATTCCTGCCTTGTACAATGACATGAAACATAACAGCCTTCATATTTCTGTTCTCATCTTAAGGGAGGAAAGGGAAGAAAGAGAGAAAAACTAGGCATTCACTAACGAGGCCATAAATATTGATGTCTTCCTCAGGCCTCCCTAGAGCTCTATCATTTTGGCAACTGGCTGATTAATAATAGATTAAACACTTTAGATTTGCTTACTCTAGGACCTGTGACTTTAAATGTATCTGCTGTGAGGGATGTGACTGAGATGGAGATCAACAGATCATACTGACTTCCAACATAAAAATACAGTGGGAAGGGACACAAATTGGGCATGACAACCAATATTTCCACTGCATAATATCTCAAGTGGTGTATGCAAATGTTGTGGTGTCTCTCCAGATGTTAACTTCTCTTCTTAACCCACCCACATGATAAACCAAGTGAGAGGATTAGATTGATATGTGCCATATGTTAGTGTTCTGAGTAAGCAACAGATGAGGAAGGAAGTTTTCCCACTCATATGATGCTGAACTTTATCTAAACACTGGTTAATACCCACAGGAATTTGGGACAACATGGGTGAAACTGGGAGGAAACTGGGATGTATATCTATGACTTTTGGGATAGTCCATCTTGTATGAAAGACATTCATGCCTTTTGGGATGGAGACAAGTGACTGATAAAGATATTCACTGATGCCCCTCTAGGTAACACTGGAGAGGTAAATGGCCCCTTGGAGCAGACATGGTTAACTGGAAATTCTCACTAGATGTTGGCCCACCTAGACCAGGGAGGGCATTTCCGGCTGCAGACACCAAAAGGTAGCTTGGAACATCAGGAAGTATTTTGGGGAAATCATGTTACTTGGCTTTATGGTCTGGAATTATCACTGGGTTTCTGTGTGACCTTCATTTTGTCCCTTCTCTGGGTGTCATTTCCCATCTGTTTGGTGAAGGGATGGAGAGTAGTGTTTCTCAAACAGCATCACCGATGGAGCTCTTTAAGTATGCAGACTCCCATACCCATGTCATGGATTGATGTCTACTTCAGGCCTCCTTAAAGTGCTACTATGTTGGCAACTGGCAGATTAATAATAAACACCTAAGATTTGCTCACTTTAGGATCTGTGACTTGAAATGCATCTGCTCTGAAAGATGTGGCCGAGATGGAGATCAAGAGATTGTGTCATGGGTTGAATTGTGTCCTCCAAAAACAAAGTCTCAGCCCGAGAGTGTGACCTGTTTGGATGTGGGCAGTGGCAAATGCAATTAGTTAGGTTGAGGTAATACAGGAGTGGGTGGACCCTTAGTCCAGTATGACTAATGTCTTCATGAGATGAGAAGACGTGCACACACAGGAAAGGAAAGCGCCACATGATGTCCGAAGCAGAGACTGACATGTGTAAGCCCCCCTTCCCTATAGATGTAACTACTAAATTAGAGCCCGATGAAGAAGGATTCTCATGTACAACTTTTAAAGGGAGAATGGCCCTCCTAACATGTTGGTTTCTGAATTTAATTTTCCAGCACTCTGAGACAATATATTTCCATTGTTTTAAGCCCACTGTTTATGGTACTTTGTTATAGAAGTACCAGGAATCTTTGTTACAGGAATCTAATGTATTCCACTTCTAAACCTATTGCATGAAAAACTCAGAGCAAAGGAGGCCTGGAAGCAGATAGTTATACAAAGTTCCCTGGATAGTTCTGGTGCACACCTTGGTTTATCAACACTGGGTCAAGTGATTTCCCCACTCTGAAATGCTTTGGTTCATACAGATATCTGACTTCAGCTTCAGGCCCTGGAGGTTCATCATGGGGACAATAAATTCAGGAAAGAGATGCTACGGTGATAAGAGAAGAGCCTTTCTTGTAGTAAGTATTCTGTGGCAGAGCATTGGAGTCAGGCTGACAGTGAAAAAGAGAAAGATATTCAAAACGATGCAAAGATAAACAGTTGACCTCTCTGGGGTCATCTTACATCCCAAAACCTGATCTAATTAAAAGGAAAAGTTGATGACAGTTAACAGCTAACAGTAAGTGAGGAATTTTGAGGTTCAAATAAAAGCCATTAACTTCCTCCCTAGAAATATGGTCACACTTTCCTAGGTCTCCAGAGACTCTGATTCTGATCTGCTGACTTTTCAGGGGTCCATGAACCTTTCCCCAAGAACCCTTGGATGTCGCAACTTGCCAAAGCTGCACATGGCCCAAGGGTGCTAACTTAAAAATCTCTAGGGAAAAAACCAGGAACGCAGTGATGGCTGTTCTTATCTGGTGCTACTGTCTCCATCTGTAAAAGAAGTGGCTTTTTCATCCATCCATCGAGTATTCGTTAGTTAATAGGCTGGTTTGATGCTGTAATACATTTGTTCTTCCATGCTGGCGAGTCAGGAGACAAGAGAAGATCCAAGTTTTCATAACACTGATAGTCTAATAAGACCATAAATAGGTAAATAATCAACATGTGATGATAAGACAATGCAAAAGGGAGTGTAGTGCAGATGCATGGGGACAGAGACAAGGAGGGAGGTCAGGGAAGTACTGCCTAAAGAGACTCTGAGTTGAGCTGAGACTTGATGGGAAGGAGCCAGTCATGAGAAATCATGGGGGAAAGTGTTGCAAGTACGTAGGAAGAGTTTTCAGTACATAATCCTTAAAGTAGAAGAAAGTCTGGCATGTTTTGGGCACAGAAAGATGGTCAGTGTGGCTCAGGCCCAGTGAGCAAGGGTAGCTATGTGGAGGGTGAGGTTGGAGAAGTCAGAAAAAGTCAAATCAGTCCTACCATCCAAGTCATGTTGAGCACCTGCATCTTATGAAAAAGTCATGGGAGGGTTTATAAGCAGTAGAATGAGGTGATCTTACTTGTGTATTAAGAAGGAGGAGTAAGTATCTCAGGCTCTTCCAGTGTGACCCTTCCTGAAGGAAAGGGCCTCATATCTTTCCACCTTTGCTGTCAAAGTGTCAATGGAAGTAAACACAGTACTGAACTACTGTGACAAGTGATGTGTCACAGATGTACGGGGAAGCAAAAGGGAGAGGAAGGAGCTCTTTGCATGCCAAATCCGAAGTGAGCTACCATGTAAGGCCCCAGGTTCCCCGTGAAATGCATAAACTACCTTTGTTATTTCTAAAAGATTATTTGTTGAAACATCTTTAGGCAAAACCTATCATAAGATGTCTTTCAAAACTCACACCGAGCTCAGCTGCCACCCTATTAGGGTGTTGACAGGCACAACATCAGAGGCAGAGACATCCAGCAGAGCAGCGCTGCCAAAGTACCAGGAAGCCTCTCAGAATACAGACTGCATGGGAAGTGAAGATGCAGAGGGCCGCGCTCACCCCCTCCATTCTCCTGTCCCCGAATCTGCATTTTGACTCCTGATGCAATGCCATAGCCTGAACTCGCTGCTCTGCAGCCGACTCACCTCTATCTGGAAACGCACCAAAGTACAATATTAATAAGATGTGTTCCGTGCATCCGAGTGGCTCATTACAAAACGCATCTTCTCATTCATCATCCCTTTGGACCCTCCTGTCCAAGGTAGGAGATGGGCTCCATAGGCATTTTTAACCATTTCGCCAACAGAGAAGCTTGGCCCCAGGGCAGCCACTTGGCCAAAGTCTCAAGGCTCACAATTGGCATCAATTTCCTAGGGCAGGATTCATGCTCATTCACTGAACCTGGTTGCCTCGGTGTGACACCAGTTTTCAGGCTCACATTGGGCAAGATATTTATAGGGCTGTCAAATTGTATAGAAGGCCAAAGAAACTCTCTAGCAGCCTAAAGAAAGGGCTGTATGGACCAGCACGCTTGGTCAGGGACTAGCTGTGTGAACTCAGGCCAGTGTGGGAGTTTATTTATCTATAAGGTATGAAAAGTAATAGTTTCTACCTTCTTCAGTTGCTGTGAGGTTCCGTGAAAAAAATACACTTCTATGAATTATAACTTGTGATGATGATGATGATGATGATGTTGGTGATGCAAGGACAGGCATCTAATAAGTCCTTTCCATGTGCTAGCTTCTGTGTCCACTATTTATGTGAGCTTCTTATATCTGGTTTCATGATGCCTATTGCATGACTGGCCTTCAGGATGCATCTACTTTGTGGACTATCAACTTTTTAATGTTGGAGATAATGTCCCAGGGCAGATACAGAAAGCTCTCTGATCGAGATTTTTTTTTTTTTTAGTTATTGGAGGTAGAGGTAGGGGTACGGGAGAAGGAGGCGATCCAGGAAAATTACAGAGGGGTTCTTTCTGTTCCACTGTTATAGAACTTCCATGTTTGGTACAATATATTGTATGGGTTAAAACATAAGAACTTTTTATGTTACAAATAATTAAAATACAATAGCCAAATAGATCTCATGGTGAACTCAGAGAATATTAGAGCTGGTAGGACCTTTGAGATTCACCATGTCTAAATCCTTGAGATGAGAGCACTAGAAGCCCAAGGCAAAGGTACAGCAGCATCAAGGTCAGGTACAAATAAACTCTCAATTACCTTCAATGCTATCCATATACTATGACCGCTCCTCTGGCAATGCATCTCGCTAACTTCTTCCTTGATGTGTGTTATGTCTTTTCTAACCACCTCAGTCCCCAGTTATGCTTGGGGCTGAAAATGAGGATTGCAGGAGCATCAATAGATGTTTGAACAGATGGTGACAAGGTTACCTGCCTAAGTGGTCCTCAGTTTCTCCATGTGTAAAATGGGGGAGAAGGGCCAGACTACATGGATCAAGCATTTCTTACGGTCTCAAAATTCTCCAGTTCTTATTGTTTAATCTGGGGTTCAGGATCCTTGTCTTCTTCTCCAAGGCCCCCATGACTGCTAGAGGGTCTTAACAGCATTGGCACCATACTGGGGTGCCCTGGGATCTGGTTTTGCCTCTTCTATTACTGATTTGTGACCTTGAGGCAAACCACTTATGCGCTTCATGGTCATCTCCCTAAGTAGAGCACTCCCACTCCACTTCTATGTGCGAGTTTGAGCTAAATTAAAACAATAGATGGAGGAAAGTGCTTTGAGAACAGTAGCAAAGGGCTACATATACACCCCCATACATATTACTAATCATTTGTTATTCATATTACTGTCTGTGTCAGTATTACTTTTCATAACTCCTTCCAGGTAATCCGGGAACTATGACTAACGAAGACAAGCTTCCACCTACATCGAAAGAGACCCGGGCAAAGACTCACTGACTTGACTCTTGACGATCACATTCTCTCTCATCATTCCTGTTCCTTAGCGTCTATTAGCACATTTGAACCTGGTTGATGTTTCCTTGGCTAAAAGTAGAATGTAAGTTAGTGCTGTGGAGTAAAGAAACCAATCATATAACTTATCTAAACAAATAAACACAGTATATGGTTTTTATTGAGGTGGGTTTTTAAAATACTTTATGGCTGATCATATTATTTGTCCCATAGAAGTTGCTGAGAAGGAACCAAGGTTTTGGGGGAATTGATAACCACTAATGCATACATCATGCTTCATAGTTTATAAAATATTTTTATATTGTTAGTAAACAATACAATCCAGTATTTATCAAGTTCTGCATGGATCAACACGTTATGATAGACCTGACACTCAACATAATCAGTAGTTTCATTCCTACTTTTAGGTGAACAGAGGGTGGCGTAATGAAGTTGAGTAACTGGACCTAAGTCGAATTCTTAGAGCAGAGATTAGATCACATCCCATTCTACCGATAACCTTCCAGTGGCTTATTATGCACTTTCAATAAAATCCAAACTTCTTTCCATGGTTTGTCAGACTCTGCCTGATCTGATATGTTTTCTGTCTTCTCATCTTAATCTCTCTATCATTCTCTTCCTTGTTGAAAAAGAAAACAAAACAAAACAACAAAACAAACAAAACACACACACAAAAAACAAAACAATAAAACACTCCAACTACCCTGGTTGTTCTTCCATTTCTTTATCAGTGGAAAATTTGTTCTCCCTTGTAGAAAATTCTTCTCCAACTGTTTTGTAGAGCTAGTATCTCCTCAGCTCTTAAGTCTGAGCTTAAATATCACTACCCAGAGAGGGCCTTTATGAGTCCACAATTTAAACAAGTATCTTCAAGTTATTTTCCTTCAGTATCTTGATGTTTTTTGTTCCAAGAACCATTGTCTTACAGTTATTATGTTCATTTAGTAGTTTGTTTATTTTTTCCTTTCTCGCCCTCACAGAACTGAGGCTCATGAAGTCAGATACCTCACTCCTCTTATTCACCACTCTACTCCCAGCGTCTGGCAGAGCCTGGCACAGAGTGGGGAGAACAATATATAATGAATGAATAAGTGAGATTTATGAAGTTGGACTTGGGTCTTGAACCAGGTGTTCTGACTTCTAGTTTTCTGATCTTTCTCTTGCATCTATATGATCTCTCACAACCCAAGCATCGGTACCCTGTCAACCCCATTTCTCAGGATGGAAACAGGCAAGGACTTTCTCTTTCTCAAGTGAAGTAAAGACTCCAAACACAGCACCTTTAATAGAGTGCAGAAGGGGATAGGGTCTTTTACAAGCAGCCTTAGTGGCTGGGGACAGTGCTTTATGGATATTTATCAGATTTTCTATATAACAGAATTATAGCTCATGGCTTAGTGCCCATCCCTGTGTGACAGGCTCCATGGATGTCCAGTGGTAGATGACTGAGGGCACGCCTGCTTTCTGTGACCAGGGATCTCTGCTGAATCTGGGATTATCATGAATGGAAAAAGACAAAATAGGGTAGATACTTAATGCAGCTATCAATCCACACACTGTTCCTTTCTTTCTCATCTAACCAACCATCATCCTTTTATCTATCCATTCAGTATTTATTGAGAACCTGCTATGTGTCAGGTAAATATAGACAACTATTAGCAACCTCTCTAACACTTAAATTCATTTGTATAAAGGACACAACAATCATAACTTAAATTACATGGGCTCACTGTCAAGGCCAAAGGTGACAATATAAATGAAACTCGAATTCCAAAACACACAGAAGGGGTTATGTTTATCTGGTGCAGTTTAACAAGTGAAGAGCAAGGAGGAAGGAACCCTAACATAATTAAAGCCTACACCTGCTCATTTGGGGGGTTACCTGAAACCAACCCTCAATTTTTTTAACCATTAATATATCTTAATAGAAATTTCAATATAAGGAGGAAAAAGACATTTCTGTGATATAATTTATTCCAACAAATAATCCCCATCCCTCCCCAGGGACACAATTTAGGAAATTAAAATAGAACACACTGTTGAAAAAAGGTGTTACAGATTGAAATATTATTTAAAGCAGAAGTACAGAGCCCAAAGCACTAGAACAACTAGAAACCATCCCTGGACATTCACTTAGACTATGGCTTCACTTTACCCTTTCCTGGGACTCACCACCTCTCCCAGGAATCAAAAATCGGTCTGCAAAAGTAGGCAACTAACATTTAAGACCTGATCCAGGATTTCATGGCCCTTCGGCCTGTATGTGGGAGGTGGGTTGGGGACAGCTCTCTAGATAATTCCAATATATTCTTAATCTTACTTTTTAAAAATCTCTCCTCTCCTCTTTTCTCCTTTCTCCTTTTTTCTCTTCTTTCTTTCTCTCTCTCCCTCCTACCCTCCCCCTCTCTCTCCTTCTGTCCCTCTCTCCTTCCCCCTCTCCCTCCCTTGGCTGTCTCTCCCCTTATAGGAACTCAGTGCTTAGCACTACTTGGCTGAGGAAGATGAGGCCCAAGAGACCATTGCAGAATTAAATGGAGTTTCCTTGTGATTTAGAAGCCTGAGATTGTCAGCTAAACTGTTCAATAGAAGAGACAAACTGTGATGGGGGAAAGGGGAAAGGACGAAAGGAAAAAAGAAAAGAAATATATGTATCTATAAGATAGTTAAGATAGTTATACAGCTAGCTTCTCTTAGTTCCTTGAAAAGAATGTTTTGGGCTAATATTGTTTGGACAAGATATCATGTCTATATCTTATACTCTGAATAACTACTATGAAGACAACAATACACAATGTATCGACTGTTGTAGCCCTCCTACTAACCTGTTTTGAAACTTGGTTTCATTGTTATGTTTATCTTTTTTCCCTTTAAAATTAAAAAAATAAATAAATCGACATGAATTCTCCATTTCATTTAAATCAGTGTGTTGTACGAATATGTCTCCCTTTTAATCAGTCAGGCATTCAAGCATTCTTTTTGCATGTTTCCGTCTTTCTCTGTTGATCATTGTTTCAGTGTATTATACAGGTGAAAATATCATGGTCTGTCAAGTCCAAAAGGGATCTTAGAGATTGTCCAGGCCAAGCTCTAGGCTGAGAAATACAAGAAAGATGGGAAGCAGAGGCCAGGCAGGGGGAAGAAATTTGTTCAAGGTCACCCTCCTGGAAGAGTTACAATTCATTTCTTCCCTCTTTTTTACTTTTGCTGCATTTCTCTTCCACTGCTTCTCCTTTACTTTTCCTCAAATACAATCTTTTGTTTCCTATACTTATTTATCCTTTTATTTAACAAATAGGTTATCTATTACCCACTTCAGGGGTTCCTATTACAACAGCATAATTAAATTTTAATTAAACAGAGACCAGGTCACAAGTCTTATATGGAATTATTTCTCTGATGAGCTTTAAGGAGAAATAGACAATACCTTATCCCTCCCTCCCTCCTGTTCTTCACAAATTAGCTATAGAAATTAAGATTCTTAGTATTAAAATTGAAAAGAGATTTACATTTAGCCCTATTATCCTAGAAAAAAATATCAAAAGAAATGAAAAATGAAAACTTGTCTACTTCTCTGAATACCTAAATTCAATTACTGGCCACTGAACATTTTTACATAGCACAGCAGAATATTTGTTATTGTTATTATTAATAATAACAGAGACAACCACAAACTCAGATTTATATGTCAAGTTTACTAAGGCTTTAGGATAAAGTCTTACTTTCTCACATGATAACCATGTCAAGCAGATATCATTATAATAACGTTTCTTGCTAATCAGGTAACTGAGATGCAAAGAGATTAAACAATTTACCCCAAATCAAAGCTACCAAATTAACAGAGCTGGAACTCAATTTGAAGTCTCCTGTTTTCAAACTCCAGGGACTTAATTATCATCATGTTACCTCCCCGCACATCACTTTTTCTTGAATATTTTTATTTTAAGGCATCTTGGTATTTGCTACTTTGGTTAAAAGGAAGGACCTGGGTTTTAGGTCCCTTACCAGCTAGGTGAGTTTCTTATCCCTGAATTCCCTAGCACATCTCTGGGATGCTTCTTTTACAGACTCACAGAAGGCTGGAGTTGGACAGAACTTCAGTCTTGCTAGTTCCTTGCCCAGGATTTCAGGGCCTTTGTCCCATGAAATCACAGTGATAGCAAATGTCATGGTCTCATGTCTTCCCTGTCTCTCTCCCCTATTACTCTTGGAGTATCTTGAGGGCAGAAAGTGTTTCATGTTCATCCTTATATGTTTGGTGCCCAAGAAAGCCTGCCATTTAGGAGGCACTCAAAATGTGTTCATGAAATGAGTAAAGGCTTCAGATCAACACTTGCAGTTGGCATGACAGATGAATTAACTAAAGCCTCGTGTTCAGCTGATAGCAGAGCTAGGACTAGATCCCTCTCCTTCTTCTCAGTGTCTTTCTGTGCATAAGGGTAATGATGCTATTATTACTAATCATAATTACCCTCAACATGTTTCAGATGCTGACTCTATGCCAGGTGCCATGCTAAGTGCTTTCTGAGCATGATCCCCTTTAATCCTCTCAAAATTATAGGAATCAAGTTGTATTTTTATCCCCATTTAGCAAGTGAGAAAATAGATACATATAGTATTGGAATATAAGAAATTAGCTTTAGATTTCTCTTCACCTTGCCAATGTCCTACTGGCAGCTCTCTGCCTCCAATATGTAAAAAGAAAAGCTAGTACTGAAACAGTCCAAAAAGGCTCCTTCCTGTTTGAATAAAGCACACACATTCTTGGTGCCCTCAACAATACACGTCCTGGGCCAGAAAGCACGGAAGAGGAGATGTGCTCATTAGCGGCTAACTTTAGCCCTCTCATGTGTCCTTTATTTGAGCTGTCACTCAATGTGGCCTTATTTTTTCCAGGCCCCTTGTGAGCAGCTCCCGCTGATGCTTATTTGTTTATCTGAAAGGCCAGACTCTCTGGGATGGGCTCATTAAGAAGACATCTCCTTTCACAAGGACTGGGGAGAATGGCAAGGACACGATGTTTTCTAGATGCCTCCCTCTTCCCATGCCAACACCACAAGAGAAGGTACTCGGTCTACAGCCAGCCAAATTCCAAGTCTGCACAAAATGTGCTCTGCTGGAGCCTAGCTTTGAAGACAAAGAAACAGCTTCTTCGAAGCTCTGCCCACCCTCTCAGCTCCACCATGTAATCTTTGCCCAGCCTTTGGATCTCACAAGGATCCTCCTTATTTGGATTTAATCAGTACCATGAAACCATGTCATCAGGAAAATATACGCATCTTCATTGCTGGCCAGGAGGACTGTAGAGATGACCGAGAATAGGCATGTCAATATCGTGGTACTGGTACCAGCCACTCCTTGGTCTCCTATCCATGGCAGACTGCTACCATCAACTGCAGCGTTCTTCCCAGCTGGACTCAGCTGGTGCCTCAGCATCCTTCTCACAAAAGCTCTCTGAGCAGAAGATAAAATTTATCTAAAAGAAAAAGTAACTTTCTCATTCAGAATAAAAGGCATAGGAGGCAGTAGAAGCCTCCTACTTGCAATGGACTCAGTGCTGCCAATCCTGCCACTGCACAGGTCTCAGTGACTCTTCCAGGGTCATTTCACATGAGCAGGTCCTAACACCACAGTCACATTTGTAACTTCTAGAGAGTAGGGGCTGGGCCATTTGCTAATCTGCTGGGTGTTCCTTATTCTGAGCAGTATCTGTGCTGTTGAGTTGACACAAGGACTCCAAGCATGTGGACACACTTGAAATTTCAGAGAGGATTTATAGGAAGCGACTTGGATTAAGAACTCACATGTCATGCAACTATTCTCTGGATGAAATGCATGAAGCCACCACTGAGCAATTTAGAGCATTTCTGGGTGTCTACTGGACACCATCCAAGGATGACTTCTTATGAGAAGTCCAAGGGGCTCTTATGGGAGTTACTTTCTTCCCTACAATGGCAACTTCTCAAATTTGTCTACCAATTTTTCTTTTATAACTTCAAATGGAAGGAGCACGATGGCAAGGATGTCCTCTGGAATCCCAGACCATAATACCAACCAGCTTGTGGGGAGCAAAATAGTAAAATAGTATTTTATCTTGAAAATTTATATGCATTTGGGCTCTACTCCAAAAATATAGCAATGCTTGTTTTAATAAAATATGTCTTCTCCCAATTTTTATGTAAATTTGATAGCTTCAGGAAAAGTGTCGTATTATCCCAGGTTAACCCACATTCATTATGAGAATAAACATGAATTTAGGGCTTTATTATTCCTTAGCCAGGGTCAACAAACTATGGCACATAAGTGAAACTCAGCCCACTACCTGATTTATGGTTTCAACTTTTTAAATCGTTGAAGAAAATTCTAAGGCTACGCAGTGATATGTGAAAACTGGATTAAATTCAAATTTTAATGCTCATCAATGAAGTTTCATTAGATGTTTGTTTGTATATTGTTTGTGGGTGCTTGTAAGCTATAATGACATAGTTAGGTAATTGTGATAGAGACAAAGTATAAAATAATCTTTGGCCATTAACATAAAAAAAAATCCCTCTTTTGCCTTGGCCTCTCATTGGCTATCCCATGAGTACACGTACATCTCCCCATCTTGGAATAAGGCAAGGTGTAATCAGATCTTGAATGGGGACAGCTTTTCCCTTGAAAACTTTTATAGTTGTCACAGGTTGGCAGAGGTTGTTACTGACATCTTACAGTTAGTAGAGTCTAGGGATATCGCTAAACACTCTTCAATGTGTGGAACAGACCCTCACAGAAAAGACTCACCCTGTATAAAACATCAGGAATTCTGAGGTTAAATACTCTTGTGTAATCCATCTGGGGTAAGAACTGGTTCCTCCACCCATCCTTCATTTTTTTCTTCATCTCACTTAAACACAAATGGACTCGATATTAATAAATCTAAAAGTGTTACTCATTTGGGCCTGAGAGGACACTCTAAATATTAATGAAAAAATGAGGAAGACTTCTCTTTCTATTTGACTACAGGGATATTAATACATGATTAATAATTAATTTTTATGAAGCATTTACTTTATGCCAGGTATTAAGCTTAGTATTTATACCCATTGTTTCATTTAGTGATCATTTCAGTCTTTTGAAGGTGTCACAAAATACTGTTATGAACTCTATTTTACAAATGAGGAAACTGAGGCTCAGAAAAGTTAAGTTGCCAAAGCTACATAGTTATAGAGGAGTGGTTATTACTTAGCAGTCTGTTACGGGAAATTTATCTGTTTACAGTATACCATAAACTTCCTAGAATACACAGTGACCCTTTATTTCTCTGATTTTATATGGGCAAGAGAATTTAATTTGTTCATCCTGCAATCTCAGCCAGAAAACAATTGCCATCCCGGAAGCATTGCATTCAGGGCACTGTTCTTGGCACAGATATTCTTTATTGTCAAACAGATTATTTTGTAAACTCAAATGCATTGAGCCATTTTGAAGCTGGTGGGCTAGCAAAACTCTTTGAAGATAGTGTGATCTGTGTTCTTGAGACTTCTTGTAGGCCACACAAGAGCCTGTTGACTTGCTGAGATGTGAAAGTCAATTTAACCTCTGAGTAGGTTTCTTTTTTCTCTCCCAGATATAATCAGAATTGAACAACCAAAGACATAACTTTGGAGAGAAAGTAGATAAGAATTTGTTAGAGTTTAGATCTTGGGTGTCCCCCAAAGGTCCACATGGAAAAGGCTTGGTTCCCAGGGTGGCACTATCAGGAAGTGGTGGAGCCTTCAGGAAAGTGTTTGGGTCATTGGAGCAGCACCTTGAAGGACCCAGTCCCTTCCTCTTTCTCTCTTTTTTGCTTTTTGGCCATGAGGTTTTGCTCTACCACATGCTCCCATCATGATGTGCTGTCTTGCCACAGGCCTAAGAGCAACAGGGCCAAATAATATGGACTGCCCCTCCACAAACTGTAAGCCAAAATACCCCAGATAAGTTGATTGTTTCAGGTATTTGTTATAGTGATGGAAAGGTGACTAACAGTATTGGAAGCAATAAATCTCAGTGACAGAGGCTATTGCTCTCAATTTTCACAAACCCAGTTTGGAACAGAAGTAACAAACACATTTCTTTTCATTGAATCACTATGGACTATCGAATAGGTCATTTCAGTGATAGATAAGAGTGTGGGCTTAAGGAATATACTATCTGAGTTTAAATCTCAATTTTGCCTCTCTTTAATTACTGGTGAAGCTACCTTGAGACTATTAGCCAAATATTAGCCCAAGAATCACAAGACCTAAACTATAGTTACAGTGCTGTAACTTGTTTGTGAATGTGAGCAAGTTGTACCACTCCTCTGGGCTTTGGTTTCTCCAATTCTAAATAAGAATGATGGCCTCTTCTCTTTTTGCCATCTGAGGTTTATGATGAGATTCAAAAAGCTAACATATGACCTATAATAGGTTGTGAGTAGAAATGCCTACTCACAAAATATTTGCAATTTAATGCCCAGGAATAGGAAAACTAAACCATATTTGAAAAAACAAAACAAAACAAAAAAAAAAACAAAAAAACAAAAAACAACTCACTGTGCAAAATGATCCCCAAATGCTATGTCCACAGTGGTAAGAAGGACATACTAAGAAAACATCAATATGTGGTAAATACACAATGGATGTCAATGTCACCAGCATTTTGTATCTGGGACAACCAAGGGTCAGATGGAGTAGATCAACTGGGGCTCCATGCCTGAGTGCCCGTGGAATACAGTGGCTCTTAAAATAAGGATTCACAGCTTTTATTTGGCCTGAAATTCTGGACTGCATCCAGTGCCAACTACCTAGCTGATCTGAGGCTGCCTACCCATAGCTGGATTTATAAACTATGCTATTTACATAATTGCTGAACTGTAGCATAAACCCTTAAAAGAAATAAATTAATAGGAATGATGTGCTTGTGGATCGGAGCATTACTCCACGATTTCATCAGATTCAGAAGCAAAATATTTACTGACTCCCTGCTATGTGCTTAATGCCTTATCAGGTGCTAGAGATGAAAGGATAATGATGTAGCCACTGTTGTCCATGAATGTATGATCTGGTCCTGAAGACCCATGCTTGTACCTGAAGTTATAATGCTGCAAAACAAAATGCCGGTACAGGCAACAGGTACTATCAGACATCAGGACTGAGGAAGAAACTGGGTGGATCTGACATTCATGATGGCAGTAGGATTTCAGCAGAGCCTTGAGGGCAGTGGAAGGATGGGAAAGGGCACTCCAGGGTGTGAACAAAGGTATGGACATAAAAGCATACACAGAGCGCATTCTCTGGGAAAAGAGTTTTGGGAATTAAATGCAGCCTTTCAAAGTCAAAGCTGGGAATGTGAATCTTACTTTGAAGGTAAGAAAAAAGCCAAAGAAGGTTTGAGAGTCAGAGAGCTTTAGGCAAATGGAAGAGCCTGGGGGGCAGGGGTGATAAATTTTCATGAGGTTGTAATAGTTCAGGCACAGATTAGTGAAAGTAAAGAAAAGGTATTTGTTCTAGAAATGGAAAAGAAGTGATCAGTGATGTTATTAGTGAAGACTCCTTAGGACTTTGTGAGTAAAGACTTAAAATGGTAAACAAAGAATAAAGGAACAAAGATGGTACTATAATAAGATCTTAATGATGACAACGTTGCTAGTGTTCTCACTTATAAAAATCCCTCAAAAACCACCTGAGTCACTCAACTGTTTCTGATAATATTTTGATAAACTAGATCAGCGATTCTTAAGCTTTAACATGTGTACAAACTACCTGAGGGCTTTGTTGAAATGCAAATCTTAATTCAGTGGGTTTGAGATAAGGCCTGAGATTCTGCATTTCTCACAAATTCCTTGGTGATGCTCCTATTGCTGGCCATTTTACCAGAGTTAGATTAACCTTTTAGTAGAGTTTCTCTTCTTTGATTTTCATGCCAAATGTCAACAACTATAAGAGAAATTCTTAAACAAGATGGACTCAGGAAAAGGTCAGTGATATGAATGGCCATCTGAAATCCTCACAGGTGAAAGATGTAGACTGTTCTATCTCCTTTGTTTAATGGGATGACCACTGGCCTAGGAGTTTAGCATTAGTCCTAGCTCTATCACTATCTGATTATGGATCCCTGAGCAAAATACAAATGAAGATATGGACCAAGAAACCAAATCTTGCTTAATTCCTAAATCTGAGAGTATCTATTCATTCCTAACTCTCTGGCTTCCAATTATATTTGGAATAAATTCCAAATTCCTTTACTGTCTACTAGGTTCTTCATAATCTGACTCATGCCTACCTGTCTGGTTTCATCCTTGAGCAATCTCTCCTTTACTATATTCCAACTAAAAAAAATGGCTTCTATTTTTGAAATGCATGAAGCATATCCTCACCTCACTTTTGCCCTTGATTTATTATCTGTCTTGAATGCTTTTACCCATAGCTTCCTATTAAATGGATTCCTTCTCCAGGACTTCACTGAAAGATGTTTTCTCTACTCAGAGACGACCTCCTCGACCATCAAATTCCAGGGGTTCTCAATTAGGATAATTTTGATCCCAGGGAACATCTGGCAAAGGCTGAAGTTATTGTTGAAGTTGGGGAGGGAAGTTATGCTGCCATCTAGTAGGTACAGGTCAGGAATGCTGCTAAATATCCCACGGTACCAGCAAAGCCACCAACAACAGAGAAATATCTGACCTGAGATTCCAGTAGTGCCCTTCTATCTGAGGTTGCTTTCTCTACCTCAGACATTTGCCCTGTAAACTGTTTCTACTTCATTATCTCACTTCATTTTCTTAAACATATTTACCATGGTCTACCATTCTTTGATATATTTATTTAGTTGCCATCGCTCTCTCTTTAATGGAATATTCATTTCATGAGAGCAAGGACACTATTCTGTCTTATTCACTGATGTATCCCCAGTGCCCATGGAAGTTCCTAAGGTATAATAGACAATGAATGAATGAAGGAAGGAAGGAAGGAAGGAAGGAAGGTAGGAAGGAAGGAAGAAAGGAATACAGAAGTATCAACTGAACATAAAATGAAACAAATGAATCCACTAAACAACCAAAGAAGATCAAAATTAAAAACTGTGCTGCAAATGATACCATCAAGAATGTTAAAAAGACAACCCACAGAATAAAAAAATGTTCAAATATATATCTGGTAAGGGACTGGTACATAGAATATATAATGGATCCTTAAAATTCAGCAATAAAAAGACCAAAAATGGGCAAGCAATTTGCTGCCATTTATCCAATGTAGAGATACAAAAAGTCAATTAAAAAGAAGTGCAACACTATTAGTCATTAGAAAAATGCAAATCAAAATCATAATCCCAAAGATATACCACTTTATAACAAGTATAATGATTATAGTAAAAAAAGACAATAGCGTATGTTGGTGAATATGTGGAGAAAATGAAACCCTCTGAATTACTTGGGATATAAAATGGTGCAACCACATTGAAAAATAATTTGGTAGTTCTTCAAAAAGTTAAACATAGAGTTAATGTGTAACAGCAATTCTACTACTAGCTATATAAACAATAAACTGGAAATCGTATATGACAATTTGTACAAGAATATTCATGGCAGTACTAGTTATAATAGCTAAACGGTGGAAACAACACAAATATCTATCAACTGCTGAATGGATAAACGAAATGTGGTATATCCACACAATGAACATTATTTGGATGAGGTTATTTGAACATTAAGAACAAAGTACTGACACATGTTGCAACATGAACAAATCTTGAAAACATTATGCTAAATGAAAAAGGCAGTCACAAAAGACAACATATTGTATGACACCATTGTGTCCAGAATAGTAAATCTGTGGGGACATAGGGTACACAAGTGGTTGCTGGAGTTGGAAATAGTGAGATGGTGGTGGGAGGAGGTCGTGAATGGGTTTCCTTTGGTGGAGAAAGAAATATTCTTAAATTAGATTATAGTGATGAATGTGTATATCTTGACTATACTGAAAGACATTGTATTGAACTCTTTAAATGGATGAATGATACCGATTGTGACAAATGTCATTAAAGCTTTTAAAAGAAAGAAGGTGACTACAGAAATTGAGAAAATTTTTGTTTTTATTTAAAAGGAACGCTTTTGCCATTGTACTTTTTTTTTGGAAGAGATTTGATTTGCTTAGAAATATAGATCTATTGAAGTACTTTTTCTTATTTATTGTAGTTTTTGTTTGGGAATGGCTTTGAAAGAATAATGAAATGAGAGATCAAAGGCAAGCCAGGCAGGAAAAAAATGTAAGTTAGATAGTGTGTGACAAGAATACTCGAACAAGTCATTCAAAAGGCTTTCTGATAGGACCATAGATTCTGGGTAGGACTACCATAGATGTGCTCCCTGAAACTAAAATATATGAATGTCTGGGAACGAATAATAGCTTTACATCTTTTTTTTTTTTTTTTGAAGGAGGTGCTGTGGAGTGAACCCAGGACCTCATGTATGCTAAGCATGTGCTCCAGCACTGAGCTACAACCCAGCTCCATGACTTCACATATCTAAAAGTAACCCTTCTCATAGTGGTTTGTACATGTGCAGCTGGGAAATTTCCATACTCTCTGAGTTCTGATTTGGAGGGGAAAATTATGAAAACGTTCACATTCGGTTTATTGAGTTGTGAGAATCCAATGATTATGCTTACAAAAATGTTTGGGCCAAAGAGGTGCTCAGGTAATGTCAGTTTGGCAGTAATGGTAAACCGAGAACGGAGAAGGGTATTTTCTGGATAATTTATCATTAAGTGACAACTTTCTGATATTCATTTTCACACAGAGATTTGCCAAAATGGAAGGAGGGGAGGGTGCTGCAACTTTTTAATCTGCTATTTTCATGAAGTAGTGTTAGAGAAACATGGCCACCTTTGGTCTCTTTCTCTCCTCCTTCTCTCCCTCCCTCCCTCTCAGCATCCTAACCACCTATCTTCTATTATTGATATAACTTTCCAAAAGGAATCATGATATCATGGTCTTCCGTATCTTTAGCCATGCTGATCCTTGAAACCCGGTCACATGCAAGCTCAGGCTACAAGGATAGGCTGACTGTCAGAGCTGCGGCTGCGGCTGCCAGTTCCAGCAAAGCCCCAGGAGAGCAAATGAGTTCTCAGATGATTTTAACCTTCATTTTTCAAGTCTTCCAGCTAAGATCTGAGACACTCTGGGGCCGAGATAAGCCATTTCCTCTGTGCTCTCTATGAATTCTTGGTCCACAGAACGAACCATAAGAGACATAAATAATTATTGTTGTAAGCCACCAAGTTTTGGAGTAATTTGTCAGCAGTAAGTAACTGCTGACACACACTATCTGCTAATTTCAATCCCCAAATTCTTGGTCACTATTCGGTGATGGCAAAAACAAACAAATAAAAACAACTTGTCAGAATTTGGCTTCCCAGGCTGATTTCCCTATGAGGAAAGCTGCATTGTCTGAAGATTCCAGGGTCCAGCCAATATGACTGAATATTTGCAAATGTTAAAATGCTGCTGCTGTGATAATTGTAGCATTCAGGGTTCAAGTGCTATTATATAGGTGCTGTGAGCCAAATCACCTTTGAATTATTGTCAGGGCTGGGACTTTAGACCCATCTAATGCAAGGATGCTGAATTTTGCAGAGTTCACACCTTGACCGTGGCGTATCTTTCAAGCAGTCATGATTTACATAGTGCAACAAAACAGCCCGTCAATTTAATTGTTCAAATCTCAATAGCAATGTCCGTTTCTTTCTGTAAAACCAATGAATGAGGCATGCTTCAAATATTAAATCTCAATAATTAACACTTACTGTCCTCAATAATGCTATTTTTAATTTACTACATTTTCCCCTCTGCAAGTCAAGACAGTAAGGGAAAGAGACTGATTTGAGATGAAAGGTTCTTTTTGTAGTCCAAGCATTTTGTTCCTCCTGAAGGGGAGAAGAAGGACAGAAAGGGGGGTGTTTGACAATGGACTTCTTTGATGCTGTGCTCCTTCTTTGAGATTGACTGACTGTATATTCCAGAGAAAAGAGAACTTTTTTGATCTGCTTCACAACCAATATAATACATATTTGATGGAAAGAGTAGATTGGCAGTGGGAGGTGGAAGCAGCAGAGAATAATGAGAAGTTATAGTTTTGTATTATTTTATTTTTTCCCCAAACTCTTCAAGGCCTCTGAGCCATAGACTAATCTGAATTCTTCCTTCTACCTCCCCTCCCTCACTTTCCTTTCTATATGAAAAAGAAAGTCTTGCAAGAGGAAAGAAAATAAAAAATAAAAAAGACAAAGAAAAGAAAAAGAAACACAAGCTGCCCCTCAGTGGTTGGAGGACAAACCAATTGGTATCTTTCCCAACTCTGAAGGCTAAGCTCCTTTTATTCACCTGACAATTAGAGCATGAAGCTCCGGGGCTAGAAAATCATCTCTCAGAGGGCACAAAGCCAAATGCTCCCTCTGTGACTGACATGAGAGGGAAAAGCAAAGCTCCACTTTTAGGAGTAAATATAAAAGAAAAAGCAAGTAGGATTCCAAATGATTAAATTGTATGTACTTTCATGAAGCACTTTCTAATTGTTGGTTTCTGAGACAGGGTCTTGCTGTGTAGTCACAGCTTGTGAGGATTTTCCTGCCTCAGTTTTCCAAATGCTGGGATTACGGCTGTGCCCCACCACACCTGGATAAAGCAATCTTTTCTGATGAAGTGTAAGTGGAGAAGTGTGTAAGTCATGACACTGGAGAAAGGAAAAGCCCCGTACTCAAGTCCCAGTACATGTGTTACTAACCATGAGAACTTGGGATTTCTTCATCCTATCCCCCACCTCAGTTGCCTCAGAAGTCAAAAGGTGACTGGAAAAGTACTCACTCACTCACTCACTCATGCATGCATTCATGGGTTGAGTATGCACAAATCAAGCAATTGGCTACCACACAAGTTTTTGCCTTCAATAAGCTCACGAGTCAAAATATTTCCCTCATCTAATCACAAGATTTTTTTCTGAGAATTCCGTGAAGTTCAAATGCACTCATGAATTTCACATGAATAAAGCAAAGCAAGGGCTATTAGACTGGTTGAGGATGTACCTGGCAAAACCTGTTAAGTCCTGGGCATTTCATGAAGTTGACTTAGAGGTACACAGATTCTTCCTTCTCGTCAAAGTCAAAACAAGTCTTGCCGATTGGGCACCGTACTGTGTTAGATCAGGTTTGTTATAAACCGGTCCTTCTAAGGCCTTTTGTCCTGCAACTTCCTCACACTCCTAGCCCTCATGAGTGTAAGTGGCCTGCTCAACCCTCCTAGGGGTATAATTTTGTTCATGTCACTGCCCTGCTCAAGAATATTCAGTATTTCCCTTCTTCCTGTAAGTTAAGCCTACACTCAATTTGGTTTTTAAAACTTTCACCCCAAGGCGTGTTTCTACTTTCATCTCCATTGCAGTACATATCAGTGAGCCAAAATGATGTATTCACCACTGTCATCACTTGTGTTCTCCTTTCTCTTTGCTTTCACCCAGTTGTTTCTTCTATTTAATGCCACTTTGATTCCAACCCCAACCAACACAGACATTTCATATTCTCCTTTCAATCATCCTCACACAGTCCTCACCATCCTCCTGGTAAAAGTGATTGCCCCCTCCTTTGAGCCACCATGGCGCTCTCTCTCTCTCTCTTTCTCTTTCTCTTTCTGTCTTTCTTAGTAAATAATGGTGCTGATGATAAAGAGAAAATAATAGCTGCTAGACTATTTTGAGATTTAGTGTTCCAGGCATCATGATAAGCACTTTGCATGAATTAACTCTTCAATTCTTGTAATAATAGCAAAGTAATGGCTTTATCCCATTCCACAGAGGGAACTGAAACTTAATAAAGTTAAGTAATGATCTTGAGTTTCCACTTGGCTTCTGGCAACTGTATGGATAGACTTTAGCATCACAGACACTTGAGTTGTAGGCCAGGCTGCATGAGATGCCAGTTTCATGAACCTGGGCAAGTGACTGACTCAGTATCCTCCTGTTTTCTTATTTGTAAGATAGTATTTCATTTGTTATAATGATAATGTGAGGTAACAGATACAGAATTCTGAGCAAGACGCTGGGCACAGAGAAGGTATTAGAGAGATGGTCATTATCATGACCCCCAACTAGAAAAGCTGCTTAGGGTCCGTGATCTGATGTCTTGGGCAGAATCTCGATCCCTTCTTCATCTGTTTAGTAAATGACAGCTGAATAAATCAAGGCCACCTGAGGGATCCTTTACTGCTCTAGGGCTGTCCTGTGTGTCATGAAGAAACCTATGCGATGAGACGAAGTAGTTACATAAATGTAGATGCCAATCCTCCACACATACACCCTAAAAAATTCTTGTCCTTGACCTCTGACCTCCCGTCTTAATTTGCTGGAGAAGGTACAGCCTCAAATGTGGCTTTATTACTCTGTCTTTTATCTGCGTACAAGTCTTTATTGTTCTCCTTTGCTGGCTTAAATACTCTCAACAGGACTTCTTCAAAACTCCACTTAGTATTGCAAAATTGTCCAGGTAAATGTTGGAAAACTTCAAAACTGAACATCCATAGCGTATGCCCAAAGTTTCTATGGACTCTCCCGAAAGTACCAGTTCAGAGCAGAGCCACTGGAAGCCGCTGCAGTGTGCAGCAGAGAGCCCAGTGTCAACCAGCTTCCCCAACTATTGCATGCCCATCCCTGTGTGGGCAACGATGAGTCCCTGAGAAATTATCTAGTAGGAAATGTTGGACTTAGTCCACACCCTAGTGCTCTAGCAGGCAGTGATGATACCATTAAAAAGTCAATGTGAGGTTTCAGTTGAAATAACCCAGCAGAGCTCGTGTCACACTGTTTGTACATCCTTTATTTCCTGACCACACAGTAAGATCTGACAGTGCAGGGAGGCAGGAAGGGTCAAAAACGTGGACTCTGGAGATGAACTGCAGTGGATTTTCCCCAGCTTTGCCATTTCCTAGTCATGTGAACTTCAACAAAGCACTTAAGCCCCTGCACCTTGGTTTCCTCAGCTTCAAAATAATGATGGCAATCGTCTGTATTTCATGGGGCTGTGTACAGACAAATCCAGTAAGTACATTAGAAATAGTTCAGATCGATACAGATCGGTGATTATTAATATCTTGTTTCATCTACTGAACAAACATGTATGAAAGCTACATGTCAGGCACCAGCCATATACATGTGAATGAACCCAAGCCTCTACCTTCATGGAGTTTACAGGCTTGGGAGACAGACAAAGATTAATCTAATATTCATACAAACAAATGTTATTTTTCTACTGTGATAGTGTTGCAAAGTAGAGGAAATGGCGCTATCAGAATGCACAACACAGGCAGGGAGGGCTCCCTGAGGAAGTGCTGTATGAGCGGAGAGCAGGGCAATAAGTAAGCATGAACTGGCGGTGGTTGGGTTGGTAGTTGTAGCATTTGACATAAAGTAAACTTTTGCAGCATAAGGGCCAATAGAGATAACAGGGTATGTCAAAACAATTAAACATAGATGGGTAGGGTGATAGTGCAAAGAACAGGGAGGAAGTAGGGGGTGGAAAGGTAGGGAAAGTCCCGACTGTTTCAAGTCTTATTTTGTAAAGGCTTTGGGTCTTTATCCTCAAAACATTAGAAAGCTGCTCAGTATTTTAAATAAAAAAGGTTGACGTGATTTGCCCAAGTGGGGTGTGATTCTGTTACCAAAACAGGACTGGAAATCTAGTGCCCCGTTCTAGTTTGCCATGTCTTGATAAACATCATTCCTGACATGCCTCCTCCTAGTTGGAGAAAAAGAAGCAAATGACAACAACAAGAGCCATGGCTGGAGGGCTTCATGCACAGCAGGAAATAGGGCAGGCCTGAGTGAAGGGTCCTTGTAGGGCCAAGATCAGTGTCTGAGCCAAAGCTCCAGTGGAGAGGAAACTTGTGTTTTGTTGCCTGGGAAACACAGGATGGAGCGATGGAGCGCAGCCATCATACTGGTTACCAATGGGGTAGACAAGATCCTGGAAAGGGAAAGAAGACTGGCAGTGTTACACAGTGAAACACTAGACTATGGTGAGAAAGCAGCTCAGTCCTAATACAATAGCTATTTACTAAGCCAGGGTGCCTCTCAATTTGAAAAGCCAGGCCATTGAGCTTAAGGGACCCAACACAAATCAGAGGAAGCAGCAACAAGATCAGTGGATCTTAACCTTTTGTGAGCCTTGGGCCATTTTGGGAATCCCACAAAACTATCATCCTAGAAAAAATGCACATGTATGCACCAAATCTACATCAGCTCACTCCCTACAATACCTACACAAGAGAAATGAAGGAATATGTTCACAGAAAATCTATACATGAATATTTTTAACAGCTTCATTCATAATTGCCCCAAATTTCATACAACGGAAATGTTCATCAGCTGGGGAATGGATAAACGCATTAGGGTTCACCCATACAATGGAATATTTACTCAGCAGTAAAAAGAAACAAACTACTAATCTGCATGCCATTGCGAATGGATTTCAAAATGAATCTGGATAAAACAAGCTGGATTGAAAATGCTACATCCTGTATGACTTCACTTACATGACATTCTGGGAAAGGCCAAATAATAGAGAAAACTGATCACAGGTTGTTAGAAGCTGGAGTTGGGACAAGAGAATTCCTTGTAAATGTGCATAATTTTGGCTTAACTAAAATATTCCATATCTTGATTGTGGTGATAGTTACATGATTTTATACAGTCAAAATTCATAGATCTGTATATTAAGAGTGAAACTTACTGTATGTAAATTATACTAAAATAAGTAAAAATTTAAAGATATTCTGTATAGGGTGACTGAGACTTCATGAACCAATCTTCAGACTTTAGGTAAAGAACTTCTGCTCTAGAGTTAACTAAGTTTAAAAGTAGAAAAACCTCCTAGAACACCCAGGCCATCTTTCTTATTTCAAAAATAGAAAAACTGGAGACCAAGACAACACATGCTGCCTCCAAGATCACATCTCTTACTAGTGACATCCATTCTTGGCAACAAACACTAGTTGCACACTTACTGCATTCTAGGTATTATTCTTGGTGTTGAAGGTGTCTGAGCTTAAAAAATAAAAAGACTTACAGCCTTGGAGATCTGGAATTTTAACTCAAGTCTTTGTCTCTATAGTGTATTTCCAATAGATTACAAAGGCTCCAGGGAATGTTTAGTTTTGGGACCTTGTGGAAACACTGGACTGGGAGTGGGGAGAACTGTCCCGAACTGGAGGAGCAGTGGGGAAGAGTGACCTTTTCAGGTAACAAATGGTCTCTGAGCCCTCCTTTCTTGTCCACAAGTTGATGAGAAAATAGTTGAACCTAAACTTCAATGTCAACTCCCACACTGTACAAAGATCGAGACTAAACTGGGTGTGCTGGTGGGCCTGTAATCCCAGCTACCTGGGAAGCTGAGGCTTGAGGATCATGAGCCCGAGGGCTGCTTGGGCAACACAGTAAGACCCTGTCTCAGAAAAACAATAACAAGAACAAAGATCAAGAGTAACCCCTGAGGTATGGTCTTGTTCAACTATTAAAAGCCCTGAAAACTAGGAGCTATGACAAAGGCTCACACAGGAGATGTGCAACTTGTGTCACTGGACAGATCCCTGAATAGCTTTAAGCCTCAGGTTCTTCACGTAAAATGGGGAAAGCAATGATACCTACACCTACCAAGGTTGGTGTGAGGGTTAAACGGGATAATGCATGTGCCCAGCACACTGTATTTCCTTTTTTATTTTTTTGTGGGTACCGGGGGTCGACCTCAGGGCCTCGCGCGCCAGCAGGTGCCCGTGCCGCTGAGCGATATCACCGGCCCTTTTTTCGTATGTGGGTTCCGGGAGTCGAACTCGGGCCCTCGCGCTTGCCAGGCAGGCGCTTACGCCGCTGAGCCATCTCATCGGCCCCACACTGTAATTTCTTAATTAATGGCAGTTCCTGCTGCTTGAAATGCCACCATCATCAATATTATCATTCCAGCTTCTATATTCACTTTGTATATATCTCTTCTCTATCAAAAAGGCCAAGTTGTAACTTTGTTGTCAGCTAGGGCAGTTTCAGCCTCTTTCCCTTTGGATCAAATGATCTGACATTCAGCCGGGGAAGAGTTGTCAAGCTGAAGTGTACACCTGAGTCCCCTGTAGCAGTCCATCAGATGGGCAGAAACTACAGCCCACACAGATCAATTCAGATGCACTGAAGCCTCCAAGATCAGTCTCTGCATCTGGACACCAATCGATTGCTTCCTGCCCTGGGCTTCCCATGGCAACGTTCTTGTGCCCAGCTGCTCTCTTCTGTGATGTCCTCCTTTGCCTCCGCATTGCAGTGGTGAGCTTCAGCGGAGTGGCACAGGGAGGGGTAGATGCCTTCTGGGGGAGGGGCTGTTACAACAACATATCATGCAGTATTTCTCCAGTGCAGCTGAAGCAGGGCTAACATATCCGTAATTAAGACATTACGAGTTGTAAAAACTTTGTGTATAGCTATTATTTTTAAAGTACTTATTTTCAAAAGTAATGTGCCTCAAATTTCTCTTTATTTCTGTACAAAAATTTGCTCCCTGCATTTAGTGACACTCAATATAAGGGCATCCTCCAAGTATATCAGAATCCAGTATGGGACAGAAGGGGAAGCTTGTATGTTAATGCAATGATTTGATTTTTAGAAGTTGCTGAACACTGCTGTAGTGAGATCTCAATAGCTAAATCCAGAAATTTTGACCATTTCATGTTTTCCTATAGTATGCACATTAGGACAGATTCCAGGATGCCCTGTGCTGAAGAAATGGTAAGATCACTGAGAAATGGCAGTTCCAAGATGCATGTCCTGGTAGCAAAAGCGATCCTGCATGATCCCTGTCGTAATTCAACAAAGAGGTTCCTACTGAAGTCAAATGTCTGGCACAGTCCTGGTGTCCACTGATTCCTAGGCTGCAGTGGTTGGTTCAGAAGAAAATGGCCACTCTCTTGGACAGAGAAGGAAGGACATTTACCTGTATGCCATATTTCTCTCTGCCTGGCCATCTATATGCATTAAAATCACTCAGATGAGTTTTCCTAAAAATGCCACATCCTGGGTCCCACCCCTACTGGCTTAGAAACTTTGGAAGTAGAGTCTGGAAATATACATTAACTAAAATCTCAAAAGATTCTCTCACATGCTGTCCTTTGATAATACTTGGAGAAAGACAGACCTAGCAGAATGAATTCACTGTGGTGAATTTTTCAGCTCAGAGAAACAGCCAGCCTGAAAAGAAACTTCTGTCCTCGGGAAATGTTTCTTCATCAACCCTCCAATTTCAGTCCTCAAATTAAAAAACCTGTTGAGAGAGTTCCTTCCTCAGACCGCTCATCTAACTGGTCATTTAGACCTGGCTTACTGCTTCGTTCTCACCTGGAACAAGAGGCTGCTGCATGACTTTAAACTCAATCAAACAAAAAACCTCTCTGGGTTTTGGACCTTGTATAAAGATAGATGGAACTATTTTTCTCAGTGTATCAGCTCTTCTGATTTATAGTTATGTGATTTTGATGGACAGGACAGAGAGGAAGGGGACATAAAAAGAATTAAGATGTGTTAAGTGCTTGTACCAACCCCCCATGTGAATGCAATCATTATGCATTGCAAACATGTACTAAAAAAATATGTGATTTTGAGCCATAGCTGGGGGAGGGGGGTAAAGATCTGTTTTGTAATCCACACCCCACTCAATGCCACTAAAGACTAAAGATGGGAATCTTACGGGTAGAGTGCTGTTACAATAACGTTCCATTGGCTGAAGTCCTACCCCTTTCTCTGTTAGCTAAGAAGATATACTGTAATATAAATAAATGAGAGGGATTTAAAAATTTTCTTATAAAAATATCCACTCGATACTGCGGCCATTTGTTTTTTTTTTTTTTTTTTTTTTTTTTTTTTTTGTGGGTACCAGGGGGTCGACCTCAGGACCTCGCGCGCCAGCAGGCGCCCGTGCCGCTGAGCGATATCACCGGCCCCTTTTTCGTATGTGGGTTCCGGGAGTCGAACTCGGGCCCTCACGCTTGCAAGGCAGGCGCTTACGCCGCTGAGCCATCTCACCGGCCCTGTTTTTTAAAGTAATTTTTAAAAATGAACACATAATTTTTTCTAAGCTTAGACATTTAATAGGGAAAGCATTACTCTACACCCATTTATTTATTTTTTTTATTTTTTTATTTTTTTTGTGGGTACCGGGGGGGGTTGACCTCAGGACCTCGCGCGCCAACAGGCGCCCATGCCACTGAGCGATATCACCAGCCCCTTTTTCATATGTGGGATCCGGGAGTCGAACTCGGGCCCTCGCGCTTGCAAGGCAGGCGCTTATGCCGCTGAGCCATCTCACCGGCCCCGACTCTACACCCATTTAAACCTATGCACCAGACGAGACCAAAAAATCTTGAAGACTTTGTAATGGGAAATGTGGGAGAAGCAGTATTAGCTTTGTAAGAAATGCAGAACCCTGGGCTTCTGCTGAATCAGAACCTGCCATTTAACAAGATTCCCAAGTAATTCATATGCACAATAAATTTTAAGGAGATCTCTTCCAAGGTCTTGCTTCTCAAATGTGTCTATATTGGAATCATCTAAGAAAAAATACTCATGGGTGGATCCATTGCAGAGATTCTTATTTAATTGGCACTGGGTACAGTCTGGGCACAGGGCTTTGCAGAAGCTGCCAGGTTAATTTTGATATACAGCAATATTTGAAGTCCCCGATCTAAGAAACCTCTCCAGCTCCTAATCTCTGTAGGTCTGTGAACTTGTCAAGAAAATCAGAAATAGGTTACTAATGCAAACACTTAAGTGGCCAAGCAGGCAGCATAGCGGAGCAACCCCAGCAGGTGTGTGCAGCGCCAGCGGAGAGCATGAACTCTGTATGACGGAGGTGACCGGCGCTTAGTTCCTTCAGCTCTGCCCTTAACGGGAATTCAGGGAAGCCAAATCTTCTGATTTTCATGAAGTTAAAAACCGAAATTTTTATGTAAATTGTTACTATTTTTTGTAATGCTGATCACAGACTCAATTTTCTTTTCTTTTTAAAAAAACTTATGTTACGTAGTCTGGCTATGGTCCATGGACAGTAGTTTGGGATCTCTGCCAGAGAGAAAATAGACACAGGACGATCTGGACGCAGAGTTCAAGCCTCGCCCTCAAAGCTCTGGCAAGCAATTAGGAAGGGGCGATTCTCCTGAAAAGAGCGAACGACTGCTTCGGTGAGATGAGGTGGGCTCTCTCTGCCCTGTTGCCTGAAGGAATTAAGATGACGCTGTTCTTCCTCTTTCAAAAAGGAAACACACATTTTAATACCTATCATGATCACAGGAAGGCACGACAGGGTCCTGGAAAACATAGCTCCTCGAAGACATTTTGAAAAGAGTATGCAAAGAATACAGGACAGCATGAAAAACTAGGGCTACGGAGGGGGATAGGGTGCAGGAGGAAGCCGGCAGTGGAAGCACGGTGTTTGGCTGTCATCTGTAAGAGACGACAGTGTCCTGTGGGTCAGTACTGGAGCCCTTGCCCAGTATGCAGGAAGCCCTGGCTTCTACCCCCAATACTGCAAAGAAGGAGAAGAGGAGAAAGGCAGAGGGAAAGAAAGAATGGAAGAAAAAAAGGAAGGAAGGAAAGAGAAGAGAAGAGAAGAGAAGAGAAGAGAAGAGAAGAGAAGAGAAGAGGTCCTGAAGCAATGGCGATCTAAATACAGCAAAGACTACTGTTGGGAGAAGAAGACTTCTGAGGTCTTACAGCACTGATGGTCCACAGAGTCCATTTCAGATTTTGTAAAAGACATCTGGCTGTATTGGCGCAAGTACCTGTTCCTTCCCACTAATCAAAATCCCAGTCAACCTGGGCCTTTAAAAACTACTGAAAACATTGGTAATAGGAGCAAAACAAACAAACAAACACAAACACAGACGGTGGCTGCATTGAAGATGCAATAAGGACATCAAGGGTTAAGAAAAAATAAAATGTCCTTTAGGAATCATAGGCCTGATTGCCAAGAAAACAAAAACACTTGGAAAAAGATCTAACCTTATTCTAATGAATAATATTCTAATTCATTCTAATAAATTCTTTATGTCTCTGCGGGGAGAGTAGAAGCTACACATGGGCAAGTCAAAGCAACACATACGTTAATAATTTAAGACTTCCAAGGCTAATGTAGGGTAGGGACTTCTAGAGTCAATATTATGTCTTTTATTTGTGCCTATACCCTATAGTCTATTAGTGGGTTAGATACAAAGTAAAATGTGATAAATATTTACATTATTCTTGAACCAAGTATGAATAACTTTAAAAAGAAAAAAAGCAGCCACACTGACCTAAAGCAGTAGTATTCTGAGTGTGTTTCCCTACCAGACATATCAAAATCACCTGAGAGTTGCTGAGGATACAAATCCTGGATCCCACACTAGACCTACTGATTCAGAAGCTCTGAGGTAGCATCTGGCAAACTGTGCTTCTTCGGACTCTCCATATATATACGTCTCCTACCTTAACTACTGTACCAGTCCATTAGAAGGAGCTCAAGCCGTAATAGAAACAATTCATCTAGTTCGCACTTTACTTCTCTATCTCTGACTTCCACTACTACCTTGCCTTAAAAAAATTCTTTTTCGTCTTGTAAAGCATCCAGTGGCTGCCTCCACTGTGACATCGCTCCCCCTTGCCCCCAGAGAGCTTTGATTACACAGCTCTCTACTTCCTCTTTGAGCACAGCTGTGTTTACATGTCTTATCCCCACAGTGGACTCTTTTAACTCTTTGGGAGAAATGAACATATCTTGGCACATCTATATACCCTTCACACCTGCCATAGAATAATACTTCGGCGCTGGAAAAAGAACAAAGAAAATAAACAGCTGCCAAATCCTGCAATTATTGAGCATCCACTGTGTCACAGTCCTTGGCCAAGCTTTCTATGTATCTCATTTTATTTTAATATTCAGAGAAATCTTGTAAGGTACATATTTTTATCTCTATTTTAAAGACTGGAAAATTGAGACTCAGATTAAAGAAATGATCCAATATCATTCAGCTAGTAAATGACAGAGCTGGAATCATTGATGAGTACTATAAGGTCTTTCCACTTCTTATTTAATGGATAGGAAATAAAACCTAGGCAGAGAATAGAATCTTCTTAGTCCTACAAAAAAGGATTGAAGCCGCATCTAGAATAGAGACTCAGGTCACTTTACAAACCACCCTGTTGTCTCACCTAAATATCATAGCAGTGGAAGAAAAAAATGCTTTTGGAATTTCTGGGTCACTTTGAAATTGGCTTCTATTCTACAAATTATTTGCCTGTCAAATTTATTACCTAGATTTTTTTTTTTTTTGAAGAATGGGAGAGATTTATTTTCTTTCTCCCAAACACCAGAGTCATTATTTTGCCTCCTTTGCCCATTGTTTGGGTGCGGTTACCCTGCACTCTTTAGAATTCTTCTTTTCTGATCTCAGACCCGCAGTGACCCAGTTCAGGCTGACCTTTCCTAAGTCTAGGGAACTTTGCTTCCGGGCTCCACTCTGATTCCGCTGCTGTCTGTGGGCAGCCCTGGGGGTTTTCATGGTTTATTGATGGCTTCCTTTCCTTCTGATGAAAATTCAGTGCCGACTGCTCTTGGAGGTGGCAGGGAAGTCTCTAGGACTCAAAGTAACGATGTCTCCATTTTGTGGAGTCTGATTCCAAGCTGGAAAATAAACTCGCCTGAGAACTCATATACAAACGTGCTGGTCACACCTGACAACAAATAATGGGCCTTAGTAGGTGAAACTTTAGCTATCCAACCTGATTGAGGAAACCTAGTTTCAACCTGATCGAAAAGTAGGAGAACTCACTTTAAGTGAATGCTAATTTAAATTCTTCAGAGCTTTTGTTACCAAAATACCCCACTTTAGAGCTTTGGAAGTCATATGCAAATAGCATATCATTAAAAAAAAAACCACATAGCTATCTTAGATGTCTGACAATAATATTCTGTTGAGTAATTATGATATATTATATTGAAGAACTCCACATGGCCCTCAAGCACTAGCGTACAAGTTTACCTAATGTCATGAAAGATGCTCACAACATACATAGCAAGTGAATATTGAAGAATGGAACCCTGGACATTCATCATAGCCCGGTCTTATACAATAATTAAATAAAACTCCAACACATCAATGAAATGTCTAAAAGAATATGTACCAACAAATTAACAGGATTATCTCAGAATTGTGCAGTGATGGGTACTTTTATTCCCATTTGCTTACCTATGTGTTATAGTTTCCCATAATAAACATGTATGATCAATATAATTTATAAGGATACTACTTTCAGTAGCAATTATGCACAAGTGTGTACACATAACCAACCAACAACAATTTTAGGACTGTGTTTCATAATCAAGATGACTTTTAAAACATACACTGCTGAATTCTACCTCAGGTCATTCCAGCACAAGCCAGGGCTCACAAGCCAAGGCTCAGCTAATTTTTATGGGTTAGCTGTCATGGTGGGACTCCTTCCTGGACATGCGAGTGTAGGTGGTGTGATGCATAGTGAAGTTCATTCATTGAAAATCACTGCCCTCCAAGTGCAGGGGAAGAATGGATACAACGGCCATAGACTGAGGTCCTGCTAAGGTTACCACTCAAGGAGGGCAAAAACTCAAGCAAGTGATGTGTACTGCATTTTGACTAAAAGTTAAAAGAAAGAGGGTTTTATTTACCAAAGGGCAATACCACAGAAAAATGAGGTACAAAGATATAAAAATAAAAATACAAAAACAGGAAGCTTATATATTAAAGGAGTTTTAGTGATATTTCTGTCAGACCTCCACCCAGTATAGCCATCCTCTGTCCAGTATAGCCACATCCTGCCCCTGGCCACCCCCACATCAGTATGTCTGAGGCTGTGGGGTCACCACCTCACTCTGCTGCCTAGTCACTCCCTGGACAGTGCCAACTGGGACAATATCCTTCCAGCTCTTTCCCCATGTTCTTCTGCAATTCTGAGCTCTGAGATGTGGATCCATGGTAAATCCCCCACTCTTCTGTTTGTGGCACTAAACCGTGCTACAAGTAACTCATTATTAATTATGTAGCCACCAAAGTTTTAACCAAGACATTTTTTATAAATCAGAGAACATGCTAGCTTATTCTTCTCTGATTTATTTTCTGATTTGCATTCATAAATGGGAGAAAAAATTGTTGAATCAGAACTCCCAAGATTTCTGACCAACAAGTCATTGCATCTGTCATAGGCGCTAGGAAGGGTAAAAGGTTGCTGATTACCATAGCTGCGTAGTGCTCTTTACATACTGAGTCAACTGTCATGCTCATTGTTAGCTAATCCTGCACTCAGTGCCCACTGAGCCAGGGTATCAGACTAAATGGATAAGAGGGAGAGAAGAATGAGGCATGGTTGTAAAATCATGGAGAAGCAGCCTACATAGTTATGTACTATTTTACTGGTATGTGTTTGTAGTACATAATGTTTGGCTATGCACTTTTTGATGTTTAAAAGAAATAGTCTTCCAAAATACTCATTTGTTGATTCAATTATTCAAAAATTTATCAGACACAAGTAAATTTTAGGGATAACATGATGGAAGACAAACAAACAAACAAACAAACAGGAATACTAATGTCATGGAGGTTATTTTCTGTTCTTTATCTCTTTTTACAGATTTTGATCATTTAGCTCCCTGGCCCTCAAACACAATAAAAGCTTAAAGATCCTACTGTTCCAAGTACTGATTATTCATGTCAAGGTACAGTGGACTTCCCTCACCCATAGCTTAATTTTCTATGCTTTTGCTTGTCTGTGTTCAACCATGGTCTGAAACTACGAAATGGAAAATTGCAGAATAAACAATTTATAAGTTTAAGATTACACAGCATTCTGAGTGGTGTGATGAAATCTCATGCCCTCCTGCTCCATCTGCTTGGGAATGAGTCACCCCTTCATTCACTGTCCCCATGCCATGTACATGACCCCCGTTAGTCACTAGCCATCTGGATTATCAGATGGGCCATGGAAGAATTGCTCACAGTGCTTACACTCAGGTGTCCCCAAAGCATTATGTAGTGACCTAATGCTTTATCACAGTGCCTCTGTCATTCACCTCACTGCTTCTCATTGTACGGCCACTGTATCACCTTGCATCATCGCAAGAAGGGTAAAGTCCAATGAGATTCTTGGAGAAAAAGGAACAGCACACGTTCTGTAACTTCTATGAGAGTACACAGCCATAATTGTTCCATTTTATTGTAAAGTTGTTCATGTCTTACTGTGCCTAACTTAGAAATTAAACTTTACCACAGGTCTGTATGCACAGGCAAAAACATACATGTATAGGGTTTGGCACCAACCATGGTTAAGGGGGCCACTGTGTCAAGAACAAAGGAATGCTACAGCTGTGTGGTAGGACACTTTGGAGACCAGGTGTGTCTGCTGTGGCCGGTGATGAACCTGCAGTTTGCTTCTGGCATTTATTATAAACTGTGCTTCCTTGGGCCAGTTACCACGCCTGACCTTCAGTCACGTCTGTGAAATGTTTCTCATGTCTGCTTCCCGAGGCAGGGGTGGAGACTTATTTATTTATTTTATTTTTTTGGTGGTACTGGGGATTGAACTCAGGGCCTTGAGCATGCTAGGCAAACACTCTACCACTGAGCTCCATCCCCAGCCCAGGGGTGGAGATTTAGCAAGGTGCAGCATGTGCAGTATTTGGCAGAGTGCTTCAGTGAATGTCTGTAGCTGAATTCATTACTACAGCATTGTTATAAGCATAAATCATCATTATGAATAATGATCATTGGGCTCATCCACATATGAGGAGCTTAGGAGACAGGTCTGCACCTCTTCAGATAAGTTAGCAAAACCTTTCTTAAAAATATTTTATAAAATGTAAAGCACCATAACCAAAACCCATATTACAATTAGCAATATTATGAGTGCCCTGTGCCTCTGCCTGTTTGAATTTTCTTGGTTTCTTCCCTGGTAGGCCCCTAGTTAACTTCCCCCTAGATGAAAGGGCCTATTTCTTCAACTCTTCCTAATTAAGAGAAGTCAAAACCTGCTTCTACCTTGGTGAGTCTCTTTTCAACACATGCCAATCATCTCAGCACCCAGTGTTATACAAATTCATCCTCATACACCACAGATTATGTTAAACACCTGAAATGCCTGTCATCTTGAGTCGCACTTTCCAGGGACACAATAAGCGATTCCATTTTTCAGACCACCTGGTGGAAAAGAGTTCTTCTATCTTCACTCCTTTTCCCAACGTGGAGAAGTCACTCATAAAATGAGACCGACTGGAGGTCGCTGATACGCAGAGAGCTCGTGCACTGAAACAGATGTCAACAGACTATGGCGTGGGGGCCAAATCTAGCTGCTTTGGTTTGTAAATAAAATTTTACTGGACTCTGGACATACTCATCCATTTACATAGTGTCAGTGGTGGTTTCTACTCTTTGAAAGCAGAGTTGAATAGTTATTACAGAGACATCATGGCCCACAAAATCTAAAATACTTGCTCAAGAAAGAGTTTGCTAACTCTGCATACTGAGCTTAGTGTGCACTTCATACTCATGTTGCCACAGTGGTGAGTTAACAGGGGATCTGGGTAACCGGGACGAACTCGCGGTTCTCTCTCTCCTTGGGCTGACCCCAAATGCTAACGACGACAGCAGCATACACATATGCCTGCATGCTAGATTGCCACCCCACTTTACAGTTACCCAAACTTCACCCTAGTCCCTAAAAACACCCAGCCTATGATTTGTCTTATTCAGTGACTCAGTCATCGTTCTGCATAGCACTCCCCCCTCAGCCATCTTAAATAAATCTTCCCTTTTATTTTCCCTACAACCTCTGGTAGAACCCAGTTATACTGAATGATCGTAACTGTCATCCTTCCTCTATTTGCAACCTTTAAACGTCTTTCAATGCCTCTGAGGCTGCCTGGACCTGTGATCCATCTCTGAGACGAATGCCCTTTTGTAAGGCCTCTTGTTGCAAATCATCATCTTCTGCTGTTCCCATTAAGGTCTGTTGGGATGGAGCAGGGATGGATTCCGAGTCTTCTCAGAGTGCAGGATGCCCTCCTTAAACAGAAGAGAACCGAAAATGCCTGCACCAAGAGCCACATTTTGTGTCTTTACAGAGGAAGAAGCAAAAGGTTAGAAAAATCAGCAGGCATGGAGGCAGCTCCAAGCAGAGTCGGGCATGGTCTGCAGCCTCCAGACTCCCATCCTGGTGCTCTTTTCCACCACTATCCCTGCTCTGATTTTATTTGAAGAAGCAATTACACTGTTCAGTAATATTGTGCCTATTTCCTCTTCCATTATCATAATACAGATTGGCCACATCTACACCAATGTCCTCAAAATTTTTTCCATGCCCCTTCCATCTAACTAGCTACCATTTCCTGTCTGCCTTCTGACCTCGGCATCTTTCAGAGATCCTGCCTTAGGTTTATCTAAATTAAATCTCTTCTCATGAGTAAGTTTACCTATTCCTCTAAGCCCCTCAGAGTCTAGTTGATAATTTCTTTAGTCATTTTCTCTTCTGCTTGCAATCCTATGCTATTTGGCATCATCTCTAAATCTGAATAATGTACAACCAGCTTCATTTTAGATCAGGATAAATTTAAATAAACTGTCTTATGATAGACTTCGGTGGAGTTGAGTTTCTCCAATTGTTGTGGTGAGAATCCCTGACATTGCTTAGTCTTTCATACCTGGAAGAAGGAGGACCATCAGCACAGATGAGCTGTGTAATGTCACCTTGCCCATGGACCACTGAATGGTGAGTGGAGGCCATGTACTCCAAGCCCACTGGCTGTTGCCAAGGGAACCATGCTTGCAGACATCTCCTCCAGGACATCATGGCCTGTCTGAGACTTCAGGTACAGTGCTACGGGGGTTTCCAAGGAAAAGACTGAATTTGATTCTACATTATCTATTGGCAGCAGGCCTTGAGGCTTCTGTGCTAGCCTATTCCCAGCATTCTCTTTGCTGCTTCTGAATATTCCTGATTTGACTCTTAAGCTCTCCTGTGGAATATGGAACACTCTTCTCCGGACTGGACAGCTTTCTGGCTCATGTCCCTCAGGCTCTGCCCATGTTTCCTTTCAGAGGCCTCCCCTGTCCATCCCCTTTACAAAGACTCCACCCCAACACAGGCACCGTATCCCCTCCACGCTTTGTCTTCCCTACAGCACTAAATTCCACTTATTGCCTGCTCAGTTTCTTTCACCAGACTGGGTGCTCCATGGGGCAAGAACTTCAGTCTGTTTTACTCGCTCTTTTCCCAGGGCCCAGAACAGAAACCCAAGTATCTGTTGAATGGACGGAAGAGCTCCTACGGAGCTGCTGCTGATAATTTGGTCTTCATACACAGAGAACACTTGACAGTGTTCAAGGAGCTTTGCATTATTTTATCTCATTTGATTTTTAGCTAGAGCTATTATCTCTATTTTCAGAAAAGAAAATCAAGATCTGAAAATAAGTCTGCCCCCTTCCTTCCTGCCTTTCTTCCTTCCTTCCTTCCTTCTTTCCAATAACCAATAATTGGGTTCTTTACATGTATGTGGTGATGTCACACAGCCTGTGTCCGATCCTGACTTTATTTTTTAATTGTAGGATCTCGGGCAAATTATGTAACTTTGAAACTTCAGTTTATTTGCCTACAGATGAGGGTTACTGGTAGTATTTGGAAGATGTTAAGATCATGAAAGCAAATATATGCAAATAGTACAATGCCAGGCATACAGTAAGCTCTTCATAAGTGTTAGTTGCTGATTCTTATCATTGTTGTTCGTTACTATTACATCACCACACCACTACCACCATTATGTCACCACTGTCCCACTACACTGCCACCATCACATCACCACAATGACCACTCTTAGGTCATCACCATCAGCGCCACCACTAGCACCAGTTCACTACAGCAGCACCAACATTGCCCAATAAGCACCCACCATTATCGCAGCTGCCATAATAACAGCGTGCCCGCCATCCCTTCCCACTACCACATCACACCATCGCACCATCACATCCTCACCATCACCTCTACCAGTGCATGTCAGGCGTTGTGACAGGCACCATGGCTGTCACAGGAAATGGGCGTCTCATGGTGCATATCTACATGCCCCGGAAATCCTCATGTGCTCCGAGGCAGGGCTGTTGGAAGGCATTGAGTCACAGAGAGTCTATAGCTTACTGGCTGTTAGGGGGTGGGGTCTGGTTGGAAGAGCTGAGTCACTGGGGAGTCACTGGGCGTGTGACCTGGAATGGCATATCTCCCTCCTCATCTCCTCCCTTCTTGTGCTGCTTCCCGACCACCATGACATGAGCCGCTTTCCTCTACCAGGCCCCTGTGCCGTTCTGTTTCTTCTTGGGAGGTTGCTGACCATGGATTGAAAGATGAGCCAAAGTAAACCTCTCCTCCGTTAAGTTGTGGGTGTCCAGGATTGCGTCTCAGAGATGACACAGTGACTAAGACAGGTGTCTGAGCTATGACCCACACATTATGCTAATTGCTTTATATATGCTTAATCCTTATGGCAACTCATATAGCTGGAAGATAGGAGAACTATGATTGCAACCCATGTCTGCCTGCTTATGACACTGTTTACTGTACTCACATAATCTAGTAAGTAAAAACATCACCCATGCAGCCATTGTGGTATAGTGTGATAACTGAAACGATCAGGAAGGTGTTACGGAAGCAGCTAGGAGAGCCCCCTGACCAGACTAGGAGAAGGAGGATAGGTTAAGGAAGGCTTTTTAGTGAATGCATCTTGATGCAAATCCTAGAAAATGAAACAGAGTTCACTGAGGCTTCCTAAGTAGCAAAGGGCAGAGCAAAGCCTGGACCCTGTAACTGCTGGTTTACTCCACTGCTTATCTTCTGTAAACCAGCGGTCTAGAACACAGAATTACTCTCTCTAGTCCCTGTTCTTTAGCTGCTCCTAAAGACTTTGCTCTTAGCAAAGTGGTGATTTCACCCTACAGTGAATAAAGAGCACTTTGCCAAGTGCTGCTAACTGCTGTCAAGCCTTTCCCATGGGATGCCATTTATTACACTGGCAGTAAGTCCATGACCATGAAGTGACAACTCCTCCTTCCCTGAAATTCCTTCAAAAGGAAGGAACAATTGTGGTCCAGGCTGCTTCCGAAGCTGCTGGGTAATGCGCAGGAAAAGAGAGCCTTGGGATGTCTCCCAGAACAAGTAAGAAGTGGAGAATGTAGGGGAGGCATGGAATTTGGACTTCCGGAGGTTCTGTCTCTTGGAATTGGAAGAATGGGTTTATTCTTTAGTTACTCTTCTCTTTGGTTAAAGCTACTTCATGAACATCAAGGCCTTGGAGTAGATACTTCAGCTGAAGCATAGGGTAGAAAGAGTTCATGTTCAATTTGCTTCCCAGGAGGAGGCTCAGGATGACTCAGAAGGACAGAGCAGGTTGGGGCTGAAGAGAAACAGGTACTAGGCACCACTTTGATACCTGAAACTGAAATTACAAGATGAATGGACACAGGTCTGGGTATCTGTGTAACACTTTAGTGGTGAGACTTTCTTCTCTTATGTGGACAAAAGTTGTCATGGTTTGAATATCCCCTCCAAAATGCATGTTGGAATTTAACTGCCTGGTGATGATATGAAGAGGTAAGACCTCTGAGAGGTGATTAGGAAAGAGGGTTCTGCCCTGCTCACATTTTACCTCCCGCTTTGGAATGACTCAGCATGAAAGCTCTTGTCAGATGCTCTCAGTCTTTCCACCCTCCAGAACCAGGAAACAAACTTGTGTAGTTTATTACTTACCACGTCTGTGGTGTTCAGCAGCAGAAGAGATACTGAGACACAGATACTTAGAAAAATTAGTACTAATGATGAACAAGGGGCCATGCTAGGTTTACAGGGGAGAATTTAAAGCTAACATTGGCTCATGCAGCTCTGTGCTGTGGTAAAAATAAGTTGACATTAGTTTCAAATCTGTAAAAGAAGGCTAGTGATACCTATCTTAACAGAGGGGAGTAATGAATGAAATGGTACACATAAAGTTCCTCGTGTATTGACTGGCATAAAGAAGGTGTTCTTCAAATATTAGGTCCTGTAAGGAACTTCCAGACTCCAGGCTAACCTTGGGAGTGATCATGAAAGAGGAAGCGTAAAGGAAGTTTAGTGGGAGTTGAAGAGTCAGAGGAGAGAGACCCTCATGTATACTCAGCATGAATGTGGTATTCAGGAAAAGCCCTGTGCAGGAGGTGATACTGGAGCTGGCAATGACGGAGAAAGCATTTCCTTGTGGTAACAGAAAGGGTCAAGCTGTTCCAGGCAAAATCATTAAGGCACATACAAAACTAAGGTGGTGGGAAGGTGGAGAGGCAGGTTTTATGCTGCTGACTGAGGATCTATTCTTTTAGGCGTCAGCATAGCTAGGGCCTGCACGTGGGAATCACAATCCCTCAGTGCCTGCAGGCTGTCCACACTTCCTGCCTTCCCCTGTCATCTCAGGCCATTTTACTTTCTCTTACTTAACTCCAGCTACCGCAATTTTCACTCAGTTCCTATAGTCCTCCAAGGCTTTTCCTGCCTCAGAGTCATATATATATAAGTCCTTCCTTCTCCCTGGAATATTCTCCCCACAGTCTTCTCAGGATTGGCTATTCTCCTTCAGGTCTCTTATGTCCCCTCTTGTGACAGGATTCTGTTGCTTGTTATCACTTAATCCTATGCTTTCTCTCCAAAGGACTTTTCTCCAGGAAATGTATCAGGACATTTCCTGAGAACAGAGGCCTTGTTAATTTTAGCCAACACTGCATTTTCAATAATTAATATTGAGCCTAATACAGAGAGTTTATTTAAAAAATAATTGGTGAATGGACCAATTACTCAGTTGGTCAGTGAACCAATTGGTCAGTTGTGGGAGTCGAGGCAGAGACTTTGAAGCTGGGCATGTCCAGAGGGGCCATGAGGTCAGATTGAGATATTTGATTTTCAATCTCTAAAAGACAGACATAGATGTTTCATCAAGAGGAGGAGAGTTTTAGAAAGGCAAACATGGCACAGATCTCAAGGTGGGGCACCCCAGGGTGTGAAGATTAAACTAAGCCAATTGGATCCCACTGCAGTCTGCTTTTTGTCCACTTGGCATTCACAGAACCCGTCCTTCCTGTCTGTCTAGAAGGACCTGAGCTGACTTTCTAAGAGATCTTACTGTTTCCGCTGATGCTGGCCTGGGCAGGCTGGCCCTGCTGGAGGATGGGTGTTGTTAAGGCACAGAGGACAGAGGCACTGCTGGCTCATTCCCATGAACACTGGCTGGATTTCCACAAAATAAAATGCGTGTCACAGACAACAGCTGTCATTGTGATATCTACACCTTCAACCTCATTAAGGTCCAAGGTTGAGCATGGATTTCAGAGAATCTTTGAACAAAGCAGCTCAACATCCTATTTGCAGGGTGGGAAGAGATGTGGAGCCTGCCCATTCTGGCCTGCTCCCTGCTCCCATGTGGAAATTGGAGTGGAGAGCTGAGTTCCAACTTGAACTCTGAGCTGAGGTGAAAGCACAGACTTCTTGATTCCTACACACAGCTTAGCACTACTCTTCAGTTGTTGACATGGCCTTAAGGCAATGAACTTTACTATGCCCCAGTGTCAACAGGACAAGTGATGATAACAGGGCAAATTTTAGAACTCTTTATCCAGAATATCTAAGGTGGAACCTGGAAAATAGCATTTTCCAACAAACTTACCTACCTAGATAATTCAGGTGCAACTGGTCCACGTACAACATTTGAGAATCTCAGGTTTAAAGGGATTCTGCACTTCAACTCATCAACTTCTTTTTGCAGATGTGCAAAATGGGGCTTGGGAAGCGAGACAGCCACACAACAATTTAATTATACAGTCAGTCCTGAACGTAGGCATGGTGAATGGAATTTCTCAAAGTGAGGACATCACTAAAGAACAGACTTACAATGAAAAATTATATCCATTTTCAATTTCATTTTATTCCTTCTATTAAGTAAAAAGAGAGAGAGAGAAACTCAGTTTTGTGCAGTTCTTAAGACTTTTCTAGCAATTACTAACTTCCATACCTCGCCATTTCTTTTCTGCTTTAAATAAAATGAGAGCAAGAGTTAGGCTCACAACCCTCTGCAGACAATGGGTAGGTCTAGAATATAATGATTATTTTGTTATATTTTTAGTTTCCATCCATTAATGGTAATAGTATTGGTTTTTCTATTTGTAACAGTTGGTATGTTTTCTTTCTAAATAAATTAATTAAAATGAAATTTTATTATCAAAAAAAGTAAGTAAATGCACAGATGTGATAAGCTCATGAAGACAGGAGAAATCCCGAACTTGGGTAATAGAGATTTACTCAAGCCTTGTGTTGTAGTCAGGTTTTACAAGGGAAACAATACAATATAGGACACATAATTTTTAGGATTATTTTGTAATAGTCACCCAAAGAGTCATATACAAAAAGTGCAGGAAATCTGTCCACACACTAAAGACCCAAAGAATCCAGCTGAAGGCCTGGATTCTACAGCAGTGTCCTGCATGAGTCCAGCTGAAGACCTAGAGCCCATGGCCATGCCCTCACAAGTCCAGCTGAAGGCCTAGGGCCCACAACAATGTCTCATGCAAGGATATTTCACGGATCTGCACCGGTAAGGCCCAAAGGTCAGTGGTGGAAGCTAGAAAGTCTGCTTCAGCACGATGAAGGACCTGTGCCAGCAGGCTGAGGGATCTGCCCCAGAGCCAGGAAGCGACACTCAGAGTAAGGACCAGAGCTCCCCCAAAAGGCACCACAGCCATCCTCAGCGACAATGAGGTCCCAAGCTCCTCAGACGATGACAACAGCCAGGTTCCTATCGGGAAAGTCAGCGTGACAAGCTCCTCAAGGAGAACCGACAGCACCAACTCTTCCTCACCAGTTCTCCTTTTTATGTTTTTGCAACAGTCCTCAGGTGGGCCATCCACACCAGCACCACGCTGACTCAGTTCAGCTGGGTGTTACAAGTTGACCACCAGTTGTCAATCCACCACACCTTGTGAAAAGATAATTAACTGGTCAGGACCAGGGGAATATTAAGTGTAAGTGTTCAAATTCAGGTACTTTTTTTCCAAGATGTCTGACAGACAGTAATTTAAGAACAAAACCTAGAGCAGGCATCAGGAAGAATGATTGCATGGTGATTATCAGTGCTAGCTTAGGATATTTTAGTAGTAGGTGGACAGGTGGCCTGTAGACTTGGCAGAAAATGGTAATCATAAACAATCCAGAGGAAGTTGGATATTGAGGAAGATCATATTGATATCATATCACTATAGGATGTGGCTCCTGATTGCTTAGAGGAGTGGAACATGGCCTCTAAATCAATTGGTAGAGATCTTCTTGAAGGAGAAATAGGGCCATGCTGTGCAATAGCAAGCGTCACATGTAGAGTTTGTGGGTGGCTGTGGGACTCATAGTGTGGTCTGAAAATTCCAGTGGAACTAACCATAAATCTTTAGGGCCTTAAGAGACTGCTCAGAGGCATCTCTAGCACCCGGCTGTGTGTGTGTCCTGTGAGCCGACCAAGAGCCACATCCTGACATCTCCTGAGCCCGCAGGAAGGGTGGGTCTTAGGGATGCAGAGGATAGGGCTGAGGCTGAATTCTGTTTCTGTGGACACATTAATAAAACAGCCCCCCACCCCCGCTGACTACCTGCTCTACTCATCATCTTTGCTTTACATTGCTTCCCTTTAATCTTTTTTTTCAGAGTCTAAACAATATATTACCTTAAAATATCATGGACTATACACCTGAAGTTACTAAACTCCGTAGTGATATAAATACTGTCTCAATAAAACTATTTCAAATGCCCTGGGATTGGGTTCACTTCTGGCTAATGAGCTTGAGGAAACATAATTTCCCCGACTCTGCATCATGTCTCAATAATTTTGGAGAATCAACTTGCCTTCTCCTCTCTTTCCTGTCAGTACTCACCCCCCACTGGTGAGTCCATGCCCCTCGATTTCCCTCCTGCATCCATGTTCCTTGCCCTGAACCACTGTATTGCGTGATAATAAACACAGATCAATGCCCCAGCCTCCCAGGTCTCTGACAGCTCCTCCTTGCTGTTCACTGCGCCACCTCCCAGACTCTCCTGGCCCCGAGTCTCCTCCCAGGTGACCCTCTGAACTTTCCCTTTCATCTAATCACAGGGCTGGCAAGAGCACAAGTTGTTGGCTGAAGAGAGGTTAAACAAGCATTAGTTTTCCAGTGGTTATTAAAAACAAACAAATCAAAAAACCACCTCTCATCCTTCAATTGGTTTCTACCAACCTGCAGATAAAAAGGCTGGGAACGTGCTGGGTTCATAGCACAGCACCTCCCTTCTCACCTCCGACTTGCAACTGCACAGGCTGAATGTGCATTTGGTTGCAGCATTTATCTATTTGGAAGCTGCTGGAGTCCCTGGATTTGACACTAAGGCCCTCAAGCTATTATGAAGTCCCTTGCAGATATGATTACAAAGGTAGACTGCTAGGGACCTAAAACACAATGCAATTTATTTCTGTGAATCGCCTTTCACACGGAAGACATCACAGACAATGCCTCAGCAGCAGCGTAGGTGGGGACCCAGGAGAGGAGACACAGAGAGCTGCAGATGCACAATGGATTGACTGGGAGACTGCAGAGGTGGGGTGGGGAGGGAGGCCCAGGGGCATGTGGAGAATGAAGAATGCTCTCGCCAGCCAAACTCCACAGGGCCCTTGGCTAGGCAGGTCTGCGGGGGGAGAAATCATTAGTTTTCCACAGGGCAGTGATGTTCAGGGCCTGGTTTCCAGGCTGCTGCAGAATTCCAGAGCTGGTGTTTGCATTGCAAAGCTTGTTTATGATCTTCTTATGTGTCAGGAGCCAGGGGTGCACAGGGGAGTGCATGCTATCTCTTTCCTTAGGCAGTTTATAATCTACTGGCTCATGCTGCATGGGGTTGAAAGGGGATAGCAGGTATCTTTGGGAAGTTTGGAAATTTCCTCATTCCTCGGGTGTCCCTTTGCTTATTACCCAGGGTGTCCTGCTCACCAATCAGGCCTATGGAATCTCTGCCTTCTAAATGGGTAGCATGAATATTGTTATTTGACAGTTAAAGAAACTGAGGCCCAGCAATGATAATTAAGTCACCCAAGGTCTATCAGTACAATGACTATTAAAGCTGACACAGTCTGATTTCAGGATGCTTGAAATTTCACCACAAGTGTAATTTGTCTCACTGAAGACACCAACAATACCAAAGGAGAAGACAGAGCTGACTGTAAACATTGAGGAGGTAGGAAAATAAGGCTGCGCTTTGCTTGGCAACCCTGGAGCCAGTTAAAATTCCTAAAATGAATATGAGTCCAACATCACATTAGTTAAAATGGTTCACCCTCAGTACAGAGGACTCCACCAGCTATTTCCAAAGAAATGGAGGGCAAATTAATGGAGTCTATTCAACGGGCTTTGCTGGGAGGTCTATTATGTGAAACACACTGTGTTTAGATACCTGGACTGGGGGAAGGATGGGAGGAGGGAGAAAGCAGGAGGAAGAGAGGGCGGAGATGAACAGGTGAGCACACTGAGGCCCTGTTCCCTAAGGAGGTGTCAGTTTAACAGGAGAGGCAGTCATGTGTACAAGTGCTGCTGATGCAGGACAGAATACAAAGACCTGTCAGAGGCAGGAGGCTAATTCTTGTGGGGGTCAGGGTAAGAAGCTTTGGAAGCTTATTGGTGGGGATTAGATCTTTTCTTAACCCCAAAGGGATGATTAAGCCCACACTGCTCTAGAATATTATAATATTGAACGAACTTTAAAAACTATAACCCTTCCCCTGTAGACACTGATAGGCATTCCATAGGGGTCAGATAAATATCTGACCCTTGATTAAGAATGGTCATTGCATTCGTTGTGGGGGTTTATCATCCTACTTTTTAGATGCCCAAGAAAACATATGACTTGTCCAGGGTCACACAGGTAGAAGTGACAATCCTGATTCAAGTGCTTACTCCACAACCTAACATCATCTTTCCATGAACAACTGGCAGTATGTCAGCAGCTGAATATTTACCAGTTACATTTCCAGGAGAGAAATCTTTATTCATTCCATTACTGAAGGGGTTTATGAAACGAAACTGAACGTGCAAGATTTTTCAAACTGCTATTATCAAGGTTCACTGAAGCATGTACTACCGCAGTTGGACGTTTTTCCTTCCCTGGGTAATTTTTCAGCTCGAATTTCTAAGGACTCTTTTTTCCCCTAGTATCTGCCAATAATCCAGGCTCTTCTACATCTCCTTCCCCCTAGAGGGGCATTTATCAGTGAGCCTTTCAGCTAAACCGACACTTGGCATCAAACACTGAAGAAGAGTAACTCAGCTGCTCACCAAGGCAGGCCAGTCTGCTAATTACACCCCTTGGAACTCCAAGCTTCAGAGAAAAGTTAGGAGTAGAAACACAGAAAGAAGGAAAAGGAGTGGTTCTCTTCTCTCAGTTTGCTTGGGAACAGAATGAACACGATTTTCAAGTTAGGTGACTTTTCTGAGGCATCATGAGTAAGAAGCAGGGTAGCCCTAAAACCTTCCGGGGACTCCTGTCACAAGGGGGGTGCAGAGCTGGTTGGCCGTGGAGGGGCTCCTGTGTGGACACCACATTGTGGAGTCTGACAGACTTCAAGTTCATTTCCAGCTCTGCACTTTTTCACACAGTTGACCTCAGACAAGTTACTGTCCTCTAAGCCTCGGCTGAACTTCATGTTTCTAATTGGGTTTTAAAATAGCATAGGCTTCAGAAGACTCGTGAATGCTGCATAAGGTGCCACATGAGGCGCGCTTCGCAGAGTACCCTGCACTCACAACAGCTGCTGTGAATATCGCAACCTGCTTGCCAAGTGTCTTTTGCCTTGCTGGTTCCTTGCCTTTGTGCATGTAATTTTTCAATATCGAATAGCCATTCCCATCACTATTGCCAAGAGCAGAAATCCAACCCTCTTAAAAATATGCCCTCCAGTGCTTCCCTCTCACGCAGTCTTTCTGGATACCCCACACACACTCATACACACAAGTATTAGTGAGCGTCTTTGAGCTTTAACTGATCCTCCTCTGTCTTTCTCAGGTCATATAGTATTTTCTTATTTGAATCATCATTTCTACCCCTCAAATACCTGAGGGCAGGTGCCACTGCCCTATACTATTTATGCACTCCCATAGCCCTCTGGAATTTTCTGGTGGTCACACCATCACATCTTACCGTGATTCAACGTTTGTCTTTGAAACAGGGACTTGAGCTCTATTTCTAATACCTTGCAAATGACAGGTGCCCAGTGGACACTAGTTGAATCAATAAATGAATAAAAGGACATGTCAGTTATTTCTAATGGATATGAGTGCCAGCCACATCGCAGATCCTTGCTATTTGTCAAAAGGCAAGTTCAGTACGTACAGTGGTAGGATTCCCAAACTCAAACATCTGAGAGCCACCTGGGTAACCAGCACGAGTGAAAAGACCTGGGAATCGTGCAGTGTGGAAAGCCAAGACCACTGGCTCACTAAAGAGCGTATGCTCCTTTAAAGCACTCTCACATTCTATTTCTTGAAAATGCTACTTGTCAAGAAAAAGTATATCTATGGGTCAAATTGCTCCTGCCATACTTTTCTCTGACATTTGCACTACGAGTAAAGGGAGGTCCCCAACTTGTAATAATTAGAAGTTTGTATCAAAGAGAAGCAGTTACCATTTGTCAAACAGATGAGGAGCATTGTATATGGCATCTCCTCTGCTCTTTCGGGATACAGTCTCAGGTTTATGAAAAGTCCCTCTCCTGGCATCATTAAAATCTACAACTATATTCCTGCCTGATATTGCTTTTGTTTAATTCTCAGATGGACAGCAAGTTAACAACTTTTCACATTCATATAAATGACCAATAAGTAATTCCTACTATTAGTCCTTTCTGGGTAATTTATCACTTAAAAGTATCAATCTCATCAACCCAGTGGAAGGATAGTAACAGGGAGAAGTGTAGACTGGACGACTAAAGATACAAGGGGGAAGTCATAGAGGTGAGGAAGGCTTCATGTTGTATTTCTAAATAATCACATCACATACTGTGCTCCCCCTCCCCTCAAATGAGCTTCATTTCTGGTAGCAACAACAGATCAGAACTAAATGACCTTGAAGATTCTGTGAGAATCACAAATGAAACAGGTCAATGCGACTGGTAGCCGGCTTTGCGGAAGAGGTTGCTAAAGGTAGGGGTAGGGTAGGAAATGTTGGAAATACATTCATTTTCTGCAATTAAGTTTCCATTCAGAGGCTGACACTTGTTTTCTTGCTGTAGCCCCTTCAAATCTGTTCTAAGCTAATACACAAGCTGTGGGTTCAGCATGCAAAAAGGAGTACTCAGCGTTCAGAAGCAGTTAAATTACTTCTCCTCCCCAGCACCATCTGACAAAGTGGGATGGGCCTGCCAGGAGAAATGGACCAGAAGGAAAACAGGCAGACCTTCTGCACATCTCTACCCCACCCACAGGAGGTGCATGGAGGATGCATAACCCAGCGACTCCTGGTAAAGACCTAGGAAGGATCATCAAGGCGAGAGACCCAGCATTCCTGTCACTTTCATGTGGACCACCAGTGTTAAATACAGCCTGGGGTGTGGTTGGATTTGATCAAATTTAAGGGCTTTTTTAGCTCTGACCCTTAACTACTTGATATTTTCCAACCAGGCTGTTTCTTCCGCAGAATAAGGAATGGGAGATAAATAATCTTCAGCCAATAGAGATACCTTAGAAGGAAACTCAGAACCTCACTTTGGCTTTGAGTGAAATTGTTCATCTCAATGACAGGCGCTACCTTGATTTTTCTCATACACCTGCATAATGTTCTTCCATTGTCTTTTATTGTTTGGTATGGGGGATGAAACTCATGACCTCACACTTGCCAGGCAGGCGCCGTGCCGCGCTGAGCTATATCCCTCATCCCTTCCATTGTCTTCTGATCAGTAAACTTGCATTTTTTCCTTGTTCCCAGCCTTCTTTCCACAACACACACACAGGGTCAATTCCTGCCTCCAAGTCAACCTCTGTCACTCTGGAATATCTTGCACACTCAAGTCCTCCTCTTCCTACAAACACTGGACATGTCCCTGAATGACCCTGCTTTCCACAGTCCCCCTCTCTGAATTCATTTTATACTATTAGGCCAGATACCCATTATCTGCAGTTAAATGGACCTTTTACAGCTCTCTGTTCAAGCTACAAGGTCTCTAAAGCCTTGTAGCACCTGCCTTGATGACCAAATTGCCTGCCTCTTTCCCCCTCATTTTGCTGAGTTATTTTCTTCTTCATGGACCTCCCTGCAGTATTTTTACAAACTTCTTTGCCTATTCCTGCCTCAGAGTCATGAACTTGCTAATTTCTTCCCCTAAATCTTGGTGTGATTTACAACTTCTCTTCATGGAATCTTCAAGTCAAGCTAATTCTTCTCCACCATCACCCTTTGCCCCGTTCCTTGTACCACCTTCCTCCAGTACTTTATCACTACCTGAGTTTTCTTATTGGTGGGTTTAACCCCAATTTATCTTTCTCACTCACTGCCAAAAGACAATAAGCATCAAGAGAACAAGAGGCCACCTTGATCTCCCTCTATTCCACGATTCCTAGCATAGTCCCCAGCACACTGTGGGTGACTAACATTTTTTTAAAAAATGAAGAAATGCCTGAAACCACTTATGTGTTTATAAATTATCCCCCTAGTTAGTTTCTCAAGAGCAGACTTATCTACATTTAGGCATTAACAAGTAAATATGAATCATGTCCAGTAAGAAAATTTGCCAATAACTAGTCTAGGACTGTCCCAAGGCTAAATATTTCAAGAAATAACAGAGGGGCCAAGGATGAAAAAACTTTAGCTAACAGTAGTGACTTTTGCAGAAAAGACACCAGACAAAGAATCAGAGGTTTGTGGTCAGCAGATGGGCATAAGGAAACTACCCAGCTTTGTAGGCCTCAGTTTCTGGGCTTGGAAATTGCACACATTAATAATTACAGTAAGAGGCAACGTCATAACAAGTAGGTGTCTTACCCAAATACAAGACTGGGTGAATGGTTACTGGGTCCTTGGTCATCTGTGCTGGGGACACACTGATGAGTGATTTTGCCCAGTTGGGCTGGGGTGGTCAGGACCACTGGAGCTGCCCGCTGGGTAGGGCCAGTGGAAGGAGGCCTGCCACACCATCAGCCTGACACCTGAGCAGGGTGAAACGTTTTGGGGGTCCACAAGAGCTCCTCTGCTCCCTCGCTGAAGGCAGGCAGATGACTAGGCTGCATAGCCGTGTGCAGGAACCCTGAAGAAAGGTAGATGAATTCATGCTCCTCCATGATTTATGTCCCGACCCTGAGCAAAACATGGGAAGAGAATCCCTGTAACTGGCCCCTCCTGGCTGTGTGGGAGGAGACGTGTGGAAGACATCAAGACAGGATGTAGATGGTTAGGCGGATCCCAGAGACCCTTCGCAAGTCTCGGAAGTTTCATTCCTACAAAGTGCATGAGTTCTGAGGGAAGGAACACCCTTCACTCCACCAATGGAGGAATTGTGGCAAGGCAAGAAGTGATCTTGATGCAGAAACACATTGAGGTGGAAAAAGTAGACCATGCACTTGAATTCAGATCTTTGCTCCTCATATTAAAAACTATTCTCACTGGCATATACTGTCTGTTTTACGTCATAAACTTCACACTTCTGTTCCTCCAACCAGCCCCCTAACCAGGTTCTCATTGAAATAAGTAGGACCAAGCAAGAGTACATACCTCCCGAATTAATAATGGGTAAGGTGCAATGCATGCCAGACTCTAAAGCCCTCAGAGCTCCAGGTCATTGTTTTCTTTTGTGACATGAAGCTATATATCCCTTTAATTTTAGACCAACATGAATTCAAATCTCATTCCTAGTACCTAAGACTTACATTCATTTGGGTAAATTGTTAGTCTTTGAACATTAGCTATTAACTACTATCATTACCTTTATATCAACAGCTTGCAAGCAAAACACAGTGTCTGGATAGATAGCAGGTGTTCAATAAATACTCATTAAAATGAATTGCCCGTCACTCTCCCTCCTCGGCCACACTTCTGTTTGTCACTCTCCTGTCTCCCTTCTAACTATTTTGGTAGCTCTAGTTGATTATGCCTGGCTCTGTGGGGAGAGTTTTCCATGAGTCAAGGGGAATACATCTCTCCCATCAGCATCTCTCTTTATATTCCTTGCACATCCAGGTGAGTTGATTTCACACTGCACCAGCATGACAGGGATGCTGTCCAATCTAAGGTGAAGATAAATATCATGTAAGGTATTCTGATTCCCTTCAAGCCAAGAGAGCCAGGGTTTGCTGATTTTCTTAGCCCAACAAGAGCTCTGTTCTCTTCCTCTACTAATACTGAAGCCAGAGGAGCTGACTTACCACATGCAGCCTTTTTTCCACAAAAATTCACCTAATACCTCCAGTTTTTAGACTTTCTGGGTGCCAATGCTAGAGACAGATTGTGAGGAAGACGAGAAGGTTCGTAGCATAACTGAGCTTACTCTCCGGTAGAGAAGAATGCTGGGGGAAGGATCGCATGTACAAGTGTCCTCCTTACTGTGCTTCTAAGAAAAAGTACCTGGGACTTCTTAATGAATGTGGAGAAGAATCTAAACTGAACAGGAAAGTCAGGGACGTGGTCCCTAAAGAAACAATGCTGAAGAAGAAAGCTGGAGGCTGAAGGGAAGTTAGCAGGGTGGAGGGGAAAGGGCTGGGGGAGGAATGTAGTAGAGGGGCTACCCAGCTCTGTGAAGGCCTGAGGTGGAAGGAGCTTGGCAGAGCTCAGGTAGAGAGGGCAAGGAGACACAACTGCTGTTGTGGGTGGGCGGGGGTCACACCCCACAAGGCATACAGGCCATGCTAGAGAGTTGGACAATTGTAAGAGGAGTGGGGGGCAGTGTCTAAGAGAAGTGATATAGTCAGGGACTTTAGAGATTAAAGTTGTATGGCCATCCATAGTTCACACTTTTTAAAAAGTAGAATTCAGAAAAAGAGGAAAGGGCTTTCTAAAGGTTGAACTAACAAGAAGTGGCATCAGATGCGAATCAGATGTCCTGACTCCTAAATCCAGTGCTTTTCTGAATATGCCATTAGCCACCCTCTGCTCCAAGTTTTCTCTGAAGGGGTTAACAAAGGCCTTGATGTGCCCAGGAACAGTAGGTTCTACTAACCTGTGCGTGGGAGAGCATTCCCTGGAAAACCTGAATCCCATGAAGCTGTGAGCCACATCAAACCTTTTGTCCTTTAAGTTGTGAGCATTGAGAATTGTGTCTTGGGAAAACTGAATAATACAGAGATGCAAATAATCTAGATGTGGCCAAGGCTTTGTGGATGCCTTTCCACCAAGCTGAGCCATTCATGGGGGTCAAGTGTCAGCCTCCAGCACGGTTCCTTCTGTTGCTGGGGAAAGACAAATTTTCCTGTTTCTGGGAAAAGAACCAAGAAGCTAAGAATCCTTGCTACCCTGACACTGCTGAAGTAGGGTTGAGTGGGAAGAAGTGAGCAGGGCCTCAGCAATCGCTTATGAAAACACTTTCTCTTTCTCTCAGAGACAGGCAGATTCCCAGTTCCTTTTGGGAAGCCCCTTTCTTCAAGATGGGCTCTGCTGGCTTCTGCCCAAACGTCTCCAGTCCCCAGAGCGCTTTGACAAGCCAGTGTTCCCTTCTGATCTCCTTCCTGGCTAGTCTTCTCCTCCCTGGGAGAGAGTGCTGAGATGTCCCTGTACCTCCCAAGGAGACACGTGCACTGCAAAGTCCTCCTCAGGAGATTCTGTGCCCTTGTGTCCCTGCCCTCATTTACCTCAGCACGGGCTCCTCAGACCCACTAATCTAAGAGCACATTTGTGGGGGTGGTTCCACCCTCACAGCCCCACGCCTCCTGATTTTTATCAGGCAAACTAGAGAACAGGGCCAATTTTCAAGTCTGCCTCCTTCACAGGGTGATTCTGGCTATCAAGTAAGGATTGGAAGAGAAGGATGTCTGCTCTAATCTCAAAACGCTATTGTTTTTAAAAAAATAATGGTTCTGTTCACTAAAGCCAGACCACTTTCCTTCTCCTTCTCACATAAAAATAACAAACAAATGAACAAAAATTCTTGTGTGCTTCTGGATTCTCAACCCCTATGGAAGGCTTCCCTGAGTTCCTAGTCCTTAAGAACCTCTTACTCTCAACTCCAGAAATAACTCTGAGACATTTATACCCTTTCCTCAGGGGTAATGCCAAGAAGCAAGGGATGTCAGGAGCCCGGGCCATGGCTGGCAGCTAAGTTGGCACCCAGATAATTGGCACCTCCACCACCTACTGTCCAGAATTGCGATTTTGTGGAGTAAATTTGGCCATTGCAGTTCCATCTGGGCAGAGCTGTCTTGGGCCTTGTGAATTCGTTTCAGGGGGCAGCAGACCCTGAACATAACACATATTAGTAGCAAAGAGATGTTTAGGAGGAAACCCCTGCTGACACCTTCACTTCAAATGGCTGCAGACTGGCCCTACATCCAAGAAAGGCAAGAGGACAACAGGCATTATCCTCAGACAGTAGGTGGAGGCACTCGGTCTAACTGCAAAGAGAAAGCAACAAGAAAGAAAGTCTTGGCTGGATGTCTGCGATGGTGCCTCAGTGTCCATGCACTGAAGGACAAGTCTCCTCTTAACACTTGGAGAGACATGAAAGGGCCCAGGAGAAACTGAGTTTAAAATTTTTTGAACGTCCAAGATGTGCATCACTGGGAAACAGTAAGCAATACTTTCTCACAAAAAAGCCACAGGCTTTAGGTCTAAATTTGTCCCAGATTTGTTGTTGTGATCCCCAGCAAGTCATTTGGTATCTGTGGTCCCTAATTTCCCCAAGTTAAAGATGAGGGGGCTTGGGAAGATCAAAGGTGACATCGAGCTAAGTGTACTTTGTTCAGGTGGACAAGTGTTTCAAGAGGTTCAAACTACTTGCCCTCATTAAATAGTTGAATGTTTCCATATGAAAATTTAGGTTTTCAACTGCCCCTGAAAACCAGAAGGTTAGGCACATGGCTACAGAATGGAGAAGGGTAACAGTGGCCAGTCCCTTTCAGCTGGGACACATGCTGTACAGTTCTCACAGTACCCACAGCGATCTGTCCCCAGTATGGAGGCTGTTGCATGTGTATGTGTCGCTTATCACAATTCTTGGTGTGTGTGTGTGTGTTACCCTCCAATTGTAGTTGTTCATATTATCAGCCTGGTCTCTGTGGACTTTTTTTTTTTTTTTTGTGGGTACCTGGGGGTCAACCTCAGGACCTCGTGCTCCAGCAGGTGCCCATGCCGCTGAGCGATATCACCGGCCCCTTTTTCGTATGTGGGTTCCGGGAGTCGAACTCGGGCCCTCGCGCTTGCCGGGCAGGCGCTTAAGACGCTGAGCCGTCTCACCGGCCCTCTGTGGACATTTAGATTTGAGGCTCCTGACATGAGGATCTTGGTACAGCTTTCTGTTTTCCATTCTAGAAGTAGGCTGTAGAGTCATTGCCTGCTGATAAACACCAGCTCTACATCCTTCCTACCTGTGTGACCTGCCGCAAGTTCCCTAACTTCGTCTAAGTGACAAGGAAGATAGAGATCCCACCACATAGGTGTATGGTCAGAACAAAATCAGTGTTAAAGAACACAGCCCAGGACCTGGAAGAATCTCCTAGGATTTTGTAAATATTAAACGTGATTATTAGTAACATTAGGGAATTTCTGATTCCCAATTCCTGACTTTTTATGAATTTAGTCTTGTTCTAACATGCAGCCAATGATAGAAGCCCTAATTTCCAACATTACTCTTTGAAAGATTTTCATAGAATGTTTCTGGGATGTTCCCACAGATTCCGTGCAGATCTAAAATTCTGCAATTGTCAGCAGGAGTCACCAGGCAAATGCTGCGTGGAGGAGTCACACAACTATCACGAGTGGGTGAAGCAGACTGGGCAGGGAGCTTATGCATCATCCTAGTGACATTGCTATTCAGTCTCCTAAAGCACCTGGCCACCCAGAGAAACACCACGGTGGATCAGCCACAGCTCTTACCTGGCTGTTTCAACACCAGTGGATCTTCCAGGATAAGGAGGCTTCTGAGGATTCAGGCATGGCATAGCAGAGAGTTGAGAGGAAGAGATGGGAATTGGGCAAGACCAGGAGAAGCAGAAATGTTTTGGATGAACTGAACTCTGGATATATTCATTTCTATACCAAAAGTCATTTCTCATTCTTTAAATCCTTCACCTCTTCTAAAGAAATGCGTGCCTTCCAACTGGGAAGTTGACTTTTTTGTACTTTCAGACTCAAACTGAAATGTTGACTCTTCCTGGTCTCTAGATGTTTAGTTGTTGGATTTAAACTACACCATTAGTTCTTCTAGTTCTCAGGCCTTTGGACTTGGACTAAAACTACATCATCAGCTCTCCAGCTCTTGACTTACCCTGAAGATCTTGCCAGCCTTCATAATCTTGTGAACAAGTCCCTTAGTGATACAGGTGATAGATAGATAGATAGGGACATGTGTCTTTGCTTCCAGACAGTCATGGCCTCATTTAAAATGTTAAAATATTGCAAAAGTAGGTGATGGGAGCAACAGGTTCCTAGGCTGATAAATTTTTATTTTTGCTTCTCCACTGACATGGTTTAACCTTTGCTTTTGGCAGCTAACAAATTGTTCAAATAAAGTGAAGAGAAGGGGGTGGGATGAGAAGCCACAAGAAGATGTTTTGGGAATGACTTTGCTGGAGGATAAACATCCTTTCATCCATTCTTTCCACTGCACTCTATTAAATTCTGTTTATGTTATTACTTAGTACGTGTAAGAGGGCTGCAAAGACTATATGAGAATGACACCCCCCACACACAGCCCACAATAAAACTCATGATAGAAGTCAGATGTCAGGATATATTATGTTACAGTGTGGAGTCTAATCATCAAGCTTTTCTAGAAAGGGTTTTAAAGATTTCTAATCTGGACTCTGCCACAGGCCCGCTTCATGTCCCCCAGGGATCTAGTTCTTAAAACATCAGGGTTTCAGTCCCCACAATTAGATGTGGGGATAATAATAGTACTTTGTCATAGGGTTTCTAGGAAGATTAAATGAGATAATGCACCTGAAGTATCTGGCATATACAGACTGCTCATTACCTGGGAATATTACTGTAATCACCATGGTGAGTGTCACAGAATACTGTGGCTCTTACCTCTGAGTGATACACTCTTGCCAAGGGCTCTTCCATCTTCCGCAGAAGCAGAACTTCTGTCTCCTTCCAGCTTCCTGCTTCTTACTGGAGGAAGCTTGGTCCCTACTGTGGCAGTCCATCCTTTTACTGAACGTAAGTTCTTCTTGGGTATCAGTGAAATATGCCTCTGTAGTCTTCAATCTTCCTTAAGTGACACCTTCAAGAATCAGGCTGCTCTGAGAATCTTCTACATGCCCTGCACTATATGAGGTTTGGATAGGGAGATAGGAAGAGAAAGACAGGAGCCTAGATTTGGAGAAGTTCAGAGTTTGATTCTGAGACATGCTGAATGCACAGAAATCAGTCCCTGCCTTCGTTGTCCAGGTCCCCTAGGACAATGAGGTCCTGCAGGATTTGCATCTTGCTGGCCCTCCAGCCACCTCTGCTGGTACTCTATCTCCAAGCTCACCACCCCTGCAACCTTTTGGGCCTCCTTTCTATTTCTTGAACTTTCTCAGCATGGACTGATTCCATTAAGAACTTTTGCACTTGAGATCCCCTCTGCCTGGAATATCCTTTACTGATATTATCCAGCCTGATCTTGTTTACCATTTCTTTCTTTCTTGTTTTTTTTTTTTAATGTGGGTACCAGGAGTTGAACTCAGGACCTTGTGCTCACCAGCAGGTGCTTGTGCTGCTGAGCGGTATCACTGGCCCTTTTTTTTCCTTTATGTGGGTACCAGGAGTCGAACTCAGGACCTTGTGCTTGCCAGGCAGGCGCTTATGCCACTGAGACATCTCATTGGCCGTTGTTTACCATTTCTGTCTCAGTTTATCTCTCTCCTCTTCTGCTGGCTCCTCTCTGAGCATCCTAACTAAAGAATCCATCCCAGCCTAGACCTGCAGCTCTCTGTACTTAGTCTTATTTTCTTCTTGCTCCTTATTATTAAAATCATCACCATCATTTACTTGTATCTTGTAGACTTGCTTATTGCATGCCTTCCCCACCCCTAATAAGTGCAGGGGTCCTGTCTATCTTAACTTTGCTGCATTTCCCAGCTCCTGGTACAGTACCTGGCACATTGTGAATGCTCAGCAAGTATTTATTTAATATTTGTTTCATATTTCTTAAAGAGTATTAGAGGTAAGACCATATTCCATCCAAGTCCAGTCTCTGCCACACAGGCACAGAGAGTTTTCTTCCTAAGGAGATAGCTCCTCTCAACAGAGGGGCCCCCGGGGAGCACTGGGAGAGAGCACCTCTGTTTAAATGCAAACACCCAGCCCTCACCTCTGAGTGAACGGCTTTCGATTCCATATGGCAGCTGGAATCCAAATAGATCACAACAGTGGTATAGAAACTGTCCGCCACCGGAATGAATTAGTTGTTAGCCGAGGTAGCTACACTCACAATCCCTTTTGCAATCTATGGGGCTCACAGCTGCTTCTCATTTTCATCATGGAAGGGAGGGAAACAAAGAAAAAGTGGGCCTGTGTGGGTTCAGAACCTGTGGGCCCAAGAAAAAAAAAAAAAAAAGGAAAAAAAATGGAGGCAGCCGAGGCCAAGAGGAATCAGGCTTCTCGTGTCACATCATGATTAAATGCAGGGCTGAGTTCAAATACTGACTCTGCCAGCACACACTGGGCGACTGTGGCTCCCTCGCCTGCGAAACAGGCATAATGATCATTTCTACCTCCCAGAGCCTTTGCGAGGAAGGGCTCATTCAACCCAGAAGACAATGCAGAGGCAAGCACACCACAAGTGCTCTCACAGCTGGGGATCTTGCTGTTGCCACAGTAAGTGATATCATTATTATTATTAGCAGCAGCAGTTGGGCTCTGTACTACCCCTGTGACGTTAGGATCCTATGTCACAAGTGAAAGAATAGGAAAGTGACGCTCAGGGAGGGCACCACATGGCCCAAGTTTACCCACTATAGCGCCTAAGCGATGCTCATTTCCTTTTGTGAATTCCAGAAATTGTTCTTTTCATACAAATGTCACCTCCAAGCAGAGCAGAAGTTTTCGGGGTTTGGACATGCTCAACCCAAGCCCCAGGATATTCCCTTGCTCCAAGGCCGGTTAGAGTTTGTGAACATTGCTTATGGTCTCTTCGGGATGCTTACTTTCCCATCCTGAATGTTTCTTCTCAGCAAGGCTGTGGTGGCCCCCAACTTCCAGAGTCTTGTGTTCTTTTGTGTTCTTCCTCACAAGTTCAGCTCTCAGAAGAGTTTCTGATGCTCATCATGAGTGCATTGATGTGCCGAGGTCAACTCCTACTCTCCCGTGGCTGTTCCTTTTTGAAGGTCCACCCTCCTTTCGGATAGCGTTTGAGATGGGACTGAGCGCCTGGGGTGAGGCTTCCTCATAAGCTGACACGTGGCTGTCCTGTAGCCTGATTTCAGTGACACAGTGAGTCCTGGGCGAAAGATCTGAACCTGAATCCCACAGGGAGAAGCCCTGGAGTTTGAGGCCCATTGGGAACTCTGCTGTGACAGATAATCATTTGTTAGCATAAGTCCTGCCCTTCTGGTACCTCTGTGGGAAGTGGTATTCTGGAAAGACAGTCCCCAAGGGACAACCTGTCAGATGATTCAAGACAGTAAGTAGTTTGCCCCTTGACTACAAGCGTGGATGCCTCTTACTGTGAGGTACAAATGACTGCAATAAAAAGATAACTCAGTGGAAACAAACAAGTTTTCATTAACACAAAACAGGCAAACATGACCTTAATGAAAACATCTGCTGTAGTTGGTTCTCTATGCAGACGATAGATCATCCTTGTCCAAGTGAATCTCCTATTGATGAAGTTCTCGAGGTGGACAGGACACATAAGTTCTTTGTAAGTCCACTCTGGGGACCAAGCTACCTAAGACTAAGTAAGTCATTATGGGAAGATGTATGATTTGAAGCAGGTAGCAGTAGGGTAGACATCAGCTGACTGAGGGACTCAGGAAGGGGCAAGCATTACAAGACCTGGAGATGGGAGGGATGTGAAGTTGGGGGAGAAGTAGGAATTTAGGGGGTGCATTATTTTCTAAACAAATGTGGTGGAAGATCTTAATGGGAGCCTGGCTTGGAAAATTCCCAGCTAAACCGTATCCAATAGTGAGGAGTCACAGGAATGAACTGTAGGTGGGGAGAAAAAGGAAATATTTAGCTCAGTGGTTCTCAAAAGGTGGTTCTTTGATCAGCATAATCAGTATTGCCTGTAACTTGTTGGAAATGAAAATTCTTATTTTAAATCTGAGCTACTAAATCAGAAATCTGGAGTTGGGCCCAGCAAGCCTTTTTTTTTTTTTTTTTTTTTAATGTTCCCTGGGTGAGTTGATGCACCGGAAAGTTTGAGGACTTCGGTTTGGTCCTCCGAGCCTGGACGTCCATAAGTGAGGATTAGGATAGTGGGGTGGCAGATGCTCAGAGGCAGGGAAGGAGGATGGCACTGGCTTAAAGTTGGATGGCACGGATTCACTATTTACATGCTGCGGGGTACAAGAAATGACTTGATTACACAGTTTAGAGCTCCCACAAAGTACTAGTCTTTTGTGTCCCTTCCCAATATGGCTCACTTAAGTCACTTAAGTTACTCCAATAGCTCTGTGAGGTACTATTACCACCTTCCTTTTATTGCAGATGAGGACACCGAGGGTGTTACAGTTTAACACAGAGGCAAGAACCTGGTAAGTGCTGAGCCCAGAAGGGATGGCAGCACCCAGCCCACAGCTGCCCATCTTTCTGAGTCCCTGCCCTGTGTACTCATTTACCCTCTTTGCAATCCGGTGTGCTCCTAGGCAAATAAGATCTGCCTCTCACAGCAGATTACCTGGATAAAGCATTTGGAAAGTCCTTTAACCTGCCAAACACAGCTAATTTGCAATGTATGCATAATTTATTGTGTGTAATAATAATATCCCTCAATAATATGAGGTGATTTTGCAGCATTTCCTTGCATTGGATTTCAAGGGCCAGAAAAAATACTTAAAGGCATTTCAGACACTGATACAGGTTGCTAATTTTTAATATTTTTATGTGAGGGTGTTTTGTTTTTTTTTTTTGTGGGTACCGGGGGACGACCTCAGGACCTCGCGCAGCAGCAGGCGCCCGTGCCGCTGAGCGATATCACCGGCCCCTTTTTCGTATGTGGGATCCGGGAGTCGAACTCGGGCCCTCGCGCTTGCAAGGCAGGCGCTTATGCCGCTGAGCCATCTCACCGGCCCCCTATGTGAGGGTGTTTTAAAGCAAAACATCCTACAATTTACTACCGCCATATTTCATAACAGAACATGCATTTGAACAACAAAAAAGAAAAGGCATAAGCTTAGAAAAAGAGTCCAGTAAAATATGCATTTCGCTTCACTATATTGGCTTCATTTTTCACATTTGCTACAGTTATAAAAATAGTTTTTCAAATAATAATGCAGTGATTCTTAAATGTGAGTCCACAGACTGAGACCAGGTAGAAGTTTTCTGAATGCTAAATTCCAGTATTGGGGAGCAACTACAGTATATTTTATACCAATTAACAGCCTTCTTACTGATTCTCCCCATTGCCGAAGTAACCGGGGCAGACATCACCAGCTCTATGGCAGTGATAAAGAAACAGAAGCCCGCTAACAATCTTAGTAGCCAAATGTAGACCTGCTAGAACAAACCCAGTGAACTCTGAAACACATCTCGATGACTCTAATTCCCACAGAACTGGCTTTATTTCATTGTGTTGAAAGACTGTTGCTAAGGAGCTAATAGCAAAGTTGGCTTCCATCCTGATTGATCTACACCACAATCACAGTTAACAAAGTTTCATCAATTGAAATGCCAATTTTGTACCAAAAGAGACTCCTGAATTTACTGAACTGAGTGTTTTCCAACCATGCCCAGGCAAGAGAGGAAGAAAATGGTATTTGGAAATGTCCTAACCATACAGTTAACCAGGAGAGAGGGCTGTGGTCTGGATTGCAGCTACACAATAACCATGAATGTTATGATTTATAAAGGGTGGTTGACAGTTTCTCACATTTTCACTTTCTACCTCGTAAAACCTGTTTCAGCCTTGAAGAAAGGGGTGGGGATGGTGTTATCACCAAGTTTCCTTCCCACTGAGAGTAAGCCAGCTGGAACTGATTCTAAATAAGAATTGCTCTGAATAGCCCATCCAGGTTGCACACAATGAAATTTCAGAGGGACTACGCCTAGAACTTGGCTAATGAGAAGAGCGAGACTGGGATTTCTTAACTTCAGCTTTACTGACATTTTAGGCCAGATAACTTTGTGTTGTACGGTTTGCCCTGTGCATGATAGGTTGTTTAGCATCTAGTGCTTCTATCTAAATGTCAGTAGTATCTGCCCCACTCTGAGTTATGACAATCAAGAATGTCTCCAAACACTGCCGCATGTCCTCTGGGAAGGGAAAAGGGCAACTCCAACCCCATTTGAAAACCTCTGCACTAGACTGAAAAGAAGGAAGGAAAAGGTAAATATTTCTTGCAATTGGATGAGTTGACTCTTTCATGTAGAAGCATTGTGTATATTTCTAATAAACTGCTAAGCTGCAGAATCCAGTAGGGGATGTATGTCCCTCGGGTTGTACCTCAGTTAAGTAAACAGTCAATCCTTGAGAGACCCTAAGCTGATATTGCTAAGACTAAAAGTGTCTGTTCACTATTTATCCAAGGACAGCTCTGACAAAAGATAGCAAATATTTCCCCTGGACTTCTATCAACTATCAGATGGGCTTAATGGGTGACCTTTGACTTTCAGGGAAATACTTTTCTCTTGAGAACTATATAGGATCTTGCAATATCAACTGAAGTTACAATTGGGAAATTGTGTTTTTAAACACATTAGCAATGTCGTTGGCTACCAATATACAAATTCTTGAGCTAAGATTAAGCAGAAGGCCCTGGGTACAAATCTAAAGTCAAGTATTACCATCAAAGAAGCCTATTCTACAGAATTGTCATGAGCTTTACTTTCCTGCCTAGTACCACTTAGAAAAGCACACATTATACTAATTAAGTGAACACAGACTAATCTAATGAATTGATTTTTTAGAAGTGCTACAGTCTAGAATTAGAAATGTAGGGATACTGGTCTGGAAGTACTGCAAGTTTACTCATCCTTATAGAAGGGTTCCCTTACAGAGATCTAGGGGTTATAAACAGTTACAAGGTTCTCTTCCAAGACAGCTTCTCACACCATAATCTGCAGACTGTGGCATCAGTATCATTTAGGAAACATATTATAATATAGACTTTTAGGTCCTGTGGCAGGAATTCTGACTCAGTTAATCTAGATTCCAACAACTGTCATTTTTAGTGACCTTCCTTGTTTTTTCTGCATGCTTAAACTGCAGAACTATTGCCTAAGGTTCCAAAGAGCATGGACTTTTCAAAGCTCTCTATATGCAAGAAACTTAAAAATTTTGGAGAAAACTAGCATGTACTAAGGGTTGCTGGTGATCACTATTGACTCATTCGTTTATTCAACAGTCATTGAAATGCCTCGTATGTGCCGGGTACTGTTCTAGGTAACAGAGTACAGCAGAGATGAGGACTGCCGCATGCTGTATGCTGCTCTCCACCTTTTGTTCTCACTTTTACCCTTATAACCTTCTTATGAAATAGGTATACTCACTTTTATGTCACAGGAAAGGAGCAAGAAGCTCAAGGAAGTTGCTGACCTGCACAAGGTTACAAGGCCAGTAAATATTTAGGTCAATATGCATCTGATGCCCTGTCTCTGTTCTTTTCATGACACTAGGGACATGAGCATAAAAAGACAAAATGTTCAGAGCAGTTTGAGTTCCACGCCAAATATACTTCCTGAATACCGAGGGAGGTCAGCCTTGAATGAAATCATTTCAAATTGCAGAAATGAAGTGGCAAGAGATGGGTATACTGTAACACTTTTGATAATGGGGAGAGGACTTCTAAGCATGCCCAGAGCCCAAAATATGCTTAAAATGACTCCCTGAATAGAATTTAATGAGTATTAGTGATTGTGTTAGTTACTTTGTTGCTGGGGCAAAATACCCAACCTCCTCAAGTTAAAGGAGGAGAGGTTTATTTTGGCTCATAGTTGGTAAAGGTTTCAGTCCACAGTCGGCTGGCTCCAAGGCAGGGCAACATGGCAGGGGAGCATGGCAGAGGAGAAATATCTTGTGGCATGGCAGACAGAAAGCAGAGAGGTATTAAGGGAAGGAGACATACCCTTCCAGGCCACACCCCCAGTGACCCACTTCCGCCCGACATCACATTTAGCCATAAATTCATCAGTGAGCTAGTCCACTGATGAGTATCATGCCCTCTTCATCCAATCACCTTGCAAAAGCCCCACCTATGAGTGCATGAGGCTTTGGGGGAACATCTAAATATAAACTATAACAGCGATCATATTATTTTCACTATTGTCCTGAACTTTGACCAACAGACATACATTTGAAGGTGTTCAAAACTCTTCAGCAAAGCAATAATCGGTCCTGAGCCACACACAAATGTTCTTGGCAGCTCCTCTTCGAAGTTGGTCCTATTTAGGCACGAGAGTCAGTGGTGAAACAGAGCGGCTTCTCTTTGCCAGGAGGCTGGGAATGGGGTTAAATAAAGTGCAATTTTGGCACTTCAGCAGCTAGTCATAGGCCTCCAGAATCTGCTGCTGTCTCATACCACCTCTGCCCCATAATCCGTTTCTCTAGTCTCTGATGGTTTCGTCACTGTGTGCCGCGTATTAAATCACCCTGCAGAAACCGTCCCTTGTGAAGGTGCGCTTCAGCTCTAAACCTTCACCTAGAGCTCAGGGCCAGGCTGCTCAGCGTGGAGTATCACTTTTACTCCATGGACAGCATCTGGAAACATTTTCTCTTCTAGAGGCCAAGCTAATGGCTCCTGATCCCAGGCTTTACTTTGGTTCTTTCTCTCTTGGATTCTACCCCCCTTTTTTTTTTTTTTTTTTTTTTTAATCATCATGACTTGCAGAGTTTTCCCAGTTGATTTTGCAATCTGGTGCAGGGATCTAATAGCAGTAGGCTCTGGGATGCAACAGTTCAAATCCTTTCTCTACCACTTCTCCAGGGAGTCCTTATAAGTTACCAACCCTCTTTTCGTCATGTGTAATTGGGGTCTAAAACAATACCTGCCTCATAGTGGGTGCTTTGAAATTCAATGAGATAAGCCAGCAAAAGGGAATAGGACATATAATTGCTCAATAGATGTTTGCTGTTATAGTTATTATTATTAATTCTTACATTTGATTTTTGAAGGGCCCCTAAGAAGCAAGCAAGTCAGTGATCCGGGTTCTTGTTTCAGGGAGGAGGAAGCAGAGAGTTAGACAGACTGAGGGTCCTGTCCAAAGTCACAGGCTGGGTAAGGGGCACAGTCCTGGAGCCTTCAAGCACCGGATCTACAAAATCCCCCATGTTCAACCCCTCCCCCCCGCGCACACCTCCTCTGCACTCCCTTCCATATTCATCGGCCTGCGTGAACTCGATGGAGTCCTCGTTCACTCCAGCAACTTCTGTGGCTGGCCTCCTGTGTCCAGCGTTTGATCAGAGCCAAGTCATCTTTTCTGCTAGCCTCCACGCTCAAACCTCAGAGGGCTGCAGAGAATCTCAAATCTGGCAGATTTTGAATTGTCCTAGAAGGCTCCACTGTAGGTGGCGGTGCACTGCTCAGACCCCCAAGGGAAAGCTGGCAACTTGTGGGCCAGCACATTCACCTCTGTGCTCTTGACCTTCTCTGCAGTCGTGTAAGCTAGAGATTGAATGAATAAAATGAACAAGTGACGAGAGAAGTCGAAAAAATTTGGAGGAAAAAAAAAGAAATCTTGCTGGCTAAAGCAGCCTAGTTGAGAGCATAGAAGCCTCGGACCTAAAGGCTTTATAAATTAATCACCTCTGACACCCCTGGCATACAGCCTGGCCCTCTTCAGCTTCCCAACACACGTTAAATGTTATTACCATCAATGTAACGGGCCATGAGATCTCAGAGACGGCTCTTCGCTTGCCCTCCTTACTAGCCGGACCCACTAACAGTACTTTTAATCCTCCTCTACTTTACATCACTGGAGAGATGGTTAAGAGAGAAAATAAGAGACTGAGAACTGAAAATGCCATTAAAATGTTGCAAAAATACATGGTATTATTATGCTTATAACTATTATTTATTAGATAAGTGTAAACCGAAAGCATTAGAGTCTAAAGCATTATTACAGAACGAGTCGATTGCTTTAGGAAGAGAGCAACCCGGTGCTGGCTCTTTGTCTAACTCCCTCTTCCCTTGGCCCCATGCAGCACATTCTCAAGGTTGATGGCATCACAGACTTCACCCTGTTCAGGTTATCTATCTTCACAGGGTCTGCGCGTTGGGATGTATTATGTGCTCGGGTCCTGGGGCCAGAGACAGGCAGGGTAACTGACTCAATTCAGGTCAAGTGTGGATTCTTCACCTTTGGATATGAAAGCCAGCCGCACTCAGAGAGTTTCAGCTGGGATCTGAGTTATAGTAAAAATGTTGAGTCCACTTTAATTCATGATCCCTCAGAAGTAAGTCAGGCAGTAGGCAATGACTTTCAAACATTGGTAGGTATCGTCAGAATCATTTAAAGGGCTTTTAAAGAACAAGTCCTGGGCTCCAAACCTGTAGTCTGATTCAGGGGGTCTGAGCAGGGCCCTCCAATTGGCCTTTACAAGTTACTAGGTAAATGCTACTGGTCCGGGAAGATCACGTTTCTAGAATCCCCGGCACAGTCTTTAAGGGTACAGCTGTGGAGTTATGGTGCCTGGGCTGACATCTTACTCAGCCACTTAGCAGCTGTCCTAATTTTCTTCTTTCTTGAACGTCTCCGTGTCTCTATTTTTGCATCTGCCAAGTGAGTTGTTCTGTAGTTTTAATGTGATAATGCTAACTCGTAGGGTCATCGTAGCAATTATGTGAAAAAATACACATGGAATGCTTTGCACTGTGCTGAATGAATGTTGAGTTAAGGTTGGCTCACTATAATTCTTACCCTGGAAGTATTGGCATCCCAGTTTTCCTCACGAGGCTGTGAGCAGCTTCAGAGCAGCGGCCCTGTCTTGTTCATTTCTGTGACTGTAGGACTGAGTTCAATGCCAGGCACAAAGAAGGAACACATTGTAGAAATTCACTTTTTTACTCAGTTATTTTTTCATCCATTTGATACTTTTTAAAAAAATTTTTTACCAAGCATTTAGTCTGTTCCAGATCCAGACTAGTCATAGGGATAGAGTGGGCCAGAAGCAGCAGACCCTGTTTTCATGGAGCTCAGAGTACAAGTAAATAGGCAAAACATTTACTATGAAAAATGCCTTGAAGGAAATAAAAAGTGCTGGAATAAGAGCAATTAGAGATTTACATTAGGTAGAGTGTTCTGGGAAGATCTCTTTGAGGAAGCAGCATGTAAGCTACGACTTGAACAATGACACAGAGCCAACCATGATGAGACCTATGAGCATTCCAGACACATGCAATGGCCAAAGCAGAGGCCCCAAGGTAGAAAGCACTTTGGTGTGTTTAAGGAACTGAAGGAAGGCCTGGCCAGCTGGAATTCAGCTCTGCGAGGGACAGGCATGAGGCGAAGTTGGAGCTGGGCAGGTTTGTGGTGGCCCTTGTTAGTCGTGGTAAAACACCTGCATTTATTAAAGTAGGAAATGCAATATTCATCTCAATACATTTAAAAGGCCGCATTAGCCTCTGGGTCATACATGGCCTGGCAGGAGACAAGAAGACAAGCCAGGGGTTAATGTGTCAATGTGGGATAAAGGAAATAGTGGTATGGAACATGAAGTAGCAGTGTAAATGGAAAAACAGGTTTTGGAGTCAAAGTATATTTCGGAGCTGGCACTGACAGATTTGCTGATGAACTAGACATGAGGATTTGGGAAAGAGAAATAGAGGACAGTTCTGTGGATTTAATGAACACATCTCCAGCTGAGATTTCTTTAGATGAAGCTACTACAGCTACTTAGTTTCCCATCTGCTCACATCTCATCTGTTTCCCTTACCCAGTTTCATCCCTCCCTTTCTAAGGACCCAAGGGTCCTTCTAAGGCTCTGACATGGGCCTCTGCCCTGAATTCTACTGTGCTGCTTCCCAGCACTGGTGGTTCTAGTCCCTGAAGCTCAGATGTCCTGTTTCCCTCAGGACAGAGAAGAAGCCACCCTTCCAGAGGTTATTAGCAGAATGACCAGTCAGCATGCAGTGGAAGAAAAAAAATAAAGCCATCTAGACACTCTGGGGATCTCAGATGTTGGCAAGAAACTAAAAACAAGTTCAGTTGAATGGAGAGAGAGAGAGGGAGAGAGAGAGAGAGAGCTGTCTTGCTGGTTTGGGCCTCCTGTTATTGGTGGGAATGGCAGGACCATGAAAAAAGCAGAAGGCATCTTTCAGGCCAATTTGGTTTCCCGAGGTTGATGAGGGCAATGCATTCTTTGATGGGTGTTATGAATAAGGAGATCTGATCCCAGAGCTTGCTTCCCTCTCAGTCTGTGCACCTCTTTCTTATCCAGCCTCTCTTCATTTATAATCTGTGCTAGGCTCCAGCCATTAAGGTCAATCAAGCTGAGGGTTTTATTTCACAAAATACGGCCATGAGCATTTCCATCAGTGGACTGTTTTCCTTCAGGCACAGCTCAAGCTCAGTTTTTGGGTTTGATTTTTGTTTTTCCATTTTTTCTTTTCTTCCCCTCTGTTGGCATGGGAACACTGAATCACCAGTTCAGGGAGGATACATCCCGCCCATCACGGCACTCCCCCATGCTGCCCAAGTGCTTTGATGTGTTCAAAGAGCGTACACATTTTTCCCTTGTGGAGGGAAGTCTGGAAATGGCAGGCCTTGCTGTTTTCCTGTGTGCAATGGGCTCTGCAGCCTACGTGATTCCAGAGGAAAAAGGAGCCTCACACGCTGGTCCGCAGCTCAGAGAAGGCACGTGTCTGAGCCACAGTCGTACAGCAAGTCAGCAGTGTGCAGAGGACTCAAATCCAGACCTTTTCACACGGTTGAAATGCTGTGTAATCTCTTAGGATTTTTCTAGGCCTTTGCTCACTGGTAAAATAAGATCACCAACTGATCTCTTTTCCTCAAGTGCTGTGAGGATCCAGTGAGATTCATGGAATCAGCACATACAGGAAATGGTGAACATTTAACCATAGGATGCTAAATATAGGACTGGCAGATAGATGTTCACACATAGTGATTAAACTGATGGAAAATTACGTAACATGGTTAGTGTGGTAGTTAACTGATTGGGTCAGCTTGAGTAAGAAATGCCCAGCTAAATCGGATCAGCACAGTTCTGGGTGTGGCTGAGGGGATTTGTTAAAGTCAGAAGACCCACCCCAGGGGAGCTTGTCGCCTGAATGGTGTAAAAGGGAAATGGAGAAGGAAGGCTGCTCTTGTTTCTATGGAGGAGTTGCAGACTTCATTTTCCCCTTGGACGTCGTCTCCTGGCTTCCAGTGCAGATGCGTCAGCCTCCTGAGACGGACTCGCATGGAGCACTGCAGGGAGCGCTGGGCTTTGACTGCATCCTTTGGTTCTCCATCTCGGAAACAGACCTTTCGCACTTCTCCATACCTGCCTCTGTGGGCGGCCATTGTAAGCCAACCTTGTAAATTCTTCTATGTTTGTATATCTTGCATTAAATCTGCTTCTCTAGTAACCACTGACCGATACAGTTAGTATTTTTATGGCTGTGAAGTAGATACGGCGTGTTACCAGTCATCTCTTCAGCTCTTCAGCTGTCCACACACGCATCAGTGAGCCTTCAAACGCTTATGACTGTTGAGGCCGTGCTAACACGATTAAATTTGATTTTTAAAAAATCTACTCTAGCCATGGAGAAATGTGGGATCCAGAAAGACAGAGGTTTTTAAAAAAAAAATTTTATTTTTGACAAATACTACTTGTATATATTTATAGGGTACAGTGTGACAATTCCATACATGAATACATATGGAATGTACAAATCAGGCAAATTAACATATTTATCACCTCACGTACTTATCATTATTTGTGGTACAAACATTTAAAATCCGTTCTCTTAGCATATTGAAAAGTAGAGTATATTATGTTTATCACCTTGCTAGGCAATAGGTTGCCAGAACTTATTCCCTTACATTTCCTCTTTCTTTGCCTCCCCTTCAGCTTCTGGTAACCAACATTCTACTCTACTGTGAATTTGACTTTTTCAGATTTCACTTATACGTGAGATCATGTGATGTTTGTCTTTCTCTGCCTGGCTCGTTTCACTTAGCATAAGGTCCTTTAGATTCATCCACATTTTCACATGATAGATCTCATCCTTTTTAAAGGTTGAACAGGATTCCTTTGTGCACATATACCACATTTTTTAAAAAGTCATTCATCTGTTGATGGGCCCTTAAATTTTTTCCATGTCTTGGCTACTGTGAGTAATGCGTCAGTAAATGTGGGAGTGCAGAAATCTCTTTGACCTGCTGATTTTCACTCCCTTTGGATATATACCCAGAAATAGGATTGCTGGATCATAGGATAATTCCATTTTTAGTTTTATGAGGAGCTGCCTCAAAAAGTGGTTGTGCCAATGCACATTCCCATCAATACTTAGAGTTCTCTTTTCTTCATACCCTTGCCCACACTTATCTTTCATCTTTTTTATAACAGCTATCCTTAGAGGTATGAGGTGATATCTCATTGTGGTTTTGATTTGCATGTCTCATACGACTGGTAATGCTGAATATTTTTTTTTCATATATCGGGTGGTCATTCTTTTATTTTTTGAGAAACAACTGTTCAGGTCCTCTGCCCATTTTTAATAGGGTTACTTATTTTCCTGTTAAATGCAATGCCTATAAAAATTCAAAATCAGGGCCGGTGAGATGGCTCAGTGGCGTAAGCGCCTGCCTGGCAAGCGCGAGGGCCCAAGTTCGACTCCCAGAACCCACATTCGAAAAAAGGGCCGGTGATATCGCTCAGCAGCATGGGCGCCTACTGGTGCGCGAGGTCCTGAGGTCGACCCCCGGTACTCACCAAAAAAAAAAAAAAAAAAATTCAAAATCATTCTTCACAAATTAGAGAAAGAAATCCTCCATTTTGTATGATAATACAAAAGACCTCAAATAGTCATAGCAATGTGAGCAAAAACTAAAGCTTGTATCACCAATACAACTGGATTCAAGATATAACAAAATTACAACAATCAAAATAATATAGCACTGGCAGAAAAATATCATCAACCCATGCATTATGATAGAGAAAAGCACACACAACAAAAGTCGATTGATTTTCCACAAAGGTGTCACAAGTACACAATAGGGAAAGGACAGCATCTCAATAAAGGGCACTGGAAAAACTATTTACACGCACAGAAATGAAATCAGAACCTTATCTCACCACTTAGAGAAGACTCAGTTCAACACGGGGTTAAAGACTTCCATGTAATGACTAAAACTGTAAAACTTGTACAAGAAAGCATACAGGAAAAGCTATACAACATGGGTCTGAGCTTTTGGGCTCTTGCCTGTGACCCCAAAAGCACAGGTAAGGAAAGGCAGTCATATTAAAAACAAATCAAACAAACAAAAACCCTCATCACAATGTAATAGGTGATGGGCTATCAATGGAGGAAGCCACAGAGTTGCCCCCTGGGTATTGCAGCGCTCATCACCTGTACCAGTAAGGCCTTGCCTGGCTTCCATGGCTTTTCATTTGTGTCATGAAGGGTGAGTAGGAGTTTCGTAGGCCAGCACAGTCAAAGGCGGCAGGTGTGTTACAGCAGGCTCCCTTGGGGAGACTGAAAAACAGCATGGAAGCCAAACAGAGCTAATATTTGCTGGGCATCACTAGACCTATGTTCAGCATTTCAGTTTTTCATTCCGTGCATGTATAAGATCATTCACTTGAGATAGGGACTGTCATCAACCTCTTTTGACAGCTATGAAAACTGGAACTCAGAGAAATTACATAATTTTGCTCAGTGCTTTACAAGTAAGAGGTGTAGAATTCATGTGATATTTGGCATCAAAATCTGGCTTCATAATCACTGCTCTTTATGATCTGTGTTCAACAGGAATACACAGGAGAATAGAGGCTGTGAAAGTGGTTAGGGTCATGGAAGGGAAAGGAAACCGACAGAATCAGTGAGCTGCCCAAGATCACAGGTTAATCAGCTGCAGCACTGAGGCATTAGCCTCATTGTCCTATTTCCGTCTTTCCTCTGGGCCACACTCTGGCTCACTGACTCAGGACAAATTAAGAGACTAAGATAGAGGGTGTCAGAAAAATCAGCCCTCCTCCTGAAAAACACCAAGTACCCTATGCATCTCTTCCTCTGTTCTGCTTGTGTTAGGTTTTCCCGGGGATCTGCGTTGGCGGGGGAATTCAGAGTATTTGTGGATAACAGATGTGCATATTTTCTTGGTCTAGTGAGATGCAGAGAAGTAGGAGGAGGCTGGGAACAGGGCCAGCCTTCAGCAGAACTGTCAAACTCCTAGGTCTAGTCTATAGGATTTCCTCCAGTTCCAAACGCACCCCCTCCACCTTTTTGCTTAAGCTTCATTTGCTTCCTACCCGCTATCAATATAATTTCACTTTTCATGGAGGAAACACCTCAATTACCAGTTGTATTTATTACACAGCTTAGCCTGCCATATTGAACTACTTTAGAATGGACAGCTTAAAGAACAGATACTCCTTTTCTCACAGTTTTGGAGGGTAAAAGCCGGAGATCAAGGAGCCAGCATGCCGGAGTAGCGGGAAGGGCTCTCTCCCCGGCTTGCATACAGCTGCCATCGCTCTGAGTTCACCTGGCCTTCCATTGGTGCACAGAAAAATAAAGAGAGCACAAGTTCTTTGGTGTCTCTTACAAGGTCACTAATTCCATCATGAGGACTTAGCTCATGATCTCACCTAAACCAAATTATCTCCCGAAGTTCCTCCGTCCAAATACCATTACATTAGGGGTTAAAGTTTCAGCATATGGACTCTGGAAAGACACGGTTCAACCCATAGCACCAGCCCTTGGATTCAGCACTTTTCTCAAAAAGATGTGTCTTTGTTGGTCAAGGGACGCTGGACAGGGCAAGTATGAACCCAATCGATGACTTTCTAAAAGTACAGCCACAAGCATGGGGTCAGGAATGTGGAGAGAGTAGGCAGAGAGGAGGCAGTTCTAAGAAGGGCCAGATTTCCAGTTTACCATGCAGACTGGGAGATGCCCAGAACCAGAGAAAGGGAACATTCACTACTGTCATCCAGTGTAGACAATTAGAACAGGCTCCACCATGTTAAACGAAAATCTGTCAAACCAAACTCACCAGTCACTGGTCTTTGTTTTGGCTTCTCGAGCCACAGATAATAGATGCAATCTTTGTCCAAGATAGCTATTTAGGAGTTGGCTATGAAGACTGACCTATACTCACTTATCCTTTCTTCCGGGACCCTCTGCTCATTCCTTACTAGAAATGCTTTCCATGCCTTTGGCTATCTGAATTTTTTCTTTATAATATCTCTAAGAATTGATTTGGTTCCCTCACATAAAGGCCCAGGGCAAAATGAATCTTGCTGCCTTAGGCTACAGAAAACTCTCCGAATCTTGTCACATTTTCTACTGCAACTCAGCATCTCCACCTCAGCCTCGCTAAGCAACTTGGTTCTTTTCTTTTTCATTTGAATTATGTGTGTTGCATTAAAGATAATTCATTCTAAACTGCCTCTTTTTGAAAACAATTTGGGGCCTTTTTCTTAACAGCAATGCAGATGCTGGGTGTGATATTTCCCGGGTGGACAGTGGGACGTAGCTCACCCAGAACTGGCTTTGTGGGACAAGAAAAGGAAGCAGAGCAGCGAGGCTGGTTGAGCCAAGTTGGCAAGTGTTTGTGCCGAGTCTGCCAGTTCTTGTGAAATCATCGGCAGTTCCGTGTACTGGGTAAAAGTGTTCAGAGGACAGGCTCCAGAAATTGATGGTGAGCACGGAAGAGTGGCAGAGCATCTCGCCTGGTGGTCAGAAGTCTTGCGGTAGAATCATGACCCAGCCGCTAAGTGACTACAGACAAGTCCTTTGTACCCCCGGGCCTTCGTTTTGCCATGTGTAAACAAGATTAAACTGGGCATGGAGTCTTTTGAGATATGAACAGACAATTCAGCCAAGAGAAGGACTATTGAATTGAGAAAATATATACTGCACTCTCTTTGTAGAAATTAACAAGACACGTTAACATATTAAAAGTCTCTCAAAATCCTGAAGAATGCAATCCCCTACTTTGTTTCATTCATCGTGACTAAATTTGTGACCCCATAACTTGGTAACATCATTCACACCCCAAAGAAAACCTGTTAACATCCTCAGAACATCAAGGGGTATTTTGTTTTTGTTGTTTGTCTGTTTTTGCAGTACTGAAGACCGAACGCATGACTTCATACTGAGCTACATCCCTCTCTCTTCATTTTTCACTTTGAGAGAGGGTCTCTCTAAGTTACCAAGCTGCTCAGGCTGGGCTTAAACTTGTGATCTCCACGCTTCAGCATTCTGGGATTTTGAGCACGTGCAACCAGATAGAGCTCAGAGGTCAGAGTTCTAACGGGAATTCCCGCACCAATTAGAGGGGTCCTCTGGCCATTTAGGAAGAAACCCGATGGGGTTTATTCTGCAGACACGTGGATGTTCCGGATGATTAGACGTCAGGTAACTTTATTCTTGCCAAGAATTATTCTCATAACTACTAAATAAAACCATCCTTCTTTGGGTGAAAAGAAGGATTTTGGAATATGGACATAAAACTTTTATTATTCTGTGTCTTGAATATGTTTTCCTGGTCTTCAAAGACTTGCCTAGTCTGAAGCCAGCCTACATCTCAAATGTACCTGCCAGGGCTCTCTAAAAACCTCATGCAAATCTCTAAAATCACTATGTTTACTCTTCACTACTTTCAGAGCCAGAGAAGAGTTGAAACACCTTTGTTCACGGTTCCCCCTGGACAAACTGGACATTTATGATCAAAGCAACATTAAGCTAGAATCAGCATGATCATGTCACTAAGGCAAGAAGGCCAAAAAGTACATTTCAGAAATTGTCTCAATTACCAATGTTTTCAAAAAGCCAAGTTTTGATTAATTCTTGTATCCTAACTTTCACTCTCTACGAGCAGTTCATTCCTCAAACACTTTAGTCATCATTGCCCTGTATTTCACTCCAGCAGCGAGGAGCTGTATATTTGGCTACAGTGTATTACCTGTCATCTCCAAATAAGTGCAGGACAAAATTTAAATTTTATTTTATTATTTTAAGCAGCTGACGCTAAGCAATGCCTGGAGAAGTAAAGAGAACACTCCTGGCAGATGGTAAAAGGAAACAAGTGGCAAAACAGCTCTATTTCGGGGTTTTGTTGTTATTGTCATTTTCAGATCAAAGGATCTGTTCTCAATATTTCCTAACTAAATTACAAAATCCCATCCAGAGCATTTTGCCTCTTCTTGTCCCTCATATCAACAAGAACCACAGATTTTCTGATGAAGACTCTGGAGGGCATTTACAAAGAAGCTTGTCATCACGAACAATTAAATTGGACAAATAATAACAGCTCTGTTATTGGGCACTTAGGCTATGCCAGGTCTTATGCTAAGTACTTTTCAAGTTTATTTCCTTCCATACACACAACTCTAAGAGGAACGAGTCATTATTGCCACTTTACAAAATAAGAAACCAAGGTTTTGAGAGGGTAATTTATAAAGACCACTCAGGATCCAAAATTAGGAAAGTAGATATCCTTGCTCTTAACCATTACACCATTCTGGAGATATTTATTAAGTAGCTGTCCTAGACAGTTGAATTGCAAATGCATATTTTCTTGGTCTCTTGCCCTCAAAGAGCTGAGTGTCTCAATGGTAGATATGACCTTTACTCAAGAACAGAAGTTACGAAGGCAAAAGGGTCAATAAAAATAGTACAAAAAAAGGTAGCTAGTAAAATAAAGGAAAGAGAAATCAGCTCCTACTGAAGGATTGAGGGGCAGATTCACAGCCCAGGGATAACATATGATAATATAACCTATTTTATCATCCAAACCACCATCACCTAACATCTAGACTATTGCAGGAGCCTCTTATCTGGTCTCCCTGAGTCTCCTCTGTGGTACATTTGATTATTGCCAGAGAGTTACACATCTATCCCCCTTGTCATGGGACTTGGTCATTCTTCATAGAAGGCAGTGTATATTTTCCTCTCTCACCCGTATGACTTACTTGGACTAATGGAACACTAGAGGACATGACACAAGCAGAAGGTTTAAATAGATTTGCATGGGAAGGCATAGCCCCTTGTGCCCCTGTGATCCTCCATGGGAGGGGTAAGTCTTGCTGTAGCTGCCTCCTGACCAGTACTGCTCAAACAAAGATACACGAGGTAGACCTAAACTCCCTCTGCGGTCCAATAGATCCAGCCTAGAACAGGTACCATAGCTAATCTGAAGACTATGATTATTAAAAATAAACTGGTTGATACAAAGTATTTTCACTTCAATTTGTCACTTCTCCCTTCTCCACGAGGAACCATGCTTACCTTTTAAAAATTAAATCGTATAACTATACTCACAAGGTTAAAACCCAATAATAATTTTATTGGGTTTAAAATCTGTCTCGGGGCCGGTGAGAGCTCAGCAGCATAAGCGCCTGCCTCGCAAGTGCGAGGTCCTGAGTTCGACTCCCGGTACCCGCATAAAAAGGAAAAAAGGGCCGGTGATATCGCTCAGCGGCACAAGCGCCTGCTAGCAAACATGAGGTCCTGAGTTTGACCCCCGGTACCTGCATTAAAAAAAAAAAAATCTATCTCGATTTCTTATCCTGGCTTACAAAATAGCTGCCTAACTCTTTGCTTAGAATGCTTTAGCTCTACTGGCCACCATTCTGTTTTTTAAATATATAAGCTCACATTTTAAAACCAGTCACTAGCCTCATGTGGCTTCTTAAAATTAATAAAATTAAATAATATGAAAGATTTAGTTTCTTAGTCTTACTAGCCAGATTTCAAATGCTTAATGAACACATGTACCCAGTGAGTACCGAACTAGACAGCACAGATAGAGAATGGCTCCCATCCCTGTAGAAAGTTCTGTCAGTTCTAACAAGGCTCAGTTAAAACCTCACTTGTTTAGAGGTGTTTTCCCTGACCATCCATCTCATGTATCTGTCTTAAGAGCTTCACTTGTTTAGCAGAGTTTAAACTTTCATTTGATCCTTGCTGCCCTTGTCTTCCCTCCTCAGGTATAGGGAAGTTTTCATTCCTGCCTAAAAACAGAGGTGATGGAACCAATTAGAAGGAACAACCATCTCCAGCTTATTCTTCATCCCACGACGAGTGGCTGTTTGTAGCATTTAATACATATGCTAAATCATTATATTTACTAGTTTTCCAGAATGTCCACCTCAAGAAGACAGGGACTTTGTTGGTTTTATTTTCTGCTGTATGCCCAGAGAGGGGATACTGAGTAAATATTAGTCAGCTAAATAGTTGGATTAAGTATTAGCAGTTGGTGGTGAGGGCTTTGCCAGGCGGAGGCAGTAGTGTGAATGAAAGCAAAGCAGTGAGAGGTTGAGAAATATGTTTGTGGCAACTCTGGATTACCAGGTTTACCTGGAACATGGAGTGTATAGTTAGATAAGTCTCAAGAAGGAGGCAGACTGAGATCACAGTATCAAGCATCATAGTGTAGGCTGGTTTTGAACCTAATGCAAGGAGGCTTACCCCCAGTGACTTTTTGGGGGATAAGGAAGGTTCAAGACTGGAAATAGTCTTCAAGAAATTGATCCACCAGCTGTGAGGGAGTGGATTATACCATAGAGGGACTTGACACAAGGCTAAAGCCATAATCCATTGAAAAAAGAAGAAAAATAGGGACAGGTTCAAAAGTCAGAGTAGTGATAAAACCAACATATCGCATGTCTTAGGTGGAGAATGTGACAGGGCTGAGCACTCAAGCCAGACGCTCCTATTTTGAGCCCATATGATTCAACAGGAATAGCGTGCAGAAGAGCAATGAGTTTCGCAGGACAGAGGCCAAGTTTTGATTTTGGTTTGTTGAACTCAAAATGTAGAGGCCAGAATCTTGAGGAAAGGTCAGAGAATGGGGTGGAGAAAGGAGCTGAGAGAGTCAGAGAAATCCTAATAGAGGAGCTGGGTAGAACACAGCCTTACAAAGCTTGGGCTACCTCGGGAGGGGTGTGAGGACTTCCATAGGCCTCGGGCTACGAGAAACAAAGATATAAGGGGATTTGCCACTGAGAAATACATCCATAACCCAAGAAGTGGTCATTAGAATAGTCATAGTAGAAACTATATGCTAAGCTATTCAGAAAGATCAGAGGAAGGAAGAAGAGCTAGAATATGAAGTCCCAGTTAAGCAATTTTCTCACAACAAATAAACCACCTGGACTTAACTGCATGTGGACCCCTAAGAGCCCCTCCCCCAATTCCTGCTTTTCAGTATCTTCAGTGAAGACTAGATGGAGGGCTTGCAGAATTAGATGTTTTCTCTGCCCTCCCTTAAGGCTATAACACCTCCACAGCCTTTACCAGATAAGTTAGGGATGCTGGAGCTTATCCTGTTTGCTCAAAAGAGACTTTTTCCTAATTAAACACATGAATTAGCAAATGGAGTTTGGCATAGAGCTAAGGTGAAGTTCTTTGATTTACCATTTCCTTCACACATAATTTAAATCTCAGATTTGCTTTTATAATTGCACACTTGGCAAGGGATCTAGAAGTCGTCTGGCTCCTTTTTGTGAAAGAATGACCGCACACACACACTTCTTAGCCTATAAACAAAAACTCTTGACCATACTGGAAGCATGACAAGAAGTACAGCCAGTTTCCCACCTCTCTGTAGGAATGCTCTAGGAACCTCACCCTCTGCCTGTCAGGCTCAGTGTCTTCTGAACCCTTTGGCCGTCTAGCTTTGGCAGCGAGTACATCTTTGTTGGCCCTTAATTTTCAAATATGACATCACAGAGAGAAGCCAGTGTCTGCTCTAAGACAGCTGAGTGACCCAGTTTACAGGGGATTATCCTGGACACCTCTTCTCCCCTGTCTAGACTGAGATCCTCAATACAAATTGCCCAAGGGGCTGGTGTTTTACATTCCATTGGGCAGCTTCCTCTTGCCTGGCTCTTCTCCAGTGTTTCTGCCTGAGTTCAAAATTGACCTCCTTGTAGAAACCTTCCTCGAACACCTCACCTAAAGCAAGTGATTTTCTCTAGCGTAATGATTATATTGCCTCGTGCTATTTTCTTTTTGACTCTGATAATGGTCTTTTCTAAAAATTGGTAAAAGTATTTATTGTCCATCTCCCTAAACAGAAGGCGTGCTTCACGGAGGCCAGGACTGTACCATTCTCCAGTGTTTCTCCGTGACTAAGTGTTGAATACACAGTGGTCGCCTGTATTGGTCAGTTATGGCTGTAGCACAAAGCAGCCCCAGATTTAGTGGTGTACAACAACATTTACTATGCTGCTCATGGGTCAGCAGGTCAGGGGGAGCAGCTCTGCTTGAGACTTATTCTGTTGGTTTGCTGGACACATTTGCTGCTTGTATTTCCTTGTCTTCTGGACTTAGTGGTGTCTCTGGGGCATGTGTATTCTTCCCATAGCTTCTGCTTGAAATATGTCTATCAATACCCAAGTTGCCAAAGCAAGTCACATGATAAAGCATAACAGTAACAGATCAGGGAAGTATTCCAATGAAGAATTGTCAAATAATAATCTAATCTACCACAATATCAATGATTGACTAAATGAGCATCCTCCTTTAGATCACTTGACCTTTTTAGCTAAACCACTTTTCAGCTGTTACAACCCCATGTCTCATCAGTATTAGTTTTAGAATCTCAGTCCACTGTAAATCCGTAACCTAATGTGCAGGAACCATGCTGCTCTGTTCACATTGGACAGGAACCAGCTTAAGGTTGCTGCCTGTTTAACAGAAGTTAATGCCTCTTTCATTTGATCCTGGTTCCCCTGTCTCCCCCTCATCAGGCACAGGGAAGGTTTCATTCTTGCCAAGAACCAGAGGGGATGGAACGAATTAGAAGAACCTACCATCTGGTGATGTGGGCTTAGCGGTTCTGCAGCCAAGATTCCAACTGGGACTGTTAAAGAGTTTGTGTACAATAGCTTGAGTGACTAGACCATGAAGTGTCTTGGTTACTGGGAGAGAGTCTAGGCAGCCCAGTAACACTAGGTATGGCTCATCATGCTGTCAGGTGGCCTGAAGGGACAACCCCAGGCACATCCAGGTGAGTGGACAACACCTTCTAAAACTGTTACATAAGCATCTGTTGGCTCTGCTGGGCAGAGATTAACAAAGACCCTTCATGGCTCCAATGAACACCTCAGCCTGAATTTCAAACCTTTTGCCTGCCCGGCTCCTCTGATCTGCCTTATCCATCAGAATCCATTGTATGTGTTTCTCTTGGTGGCTACTCTGGCTTCAGCATGATGTCCCTCATTCTACATTGGTTTTTCTTTCAGCCTCTCTAAATTTTTCCTCCTAAAGAAATGGGTGATAGAAAGACTACTATGTTATTTTGGCTACTGAGTATCCAGCCTCCATTCCTTTAGTGATGGGACTCTGATTTCCTATGGGGAAACTACTCTTCCCTAATGTCTACATAGTTTGAGAGAGCAATCATTTGGTCCTTCTCACCACCTCAAGCTCTAGGAAGGAACATTTGACTAATCAAAAGACTACAGTATTCTGACCACTGTGTCACATTCAGAAATGAGCATGTGTCCTGGGTTTTGTTCAATGAAGTCAGCCCCAGGACTTCTGCAGAACATATGGGAAAGAGAAGTTCCTTCTCCATGGCACTTTGAACTGGGCAGGTGAAGACTGGCAGTGCTGGACTTGGATATGAGGCATACATATGCCTGACAGTAAGGAAAATTTAGAGAAAGCCTAAATCTAAAAGTCTCACTTTTGATGCATCACTCAAATCCCAGAATTCAGCTATTCCTGTAGTCAGAACTATCAGGTAATTGGATTTCTGTCACTTACTACCAAAGAGTTCTGACTGCTTCCTGCCCAAATGGGGTTGACCTTTTGTCCCTATAAACAATGATTTCTTAAGTCATAGGCACTGTATAGTCTACAAACTTAGGTCATTCTTGTAGACTGAATCATAAGTGAAAAGAAATCCTTTCAGATTTAGTGTTGCTACATATTTGGACCCGGGATAGACTTAGCTTTAAAATTTCAATTTTTTCCAGCTGCAAAATAGATTTATTCATAGATAATGACCACTCTCACAAGGAAACGCTAAAGATTAATTAGTCACATTGTACTTATGATGCATTTATGTTAATAGATAAGAAGCCTGGTTAATTATATTACCCTACATTTGCCTAGCACTTCTGATTTTTCAAAGCTCTTTCATATAAGTAATGGCATTTGCTTGTTTAATAACTCTAAGAAGCTAGTGTTATGAACCCATAGTTAAACATCTGGAAACTAACTGGACACAAAGACTAATCCAGGTCATACAGCAGGTTATTGTCAGAGTTGACAATGAGTAACAGCTCAGATCCTGCATACTCTAATCATTCTACTAAACCTCTTGGAAATTAGTCTTCTGATCTAAAAATGCTCTTAAAGTCAGAAAAACATATGTAAATCATTAAAAAAATTTAGGATAATTATCACAGCACTGTTTCTAAAGAAAAAATTCAAAATAAACTAGACATCCTATAAAAGGACATTGCTTAAATAGATTAAGATACAGATGTACAATGGGCTTTTAAAAAAGTCATTAAAAATGAATGTGAAGGGCTGGTGAAACAGCTCAGCGGCATAAGCGCCTGCCTGGCAAGCGCTAGGTCCTGAGTTCAACTCCCAGAACCCACATATGAAAAAAGGGCCAGTGATATCGCTCAGCGGCACGGGTGCCTGCTGGAGCGCGAGGTCCTGAGGTCGACACCCCGGTACCCACAAAAAAAAAAAAAAAAAAAAAGGAATGTGAAATAGTAGAAGTAACATAAATGTAATACTAAATAAAAGTCATATTATAAATAAAATGTAAATAAATCTATTAATTTTTAAGTTAATATATTCAGAAAAATATAAGAAATCTATCTTTAGTCTTATAATTACCTCAGTTTTGTTTGGCGTCTGTGTTTCCATGGTTTTCCATAACACAGTTTTACTTCTGTACACAAAATAATGACTATTGTCAACAAGTTATTTCCATCCTAGATGTTTCACATAATGAACATCCCCGAACAAGCTTAACCATTGGCTGTCAATTTTGTTAGGCTCCAACTGCCTCATGAACTCTAGTTGTGGCTGCATCCTCTGAGAGCTGGACCTGGGCCTCCCTTGTGCTTTCTGCACAGCAGGTTAGGACACACAAAGTTGCAACAGCAGGTAGAGATGGAAGGTGATTTCCAATAACCCCAGTGCTCTGCACACTTTGACTGAGGCTGGCAGGATGCCCCAAGAGCTCCTTACAAGTGGAGAGGGCCATGTGACACACACAGAAAGCATGCATTGATCCCAGAAAGGAGGGCCACTGCCATTGGAGGGGACCTGCGGGCAGGCAGTGGGGTGTGGAAAGCCCTCCCAGCCCATGTGTGTCTAGGGATGGAACAAGAAATACTTAAACCACTACTCTTTGAGCTTTCTGAGAGTTTCCTCCTCTATGAAAAGGGGAGCATAAAAGTGCATAAGTCATGGTATTTTATTGATTGGAAAGTTGATTTGAAACCCACTGTCACTTGGTCCTTCTCACCATAATTATGTATGGTTAATATTACTATTACCTTCTTTCTTTATTAGTACATACTTGCATTACATAATGATTCCACTGGGGGAAGTTGGTACATGTACATAACACATCTCCTCTTTCCCTCCCCTGCCCTTCCTGCCCACTCCCTCCATCTCATGGTGGAAAGAAACTGAGGTTCAAAGGTGATTCAATTTGCATGACCCTTACAAGGCTGATGCATCAATGGCAGAACAAGGCTGTGGAACAAAAATTCTTTGTTTAGGAAATGGAAGCTTATCCCTTATTTAGGACTCTTCATGACCACATTCCACAAGGAGCTGGAATCAGTACTCAATTTGACTTACATCTGGCTTTCACCCCATCACTCTCTAGCTACACAACAACATCCATCCATGGGATTTTACAATACAGCCTGCTGGAACTTAAAGAATTCATAATGTCAAAGTCTTAATGAATAAGCAATACCTTAGGCTTATTCTTGTCACTGCCATTGATGGTATGTAATATGCAACTTTCATTGATGCCTTGATTTATTCATTCATTCACCCAGTACCACTGGATACTATTCTGTGGTGAAGACTAAGAGAAAGCTGAAGAAAGCGAGGCCATTGGCCTCAAGTTGCTTAGTACAGCTGGGAAGATGAGACAAGGGTTAGGGGACAGAACCTAGGGCTAAATGTAGATAATTGCTACGAGGCTGGTACGGGGGACTAAGGGGTAGAGGAGAGCATGAATGTGAGAAAGCAAGGAAAGCTAAATGGAGGAGAAGAAAGAAGAGCTGTTACTGATCAGAAGGCCAGAATTCCTACCAGGAATTTGGGAAAAACATTTTGTAGGTCCAAGTGGAGGAAAACAGAAGTATGAATCTGAGTTCTAGAGTCATCCAGTATGAGCAGCAATGAGATTCCATCATGTACACCTCCCACAGTGAACCTTGGGGTGAGCTGAGTGGGGGCACCAGATGATTTCCTGCTGCAGACAGGATCACCAGAGCTCAGGCTCTGCCAAGAGTCAGACTTTTCTGGTATCTCCGCAGATACCCATGGGCACACGCAGAGCCATGTACCACCCAGACACCACCATCAGCTTCCCTTTTCCCCAGCATCTGTCCGTACCCTCTGCCCATCTGCCAGACTCCATCCCAAACTGGTGACAGAAATAAAGCAACACAGGCCATTGCCAAACAAGCCCAGAGTCTCCAGGCAACATGAATGTGACAGAGTGCTCTCAAGAGTCTAATTCCTGGTGAGCAAACAAAAATCTAAACATGGCCCCTTTCTGCTTAATACCTTTTGGTGGGTTTTCTAGAGCTCAAAATCCATAGCAAGCACTGGCACTTGCCATGTTTTTCAGCCCCACATTTTCTCCTGATCCCCCTACCAGGCCTTTGCTTAGGAAGCTCCTAGAATCCTCCTTCTGTTCCCAGCACTATGTCAATAAAAGTTCTAGTTGTCAGATTAAATGTCTATTCACACCCCTGCCCAGAGCTGGTTCCTTTGTAATATGCTTTCATAGAATCATGGCCCTATCTTTCAGATCGCTTATCACAACTTATAATGGTACAGTCATTTGAGCAATTATTTGACTCATATCTGCATTCCTTACTAGCTGGTAAGCTCCACGAGCACAGGGGTGCTTTCTACTTTTATTCACAATAGTAAGTACTCTGTAAATATTTTCTGAATATCAAGTCTGAGGCCCATAGTAGGCTTAATGCTCAAGCACATGTAAACAAAGTGTGTCTTGGTCATTCAACTTGGGGCCACGTGCAGAACTTTCCTTAGGTTCTCAGTTAGTTTGGGATCCTTCCTGCAATCAAAGGCTATAGTAGAGCTTCCTCTGCCCCTAGAGCTTTCCATATGCCATCAGCATAAAAATGTAGTCCTAGAAGGACTTTCATAGATTATGAGCTTCATTATATACATAAGCATGGAGTGGGGGCATGGGCGTTCTTTTCTAAGACCAATACCTGAACAATTTAAGAAGATAGTCTCATATTCGAATCCATATCTTTAAATCCCAATTCAGTGTACTTTTCATCTCAGCAAATATGGTATAATATATACATCTACTTCTCATGTACATCCTACCTGCCTTTGCAATTTCAGCTCAAATTTCCTTGTTTGATGAAACCTAGATTCCTCCAACAAGAAGCTTGCTTTCCTTCTTCTGAACATGGAGGAGGGTGTGTGTGTGTGACACAGAGAGAGAGAAAGAGAGAGATTAATTCAGCCCTTATATCACATTTTTGTTGTTTATGCCTATTTCCACTATAAGAACCTGAGCCCCTCAAGGGGAGAATCAATGCCTAACACATTTTATTTTCCTCAGTTTCTAGTGTGATTCCTTGTAACAGCAAATGGATTTCATCTCTTGCATCAAGTCTGGCCAATTTGTATTAGTTGCTTAGAATGCTGTCGTGAAAGGGAATCTGAGGTCATGTGTAGATTCAGTGGGAAAGTATTCTGTAATCAATGAAGGCTTTCTGCAAGGATAGGGGAGGGGAGAGTGATAGTACATATGCCACATAGAAGGCAATAATAAAAGTGCTTTGAATGAATGAATGAACAAAGAAATGAATCTTATCCATTTTCCAAATGACTTACATGACTGCTTTATTCTGAGCCTCTAAGAGGAAAGCTGCACTCGCCCATGCCTGCAGAGGTCTTTAGCCAGAGGAAAAAATGTTTACAAATACTTCTCCACACAGAAAAGCTGGTGATCATCAATATTTAATAAGAATAATTGACAGAGTCATCTACCTGTATCAACACCTGTATTTCTTGAAGTGGGCTCAGAGGTAAAGGTGGAGATTGAAGCATCAACTGAAGAACTGTAAGCATCTGACATAGAATCAAAGGCATAGGATGAGTACTGAAGAAATATGCAGAACTCTCCGGCTCAGAAAATAAGCATAAGCATTAGGGGTTGAAGGGAAGGAAGAGGAATAGTGTGACTTTTTACCCACTCAGAATACCCTCCTCTCACTCCACATCCCAATCTGTTCTACCTTTCAATGCTCGCTCAAGCTCCAGCTCTGCCAACAAATCTCCAGTATCCACAGCCATCGCTTCTACTGTGGGAGTCTTAATCCCGAATCAAACTTCAGTGCAGCACTTCTACTGTGGCTCTTCCACCGTGCTTTCATTTTTGTGTGTGTCTGTATAGTCATAAATCCTCAAAGGGAGAAAGTTCACTGAATTTGGAACCTCTAAGACTGGCTTCAAATATTGAGGCTCCAATTGGTTGCATAATACGAAAAAGAAACAATCTTGCCTGGTATCAGTAGTACTGCTATAAAATGAGCATAATAACCTTTAAAGATTGCTATAAAACTTAAAGAAGGCAACATCTGTGAAGTATCTGGCACATAGAAAGTCTTCAAAGTAATCTTTGTTTATTCTATCACTAGCCACAGTTCTCTTCATTGCTGTATTTAGATCATTATTTTTAAGAGCAGGAATACATATTTTTTTCTGTCCCTTGCTATTTGTTACAGGATGAATGTTAGAGTGAAATAATAAAATACTGGATGCTAAAAGATGTAAATCAGATGTGAGCAGATTGGCCTACTTAATGGTTTCGGTTACAATGGCTACATGTACAACGGGAAGTAGTGAAGTGAAAACTTTAGTAAAATTGTATGCCTCATATGTAAAAAGAGGAGCACCTCTGAGTTTTAGACAATAGAAGCTGAGTAACAGTGTAGGCCAAGGGTTGCTTAATGCCATAGGTAGAAGCCAGAAATCTAGATTTTTGTGCTAAATTTTGAAAAGAATTGTGCAGGTCAAGCAAAACAAGTCTGTGGGTGATTAGTTTGCAACTCTGAAAATGATGAGCTAAGAGCCATCTGTCTGTCATCAGTGCCTAAAGATCTGTTAGAATTCCCCCGAGCTTCTTAAGGAGGTCCACAGCAGAGGCAGTCCCACTGTGCTGAGGGGTGCTGTGTGATCCTCTGACTCTTGGGGACACTTGTTTATTTGTCTTAGGGGTACTGTCAGGTGTACTATGTGACGCCAAACTGTAGATATCCATGGTCTTGCTGGATAGCAACATGTATTTCGATGGTAGGTAGAACTAATGTATAAAAATACATAGGCGCCATGCAGGACAAGGCAACCAGGGCAAACTCAATGCTTCCAGGAGCCAGCAGGTGGTAGAGAAAATGAGACAAGTGAACTAGACAGGACACGAGTCATCTAGATGGGAGACTCCCTGGGCCAACCAGCAAACTGAGGTTACGTGGACTTGAGGCCCAGAAAAAATATCCAAATTTTGATACGAAATTCCAAACTCCTTAAATACAGTGTGGACCCAAAGAGTCCATCCCTGTGCTAAACTGGCTTGTGGGTGGCCATTTGGTGACCCTTTCTACAGCACTTCAAAAATGCCAAGTGAGAAGCCCGCTCTGAAGGGCCAGTGGCGGTCGGAGCAGGGGAAACACAAGGTGAAGCGTTCTTGCATATGCCATTCTCTCTGCCCACAGGGCACTTGCTTCTGCTCTTTTGCTGCCCTCACCCTTTATCTCCTGGAAAACCTCTGCTTAGCATTAAAACTTAATTCCCCATCACTGTCTGAAAGGCCAATCTTGTGCCTTAATGTCCCTAACACACCATACAAATCGCTGCTTTAGTATTTACAACATTACATGTTAATTTTCTCTTTATAGGCCAGTCTGTCTCACTAGGGCAGGGAACGTGTCTCAGTTTTGTCTGCGTTTCTGGTACTTAACATTTTCCCTGGGTTTGAGTAAGGGCTCAAAAATGCTTACTAAAGAAAAGGAAGACTTTTTAGATAAAAGAGTTTCTTAAAGTGTGCAAAATCCTCCAGGGCCTGCTCTTGAATATTTTGATCTGGGAAGTAGAGACTCTACCCCTGAGTGTTGCTTTAAACAAGTTCTCTTGGTGAATCTTATATACAATGCAATTTAAAGACCTCTGAGCTAAACTCTAGGCCTTACAAGGAAATAGGCTACATGGCGTCAGCCCGTACATTCACGGCATTGGGACTTTCATTTCTAGCATCTGGCAGAGTGTTTGGTGTAGACATTCAGCATGTATTTGCTGAATGAATGAATGAATGAATGAACATATGGGCAAATAAATGAAAGTAAGGTTTAAATTGCCACAGTTCTTGTCAGACTTTGTATTGGAACCCTAATCAGCACGTCATTCATTTCTTTCTTTGTACTTACCATGAGGACATCGAGATAGACTTGATATCTGGCCAATAAATACCCACTTTATGGGCATCCTTACCCACTCCTATCTTTGTCAGCTTAGAAGAGTGTTCAGAGGGGATCCCAAGGCATTTGGGTTGTAGAACCGATCGCTTTACCACTTAATGATGGCGGACAAAGAAAGTAAGAAGAATTGAATGCAAAGAAGATAGTAAACTGTCACCATGGCTGGTGATATTAGTAATGCTCTTCTTCAATCTTTCCTGCATCCCTACCCTGTAATCATGACCCTTCTTTTTAAATCCTTGGTTGCTAAACATCTAGTAGTAACAATTCCTTTTATACTTCATCTCTCTTCCCTTCTCCACCCTCTGGTGGAAGGATAATGAATAGCAAAATACACAGGGGGAAAAATCAAATGACGGCAAAAATTATGAAAAAACAGAAATATTTGGCATTTTCTGGAGACTGATTGATGCAATTATTTGAAGGCATTTAGTAATTTGTATTTTAAAAAGCACACAAAATTGCATTTGAAAATCATACTTTTCTTGGTTTTCCATACATGATTAATTAACCCATTTTGTCCAAAACCTACTCTACTCCCTTTGGGTTCTTACTTAATTTGAATCAGAGGAGAAATATAGTTTTTCCACACTCGTGGACCATAATGAATATACTCTGAGAAGGTTCCCTAGTTTTGCATGAAAGTTAACAAAGACTCCTCAAGGCAGGCCAGGAATTACACTCCCACTGTTTCAGCCCAAATTGCCCAATACTCCCTCCGATTTTAAAACCGAAGAGACTAAAAGTCTAAGCACAAAATGCCATGATTGCTTCTTAGAAAATCCCCACCCCAAGTGTCCCCTACTGGAGCATATGCTACTCAAGAGCCAGAGCATTTTGTCATTTCTGTATTTCCAAAGTCCATCTCAACTCACAGCTCTGAAGAAACAGTTAAAGAATAGCCGAATGAACAAGGCAGGTCTGGAAAGCTGTACACGAGTGTATGGCAGGCATCAAGTTCAAGAATCCAGATCCATCTATTCCAGGTCCACTGTTCATAATGGATAACATTGCCTGTACCATACTTCTACCTCCCTAGTAAACATCTAATGGCTCTATTAGAGATCAAGCCTTAGGTTGTGAAGGTAACAGTATAGAAGCACCACCTTTTGTCTTAGAATACTTCCTTCTATTTTTGTCTTTTACTATCTTTTCCTGCCAGTCAACATCTTGACAGTAGGAACGCAGTTAACATCTTTTTCTGTCAGGCTATAGACGGGTCTCAGTGAATACACACACCAGCAGTTTGTTCTTTTTGATTCTCTAAGCAAGTAAACCTTGAATAATGAAATGCTGAGAATATGGCAAAAGATATGGAGACTCTGTCCAGGAACTATGTTAATACTTGCATGTTTGTACAAAAGATTATTCATAATTTTAGGTGGTTTAGAGGCACACTGAAGCCCATACCCAAATCCTTTCTTCACAGACCCTGGTCTGACCATATGAAAAGGAATGGGAGGTTATGTGATGGTTAAATACCTGTTCTATATTATTCTAGTTTTCTGGGAGGATGGCTATGTAAACTACATTCAACAGTTAAACTTTAGCACTTTTTTAATGTAGTGAGCAACTCAGTAGGCAAGATTTTCAATCTCAGCATTACCAAAATGTGGCTTTGTTGTTTTGTTTATCAATGACCCATTCCTGTGCAAAATCACAAATATAGTTTGAAAAGCTCTCAGTTTTTCTTCTTAGTTGCTGTGACAGGCCACTGTCTTACGAGATCCTGAACATTCCCTTTCACTGCTTGGATAATCTCACAATATCAGATTAAATTACTGTAAGGATCAGTGTATTTATTGTGGTGCAGAGGAACATGGACCTGGAGGTCACAAGAGTACTATTTATTTCCCAGATGACCCTGTAAGTTACATAACCTGTTGCTGCCTCAGTTTCCTCAAGCCTAAAATGAGGATAACATGGAGTTTTCCATAAGGTTCCTGTCAGGATTAAATGAGCTAACACATGAGAAAAGCAATTAGTGCATTACATGGGCTGTGGCCAATGCTTAACAAATGGTAATGAATGCTGCTGTAAATGTCTATAGCATACTTATCATAGTTCTTGACACACAGTAAGTCCTGAATAAATGGAATCTGGCATAATTATAATTCTTGCATTCATGTAATCATTATCTTATGAGCAGTCCTAGGAATAAGGAGAGTTCTGAATTCTCATTTTGAGACTTCAAAGCCGATTCAGTTCAAATCATTGATCCCACACTGTGGGAATGTAGGAAAGAGATGAAAGACATGGTCCGTGCCTTCAACCATCCACAGCTCAGCCAAATTCACCATACCCATAGTGCCAATTCAAAACCAGTGGTGCCAATTCAATCCAATTTTGATTCCCGAAATGTTCTTGTGCTCTCTGCTTACCCTTTCCTGCCATGAGTTCCCAGTTGAGCTTAATTCATAGAAGGCAAATGTCTCTACTGATTAATTTTTATGCTTTCATCTGACATAAAATGGCAATCATACAACCAACCACACGAATTTCCTTTCAGTCCTAGTTGCCAGAAAAACTCAGAATGGCATTTGTTGCCCACATTTTATATCCATTCAATTCCGATAGCACTGATAAGCAGATCTTCTTGAAGTCACTCCTGTTCTGTTTTATGCTCAAAGGCTGTCATATAAGCTGTGTAAACTTTTCAGATTGTTATTTATGTCTACAAACTGTGTCTTAATGAATCAATCACTTCAAGCCATTTTGGAAATAATCAGGGCACCTCATTTTAATAAATATTGGTTACTTCCAAAAACAGGAAAACAGATTAACTTCTCATCTACATTTTCTTATCAGGCTATAGGAATATTTTTCTCCCTTTACCTTTTAGACAGAAATGGCTTGAGAATTTTAAACACATTCTGCTAAAGTTGGAGTCTTTAATTCTGTATCTCTCAGAAGTTTTCTATGCGTGAAGACCTCTCAGCCGAACCAGAAAACCTCAGCGAGGTAGGGGAGATACAGTCCACCCAAGTACTCATCAGCCTGGCATTGAAAGTTAGCTGACAGTGAAAAAGCAAACCCATTCCATGAAGCACAGCAGGATCTAAATACCAATTGCTAGAATCACTCAAAAAGCCCTGGAAATATTTCTTGGAGGGATTTCTCTTATGAAGACAAATGACAACTCAAGTCATTTTCGCAACACCACCACCTACACACAGGCCCTCTTTTCACTGGTCTAGGGAGAAAGAAATCTCAGAAATAGAAGCAATTACTTACATCTATAGGTCATCTCAAAGCTGTCGCTGATGTTCACAATATCAATCTGGGGGAGCAGCTTTGGGGGCTCTGTGAGTTGCGACAAAGCGAATCTAAAAGCGGCATGTTCCTGTGACTGTTGATTTGGAAATAGTCCCCCTGTAAGAAAAGAAAATGCAACATAGTATCTGGGCTAGAGACAGGTTTACTTCCTCAGTGACCCATCTTAGTCCTTTTCTTCTCCCATGCCAAAGTTACTAGTTGTAGCTTTTCATGGTAGACATGCATTCAAATAGATTCAACTGGGGGCTGAAGCTTAACTTCCGCAGATGAGCTTGTAGGTGACAGGGCCCCTAACATCTATTACTCACTCAAACATTTAGTTGTGCACCCTTCAGTTCAACTAAGGGCAGAGAAAGCAGTGGTGAGGTGTTTCTCTTCCCCTTCCCTTGGGCAAACCACCTAGGAGATCCATGCTCTTCTGTACCCAGAAACCTTCCCTGTGTCTGACTTGTCTCAGATGGGACCCACCCCTACAGAGCCTTACAGGACGTGGGTGCTAGTAAGTATTGCAAGGTGACTAAAATCCAGGTCTGGGACGCTGTGGGCTTCTCTGGCATTATAACTATTTGATTTGACACTTTTGGTCTTTGGCAGGACCTGTATGCCATTTAACTACTCTATTGCCTCCAAAGTTTAATGTGCATTTTCGCTGAAAATTCCGTGATTTTCTGTGAGTAGCATTTTAGTGTTTTGCTTCTTTCATCTTTCATGTTCCCAGCTACCTAGGAATGACTTGTTACATAAGGGATTGCCATTGTGTGTTTGTGTGGCAGAACCTTGTGCTTCAAGGATGTGGGGTCTCGAGAACGTCAAAAGGACACAAAAAGCACAGTAAAGCTGCCTGTCGGGCTCCTGTTCCAAGATGTAAGAGTACAGGGTGAACCTGTGTATTTACTGTGGACACATAGTGAATTAAAATAAACTTCTGCGAATTAAAACCAGTTATTTCTAGAGACTGAACTATATGAATATTTACCAAGAAGTTTATCTCAGATCTAACAGGAATCAATGTCTCAATGTAAAGCACTTCTAACTTCTGACACAGTGGGTGCATACTCATTTTTAAGAACAACAACAACAAGAAAATGGATTACAAAGCGTTTGTTAGAGATCTTATTAGTAGAATCAAATACACCCTGATGGTGGTGATACTTTCAGCATTTATTCTACAATTTAACAGGTTTTGCCTCTTGTTGGAAAATAGCAACAATAATTTTATCATTGAACAGTAAATTGAGACTAAATATGATGAAACACCTGCAGAGATACATGATTAAACTAGTATACATGCACTTCTCCATTCATTTATAACCATGATGATCTATATACACAAATACACCTAAGGAAAGCAAGTCCATGTATCTCTAGCAAGCAGTTACAATTGGGAAAGTATAGGCAACACGTAAGTACTAACATAAACAGTTCTCTGCATAAGAGCAAGTGGTTTTCACGTGTCCATATGTGCTCATTTTAGAGTAACAACAACATAAAACCATTCTTGAATCTGATGCTCCACCCTCCCCTCCTGGATGACCACACCCCAAACACTCCTCAGTCCCCTTCCTAGTCTCCAGCAGTGAATGACAGGAGGGGGAAGGAGGAGGGGGAGGGGGAGGGAAGACTACAGGCTGGGCTGTAATGGAAGTGTCTCCTGAAGGCAGGAACTTTCCCCATGTAAGGCACGAGCACACACGTTTCAGAATGTAGCCTAACAGGTGTCAGGAAACAAAGCAAGTTACTCCATGGCCACACCAACCACCCCCAGAACGAGCTAGCTGGAGAGGCCGAAAGAGACTTACTGCAGCACATGTGTGCCTGAGAGAATACCAGCTGCACCACAGCCCTCCAACAAACACACCCTCACACAAAGAACACAAACTCCCCGCAATGAGAACTTTCTCTGCTGGAGCTATTTCCCTAGGAGGGGAGAAAACAAACCAAGTCAACCAAGATGCCTCCAAGCTAAGCAGCCTGCTTGATTCTGGGACACAAACAGTCATGAAATGCTGGTCACACAGAAGCCGCAGCCCTGGGGACATGCTTTGTTATTGGTGTTATTGCTCTTCTTTGTTTTGCTTTCTCCCATGATTATGAGGAAGAGCGATATCTGTCAGTTGCCTCGTAAACATAAGGAGGGTAGGGAACCATTTAGAAGCATACACCCAAGAGAGGGAGAGGGAACAAAAAGGCATGCAGCATGTTGAGCGCTGCCTCCAAGTTGAGGGGATGGAGCCCAGGGATTGGGACCATTGCAGGGAGGAGGGGGGGAGTATGTGTACATGCGTCTGTATGTGTGTAAAAGGCAGCCAGTGTCTATACACAGGGCATCTAAGAGGAGGGGGTAAAGGCAGGAATAGAGAAGAGGCAGGCTGGGAAGTTTCAGGACTGGGGAAGTGAGGACCACCAGCCCAGCATGGCAGACAGCGAAGAGAAGGCAGCTGGGGGGTCCAGAGCAGGAGACAGAGCCTCTCTCCGTAGAGTGGGGGCCTTTTCCATGATTTCAGCAGCTACAATAAACCCAGCACTCTTCCCTCCTTTGAGAGGGTCCCTTTTACCTCCCCCAGCCGAGAAACCACTGCCTTCAGCAATTAAATGGATGTGTGCACATTTCACACATAATCACACAGAAATACACCCACCATACATATTTATATAAATAAATGAAACGAGAGACTGTCTTCCAAGCAACCGAGTTAACTCCTTAAACACCCACAACCCCGTTCCAAGCTACAGCCTGATTTTTCCCCCCTCTGAAGCAGTGGTTCCTCCATTTCCCATGCTCCTGCTTGGAGTGTGTGAGTGGCGTGTGTGCACCTGTGTGTGCGCGTGTGAACACTTCTCCTTTCCCCCGCATTGGGCAGATGCAGCCCCCTCCCCTCGCTGGCTGCCCGAGTATCCTCCCTCCTACTGCACAGCTTTAGATAGCCAAGCACAGCAGCTGTACTGAGGAGGGGGTGACAATCCCCCTCAAAAATAAAAAAATCCCTTCCAGCTTCAGAAAGTCCCCGGCCCAGGCTGCCCATCTCACTCACCGATCTGGATATTGTTGGGGAAATTGGCACCTACTACCGCGCCTAGGAAACCGGTGCAGAAGAAGGCAAAAATGTGCTGCATATTCCTTTTTGCATTGGCGAAAAAGAAGCCCAGGTCCAATCATAGATTTGGTGTTTCTCCCCCTTCCTTTCTTCCTCTCGCTGCTCTGCCTCTTCTTTTCCTCCAGCGGTTCCTTCCTTCTTTCCTTCCTCTCTGCTTTCCTTCTGCGAGGTTTGTTTCCCTTGGAATCTGAGCACTTAAACTGCAGCGTTAACACCAACTGACAGCCAGATCAATTGAGCACGGACAGACGGAGGAGCCCGTCCTCATGCTAGCTGGAGCGCTCCCCCTCTCCTCCTGCCTCTCCTCTCCTCTCCTCTCCTCCTCTCCTCGCGCAGCCTGCCTCTCTCTCCCGCCCTGCTCTCTCCCTCTCCCCCTCACACTCACACAGGCAGGCGCTCTGTGCTGATACCCATGGAGCCAGCTCAGAGTTCCACCGCCGGCCTCCCCTGCCTGTCACCCTGCCGCCCCATCCTCACCTCATCCTCCTTTCCGTGTGTGCGGAGGAGGGGAGTGGAGGGTGGGGGTGGTGCGCGATGCCTGTTCCAGAAAGGGGCAACCCCAGCGTCCCCTTTACCGACCCCACTTCTAGGCTCACTCGCTCTGCTCTCTCCCCCAGTCCCCAGCCTGCCAGATGTTCCTGGGAATGTGGGTTCAGCTGTAAGTCAGTAGGTGGCAGGGGGTCCCCACAAGAGTCCTGGATTCACCAGCTGCTTGATCTAGGTCACTTTTTCTAGGAGTGCGCTGACAGGCGGTGCGGGATGTATCTGGTGCACTCCACTGGCCCAATTATTCCTACAACTAATTCCTGAGGGGAAGACCCTAGAAATCCCTCTTAAAAAAATTCAAAGGAAGCAAAGCTTTCCCCCCTCACAGGAGGAGTGGGAACCACAGACAACAGGAGGCTGGAGAATGACTGGCGTCTATTTTGACTTGGATATTTGGCAGTCCTGCTGCCTTTGGAAATGGCATCAGTGGTCTGTTTTATACTGTGGCCATTTAAAATGGGACCCCTTCCCCCATCCCTGCATCACACAGGATCTATGGCATCGGGATTGTGTGGGTGTACAATAAAGACTAAGGATACTCACACCGAGCGCTCACATGAGTCATTTTGCAGGGATTCTAGTGAGAAGATTCAGGCTTCTTTCAGTTATCTCTGGATGCTGGTCGTGTCTGGAGTAAGCAGGACCTCCACAGAAGCAACCTGTAGAGAGAATGTGTTCAGGAAGAGAAGTGTGACTTATGAAGCAGCAGTCACTAACAGCTACAGAGCACTTAACAGTTTGTGAAGCGACTTTGCAGTGCTAGCCGTCCTTCCTCATACCAACCCTTGTGCAGTGACTATTTTACAGGTGAAAAACCTGAGGCTCTAGAGGTTGCGTCGTAAATGAAGACACAGATGTACTAAAACGTGCAGTGCAGTGCGCAAGCATGAATGTTTTGGCCATTGCCAATTGGCCTGCTGCACTGGGCAGAACTCGCACCTAACACAGAATAATCCAGAAAAGGACAGGTACGCTTTTTCCTTAGCTAGAAACAGAGTGGACAGACTTTAGACCTGATTATTTCTTTGCCATTAAAATAGACCATTTTATCCAGCGCTTGCTCTCACTTCCTTCACCGAGCCTGAACAATTACACGTGCTCTTGACAGCTCTAAGGGCTGGGCTTTGCAAGAAATACAAGCCTGTGTTCAAAGTAGCCCTTAAAATAGGAACAACTTGGAGGTCAGATACTTTACGATTTCCTATGTTAATTTCCACATTAATTAGCGAGAGTGGTTTGTAAAGCTACTGTTTACTCACCATTTATCCTATGCCAGAACCCATGCTAAGAATTGAATGTGAATCATTTATTTGTGCAACAATCCCTGAGGTAGGCCGTCTCATTCCCATTTTATTGATAAAGAAACTGAACCCTAATGATTTATCCCGTTTTCTGCTGCTGACAAGGAAAAGATTGGGGATTTAAACCCAGGAAACTCTACCCTCAGGCTCAAACTGTTAACCCTTAGGCTCTAAGAGCAGTAGGTACTGGGCAGGGGAAATCCAGAAGTGTAAGAATAAGTTTGGGAAACTGGGACAACAGAGTCTGAAAAGATCACTTCGAAAGATCACTTGCCAATTTTAAAAGTCTGGGATTCAATGACTCCATCTTATACTTTCTCTGTATTTTTTTGCCTCTTACTATTTTGAATGGTACCTAGGGATCTTTTAAATTCTCTGAGCTTTGTGCCTGGTAATAATAATAATTAGGCTGTCACTAAAGGCTCCACACTTTTATGTCACCTTTCAGAGGAAGATCTCAAAGCCATTTACAAGGATTAATTAGCAAAGCCTCAACGCCCACCTGAAATGGGTAAGAATTGTTTTGCTTACTGGGAGGGGCAGGGGCTTAAGAAGGCAAAAAGATGCATTTTCTGAGATCATTATAAATCATACCATCAGATCTTCTAAATATAGTTCTTCGCTGCACTGCTCGAATATGATCAATAGTGCTCCTTGGCCTATTAAGTATAAAATTGTTCAAAGATTAAATAAACATGGAATTTACACATTTCAAGCTTGGGTGTGTGGGTCAAATTACATTTCAGTTCAACCGTTCATTTCTCTTCAAAAATTCTCTGTAGTTCAAATGATGGCGGGGAACCCATTCTTTATCAGTCAGGGGATCAGGGCTGGGAGGAATGGGAAGAAATCTTGCACAGTCTGTTAGAAGAGGAAGGCTGTGATGATGAGCCCCGCCACTGACATCCACGGCAGACCAGGACAAGTGCTTGAATAGAGACGTAAACACGGCAATGGGAAGGAGAGAAGGAGGCAACAGTCTGTGTGCTGTGGGAATTCAGCACAGCTTCAAAAGAGCTGGACCATGAAGGATGAAGAAATCACAGACAGAAACCAAATGCATGGCTGGGAGAAGACATGCAAAGGGAAGAGATCAGCAAGGGCCAGAGGCAAGAGAGGATGCCACATGCTCTGTGCGTCTAGAGACCATGGTGCAAGATTGGGCGGAGAGGGCAGAACATGAAACGCAGAAGAGCACAGGGCCAGGATGTGCAAGTCATTGCATTTCTGTTGGACAGTGGAGAGCCAGGGGGCATTTTTAGTACCACAGTGACAACATTAGGTCTGTACAGGAGAAAGAAAACACTGACCACTGGTAGAAAGTGGTTTCTTTAGCCTTAAAGGTTAAAACTATATCCCATCCAGATTCATTGCCCTGGACAACCTATTCCAATGCCTCTCCTTACAGCCTCTGATCCTATTTGCTGGGCCCAACATCAGTCTTGAAACAGTTGACTTTTTATAGGGTCTTGTGATCGATGATGACCAAACCGTACAGATATGTGACACACTGATTTACACAGCTTTTGGACATCCATCATCTCCTCTCATCCTCCGTCCGACTCTACAAGGACAGGAATTGGAGTGTCCTTTACAGATTTGGTAAGGCTCAGACTGGCCAGCTAGATGGTTCGCCTAAGACAGTGTTTCTCATTGGCAGTACTTTTCTCCCCTGGGGGATACTCAGCAGTGTTTGGAGACATTTTTGGTTCTCACTCTGGGGAAGTGCCACTGGCATCTTGTGGGCAGTGATGCTGCTAAACCTTGTAGGATGCACAGCTTTAGCAGTCTAGCTTTCGCAGCAAAGAATTACCTAGTTCAAAACTTAAATACTGCTGAAGCTGAAAAAGTTTTTATTGGGGTGCATGGCAACAGGCACACCAGGGCCCCTTTTCCAATTTTCCATTCCATCGTATGACATGGAAGATTCAGTTCATTGTACTTTAAGGCTTTTCACATTATAAAATAGGATACCTGAAGATAGGCACTGCTTAAAGTCCAGACGGATGAACACCTAACAGAAGGGCTCCAGACAGTGACAAGCCAGTGGAAAAGCTTTACCAGTGCTGCTCAAACTGCCCCAGAGTCGGCGTGGCACCTACTCCTCCGGCCAAGCCTAGTTCATCCTTTGGCATGCTGCAAGTCCTATGACCACAGAGCCAAATATCTTTGATTTTCTTATTTGGCTTTGGTTCCTCACTGAAAATCAAGAAAAATTGTGTTGGGCAGGGATTTTAAATTCAAATGCATCCCTGGGCCAAACAAGAAAATGCATGAAGTCATCCAGGGAGTGTACAAGGCAGTGGGCACAAAGAGCACCAGTGTCTATGCCCTTCAAAGGTGGCTGCAGGGTCTCAGAGGCGCATAATTATTGCCATAAGGAAGTGGAGGCTGAGGGTGTCAGATCTGTAGGCTTATTTTTCATAAGAAAATAATAATATGCATTTAAAAGAGCTATTAGATGTGCCTGTATTGCAAAACACAGAAAAAAAGGGAGGAGTGTGTGAAGGGGTGTGTTTGGACTTAATCTTACCCAAAGACCACGAGTGCCAGTGGAAGCCAGGAGAAAAAATCGAACCATCCCTTCAGTACCCATTTGGGGGCCAAGTCCATTTGCTCCCTGCACCTCCACTTTTTCTTCTGTAAAATGAAGAGATTAGATGGGGTGATGGTGACAGAATGCTCTGATTCTGACACTGGGGCTCCCCTTGACAGCAGGGACAGGGGTGGAGGAGAAAAAGGACAGAGATGCTGCCTGAGGGTACCCTTGCCTCCCCCACCTGCTATCCCCTGCAGTTGGTGGCCTTGGTAGGTTCTTTCCCTTCCCAGGTGCATGTCTCACTCTATCTGTAAAATGTGGGGTTTCTTCTGGCTTGAACATTTTAGGTTGCTAGTGTGAAACAATTCAGGGGAAGAGAAAACCATCAAATTTATGTTCTGAGAACAGATCGCTGACAGCTAACAAATTGGCACAAATATAATCGGGGGGGGGGAGATGCCTGTGTAGCTTTTAAAAGTCCCCGTTTTCAAAGATGTTTTAACAAATAATATTTTCCATGTTGCATAGCACAATTCATATGGAAAGCTCCCAAAATACTCTGCAGACTGCGTGCATGCGTGTGTGTGTGTGGTGAAAGCACACCCCAAAGAATGTAATTACCCACCCTGGAGTTCTGCCAGGTTTAGCAGCATTTTCTTTCTTTCTTTTTTTTCCTCCTTCTTCTTCTCTCAGTCTTCCCTCCCCTTCTCCCACAAATGACAGCATTTTCATAAGCCCTTGGCATTAGTAGGTAATTAGGGAGCAGAGAGACTTCTGGAAAACACCCTGGGGCAGGATCAATGCCTGGAAAAAATAGAAGTCTATTGGAGGGGGAGGCTTCTGAGCAGCTTTATGCTACTGGTAGAAACTTTGATGCTGACTGTTCCTCTAAGCCAGTGGAGCCCTCGGGAAGGCCACATAAGCCACTTTCACCAGGGTGGTATCCATGGCTCAGCGTCCTGCTGCTCAGCCAGACCTGGTTTAGGAGACACAGGAGCCAGGCTCTTTCTGGCAGGCTCACTAGATGGTGATTTTAAATGAGCCATTGAGCTCGTTTGTGTCATCCTCTTCCTCTGTGAGGTAAGGAGTCTACCTTACAGAGCTGGCAAGAGCATTCACGTGAGAAGGACCTGGCAAGGCTCAAAACACAAGCAAAGGACTCTGCCAGCCTGTCTTTTAGGTATGTGTGCAGTGTCGTTATTTTTGACTCATGGGTGGAGTCCAGATTCATCCTAGCATTGGAGACCCTCCGTGCAGGTCCAGTGTTCTTCTGAAATCACTTGTAGCTCAGTTGGCTCACTGTCTGTTGAGATGATTTCATTTGCCCCCACCCTCAAATGTCCATCAAGAATATACAAACTTCTGATTCTTCTGCTCCCCAAACTGCTCCTCCCTGCATTCCTTCTATCTCCCTAAATGGCACCTTCATTCATCCAGCTGTCAAGCCAAGGACTCCAGATCAGTTGAGTTAAGGGCTGTGCTTAAAAAATAAAGAATCCAACTACTTCCCACCATCTTTCCACAAATCCAAGTCATTTATTCTACCTTCCTCTCTCCTCTAACCCATGACAATCTTCATAAACTCTTTCCATTTACTTCTGCACCTTTCCTCTCCCTCACACCTTTGTAACATCATTCGTTCTTTGTACAGCAGCCTCTGGGAAACTTTTAAACACAGAAGTCAGATCATGTCACTCCCCAACTCTAAATCATCCCAGCACTTGGCACCCTATTTAGAATAAAATCTAGAATCTGGATGCTGCCTGCCTCTTCAACCCATCATCCACCCCGCTCCTCCCTTGCTCCCTCTAGTTCTGTCACATTGCCCATCTTGCTGTTCTTGGATGTGCAAAACACCATCTTGTTTTAGGACCTTTAAACTTGTACTTTTCTCTGCCTGTGGAAATCCACATTGCCTCTTCTATCACTTCAGGCTTCTAGTCAAAATTCTCCTACTTACAGTATATAAAAGAGCACCCTGATTCCTGCCAGGGGTTTTGTTCCCTTACCTGCTTTAGTTTAGTAACTACATTAATTATTTTTATTTGATCCATGGCCAGAATATATCTTGCTCGCTGTAGCATGTAGATCAGAGTTAACATATAGTAAGTCCCTAATAAATATGTGTAGAAAGAATGAATGGATGATTCTTATCCTTCCTTGAAGTATTGTTCCTTCTCTTCATCACACTCTGAGCTTTTAGGACTTAATTCAATTCCTATCTTCCCACAAAACCCTCTCACACCAATTTTGGTCTCTTTACATATCTGCATTATTTATCATTTATTGGCTGTATAACTGATAATTAACTTGGTTTTCCCACTTGGTTTTCAATTCCCTAGGATGCAACACCTAAACCTATAATATAATGAGAGCTCATGAGTTTTAAGCACTTACCTGTGCCAGGCTACATACCTACCTCATTTCATGCAGTATTTGCAGCAGCCCTGTGAAGCAGGAATTCTTCTTATCCCATTTGGAGGTGGGGAAGGCAGGAATGAAGAGGCTATGTTCCTGCTCAAACTCAGGCAGCTATTTACAGACAGGGCTGGGGTCTCAAACTTGATCTGCCTGGTGTCCGAGGCTGGTCCTCCTAACCATTGTGCTGCACTGTCCCAAGTGCTGTGCTCATCAATTTGGTTAATCTGCATCAGGCAGGCCCTTGACAGTGTGTACAATACTTCCATAAAGATAAAGGATCTGGTCTTGGGATGCATGACGTAGCACAGAGAATACTTGTATTCAAAACCTTACACTGTCAGTGCACCAGTCACCCATGCTTGGGCAGCGGCTCTGAGAAGCCACGCAGAAAGCATACACAAGACTGGTGTTTGTTTTAGAAAAGTAATATTTCTTGAAAGGGAAGACAAATCAATGTTTCTCTCCCCAGGTCTGGTAACCTTCTTTGATAGAAGCCAAACAGTAATTATGGTACTGATTGGAGTCCCCACCCACCCTAATGGCCAAAGGCAGATTTTAATCAGTTTTCAGGAGACTCGAAACATAAATGATTCTAATTGACTGTCATACTCTGAAGTATTAAATTTTGCTGTTTGCCTAACCTCTACCCTCTCCTTTATTACTCAATGGGAGACAAAAATCACATAGAAAGAAAAAAAAAATGCTAGGAGAGGGGCATCCCTTACATGGAAACAAAGTGAGTAGAATATGAGAGTCAGAAGGAACTTTTGAGATTATAAAGTCCACCTTCTTTGATTTACAAATGAAATGAGATCTCAGGAAGCTTAAGTAATTTGCCTTGGAACACCCAGCCAGACAGGGGCAGAGGAAGACTTGAAACCCAAAGTTGACTGAAAGAGCAGCGTCATTTGTGTCTTGCCAGAGTGAGACCTGACACAAATCTCAAAAAGGGGATAAAGTAACAATTATAAACACTACAGCTCATGGACACACAGAAGAGAAGAGGCCCGAGTTAACTCTGTTAACAGGAGAGGAAGCCTAAGGTAGCAGCATCTTTAGAAGAGATGGGTAGAGTCCCTGGGGAATGTGATCTGCTCTGGGATTCGTAGCTCCAGTAGTTAATTTTTGCTAAAGACTTGTGAGATGATATTTCAGTAAAACAGAAATGAAAGGCCAGGTGGCAAGGATGCATATTACTTGATCGTTGGACTCGGGAAGTAAATCTTATGAGAGAGAAAACACAGAGCAAAAATTTGTGGGAACCTCCCCAATAACCTTAGGATAGACTCCTAAATAAGACACATCTTCCCTCCTCTCCTCTCCTTGTATTCATCCCTTACCTTGCCCCTTTTATGGACCCTTAGGATAAAGCACTCTCTAAAATCCCTATCCCCAGCCCTGTCCTTCTATCTATCCAAGTTATTACTGAGGTAGCTTTGCATCATCAGTGATTGGACTTCTGCCTGCCACCTTGGAGCTGGTCACCCATCCACATCATTTCTATTCTCCAAGTCAAGCAGAAACATTGTGGTGACTCTTACAGAACGGAGCAAGGGATAGGCATGACTGAAGAGAATCAGCATCCTGGGAAAGTGAGGATGGTTACATAAAAATGTCATTAATAGAAGTTACCACTTGCCATCGAATGCAGGGCACTGCGGTCAGTAGTTTGCACACATTATATGACACCCCTTTTACAGGTGAGTCACACCTTGGTCTGTCAGCCTCAGAGTCCTTCACCACTTGGCCCCCTGTGCCAGGAAACTCTGCTAGAAGCATTATATATTATGCTATTCGTCCAGCAAGCCTTGTGGAAGCAGTATTACCTATTCTCCTTTATTTAACAACTGATGAGTTGAACTCAGAAAGCTAAAGCACTGAGGCTGCATGACTTCTAAGTGGTAGAATCACAATATCATTTACTCTTAAACTGTTAGACTTGGATTCCGTCAACGCCCTTCTCTGGGGAATTAGAGGTCTCCTTGCTCCAGCTCCCTCCCAGCCTTCCAATCAACAGTGGGCAATGCTGCCTGTCTTGAGATGAGGCTCTTAGGCATGGCCAAAGATACCAAAGATTTAAATCACAGTACATTTTAAGTTACTTTCTACAACAGAAAATAAAATATGATTCTATGCTTCTATCTTCTATTCCTTTTTATAGAAAAAGTGTGGCAATTCAATTATAGTAATGCCAACCTGGCTATGTGTGTCCTCTGGGAAACTAACTACTATTTCTTAGAACATTTTCTACTGGAAAACTAATCATTACTTGTTTAAAACATTTTCTACCTAAATATGAGGAAAAAAGATTCCCTTAATTCAAATCAACAATGAGACTTCAAATCACGGGCAGATTATTTAAGACATAAGACTTGATTTTGTGGATGGATATGGGGGAGTGAGGTGGTCAGTAGAATCCCTTCCTTGACACCACAATATACAACACCTGGTGAGAGCAAGAGGCTCTCAGCCTTTGACTCCAAGGGGACCGAACAAGCAGGGAAGAATTTCACTGGGGCAGTGGTAGCAGGGGTATTCAACAATGACTGTCCTTGTTCTATGCAGAACATAATAATGAACTTCTCCAGTTTCAACTCTCTAAGGCCAGACAAAGTCACACTGTGACAGCCTGGATCCTCCTCCAGTGGCAGCTAGGCTGCACACCAGGGACAACTTCCCATGGTACTCAGAACAGATGGGTCCCCAACCGTGCTTGTCACCACCATGTAGTCACTCTAGAACAGGAATACTTGTGGGATATTAAGAGCTCTAACAAAGAGCAGAAGGGAGATATTAGAACATAGGCAGAGGGGGGAGGCAAGATTTGAAGAGTGGCCCTGACAGATTTCATATTCCCTCTGTATGGATTTGCATCAACCATTCTGGGTTCCTGCAACAGCTTTTGGCAGGTGTACTGGTCAGCTTTCCCATTGCTGGGACAAAATACCAGACACACACAACTTAAAGAAGGAGAATTGTATTTTTGTTCATAGTTTCAGGGGTTCAGTCCATGCTCAGCTGGCTCCAAGGCAGTAACATCACGGCAGAGGGCATGACACAGGCAAGCTTCTCAACTCATAACATCCAGGAAGCAGAGAGCAGGGGAAGTGCCAGAGGTGAATGGGACAGGGACCAGATATAGTAACAATGTCATACCTCCATGACCTACTTGCTCCAACTAGACCCTACATTTTTTTTTTTTTTTTTTTAGTCTTCTTGGGATAGGGTTTTGCTATGCAGTTCAGGCTGGCCTTGAACTCACTTTGCAGCACAGGCTGGCCTTGAACTTGCAGTGATCCTTCTGCATCAGCATTCCGAGTGCTGAGATTATAAGCGTGAGCCACCATGCCTGGCCTAGGCCCTGCTTCTTATGAACTCATCAATGTGTTAACCCATTGGTGAAGTTTGTGTCTCAAAATTCATTCAGTTATCCAATGTCTCTTAATTCAGTCCAGTTACATTGCTGAGACAAAATACCTGACACCCACAAGTTAAAGGAGGAAAGGTTTATTTTAAGCTCACAGGTTGTAGAGGTTTAAGTCCATAGTTGCTAGCTCCAAGGCAGGGTGGCTTGGCAGAGAAGCATAGCAGTGGAAAAACAGTCCATGGCAGGGCAGGCAGAAAGCAGTGAGCCTGCCTTCCTTCTCTTCTTTTCTATTCCATCAAGGCTACAAGCCTACTGATTGGTGCCACCCACACCTGGGGTGAGTCTTCCCTCTTCAGCAAATCCATTCAGCCACACCTAGAACTATGCTAATCCAATTAGGAACTAATCCAGATATCACCTTTAATCCATATTCACACAGCCTAGATCCAGTTACCTCTATAAAGCCCCACCTATGAGCACATGAGGCTTTCGGCGGGGCATCTAGATACAAGCCATAGCAGTTGACAGTGAAGATTAACCATCACAGCATGACAGACATCTGGAGAGGCAAAGGGAGTTAACATCTATGACCTGAAACATAAGTAATTTTGGAAGTCAGACACCCAGGTCATGCCCTTTACAGTCTCCAAGATATCGCTCATGGAACCCTGTGCCTTCACCCACCATGCACGTGCAGAGCTGTGGCTCCCTTGTGCCTCTGATGGTTGAGCCGAGTACAGACACCCATGACTGGAAGGCTTTGATGGAAGGGGTAGAGTGGGGTGTGACACAGAATATAAGTTGACTTTCTGTACAAATTCCTCCACTGCAACAGCATGGGTGGTGCTTCTGGTGTGAAGCACACTGTTCTCTTTTTAGGTTCCCAGCTCCTGACCTCCGACAGAAGCAGCCTCCTTTTCGCCTTCTAATGCTGACCAGCCCATCTTGTTTTGCCATCCCAAAGGCCTCCTCTCTGACCCACCTTCAGCTTCTCAAGGTCCTGAAACTCTCTCCCAGGGGAGTCCCAGTGGTAGCTGGCCCATCTTTACACTAGAGGCTGTGACCTCACAAGAGGAAGGAGGATGACTTGGCTCAGGACCAGTGCCCTGGAAATGAGAACCTCAAAGCTTGACTAGGGATATGTAGTCCCTGGCTCTCCACTGCTGTAAGGTCCCCTGTGCTGATCAGCCACAGTGCAAGAGAGAAAGAACTTCTTCCATTCCAATTTCACAGACAGTGACAACAGAGAGACTAAGGCAAGCAGGTCGTTCAAGGGAAGATCTTCATACCGGGGCTTACAGGGTTACAGCCAAGGCATCACAGGCCTGAAGTATTTCAGAATGACACCAGAAGTGCTCAGCCAGGGGCAGAAGGCCACTCCTGCTCCCGTTCCCATATTCTTGTATTCCACATGGATCTCCATCACGGGTGACAGGGAAGGAAGCAGCAGGCAACATCTAAACATGTAATGTACACACAGGCCCCCAGAATTCCTACCAGGTATGAGGAGATAAAGGGGTAGCTTTGGCTTTTCCTTCCCACTTGGCCCGCAGGGCAGGGGCAGCTATACAGTGGGAGTGAGGCAATGGTCCAGAGAAATGAGGCATCCCTGATTCCTCCCAAATCAGGGCCTTTCTGGGTACAGTTTTACCATATGCCAGCCTCTCCTTCCAAAGAGCTTTTGCATGTTCTCTTTGGAAAGACCACTTTCCCTTTATTTCTGTAGGCTCTTCATTTTATGAAAACCATCATACATAGTGTGAGCCTACTTCCTTCTGGGGTTAAATCTACTTCTGATGGAAAACTGCAGCACCAGAGTCCTAGAGGAATCTCAAAAGACCATTCTGGGGAGAAGCAATGTATTACCTTTCCCATCACTGGAACACAATACCTGACACAACAACTTAAGGGAGGAGAGGTTCAGTTTGACTCATGGCTTCAGAGAATTAAGTCCATGGTCAGATGGCTCCAATGCAGAAACATCATGATGGGAGGGTCTGGTGGAGCAAGGCTGCTTAGTTCATGGTGACTGTAAAGCAGAATAGGGGAACAAGGCCAGAGAGAACCAGATATAGTCCCCAAGGTCATACCTCCATGGCCTACCCAGACACCCCAGAATTGTGCCTTACTGATCCTCTAGGTGGCTCTCAAGCCATATCAAGTGGACAATGAAGCTTAATCCCAAACACATGTAAGTATTCCTATTCCAAAAGGGAGGAATTAGGGGTATAGAAAAGAGTAGGGTCAAAGCAATAGGGCTAAAATTCCAGCAGAGCAAACATTGAGTCTGAAGCTCCATATCCAGCATCATTGGCAGAAGGTGGTGAGATGTGAGCTCCAAAGGGTTTGAGTGGCCCCACACCTATGACCTTGCCCTTTGCAGCCCACACAGCCTCTCTCTTGCGGTGGCTTTGCTCACTGCCTCTGACTTTTGTTGGCAGAGGTTTCACATTCCTGGAATTTCCAACTTCCCAGTGTTTTATCCCCACAGCTTCATGTTTCCATTTCTTAGGGGCACACTGCCTAGCCTACTAGGCCTTCTCTGATATCTAGCTGGAAGCTTCCCCGAGTCTTATATTCTTCACAAGTCTTGCATTCTTCATGCTGGTCAAACCAGCATCTTATGAACAATGCCAATGTCTGCTGCCAGCAAGAGCAATGGCTGGGCCCCACTGGACCATGGCTGCAGTAACCTCTGAGTGACAGGATGGCTGAGCATACTAAAGTAAATTTTGGGGAGCCAGTTACTTATGAGGTCCTTCTTAAGCAGGGGGACCAGAGACTCTTTCTCAAATGGAAAGTTGACACTTTTGTACCCTTGAGCCTGAAAATCCCTGAAGGAATCTTTCTTCTTCTTCCTGTACAAAGTACTTGGTGTCTCTTTGTTTTCTTAATACAATACTGGAGATTGAATTCAGGGCCTACACAGTGAAGTATATCCCCAGCACATTTTTCACATTACATTTTATTTTGAGGCAAAGTCTCACTAAGTCACTGAATTGCTTAAGGTAGGCTAAAACTTGTAGTCCTTCTACTTAGCATCCCAATTGTTGGGATTACAGGTGGCATGCAACACCACCTCTATGTACTTGATGTCCTTTTAATGATACAAATCTCTTCAGCAACAATATCCTTACTTTACAAGTGTTCCTTTGTGACCAAAATTCAAGTTATTCAAATTTTCCTCCTCTGCTTTTTGTCCCAGATTCTCACCATAAATCTGGCTAAAAGCATCCATCAGTACTCCTAACCACAACCTGAAGTTTGGGCTGCCTTGAAATTTCCTCCACCAGCTCAATTAGTCCATTGCCTTTAATCTCAGTCTTCCTCAAAATCTCAGAACATATGCAAAATATAGAATATCTTTTTGCCAAAGTGTAACAAAAATGGCCTCTAATATGATTACTAATAAAGTCCTTTTTTGTAACCGAAACCTCCTGAGCCTGAACTTTACTGCCTACTTTTTGCTCTTCTGAGCTCTGACCAGAATCATCCATCAAGTTCTGCTTACAGCATTCTATGGCTTCTCTATCCAGCATCTCCAAATCTTTCCAATCTCCTCCTACAGACCAGTTCCAAAGGCTTCTGAACCACATGGTCAGGTATAGCTGTATCAATGAACCTACTCTCAGTACCAATTTACTGCATTAGTCATTGGAACACAATTCCTGAAACACACAGCTTTAAGGAGAGGAGGTTTAATTTGACTCATGGTTTCAGGGGAGTCAGTCTTTGTCAGCTGACTCCAAGGCAGGTAGAAAGGCATGGTGGAGCAAAGCTGCTTAGTTTATGGTAGCTAGGAAGAGCAGGGGAACAGTACCAAAGAGGAAGAGGCCAGGGGCCAGATATAGTCCCTAAGGTCATGTCTCCATGACCCACCTAGACACACCCAGAAGTGTGCTTTACTAATCCCCTAGTCATCTCTCAAGCCAGTGAAGTTGACAATTAAGCTTAAGTGTCACACAGAGGAGAGCTCTGTGGCATCGCAGGGCTGAGAACAGAGTGAGAGTTTTATTGGCAGCAAGACCTGCCAGTCACACATGATCTAGTGTAGGGAACCAGAGATAATCCCTGGGCAGGTAGCTGGAATTATAAAAAGTATGCTCAACAGGGGCAGGGGCATGGAAATAGGAAATAACACTTTGGGAGGCCGAGGTAGGGGCTTGCAAGTTCAAGTCCTGCCTGTGCATCTTAGCGAGACTCTATCAAACAATAACAAAGGATGGAGATGTATCTCATTATCAATGAGTGTCCCTAGGTTCAATCCCCAATACCACAAAAACAAACAAAGAAACAAACAAATAAAAAATAAAGAGAAACTGACATGTAGAATGAGGGAGAGCTTTGTGATTTCTATTGGGACATCTGCAATGAGGCATTATTTTCAAATGACCTCTTGATCACTGTGGAGAGGGTCCAGATGTTAGCATAGTGACAAAGTTTGCTGATAACTAAACCTAACGATTATTAACTTTAACACAACTTATATTCAGAGCTGGGCTTGTGTCAGAATGCTTGGGTTTGCAGACTAGTCCCAAAGCTTATTAGCTGTGTGACCTCGAGCAAGGTATTTTGGCTCCTAAAATCTCCCTTTCCCACTCCATAAAATGGGGATAAAAATACCTCAGGGGGCCATTGTGACTGTTAAATGAAAAGCTGCATGTATTTTGCTTGGCACACTGCCTAGTAAACAGTTGACCTTCAATATATGTTTATGGTTAGCTACAATTTATTGGCATCGTATTTGGGCCAGCTCTAAACTAGATTCTTGTGACAGAAAAGGTCATCTCTAGCCTATTTTTTTCTACTGATAACAATAAAGCAAAGACTTTGGGAGGATATGGAGTTGTCCATGTGAGAGGTACAGCTCAGTGAAAGGACAGGGAAGGGCAAGGTGAGCATAGGAAGCGTGAGGAAGTGGATAGACTAGAAAATCAAGGGTATCTACATTTGATCGGTATCACACGCCACCCATGCTGGCTTGCAAAGCAGAAGAACTGGTTCTGAAGGCTGTGAAATCTGTAATCTGGAAGACTTCCAGGCCAAGAGCCCTTTTACTTAAGGCTGGGAAAGCTCAGGAAAGCACTTTTTCATAAGGGAAGGCTTATGAAAGATCTTATTAGTAAGATTTCTGGCTCATTACTATGGGACCATTTGGTAAAAAAATGTAATGTCTTTTCCTTCTTCTTCTTTTTTTAAATATCATCCTGGGGGTTGGAACCTAGGGCCTCATACATGCTGGGCAAGTGTTCGACCACTGACCCACAACCCCAGGCCCCAAATCATTTAATTTCTTAGTGCTGTACTTTTTTAATCTATAAAACAATAATAATAATATGGACCACAGAAATACATTTTGAAAGTAAGCATGGCAGTAGTGTCTGACACATAGTAAATACTCAGTTGTTAGCTATTAATATCAATGCCTAGAAACCTCACAGCTGCTTTCTTCTCATAGCCTTGTGCTCCCCATTCTTGCCGCTCACTGGTTTTACCACAGCCATTTCCCCAGGAGTCTCTAAGAAGCAAATATATAAACTGCTCTCCCCTGAAAAGTTTGTATACCCTTTCCACTTGCAATCAGTGTTTCTATTTTTCTGAACTTTAATTTTAGCTTCTACTCAAAGTTACCTTTTAGCCAAGGTAAAACTTATCCAAAGCAAAATTTAATGGGGATTCAAAGAATAGCAAGAATTTCCACGTAACTATAGTAAGATATACATGGGGGGGGTTAAACACCATGGGCGAGAGTCATGGCAATGGTTTACTAGGGATTGTGATGGTGCTGGTGGTGTGTGTGCATAATTTTGTCCTCTTGGGAACATATGGCAATGTCTGGAAACATTTTTGATTGTCATAATTTTGGGGGTAGAGGTCAAAGATGACATTCAACATTCTATACTGCACAAGATGGCTTGTTACAACAAAGAATTATCTGGCCCCAAATGTCAATATTGCCAGTGTTGAGGACCTACCACTTATAGGTTACAGAGAGATGGTTTGGAGTAACAGACTGAGACCAGATAATTAAGGGCAAACCTAAAGGGAGTAATCAAAGGCTTTTGAAAGGAGAAGTGATAGGTAGCATGCTGTGCTTTAGAGGGATAATCCTCGAGTCCTAGGCAGGAACCAGTTAAGAAGTCACTGCAATTACAAATAACTAGGTGAAATCCAGAATTAGGGGAAAAGAAGTGGGAGTATAAAGGGTGTGTTAATTGAGAATTTCATTTTCACACAACTTTTCTACCACTCATCACCTTCTATCTCCCAAAGCACACTATTTGTATTGTGATTATATAAATACTACTTATTCCTGAACCACATAGCATATTATAAATACACTTTCTTTCATGTATAGCCTTTTATTTTCCAAGCTTAATAACTTCAGTGCTTTACATTTATTTGATTACGCTACACAGGAAAAACATAAACTAACTTCAGGTTGTCAATTACTTTAGGGACAGGAAATGGGAATAGGATGGCACTTTGTAACAGTAAGCATAACATTTTATTTCTTGGAGAAAAATATCTCTGAATCTAAGACAGCAGAAAGATTTGTGATACTTTCAGAATTTTCTTATGTGGTTGAAATCTTCATATTAACTCTTCTTAATATAAAGAAAGTTGTGAGATTAGACTTGAACAAGGTAGGACTGATAAATATTTTCAGTGCAAAGGACATGGAGAATTAGAAAAGAAAGGTGAGGAATTACATGCTAAAGTTCAGGGCCAAATATAGTAGGAGTATGATAACGATGGTAACAATCACTAAGGTAAGAATTATAGAAAATAGAAAGGATCGTGAGTGTATGCAGGTGTATGCAGACACTATGGGGGGTTGCCAAGAAACATGTTATCCTTCAGGTATGTTGGAGTCAGTCTCCTGCAGTACATCTCTGTGGTAATTTGTTCATGAACAAGCTAGTTTGGAAATTCAGAATCAGAAGGCATGGCCAGCCTCAGAACCTTGGGTTGCATCTCCTTGGGGAGGGATGAGTCACTGAAGCCATAGAGTGGCCGGGGTCTCCAAGGAGGACTCTAGCATGATGAGAGACGAGCTGAAGACTGAGCTTTAGAAATTATCGAATTGTAGGGACTCACAAAGAAATGATATATTAAAAGCAACCAAGGAGAGATTCTAGGAGCCAGAAGAGTACATGATGCATATGTTGTCATGGAAACCAAAGACAGGATTTCTGAAAGCGAAAGGGTAGACAATGGTGTTAGAGGCTACACCGGTAAGAGAGGAAGAAGATTGGTCTGAAAAGGCGCCACTGGATTTGACGATGAGTAGCACAGGGGAGGGTGTTAAGAAAGAAGCTTCCATAAAGCCTTCTGATTCATTCATTCACAGCTATTTATTGAGTCCATGTAATGCCTTGGTCCATTGTAAGGATCTGAGGAAAAGCCGTCCAGGAGCTCACAGTCTGGTACATAAATGTGCACATCAATAGCAGGCAACATGGCAGTTCATCATGTCTGTGATAAAAGCATGCGCAGCATGCGATGAGATCACACCACAGAAGCCTTCCTGGTGGAGGTGACATCTAAGCAGAATTTTAAAGGATGCAGCATGAATGGGAGCCAGCCATGTAGAGAGATGATAGTTGGTGGAAGCTGACTGTTGTACAGGTAGAAGGATCAGCACGAGCAAAACTTTATAGCCAGAGAAATCATGGTGAATTCTGAAGGAGCAGAATAGCTCAGAAAGGTTGGAATTGCAAAAGATGAGTCCGAGGGAACTGCACAGGGGCCAGATCAGGAATGTCACTGTGTTATAGGTAGCGTTTGGACTTAATTTTGAAATCTATGTGCAGCAACTAGAGCTGTATGTGGAAGGACGAGCTCAGTGTTTTCGGGTTTAGTTTGTGACAGTTGCAGAGGCAGCCTGTGTCTTTACAGCAATGTCTGTTATTTATCAAATGCTCAAAATATTTGATGAATTAATGAAAAGATGTAGAACTAATAACTTGCAATCATTCAAGAAAGTGAACTGATGAAATAGAAGCATAGAACAGGGACAGAGAGGTTATTAGGATTTTCGTCCATTGTCCCTATGTCAAAAACGTAGCCCCATTTTCAGATTATACAAATGCATACTCATTATAGCAAATGTAACTTCATAAACTGTAAGGAGGTTCAAGTCCGCTACAATCTTTCCCCACCAAGACAATCCCTGGCACTTCTGTGACTGTTTCTGCGTCTATTTATATGTGGATGTTCGCATAGCTGCATTTGGTGGATGAGATCTGACCTTATCTGCTTCATCATAGACACATTTGTACTACGTGTGTTGGGGGAGGGGTGGAAAAATATTGAACACATTTATTTACTGAAAGAAGTGTCAGATGAAGGAAGAAAAAGGAAAGCTACAAGAGAACAGACATCAAGGTGAAGTCAGCAAAGTCTAGACTATGGACATTTCTTCAAAGAAATTGCCAGTTTCCTTAACAAATGTAGTGCAAGGGAAACACACACACGTGCACACACACGTGGGAATAAAAACCGTAGATCCTATTAGAATCAATGGACACATCAAACAGATGCAAAACGTTGATCTGGTCTGGGGAGTGATTTTAATAAACAGTTAAAAAGCATTTTAGAATCATATTGCATATTCAAGCCCAACAAAGTTATATGATATTAAAAAATCATTAATTTTTTATGTGTGATAAAGTTATTGTGGTTTCTTTTAATGGGAATCCTTCAAATATCTATGGATGAAGTAATATACTTAATGTTTGCCCCAAAATATGAAGCAGGGTATACTGGGGGTATACAAGTGAGACAAAATTAGATATAAATTAACTGTTACAGTGTGGTGATGGTACACAGGGGTTTATCAAACTATTAGCATTACATTTACTTTTGTTTAAATTACCATAAAAAAGTTTTAGAAGAAAGAATGAAAAAAAGGGAAGGAAGAAAAGAAAGAGATTCAAGAAAAACACTCCTTAACCACAGGGAACTCCTTAACCATAGGGAAAAGGAACTCCTTAACCACAGGGATGATTAGATATGCAGTGGGTGTCTGCTTTTGAGAATGATAATACAGCAGGAGATAAGGGTGGGCACTGGGAATCTGAGATGGGTTAGGAGGTGGGAGAATGTTGTTTTATGGGGACTCTGGGAGGAAACAGCACAATTATGAGCTGGAGTGCAGAGAGTGGATCTTTTTTGGGAGCTTGCTGTGGGGACATCACATAAATGGGCTGTCAATTAGGGATGGAGAAGAGGATTGTGAAAGGTACTGGGAGCCCTCACTGGGCCGAGGGAATACGGACTGGACACGGAGCCAAGCCGCACAGTTAGGACTTTAGCATCAACTTCTCAAGTCAGCAAAGTGAGTAGAGAAAATAGCAAATGCTCTCAACTCCTCTTTTTTTTTTTTTCCCCTGAATGGCTTTTACTACTTCATGAGGGATTCTACTTTTTAATCTGAAACATAATTTATCACTAATATCTATACTACTATTGAAGAAATCGCTGCAATTCACTGAATCTTTACTATGTGTCATTGTGAACATTAACTCACATCTTCATGACCATACAAGAGAAGTTGTATCACCCTCATTTATTATGGGTACATTCAAGACTACTGTACACCAAATATCGAGTCCACTGAGAATGCGGCGGCAGATGAGACACTGATGAGTTCTTGCCTTCATTGAGCTTGCCATCTGATGACAGTAACAGAGTAAAGAATTACAGGAAACTGTGGACTTAATTATATTTATCATGATTGCTGTGAAAGTAAAATACAAAAGTGCAATGGGTGTGTACAACAAGGAGGTAACTTTGTCAGATAATTCCCTGATTTCTCAGGAAACACAGATAGGAAGCAGGAACAGCAGTGACAGGGTGAAGTGGTGGGGTGGGGGGAGCATTGTGGTAGAGAGATGTAAGACATCAGAGTCTCAGAATGACTAGTAAATGTTGCAAGCCAGGTCAGCCATCCTTGTCAGCCTACGGGCAAGAAAATACTAAGGGAGAAAGTAGCACGATCATATCGTTAGTGGACACTCTGTCCAGGAGGAGAGGACACAGTAGGGGAAGTCTAAAGATATTTGGTTTGCAAATCAACTCTTAGGACTTGGTGATCAACAGATTCAGGGAGGAGAGAGAGAGAGAGGGAGCGAGAGAGAGAGAGAGGGAGATAGAAATCAAGAAAGACTCTAAAGTCTGCAGTGCGGAGTGGAATGCTGAGTGGTTAATGCTATGTTGAAGGTCACGTCCTACTAGGCAGTGAGAGAGGAGATCCTGAAGCCCAAGCACTTCGGCATTTCTGGCCATTAGTGAATATTTGTGCAATGCTCATGAGAACCTCATTCCAGTGTGTTCACTGAGCCTTTTTATGTTTGAGGGAACGATGACAGCCAAGCTCATTTGAGATGATCCATTCAGGACTTGCCAATGGCAGTGTGCTGAGGTGAATGGTCAGCACTCACCTGCTTTTCCCTATTGATCAGGCCTGCAGCACGTGCATCATGGTTAACATTGAAACAACTCACCCGCATGGAAGAGGCAGCCTGGTGTGATGGGGTTAGAGTTTAGCTGAGCTTGTTTGAATCTTGACTCTTCTTTCAATCAGCTTATATGCTAAGGTGAGGCAAGATGTAGAGAGGAACCAAAAATTTAGCTAGCTAGCTGAACCAAAATCCAAGGTTCCAGTAAGGAGGCCTGAGATCTCCAAGTAGGTCTGCACATACAGTCAACTAATGAAACAAACCAGGGGTTGAAATTCCAATAAATTTTTAGTGTACCTCCTCTAAGCCACTGACTGTAAATATTTAAAATCTCAAGAGCTGCTATTGTACCAGCTGCTACTTCTTGAGCTGAAACAGGAAATCACCCAGTCCAATATAGTCACATTACAGATGAGAAAACAGATCACCTATATGGTCTGATTTGCCCAAGAGTACAGAACAAATGAGTAAGAAAACAGGGACTAAATTCCTAGACTCCTAGGTCAGCATTCTTCCTCTTTGGCCAGCCTATCATTTTCCCTGTATGGTTTGTTTGATGGTAAACCCAAAGTAATATTCTTGAGAAGAATTTATTCATGCAACAAATATACATCGAGCATCTAAGTTATGCCAGATTCTATTTTACCAGCTGGAAAAACAACAGTTAAAAAAAGACAAATTTTCTTGCCTTTGTGGTGCTTATATTCTAGCAGAGAAGATAGTTAGATAATAGGTATACCATAGAATAGATTACATCATTATACAATTTAGAGATCAAACATACCGCATGGTAAGAAGATAACAAAGTATTGGAAGTCGGGAGAATTTTAGGTAGAGTGGCCAAGATAATCTCACTATGGAAATGTCTTTTGAGTAAAAGCTTAAATGGCGTGCAAATATCCAGGAGAGAGTATCCCAGGCAAGAGGGCGTGAGTGAAAAAGTCTAGAGGTGGGGGCATGTCAGGAGTTTTGGTAATAGCTACTGTAGCTGACCAGGAAAGAACAAAAGGTAAAGGAATAAGATGTGAGCTCAGAGAGGCAATGGGGCCCAGCTCACATATGGCCCTGAAGGTCAGGGTAAAGACTTGAGATTTACTTCGATTAAAATGAGAAATCATGGAGGAGGAAAGACTAAGTGACGCTGGTCACACTGGTATAATGGAAAAAATAGGTTAAAGGGGATAAGAACAGAAGCTCGGAAACCAGGCAAGAAATTATTAAAACTAAAGCAAAATCTGATGCTGTCTTGGATCAGCAAGGTAGCAGAGGGTTTGGCAAAAAGTCATTATATTCTGGGTATGTTTTGAAGTTAGAACAAATATGAATTGCAAAAAGGTTGGAAGTGGAAAATGAGAGAGAGGAGTATGCATTATTTCAAGGCAACAAGAGGGATGGAATTGCCATTAATAAAACATGTTTTGGGGTGTGGGGAGAATTCATAAGGTTAATATTAGACATATGTTTAATTTAAAATGCCTATTAAACATTCAGGTGGAAATGTCAAGTAGAGCTGAATGTGAATGTAGAATTTTGGGGAGAAATCTAAGCTAGGGCTATGTGTTTGGTGACATACGATGGTATTTAAAGTAAGGAAATGGGATGAAATGAAGTAGGGAGTGAACATAGCCATAAAAGAGAAGCAGTTCAGGGACTGAGGTTTGGAGGATTTCCATGTTCAGGTGTCAGAAAGATGCAGATGATCCAGCAAGAAAAAAGCATCAAGAAGTGTGGGAGAAAACTGGTGAGTTCAGCATTCTGGAATCCAAGAGAAGCAAGCACTTCTAGGACAGAATATTGCCCTGTGTCAAATGCTACTGGGAGGAACAAATTTAAACAAGGACGGAGAAATGCGAAATGTCCATTGTACTTAATGGGGAGGTCACTATTAACCTTGAGAAGAGTTTTTTTGCAAAATAATAGAGAAGAAAAACATTCCTGATTGATGATGGCTGAGGAGAGAATGAAAAGAGACACTCTTTTCTACACACACTTTTCATGGGGGGATGCTACGAGAGAAGTAGAGAAAAGGAGGCATTAATGAAGGGGAAGATAGGAATAAAAATAGCTGTAAGTATGTTGATGAAATGATTCAATAGAGAGAGGGGAAACAAAAAAAAGTTACTGGAATAAAGCTGAGTAAATAAGAGTCATGTTGTTCTTTTTCAAGTACTTCATTTTTTTAAGTAAAATTTTTGGTACATTTTAAGTATACATAATGATCACATTCATGATAGGGAATTTGCACCCATACATGATATGACTTGATTCTTTTTTTTCCCATTCCCCTACCCTCCACTCAGCTTCTCTTCCCCTTTGTTTGAAAAAACTTTGTTTCCATTTTTTCCTTCTTTTCTCATTTTTTTCCCTTCCTTCCTTTCCCCCACTCACCTCCTTTGTTCCCCTTCCCATTTGAGCATTTTCTTCCTATTTCACAATATTTATTATACATTTTGGTCCATATTTACACTTTCAGTTTCTCACTCCAGAGAGACAATGCAATATTTATATGTGTGTCCAGTTTATTTCACTTAAGAGTATGATCTCAAGGTGCATCATTTTAGCTAGAAATGTCTCAAGCTTATCCTTCTTTATGGCAGAGTAGTACTCCATTGTATAAAAGAAACACATTTTCTTAATACATTCAGCAGTTGCTGGGCATTTGGGTTGTTTCCAAGATTTAGCTATTATAAAATGTGCCACTATAAACATGGCTGTGCATATATTGCTGTGGTACTATGTTTTTAATTCTTTTGAGAAGATAACCAAGAAGGGGAATATCTGGGTCAAATGGAACCTCTAGTCCTAGTTTTTTGAGGCACTCCACACTGATTTCCACAGTGGCTGTACCAGTCTACACTCCCACCAACAGTGGAGAACTGTTCCTTTTTCCCCACAGCACCGCCCCCCAGTATTTGTTGTTGGTTGATTTCTTGATAATAGCCATTGAAGAGACCTAGAATAGCAAAGGCAATTCTCAGGAACAAAGGCAAGGCAGGGGGCATCACAATCCCTGACTTGAAACTATACTACAAAGCTACTGTGATAAAAACAGCACGATACTGGCAAAAAGACAGACCAGGAATCAATGAAGATACAGAAACAACTCCAGACATACTTAGCCACCATATCTTTGACAAAGGTGCTAAACACCTTCAGTGGAGGGAAGATAGCCTCTTTAATAAATGGTTGTGAAAAAACTGGCTTTTCACATGCCAAAGATTAAAAATACACCCATATCTCTCACCATGCACTAAACTAAAATCTGAATGGATCAAAGATCTAAATTTAAAACAGAAACACTAAATCTGCTGGAAGACAGAATAGGTAGAACTCTTGATGACACTGGTATAGTCAAAGACTTCATGAACAAAACCCCAATCACACAAGAACTATCTCAAAGAATCCACAACTGGAATCTCATCTTATTAAAAAGCTTTTGCAAAGCAAGAGAAACCACCAACAGAGTGGAGACAGCCCACAGTGTTTGAAAAATTTTTTAATAACTACTTCATTTTTGTCAAGTGCAAAGCAAGGTCAGAGGCTGTACATGAAGGTGGGGAGAAAGTGCTAGGGGTTTGAGAAGAAATTTTAGTAAGTGTGAAATAATTACCTGGGAGAGTGGGAGGGAGAACACACCAGGGAAACATCATAGGATTGATTGCAGGGCAGCCTTGAAAACTTACTTATTGATCAAAAGTTTAAAGCTGAATTAGTAATTTGGTGGGAGTTCATTTTCTGGCCTTTCTTGTGGCTCAACTTCTGTCCTGAGTGGGTGAAGAGTTAAATTCACCTAGGATAGTAGGTTAGGCAAGAAAATACAATGCATTTGGGAAATCAGGAAATGCAACAGGGAATTAAAGGATGTCAAAGAGAATGACTATGATGAGGATCAGATTACTTAATTCAAATAAAGAAGGGAAGGAGGCAATAAGGCAAGGGATGAAGAATAGTATAGAAATGACATGATCAACGGGTTGAAAGAAATAAGGGAGGTCAGGGACTGCTTGACACAGGGATTCCAGGGAATGGGCTGGAGATATATAGGTGGTGGTAGATAGCCCTGATGTTGATATTTTAGAGGACCTGAAGTGATAGGACTTGGTGAAGATGATGAGACTGAATTGATGAGAAAGGATAAGGTCATCAGAAAGAGGAAGTTAGGAAACCAGAGGGCCGGAGTTTTGGAATGACAGTTTCCTACTGTAAGTAGGCGTGGTTCAGATCCTGGGACGCTGGGATTAGAGCGGTATTGCTTACCAGGCACTCAGATCTGCTCCAGCACAGGGACCACTCCTTGTTCTTAACCTATTATTATTATTGAATTATTTACTCAAAATTGACATTACAACTATTCACTGGCGGCTATTACTATGGTTTACTGATAGCCACTTTCCCACTATTTCTCTAAAAATGATTATATGTAATATATGATTATATTATATATATTTTTAAGTTAAGCACAAACATATGAATTGCTTTGGCAAATGAAGTGTGAGTCATTTCCGACCTCGGAAGAGGTATTGACACAGGAGTAGTTGTCACATGTACATAATCATGATATAAAGCCCCACTGCCTTGGAGAAGAAGCTACAACTGCAGTGGACTGTATGAAATAAAGAATTAAGCCAGTGTTGAGAGTTAGCATAACCTATTCTGATCTGGCTGGGATCTGTATGACTCTTTGGCCAGTCCCATACTGCTTTTTGAGGGCAGAGGAGTGATAAAGCACCATCTTTGCCCTCAGATTGATGGGAGTTCAGGGACACGGTGGCAGAGGGAAGGTCTCACGCCAAGAGTAATGCAAAAGAGAGGAATTGCAAAAGGGACCATGAGACGGCTTTGGAAATAGGCCACGGATTTCAAGTTTCCTCACCTGGGCTTGGTGTTTGGAGACCTCCACAATTTGCTCAGATATCCCCTTTTCTGAATCATCATTGAAGCCCCTGGGCTCCACTCAACAGATACGTATCGAGTGTCAAGTTCTGTGCCACAAGTTAAATGCAATAAATGAAGCAGGTGATTTTTGTCCTCCTGAGACTAACAGTTTAGTGGGAAGGATGTTAAATAATTAATTTACTCATTGGAGTAAGTTTTAGGAAGGAGCAATGTTCAACAGCAAACTTAACCTAGATTCACCCAGAAAATTGGCAGGAGAGGAGGAGGGCACTGCTATGGCCGATGGATGCTGCTTGTTCAAATGTCCTTATGTGAGAGAGAACATAGTTTGCTCAGGACTCTGTAGGTGATCTGTAGACTGAGGCTGAGTTCAATTATAGGAAATGAGGCCACAGAGGTAAGCATGGGCAAAGGTCAGTCGCAGGTGACTTTGCAAGCCAGGCTAAAGGTTGGGATCTTTATTCCAAAGACAAGGAGAGACAATCAAAAAGTCATATTCCTAAGAGAGAAAGTCACAAAATTTTCCCTGTAAGATTCCTCTAGCCATAGAGTTCAGAGTGTTGACTATAAATGCAAGTAGACATGTAAGGAAACTCCCGCAATTGGCAGATACGAGAAGGTGGTGGATTGGAAAAGATGGTAATAGAAAGTGACAAATTCAAGATATATTTTAAAGCAAAACTCAATTTAAGATGTGATTATGGTTGATGTGGGAGATGATGAAGAGGGAAGATTAAAAAATAGTTCCAGTTATCTGAAAACTGAAGGGACAATAGTGTCACTGCTGATAAAGGAAGCACATTATAGGTGTTTGTAGAAGAAGAAATTAAATATGAACCATGAAACTCCCCAAATACTCTATGTACCATGTCTCTTGGAATATACCCTTTAGTTGTTGTGTTTGCCTCCATGAACCTTCTTTCTGTTCCACTGTTACAGCTCTGATAGCAGAAACCATGTGTGAATTATTCACCTCACACAATGATCCTTTACTGCCATGCACTCAGAGCTGGGCTTTATAGCAAAAGAGCACAAGAACATGGTCACCCAGTAAGTGAAATGGGCAGATCTGGTTCTTTAAACCCAGACTGGAAAAAACCGGTCAGCTCACCTCCAGAGTGAGCTGTTTTCTTACCCCCTGTCATGGTGGCTTCTTTGCAGGCTGTACCCAGATTTGATTCACTGAAGGTGACCACACTAGAGTGGTTATGTATTTCTCAGTCATCTGAACTGTTTGTTCTCTGAGTTGAGGGATTATTTTAAAACAGGCATTAAAAAAATTCACGCCACTGGGTGATTTCCAACATACTCTGTCTAAACAAGTTGGAAATATTTGGAGTCAGAACTCGTTCTGACAACAAATTTACCAAATGCACCTTCATCTCCTTAAGTCCTTGGAGGGAAAAAGAAGAAACAGCTTTTACAAAATGACTGCATTAGTCATTACCAGTGTAAAGTAGCTTATGGGCTTCCGAATGGGCTGATGTCCCTTTTAAAGCACACGGGTAGAAAAGGATGACTGACATCACCATTAGTACAAGGCTCTGCAGCTGAAATCTTTGGTTTCTGTTAAAAGATAAATCCATCTCACTTCCCTTACACTCTTTCTTCTCAAAAGTGCAGGGATCAGGCCTCAGGCTGTTTGCATTCATTTACACCTGAGATTTAGAGTTTTTCTCCAGAGTAGAATTGTTTTATGAAAGCTATCTGGTGTTCTAAAAAGGGCACCGGTCTCAGGGTCAAAAGTCTGGAGCCTTGCACTATACTTTGGAGAGATGCAAGAGCTACCCTGGGCTCAGTTTTATTTGTGTACAGGAGATTCTGATCCCCACTCTGTGTATCTGGCTGATCCCAACAAGTTTTAGCCAAGAGTTTCAGAGTGTCCATCAGATTACCACTGCTCCTTCTCTGTGAGGAACATCCTGCCAGTCTCAAGCAGTGTGCATCATCTGAATGACTCTCTTCCTAGCCAAGCTGCGTGGGAGTGGGTAGGGATGGACCCCTGATCTTCGCTGTACCAATCACATTCTCTATTCCAGAACTTCAGACTTGTGACTGAAAGGGGACAACTCATCTGTGCTGGTGACTGCAGCTAACATTATAGATCTTTAGTTCAGGCTTTTCCTGAAATCTAGGAGTGATTATCCTGGCCTTATGCTTTCTCAGGGACTCCTGTGTCCTTATAATAATTTTCCTCTTTTTGCCTTGTTAGCATTGGATCATTTCTATTCCTTAAAAACAAAATATCTTATTAGAGTAACATAGTGGTATAGGGAGCCATGGAGCTGGGAAAAGGATGCCCTTTTCCCTGGAAGTGATTAGGCAGAAAATTAGTCAATCAGAAAGCCTGTTTACTGATGTTAGATTTCTGTCCACTGGTTTGGCTAAGGTCCTCCAAGTATCTGAAAGCATTCCATCTAAGGGACATTTTTACTCTGGCCTTTATGAACTCTTGTGACATTCAGTAATTCTTTACCTTTTATTTTGGCAGTACTGGGGATTAAACCCAGAGCTTTCATATAAAGCTACATTCTCAGTTCTTTCTATATTTTATTTGGAGAGACACTAAGTCACTAAGTTTACTGGGCTAGACTTGAACTTGGTCTTGCCTTTGCCTCCCAGAGCATTGGGATTACAAGTCTGTACCATCATAGCTAACACTGAATATTTTAATCAATCATTTCTTTTTGTTTTCTTATAACAGCACTTTTATTTGTTTTATGCTTCAATATTTTTACAGCTTTATTGAGTTACACTTAAGTACAAGGGACTGTGCATATCTAAAGTGTACAATTTGATACATATATATGCTTGTGAAACCATCACCACAAACAAGATCACTCCTGAATATTTCCAGTTACCCCTCAAAATCTATCCCCCCTCCCAGGTTTCCTGGGAGCCACTGATCACTTTTGGCCATTATAGGTTAGTTTGAATTTTAAGAATTTGATCTAAAAAGAATTATATCAAATATGGTCTTTATAGAAACCAGGCTTCTGACAAATATTTGAGTACTTAGGCTCTGGGGATACAGTGAAAACTGGACACACACAGTTCATGCCATCAGGGAGGCTTAGTCTACCTAGAAAGGCCAATATTGAGTAAATAATTATAATAAAGCCTGCTGGGTGTTTAGATGAGGGGAGAAGCATCTGGAAATTTACACCAGAGCAGTCTGACACAGGAGCTTATGAGAGATCTGAAGAACTAGTGAGAGCAAACCAATAAAAAGTGCAAGGCTCAGGAGGGAGGGACCAGCCAGAAGGAAGGAAGTGTGAGGATTTCCAGAAACAGGAGGAAACATGGTCTATTTAAGAAACAGAAAGAAGGGCAAGGTGGCGGGAGACAAGAAGGGAAGGAGCAATAAAGAGGAATTGGAGAGGTGAGTGGGTCTCTATTGTCCTACTCGGGTTCATTTTCCTCTTCACACTGGTGAAATTACTCTCTCCTGATCTGGCCTTTCCGCCAGTCCCTCACCTTCCTGTGTTTCTTTGCCAAGAAATTTTCTCTATTATGGATGAGAAAAAGAAAAAATAAAATTAGAGAAGAAATTGAATTGCCCAAAGTCACCTAGCTCGCTGCAGCGAAGGTGTAGTCACAGCTATGCTCTTCAAACTCCAAAGCCAGTGCTCCAAACCCATCTGCACATGCAGATGCTGGGATAGAATGTCAGTCGCCCAGTGCTTCGGAGGACCTGACACCACAGCGTGCACACACACACACACACACACACACACACACACACACACCAGGGCAGAAATCAAGGAGAGTAGATGTGTCAGCTGTCAAAGACACAGGTTGGGAAGGAGTGTTCGTTGACACACAGCCCATGCCACTTGGCACTTGATTACCCCCTGGCAGTAAAGCCTGTTTATCCCTTCTCTCCCATTTTTCTTCAGTTTAATGAAGCAATTAATGCTATAAAAAGCTGTGAAAATATAAATGTAAGAAAGCATGTTGCATAATTAATGATATATGCATATGCATGGCAGGGTGTTTCTTTCTGGCATACATATGCATATGTCATTAATGGAAACATAATCACTTTGTTTTACTGCCAAGGTTCTGGTACACGTTACGCTGCCTATGTATCAGCTGCCAGCCTGACTCCAGGATGTGTGATCGCACAGGAAGGCCAGCAAGGACTGGGGACCCAACTGCTAGTCCAGAGCAGCGCATCGCTGACTGGGTTCTAGATTCTTCTCCGCACTAGCTCATGGTGTAACTTCAGTTATTGTCCTCTGAGCCTTAGTTTTCCTACTGTAAAACTGAGGGTTGGACTGCATTGGTAGTTTATTTAAATAAAGGTAGTGTATCTCCTTCTCTTTATTCAAACAAAATCCTAAGTGGAAACTGATCCATAAAAGTAGAAACTCTAAGTTTGGAGCAGGGATTTTCCTCTAGTTTGATATTCTCTTATTCCATGTTCTTCCTGTGTCTCTCAAGCCTCAGTAAATTAGTTTAAATGGTACTGGACTAGATCATGAGGAAAAATCCCTTGCAGTAGTTTTTTGTTTTTAATCCTTTTAGGACTGCCAGCTACAAAGGGTCACTTCAGGCCACATAACACAGCAGGGAAACTTAGATGGGGATTCAAAAGCCTGAATTCAGCTGGGTCTGACCTTTATTTGCAGTGTGTTCTATAATCTGTCTCCTACTCAGCTTGCATGTCTTGCACTTCTCATCTGTCAAGAAAGTAATGCTTGTCCCTTCATATCATTTAAGGATAAAAATTAGGCATTTTGTACCCAAGACTTCTGAAGGCGAAGTGTAACTGGAAAGACAGAGACACTTTATTCCTAAGGGCTGCGGGTGTAGACTCTGACCTAGTTGCTCTGCTGCTTACTAACAATGTGACCTTAGCGATGTTACCTAACGTGAGGGGTGGTGGTCTCCTCATCAGCAAAATGGTCAACATAGTATTGTCATTGTATAAGTTGTCAGGTCAGTAAGACTATTGCACTTAAAAGCAGTGTCTACGTGCAATAAACGTGCATCATCATCATCATCATCACCACCAATATTTTTGGAAAACAGCTGGTCACAGGATGACAAGGCTTGCATTGTAACTTTGAATCAGTACTTCCTAAATATGAGCACTAACAAAATGAAGACATCCACATGAGAGAATTCTATAGCTCACATAAAAGAAGAGATCAAATAAAATATTGATATTGAAATGCTTTGAGAAATTGGCACATCTTTGCAAAAATTGAGTTTAGCTATGCATTCCAAAGGCTACCCTAATGAAGTAACAGTACTGAAAAATGATTCTGAGGGTTAAATGGAGGTTTAATGGGGCATACAAAGTTCTCATCTCAGTTTTAGTTGAATCATGAAGGAAATAGAAGCTACATTTTAAAGTAAGAATATTGTATAGGATTTGCAAAGAGAAGATGGCAGATAACTGATTGACCATCCTCAGTCACCCACCTATTCCAGCCTATAAAGTTGGAGAGTCTGAGAAATGGAGATCAGAGAGACTGAGAGGGCATGTTCAGAGAGAAATTAGTGTCTGTGTGCAGTAAATATGTATGTTATCATCATATTATTATTATTATAATCAGTTTTGATGGAAAAATTGTGAGCCTTCCTGTCATGGGGAGGCATGGGCAGGAGCTTGCCCCTTAGGTAGGTAGAGGGCTTTTAAAACTAATGAGACAGTATATTTGTCTTTTTTGGTGGAGTCAGAAGGAAGGAGGGGTTGATGCAGGGAGTGTTGCAGTGGCTTGGTTACCATTCTGGGAAAGGGGCTACCCAGCTCCCTAAGTGGCAGAGCCAAGAAGTATATATGGAATTGGGGACATCACAGTAAAGGGTCCCTGAGCAATTCTCATGGACTAAATATGGGCCATGTGTGATACACACTGGACTGGGGTCACCTTATGTATTTCCAAGAGGGGCTCTTGAAGGAAAGAAGGGACATCACCCAAGAGAGGTAGAGGTATGACCCCTGATTCCCAAGGGTGGAGCAAAAAGCTGTATGTAATGAGGCATAACAGAGATGCACTGACACACTTCGACAGAATTGTGGATGCCAGATACCCATTATTACAAGCTTTCTGGAAAACCCCCACAAGTAAGACAGTCACCTATAAACAGGTTCCAAGTCCAGGCAATGCAATGTCAGAAAATGACAGTATCAGTCAAGTTAGAACTTCCTGTTCCACTTCCTGAAACACCTATAGTCTTGAAGTGATCAGGAGCCTTGGTTAGCAAACTAGAGGAAGGGTGTAAACCCAAGGCAGGGAAAGAGATCAGAAGCCATTCATGACCCACGTCACTGTCCATCATTTGCAATTTTCCTCTTATAAAGGGTACAGTTTAGTTTGGGGAGAACAATTCCTTTTAAATTTGAAAAATATCACTATAATATAGGCTTAGAAATTTTCCTCTCTGGGTTGAGATCATGAAGCCATGTAGACCACAAGGTCAGTGCAGACAGAGAGGAGTTAATATTTCTGTTAAAAGGAATAGAATGAGACAAGAATATAGTGGCTTGATAATGATATCACTCAGAAGATGCCTCACTTTTCACCAGGTGATAAACTACATGTTATATTGTCACTGGGTTTTGGGGTGCTGGGGAGTCCTTCTAGAGATTATTTCTAGGTTTTTCTTATCTTGAACAGAGAATTAGACAAAACGAGTACAAAAGGTAGTGAGGTTTTACATTTATTAAACGTAGAAAAAGAAACACGATCTGCAGAGTGAGCGTGGGCGATTAAAAGTACAGTAGGAAAAGAAGTGCGCTCTGCAGGGTGAGAGCAGTCCGCTGTGAAGGAGTGCAGTGGCCGCGAGGTTAACCGTGGCCATCTTCTTTATCTCCCTCTCCTCGGGCTGACGTCAGGTCTAGGCCATTTTATCAAGAACCTGCTTGAGTTCTCCGGAGAAGAAATGAAGTTAGCATTCTCTAATTGGTCCCAAGTGCAGGGCTTTGGGAACCTTTTTCTGTGCATTTCTGTTATTGACAGGTCATGCTCACTTGCTAGGCCAGTTTGTCACATCCTAATCTCCTGCGTCAATTCAGATCTCCTTTTGTACGAACAGTTAGAGAAATTTCTTATTTTGTCATTGTAATCTGAGAAAAAATTTTAAAAATCTGTTTCAACTGTGTAAATCATAAGGCTGTAGTCAGGATGTTTGGGGTTCAGGATTAAGTTGTGAATTCAGGGTTTTTCTGGGACAGAACTAGCTTTATATAAAGGATAAGTAGTTTATGATCCAAATTACATAATTTTAGAGAATGTGATTTCAACATATCCGCTACCCTATCTGAAAAATGTATTTTTTCATATTCCATTAGATGTTCATAATTATTCTTGCTTCAAACCTTTGGTTTCTACTGTGATTAACATTCCTGTGGGTGGGTCACACTTTGTCATCCCAGTCAAATATACCGCAGCAAAACAGGCAGGGGCATTTCACTTTTTTAAGCCTTTCTTTCTTTCTTTCTTTCTTTCTTTCTTTCTTTCTTTCTTTCTTTCTTTCTTTCTTTCTCTCTCTCTTTCTCTTTCTTTCTCTCTTTCTTTCTCTTTCTTTCTCTCTCTCTTTCTTTCTTTCTTTCTTTCTTTCTTTCTTTCTCTCTCTCTTTCTTTCTTTCTTTCTTTCTTTCTTTCTTTCTTTCTTTCTTTCTTTCCTTCCTTCCTTCCTTCCTTCCTTCCTTCCTTCCTTCCTTCCTTCCTTCCTTTCTTCCTTTTCTCTTTCTCTGTGTGTGTGTGTGTACTTTTTTACTGGGGATTAAACCTAGGACCTTTGCACTGAGCTACATCCCTAGCCCTATTTTAATTTTTTATTTTGAGGCAGTGTCTCGTGATAAAAGGCAGTTTAGTTTTTAGCTTATGAATTGTCAGCTAGCAAGAGACAGGGCCTAAAATTGAGTCAGGGTGGTCAGCCTTGCTGGTAGGATTTAAACTAAGGAAAGGCAGAAGAACTTTGATCTGGAAAGGACTGCCTCAGGAGAGAGAAGGGATGCAATCCCTCCCTACATCCAGGGCTGAGTTTCCAGGTGTTTAAAAATGCAGAACAACTGGCTTTATTTTAAATTCTGTTTCCTTTAAACTCTGCATACTGAGTAAGTGGTTTAGAGAGCCTGAGTCCCAACCGGTCATTTGAAACTCAGGGGGCCACCTGTGATAGGTGACCATTGAACAATTGAGAAAATTTCCATCCTCTGCTTATCCATAAAATATTCTGGACAAAGAGCCCACATGGCACTTCATTTGCTGGGACCCCTTCTGGCTACTCATAGCTTTTTTTTCTTTTTATACTTCCAATAAACACTCTTCTAACTTCCTCCTTTTTGTCTGTAATTTTATTCTTCAAATTTGTGAGATAATGGGCTTGTTTTTACACAGTTTCTAGAGCTAGTTGTTTCATAATTAAGTGGCTAAGTTTCCCAGGCTAGGCTCAAACTTGCTCTTCTCCTGCCTTAGCCTCCCAGAGTGCTGGCATTACAGATGTTTGCTGCCACAGCTGGCTCAGGAAGTATTTTGGAATACAGACTTTCATCAAAAAGGACAGATGGATGGGCCCTGTATGTTTGGGGAAGCCAGTGGGGATAAAGGAGGCAAACTCTTTCTCCTTCTAATGGGCTCAGATAAGATCTGCTTCCCAAAGTGTCCTATTGTTTCCTCTAGTGTTTTTTTTTTTTTTTTTTTTTGAATTTTTTGAATTTTCTTTAAACCATGATAGAGGAGAGAAGTGGAATCTGGTAATTAATTATAGCATCCGAATGGCAAAAGCAAACATCAAGATCATCCATGTGTGGAAAGAGAAGGCAACCAGGTTTTGCTTTGCATGTCAACTCCCAAAATGGAACTGATAACTTGCGGCACAGGGTTGAAGAGGGTGGTACATTCCTACCCACACTGAGGGGATCATTATGAGACCTGTGGGGAAAAGAAGGGACCGAAGTCATCACTTTCCCAGCCTGATTCTCCAAATTTACAGCCATCCAGTTTCTTCTGCTCTTGCCTGCTTCCGCCCACAGATAGGGCTGTCTAATTTCAATGTTCTTCTTCTGTAAAATGCTGGTGACACACCTGTATCGTAGAAAGACCGTGAGGTACAAGTGAGCTAATGCATGTAAAGTGTTCACACATGCATCTAGCCTGTACTCAGCACCCGGTAAATGGTAGATAGCTAGTGCTTCACCAGCTTCACAAGGTAAGATTTATTCCTAGCTTTTAGGTAATGTTAGGACATTATAAAGTGATCTGTCTGAGAAGTATAACACAATATAGCTGTGAGTTATTGCTCTTAGGTTTTAATCTAGATCAAATATAGAAAAAGCTGGCTCCAAAGCTTAGCTTTTTCTACTACAACAGTCCCCCTTTAACTGCAGGGGATATATTCTAAGACCCTCAGTAGATGTTGAAACTGTGGATAGTACTGAACCATATATACACTAATTTTTCCCTATCCATACTTATAAAGTTTTACCATTTCATTTAAAAGAAGCACTTTATTGCTTCTCTTTGGCATATCTGAATAGCCAGCATCACTCTTCCTGTATTTTGGGGTTCTTGTTAAGTAAAATAAGGGTTACTTGAACACAAAGGCTATGATTGCAAAACAATTGATATGATAACTGAGATAGCTACTGAATGACTAATAGATAGGTAGTGTATACAGTGTGGATACACTGGACAAAAGGATGATTCATATCTCACGCTGGAGGAAGTGGGATAGTGTGAGATTTCATCATGCTACTCAGAACATCTTGCAGTTTAAAATTTATGAATTTCTTATTTCTGGAATTTTCTATGTAATATATTTAGACCACAGTTAACCACTTGTAACTGAAATCACAGAAGACAATACCCTGGATAATGGTATTGTGTACCATTCTGCCTCCTAGACACCAAACTCTCATGCTTTAGATGACAGCCCAGGAACTGGATTTTATTACTTGCCTGTTACCTCTTGGATGATGTGTGTCTACCAGAGCTTTCCTGTTTCTGAAGCTCTCTTGACTATAAATACCCGTCACCCCATACCAAAGCCCCAAGGGTTGACTTCTTGTCGACACTAGGGTCTAGTCTCTCTCCCCATGGCCTCAGGTACTCTATTCTTACAGTTGCTAGGCCAGGGAGCACATCTATCTTATTCATTCAGTAATTATTAAGGGGACCCAACAGTAAGCAAATAGTGATAGCATGTGTCTTAATGGAGTTTATAATCTAATACAAGGCAGGCCTTGAACAAGTAACACAAATATTTAAGAATGAGCTTTGATAATTGATATGAAAGAAAACTACAGGGTATAACAAGGGAATCTGACCTAGTTTGGGGAGTGAGTTTTTGAACCTCTTTTAAACCATATCTCTTTATTGATATTTTGGGGATAAAAAAGTTGTCACCTCATGTCGGAGTTGTAAGAATTAAATGACACAGTGGTTATAAAGCATGACGCACAGTATCTGGCACAAAAAATACTTTCAAATATTAGCAATGGCTACCACTATTATTATTTTTATTATTGCCATCTTCTTTGAACAGGCATTTGTACTGAGATCTGAAGAGGCTGGAAAACTTAGGAATTTCTCAGTTGTAGCCTGTGTCTTCCTTCCTTTTCCTCTTCTGCTAAGGTTAATGGCTAAATCTCAGTTTACAAAACATGCTATGTTATTGTCCATTTCAAAGAGCTAAGATAGGTAAGTTTTACAAAGTCACGAGGAGCTCGTGGCTGACACCAAACCTGTCAACTAACCCTCCATCTATTCTATTACACCACACATCCTGTTAGGATTCTTCATTTCAAAGCTATAGCTCAATAAAGAATGAATTTTCAAAAGTTGACAAAATGGCCTGATATGCAACAATCTTGACTCCAAATATAAAACAGTTTTAGGAGTTTCTGATTTTGCTATTTCTTTCTATTACATAACCAAAGGCTTAAGAGGCCTGGACTATAATTGACAACCCCTGAGCTTTTTAATTTTTTCGATTGTTTGAACATGGAGGTCCTCTTGCCTGAATTTTCTCAGCAGGAATCCTATCAGGAAAGTCAATGACAAGTTGAGAAGACTGAGCTGTGCAGATCTAAAATACAATTTGGTGCTTGTTTTTAATTCCTAGCATCCAAACAAAGTGAAGCAGAAAACAAATGTGAAATGAGAAAGATAAAAGGATGCAGGTTATAAAGAGTGGAGGCAGGACCGGGGGAGGTTGCAGCAGTAGCAATCACCACAATTCGAGCCAGTTAAGAGAGATGACACTGCCTTGTGTGGTGGCAGCAGCATTTCCCAATTCCCTCGCAAACCTACCAGATGAACACGCACGTGGCCTCACCTGGCGTGACTGATCGGGGCTTCCTAACAGTCTAAAGAACCAAAGCTCTGAATGAGACTTGCTTATTTCAGAGAAGAAATATCAATTTTTATTCCTCACAGCAGCTTGCGATCCAGTTCTCCATTATTGCTGAGGCTGTGCTTAAGAAGGTGGATGAGCCACCCAGCTAAACACAAACTGCTGCATTGTACAATGCATAAGAAGCCCCTCCCCACCCCTCAGGCCCACAGAGGGTGGTTAAATCCACACCTACCTGGCCTCAACTTTTGCTGCCACTCCACAGGCCCTTGAACAGTTTTACCCCTATGGCTTTGTCAGTAGATTCCTTACTGTTCATTCATTAGTTTGTCTGTTGGCTCCTTCATTCATCCATTCGTGTAGCTACTGAACATCTACCTTTGCCAAGCCTGAGTCTAAACACAGAGAAGTAGAGAAGAATACAAGAGACAATGCCTGTCCTCTCCTGTCCTCATTGGAACTTACATGTTAGTGGCCTTGAGCCATTTCCCAGTCTTATATTTACTGAACACTTTTATCTGCTATGATTTGGGCCGGATGCTGGGTAAACAAAGATGAATGAGAGAACATGAACCCTACCATCTAGTGACACCCAAGACTCAGATAAATCTATGACTAAAGTGGCAGGGGCAGTATTAAAGTCAGGTTTGAGAGAGAGTACTAACTTAAAACGTGTAGGGAAAGTATAAAATAAAGTTTCTCAAAAGGACTTGGATTCATCTTTCTGTTTCACAGTTATTTATTCATGGAATAAATAGCTGAATACCTCAAAATTCTTGGAGGAGTATCTGGTACACACGAGCCCTAGATAAATATGAGCGTCTGTTGTTAAACATATTATTTTAAGCCTGACATATTATTAGAGTCATGGTAATATAAGGAAACTATAGGCAGCTGAAATTATGAGGAAAATGAGACCAGAGAAATTAAGTAACTCTGCCAAGCTGGGAGTAGGATGCGGATCTCCAGACACTAGTCTGGTTTCTCCCCAGTATGATGCTGTTGCACATACTACGAACATAGCAGTAGAATTTATGGCACAGGTCTCTATTTTTAAAAATGAATAATGAGTTTTAACGCGCTCTTTGTAGACAAGCTCAGAGGGCGAATGTGTCTGAATTCATCCTTTCTGAGATGTATCAGACCCAGAAAATTCTCCTGGAATAATGTACAGAGAGAAAGCTCGGAATTCTGTTACCATCTGTTCTAAGTAAACATCACCATGGGCCTTTGTTTAGCATTCTCTCTTCCCAGGATCTCCATGTTTGAGTTTAAGGGAGAATGGTCCCAGGAAACAGGGCCATCCTCCAAGGGCAGCTAGGGAATAGATAAAGAACCAAACCAAGGCCATGCATGGTGTCTGATAAAGCCACAAAGCCTGCTGAGCATACCAGTACACCTGCTGAGCATCCCACTGAACGTGATTCTTCCATCGTCACAATAGCAAAGAAATGTGGTTTGGATATTAAATCCGGGCATAATCTTGCCCTTGGGCTATGTTTTCAAAAGCAAATATTGTTGAGTGAGTCATTCCAGCATGCTGGGCCATGGGTGGCAGCAGGTTGAGGGGACTGGGGTCAAAGCCAGGACTGGGGACACAGCACTGGGGAACTGTGGGTGTCTGCGGAGGGATGGGGTCCGAAGCCAGACAATCAAGTCACACGTGTTCCTGCATGGAGCAATGTAGAAAGGGTCAGAATTTTTGCAAATGGGAGCCCACCGGAGATGAATTCTTCAAAGTTTGGTAGCTCTAGAGTCAGGTAGGGAACCTGTAAATTGAGCCAAGCTGGGCAAACAGTCGCATGTGGCCAGCAGCAAGAGAAGGACCATGACGTGGAGGTGTTTCTGAATGGTTTCATGTGTCTTCCTTCTTTTTTTTTTCCACCTTATTGAAACCCACTTGTAACTAAGTGGACCTAAAGCCCTTAGGATGTAACCTTTCATTTGTCACTTGTTTAGGTTCCCACACAGTGTAGGGAACAGGCACGGCTTTAGCTGTGGTGTATTTATGGTGTGCAGACTTGGTGAAAAATCTGCAAGGAGTGAGCTCTCAGGAAGAAGTGGAAAGAGAACATTTATTCATTCATTCAAATATTTATTCAGCACCTTCTATATGCCAAACACTGTGCTAAGTACTGGAGATAAAACTGGCAGGCAAAAGCAGCCATAGTCTCTGCCCTCAGATAGCTTACAGACTAGGGGCAGAAGGCAGATAACAATCAAAGAAGCACAAAGTAAAGGAGTGAGGAAGAGAAAGAAAGAGGGGCAGAGAAACAGAGAGACAAATGCCTGGTGATCCCGGTCACTGGGGAAGATTTGTTGAGGGAACGAAACTCTGAGGTTTATAGAGAAATAACTAGAATGGCGTGAGGGAAAAGAACATTCAAGTTCTTTTGCCAATGGACTTAGCGGGAGGGGGCATACTAGTTTATTTCAAAGTTTAAGTTTTAGGAGTGATTTATAAAGCAGTGAACACCTGACAGGAGCACCCACTCTTTACTAATGCCACACAGGATCCAAGTTTAGAAGTTACATCCCGGGCATATTGAGAAGGCTCTATTGAGTTCCTCCTATGTGCCACATGGTTTACACACACTGCCCCCTGCTCCATACTGGGGATTGAACCCAGAGCCTTTCCACTGAACTACATCCCCAACCCTTTTATGTGGAGACTAATTTGCCCAGCCTGGGCTTCAACTTGTGATCCTCCTGCCTTGGCCTCCCAGAGTGTTAGTATTATAGGCATATGCCACCATATCCAGCTTTCATTTGCTTTTTAACACTAAGAGGTACCTACTATTATTCCCATTTTACAGATGAGGATACTGAGGTACAGATAGATAACTTTCAGGGTCACTGTTATGGCTTGTGTTTAGATGCCCCCTCAAAAGCCTCATGCAATCATAGGGAGGCTTTTTCAGAGGTGGCTGGATCTAGAGTGTGTGATGCTGGGATCAATTCATGGTGCAATGCTAGGCTCAAGGGCACTAGGATTAAGGGAGGGAGTGCTACGCGCCCTAAGTAGCCTGGGTAAGATAAAAGGGCAGAAAAATCTGATTAAAATCCCTTATTGCTTTGCTACCTTCTGCCCGCCATGAATGTTTCTCTCTTGGGATGCCCCTCTCCATGCCACCCTGCCTGGGAGCCAGCCGATTAAGGACTGGAACCTCTATAAACTGTGACCCAAATAAACTTTTTCCCCTTTAACTTTGGGTGATGGGTATTTTGTCTCAGCAGCAAGAAAAGTAACTAAGACACTCACAGAACTGAGCCTTCTAGATACACCTCTGCTCGACAGCTGAGCCCATGCATAGTTCAAATAACACAGCGCCTGTAATCAGAGCCTTACATAGAAACTTACCAGAAGGATTTTGGGGTATCACCCCATTTTTCCCTCCAGCAGAGTTTGATTAAGACTTGTACTATGAACACACTATGTGTGTACAACCATAAGCATATGTAGTTTAAAACTTCCACCTTTTAGTGGTATGTACTGAGTGCACGCACACACATACACATACATGTATGCACGTACACACATGCTTATGCCACTGATATTTAAAGGACACAGATAAAAGAATGCGCCCAGTCCTAAACTGCCAGAAGCAGGAATTTAATTGTTCTTTGTTGGCTCAGACTGCCCTTCAGGATCTTAAAACTGCGTAGGTCATCATCCGAACATCCGTTATCACAGCATGGCAATGAACTTGATGTGCTACTTAATGGAGCGTAAGCAAGTCATAAAATCCCAATATTTAAAAACCACCATGGTCTTTAATTATCATTTTAATCTAGGATTTGTCAAGCTATTTTCCATGGCAAACTTAATTCTATGAGAGCTCTAAATGCAAACAAAACAAAACAATATATATATATTTGATCAAATTCAAGAAACCTGTCAGTTTTTTAAAATCATCATCCATCTTCCCGGAACTTATAATGCAGTACTGAGAAATGTGATCCTGTAATGGGGTGGGGGTGACATGCACTTTTTTCTAAGTTTATTTAGCTATATAATGGAACATAATATCTTTTTCTGAAACCATTTTTCAAAGCAAAACCCAATTTGTAGCACAAGGTATTCTAAAATGCTTGCTCCCTATATGTTTTCATAGATAAAGTGATTAGCTTCTCTTTTATCCAAGGTTACTGCTAGTTTTTGGCATCGCTAGGACCGGAAGCTGAGATTTAAGTTGTGGAATTCTCCCTCTTACACTTCCTAACCAGAATTGATGAGCCATATTTTTGTGAGTTTGGGGGATGGAAATATATTGTTTTTAAATTCAGCTTTTCTTTTTCTCCTTCACTGTTTTTTATATCATTGTTCTATGGTCAGAAATTAAAATAGTAAAGCTCCATAAATAGAATCTCACTCAGGTTTAAGAAAATAAAGGGAATAAAGAGGTACAATTTTAAGATTATTGAAAGACATTAGTAATTTGCTATTACCACCTTGGTTTTCCAGGACATAGAAGTTCCCTGGGGCTTTTGTCTCCTGGTCTTTAAGTCCTTGTTACTATCTGTGGGCCTCAGAGTGGGCGGCACTGCGAAACTGGACAGCAATGTCAAAGCTGGTGGTGATTTATGTAGAAACCTACTGTTCCTCCAGCTTTGCTACTATGGCATTTTTTTTTTTTTGCTCCAGACTCTGTGATTATGAAATGTCACCGTGGAAACAGTTCAATATTCTCTTAAAAATATAAAAGCAACTGAAATGAAAAACTACTCAGAATCTCAAGCCGAAGCTCTCTGTAGAAGCAAGCAGATTGATTTTGTGCAGAGCAATGAGAATGCTTGTCCCCTAAAAATAATCTTGCTTCCATTGCCTGATGATGCATCTGAAATTCCACCATTAAGGAGGCTTGAGGCCCCGTTAGAAGAATAAATACCAGCAAACAACATATTGGAGACTCTGACAGCCTCAGAGAAACAGAACCACGTCCAAGAATATGTCTAGAAATGTGCTTGGTAACACCCACATGCTTGCCCTGGTTGAGTGGCCTTCTATATATATTAAAATTTTTATTAGACTTAAAGGTAGACATCTAGAATGATGAGTTTGGTGAAGTGACATACACAGATTTAACCTACTAAACTGAACTGTTCGCAGGAATTTCAGCAGTTGCCTTTTAAATGGCACTCTCCACTCAGCCTCTCGCGCTCAGAGTCAGTGGGTGTCAGAAGAAGTCCTCGTGGTTCTCCCAGAGTGCGTCACAGCTTTCATAGTGGGGACATCTTTGTACACTTGACTCCCATGGGTGAAAAACATATATTATAGTTCAGTGTGGGAAAAAGTGAGAAAACGCCTGTTCCTAATGGCTAAACTGAAATATTTTTAAGGATCCTTTCAACAGTTTAAGATTTTTATCTAACACACTGAGTAGATGCTTAGCCGCATCTAAGATCAGATTCTGCCGAATCAGCCATCCTACGTAGATACGCAACCTGATGCCCCTAGTGGCTACTTGGAGGAAGTCACTCAGCTGACATGAAGGACCAACGGTCAGAGGGCCAACCCTGATCCTCTGTAGCAAGCTGACACTAAAAAGGCACTTGCTGAGGAGGGTAGAGATGTCCCTCCCTGCCTCCAATACCCATTTCCCCTTCCTCTTCAGCAAGAGACCCATATAATGTTGGGTGTGGCAATTTTCCTAGCTATAATTTTACACTTCCCAGTCTTCCTCACAGATGTATATGTGCAAGTCATTGGTAGGGACTTGAAACAAAGCTGACTCACAGAGAGAATATATTATTTTCTCTTTTTCACTCCTCCTTCCAGGTGCCTGAAATATTTATTTAATGCCTAGGGCATCAGCAGTCACTAAGGACCATGACAGCAATCTAGAAAGAGCAGCCATTCATAAAGATGGTAGAACAGGACCAGAGGGGTCCTGAGTCTCTGATGACAGGTACCCATCTCTGTACGTCTTTAACATGAGAGAAAAATGAACTTCTGTGGGACTTCAGACACTATTATTTGGGCATTTGCCACTCTCAGTCAAAAAGAATTTCTAAGTGATATGCTGCAGTTTCATAAATACTTCCGTTACAGATCATTTAGCAATCAGAGGAGAATTCAACTTGAGAAATGCAAGGGACCCGAGTTTGGTCCAACTGCCTTATTTTATAGACCAAATATGAAAGCTGCTTATTCATTCCTTTGAAAACCATTTATCAAATGGATAGGCTATATCACATTCAGAGAAACTGAGATAAAAAGAGACAGTTCTTTCCTACAAAGCATTCACCATCCAGCTGAGGTATTTTGTAAAAGAACTTTAAAAATTCAGCCAAATGAGAGCTGTAATGGAGGAATAGACCAGGGCACTTGCGGATTATAGAAGGTGATTATCTAATTCTTCTTTGGAAGGACTAGGAGACATCAGGAAATGCTTTTGTGAGCCTGGAGAGACCATGGTTCCAGTACGAGTAGAAGAAAACTCACTGGCTAATTCTACTCAACAAGCTGGTGACAAGGTCAGGGGTTCAGCCTCAGGACCTAAAACCTAGCACTTACTATTGCTGCTGCATCAATCACTGAAAATGTTTTTGTGTAGCAGTTTGGACTTAAACTATTTTTCTGAACTTGAAATGATTTTCATCTCTACAGTGAACAACCACACTGGTGAGCAACTGAGGCTTCAGGATACCCTGGGGAAAATAATAATGGGATGAGTATTTTAAAATGTTAAATTAAATTTTGATTTTGAAAAGTATACGTGTAAAGATGGTAACTTAGAAAAGCACAAGGAAGAAAGAAAATACCTGAAATACTACCATCAGTTTCCAATAGCAAAACTTCTTATCTCCCTTAATAAGTGAAGAGAAGAAGGATGAAAGGAGGGAAGGAACTGAGGGAGTGAGGGAGGAAATAGGAGAAGAGAAGGAAAAAGAAAATAAGGGTAAGTGGGCCTGTCTTATCACATTACCCGCTTTCTTAAACAGGTGCTAGCTCTCTGTTCACCCTCCATGGAGCACCGTCCAGTGCCGGGGGAAAAGTAAGAGGCGGATCAGACTGCATGCACCACTCCACAGCGTAGCACTCCTACTCCAGACAGAACGATTCTTCTTTTATCTATTTTATTTATCTATTTATAAAAGAGATCAAGGGCTGTTTCTCAAAGTTGGGCAGGCTGGATGCAAAGCCAGGGACGTGGAGTAGCTAGGCCAGTGAGTTAGTGTACCCTCCAAACCCTGACCACCTACTTCTGAGGCAAACACTGCATGGGGGAAGAGAGCAGCAAAGAGAGGTCTGGGGGTGGCTGTGCTGAGCCTCCCCCTCTTATCCAGGGAAATTTAACAAACACAAACCAGCATGTGCTACCCAACCATTCTCTTTAGGAAGAGGTTTATCTAGTAGGATGCTCTTGGCTACAGATAACAAACTGTTTCATATTGTCTTAAAGAATAAGGACATTTCGTATGCCTGGATGTCTGGAGGAAGGTGGATCTCAGGATATTTGCTTCCACATAATCCATCACCTACATTCTTTCTCTTTCTCAACTGTATCACCCTCATTGTTGTTCTTAGGTTGTCCTCTTGCGGTCTCTAAATGGCTTCTGATGGGCACTGGGTCATGTCCCAAAAAGGCCTAAAAAGGAAAACCCATTTGATAGGAAGAAAACATATCCCATCTGGGGTTAGCACAGGTCAAGTTCTCATCCTTATTCCAAAAATTGACTTCAGAGAAAGGTCAAATTCGTATTGATTTAGACTAGAAATCTGTCAACTTTTTCTACAGGAGCCCAGATAGTAAATATTGCTTTGGGGGACATAGGTTCTCTGTCACAGTAATTCAACCCTGCTATCACAATGAAAAGTAGCCATAGACAATACGTGAGTACAGAAGAGATCCATTAAAACTTTATGTGTGTGGCATGGCCAGGATAGAAAAGCCTGTAGGGACCAAATATAGATTCCTGGCTGTTTAGGGCTTGAGGGAATGGGGAATCACCGAGGTGATAGCTTACGAGGCAGGAGTTCTTTTTGGTGTGATGAAAATGTTTTAAATTTATTGTGGTAATAGTTGTAAAGGGCTGTCAACATACCAAAAAAAAATTGAGTTGTATATGTTAGATCTATGAATTATATTGTATCTGACTTATATCTCAATAAGATACTAAAAATATTTATGGATACTGGAATTTGAATTCTATGCATTTCATGTCTCGAGAAACATTTTTCTTCCTTTTCATTTATTCCCAATCATTTGAAAATGTACAACCCATCGTTGCTCTCAGGCAGCACTGGCTGACTACATTTGATCCACAGGTTTAGTTTGCTGACCCCTGGCTTAGCCTAATCAGGATGCTGTCCCGCAGGTAGGAAGTGATGGAATGCTGGATGTGCTTCTCCTGGGTCAAGTGAGGGAAAAGCTGACACCAGGAAAACGTCAGGAGTCTCTTAGGGCAGAAGAAGAGGGACAGTCAGAAGGCAAACAATTATGCCATTTGGGGCAGTTTAGGAATTATCTCTTGTTCGTCAGCCATGATCCTTAGGTATCAAACCTCAATCCTAAATCCCTGAGCCAAGTATTCTGTCTAATCTCTCCTACTTTCCCTGTAGGAATTTCTGTACATAACGTTTTTATTTCCACGTTATTATATTTCTAGTTATGTGTGAGCAGCCTCACAGATGCTTCTAGGGGTTCAAGGGGTAAGGGATGCCTCTTCTGTTATCCCTGTAGACAAAAGGGCTCCACCCATGAGGACGAATACAGCCTTCACAGTGACTTCCATGGTCCTCCCTGCTGCCTCAAAGCCTCTGGAACTTAGGTTGCTGCCTTTTTCGTGGCCTCTTTGGCAGCTTGTGGAAGAAACAAAAGCTCCTCCTTTGGCTTCTATTCTCAACTTCAGATTTTGTCTTCTAGAACTTGAAAGGAGGTTTGATGCCACACAAAGATCACAGGACAGAAAGTCAAGAGACTGCCCTTGACTTGCTTTATGACCTTGGTGGTGACTTAAACCATGACATAGAAACAAATACACCAAAAACAGACAAAATAAATTCCTTTTCTTTGTCTGGAGGATGAGATGATCCCTTCCTTCTTGGAGAGAAGAGGGTCCTTGAAGCAAGAGCATGTGTGATAGGACTTCAAGTTGAGGTGGTAATTGAGAAGGGGCAGAAGTGGTAAGATGATGGCATTGATTTAGGGTTTAGAGAGTGTGCTGGAATGTTGGAAGGGGAGTGTGGAGACAGGCCTGGGGAGGGGGCTAGGGCTACACCAGGAGATTTTAGGGAGGGCACTTCCATTATCCCTGCTTTCCAGAGAGCAACCAGGGAGAAATTCATAGTCTCAGATCTCCTGTACCTGTCTTTGGGTTACAGTTTTACCCTTGTGCCTGTCTCCTCTAAGAGGGATGGATTTGTCTGCTTCAGCAGTTAAGGCAAGTTTATTTCCTTTTAAAGTAAACAAAATTGAATTTGTTTACTTTGTAAATCTCCTGGTGCACACTCTAGGATTTCTCATCACTTTCCCTGGAAAGACCCTTCCTTCACCATCTCTGAAAACAAGCTGGCAGGTTGGAAGGATGCTGAGTGTTTCCCTAGGACAATACACTTCCCTCCCCTCCAGAAAGAGCATTTGCTGTAAGATAGCAAAGAGCAGGGGACTTGGTGCAGGGGCTTAGAGAGTTCCCTCAGGGACAATGTGTGGGAGGTCAGGCTAACAGGATGCCAGTCCCTAGGAAGGCATGCTAACAACCGCGGGAAATTGCTTTCATTTTACAGATTTTTGCATCAAAGTTTCTGCTGTGCAGTAATGTAGCACACGCCCTTTAGTCATCTAATTGGAAAGCTCTGTGGGTGGAGTGGGTGCAGGCCTGGGAAAGCAGGTGTGATCAAATCCTAGTGCACCTCGGGTCAGCCTGGAGGGGGTGTTAGCGGGCTGCTCCGCCACTCCAATAGAGGGGAAGGATACTTTCTCCTTGGTCTGCAGAAGACTGGAAGGGTGCTCTTACCCTTTAAAAAGTTTTACTCCACCCAGGTGACACTGTGTGTGAACACACGCTGAGAATTTGACTGTGAGCTCAGCATGCTTTACTCCAGCATCCTCTTCCAAATGGCACTTTGAGGTGCAAGAGAGTCACTAGGTTCACAGCTTCATAATGTCCGGGGCTTTGGGGCCATGCAGTCCTGCATTTGAATATTGCTTCTCCCTGGGCCAGCAGACAGAACCCTTTGAAAAAGCTGGTTAATGATACTGAGCCTCATTTTCTTCAACTACAAGATGGGATATGTGTATTGTACCTCCTAGAATGGCTGTGATATAGGAGAGGTATGGGCACATGCTGGGCTCAGCTCTACATGTTTTTACATGCATTGTCTTACTTAGTCCTCACAGCTACCCTACAAGGCAGGCACTGTCAGCATTCCCATGTTATAAATGAGGGTGCTGAGGTACTCAGACACGTGACAGAGTGGAGATTTGAACCTAGGCTCCATTCACCTTGTTATACCATTGGGGCACAACAAATGGAGGTTTGGTATTGCTGGCATGTGGAATTTCATGATTGCATAGTGTCCAAGATTCTAGATTCTGCAAAACTCTGGGGTGGTGGGGGACAGAAGAAGGAAAATAAAGGCTAGGGACTAGTGTAGCCATGACCAGCTGCTTCTCCAGATATGGGCTGTAAACCAGACCTACATGGTAGGAATCGTCCAGGTTAGTGCTCACAACACTCCTGGATGTTTATCCAGCCAAGAACCACACCCTGTCCATGGGGTTAAATCTCAGAAGACCTGAGCTGGACAGGGAAGCTGGCACGCTTGTTTGCCAGGCTCTGCTTGGATGCACCTTGGATGATGAATTTAAGAAAGCCATGAAACCATTGTAGGTCACTATTGCTGTTTGTAAAGAGGAATTACCCTCTCTACTTCTACTTGTTGTAAGGTTTTTAATGTCCAGTGCTGATAAGGAGCTAGAAAGTATCATGTTAAGAAAACCCAACATTCATCTGAGTAGAAGTAGAAGACAGGTGAATTGCCTTCACCCATTTATTCATTCATTAAATAAATATTGATCCAGTACCTGCTTTATGCCAGGCCTAGTGTTAAGACCAGTGGTGACAAGAGCAAATTTTGTTCCAGAAATGGACATGCACACAGCATGCCTGCCCTCTACAATCATGGCATCAAATGCTATGAGAGAAGAAAATAATTTTCTGACACCGGATAGGTACAGACAAGCCTAGTTCTTAAGAGTTCATCAATTTGTTATTTTGTTATGCAGAGAATGAGTTAGTACTTTTAATTAGAAATCATTCCCAAGCTCTTTAGTCAAGAGGAAGCAAATTCAAGAAATGAAGGTAATACTGAGCTTAGTTTAGTTCTGATGTGTCCTTTACAAAAGAACTGGGAGGCAGCCTACCCTTTTCTCACCTTTTCCAGTTCCACATCATTTCTGGGAAATGACCGAGGACTTGGTTATTCAAGATGGACCAGATTTGGAAGATCCCTAAAATTAGCACCTAAATCTCATACCTGGGGTCAGAAAAGAGGGTTGCATTTTACTCATTTCACCAAATATTTCATTTAGACAGAGCTTTTAACAAGTAAAAAAAAAGTTGGAGGGTTTATATTTTATTAACTAAAATAGCCAATTTGATCAAGATCTCTTTCCTCCCACTATTTGGTAGGTGAGAGCTCGTGATGTGTATAAACTATGTAATAACCCTGGATGGCAGCAGATCTCCGGAATAAAGCTATTGCTCTGAAAGTCCATTTGGATTGGTCTTAGAACACAGAAGGATGCAGACTCAAGGACCTGCACGCTCCCATCTTTTGCTCAGAGCAAGATATTCTAATAAGCCTTTCCTCCAGAGTGGCTGCATGCTCTCAATCCTCTGTTACCACCACCTTCATTGCTGAGCAAATCAATTTATGGCAGTGAAAACCCAGTATAAATTCCCATGTTCAACTACCAGAGGATATAATGATTAATCCTCATTGGCTCAACACGTTTACTGGATTCCTCCTAGGTGGAGGATGTTGGAGGACTGATGACTCAGCAATAAACAAAAAAGTCCTTGATCTAATAAAGCTTATTATAGGAAAGGGAGATAAATGCTACATAAATATAAGCTTTAGTTTCAATCAGTAATAAATATTAACAAAAATAGAGTAAAAATAGAGGGGAGAAAGGCATCATTTGAGATAGGCGGTCAGGATCACCCTCTTAGAGGAACGATCACTGAAATAGGATGTGAATGAAAGGAGAGACGGGTGAATATATGGATGAAAACTTTCTAGGCAGACTAAACAGCAAGTGCAAAGGTCCTGGGGCTGGTGAAAACTGGGTTTAATGTTTTGGCAAAGCAAAAAAGCCAGAATAGGACAAACAAAAGGAAGAGGGGTAGCAAAGGAAGTTGTAAAGATGGCAAGAAGTCAGAACATGTAGGATTTTGAAGACTGCAATGAGGACTCACATAAGAAGTAAGTTGGGAAACCATTGGAGGGTTTAATATGGGAAACAACATAATCTGATTTTTTTTTAAAGGATTACTTTAGTTTCTAACATGGGAGTAGACTGTAGTAGGATTGAAGTGAAAGATGAATAAACTAGTCCTTCTAGTCTTTCAGAAGTCAGAGTAAGAATGCCGGGAAGGACAAGTGATACTGGCCAGGGGTAGACAGTGCAGGGCCGGGTGCAGGAAGGTAGGTAGCGCTCATGTCTGTGTCTCCCCGTTGAGAGAAAGTGCAGACTCGGCAGACAGATAACCACTTCCTAGATGTCTGATTACCGGCAAATTACTTTACTTTGGTGTCTTCGTTCTCAACCGTCAAGAGGGCGAATGTGTCTCTTAGAGACGTTTTGAGTATTATAAGAGACAATATGTTGTCTGGTCCATAAACAGTTTATATCTATGAGCATTGTTTATCTCACCTCTCATTTATAGAGAGGGAAATGGAGGCTTAAAGAAAGAACAGCTTTGTTCCACCACCTAATTCTTTACTTCCAGGGCCAAGGCCAGCCTCTGATCTATGGTTCTTTGTGCGTGGGATGGAAAGGATGGGGGGCACTGTGGGGGGAAGCGTATTAGGAGGGATTCTTTGGGGGAGGATTGTGGGGAATCAGCTAGCAATTGGTCTACCGCAAGCCACTGGTCATTCCCTGTGCCTTTTCACTAGAGCCATCTGCAGATAACACATCAGTGTGTAGCCCATGTGCTACGGAGCCAGTCACTGGGCTTTCCCATCCATTTTCTGAATGATCTTTCTGTTTACAGCAGGCTACTACCTCTGTCTCAAGTTAGAAGGAGAAGTTTGACAGCTTCTTCCATGCCATGTGGTGGCCTCCTCCCAGTCTCTGTCTGTATCAGTGGGTAGGTAGGGTTCCTCATCACAGGGTCTTCTCACTGGCAACGCTTTCTTCTGTCACTCACTGCACAAATACACTCCCTGAAATCCTAGCATACCAGGCCAACCTGCTTGGTGTGCCTGTGAGGAAGTGGAGCTGCAGGATTCAGCCAAGCAAAGTGTAGGCTGAGATAGGATGGGGCACGCAGAAATTGTAGGCCCAGTGCTGTTTCCTTCACCTTGTTCTGTTGCATGATGAACAATTCAGACTACTTCTCTTCTTCTGCAAAGATGAGACGTGAGGAATGGGAGTGCGAGTGCAGCAAGTGGAGGAGGTAGAGAGAAATCGTCATAAAGCCTGAAGGGTGAAATCACCGTGCACAGTGAGGATAAGTCCTATGGGTTCTCTCCACCTCCCTCTTCTGTTACCCTCTGTCATCTTGCACTGGTGACACACAGGCCTGCGTTGCATCATCTCTCCCCATAAAGAGGTGACAGGAGAAAGCCATTCATCCTTCTCCCCACTTGGCACTGGGGCCAGGTACAGGATAACTAAGAAGGATTAAGAAGCCAGCCAGCCACAGCCTCTCCAGAAAGAGGAAAGATAAAGAGCCTTAAAGGGCAATACTTTCACCTCAAAAGAGAAAGTCTACCCTTTCCCAAATGACAAGTCGCTTACTCATTTGAGCTTCCCATTTGAGCTTTCTCATAAGTCAAGCAGGAATAAAAATAACTATTCTGCTTGTAGCTGGGGGACTAAGCCAAAACTGTGCACACCAGCCTAAGCCAAGAACTGGGGGCCTCAATGACCATGTCGATACACAACTGGAGGAACAGAGGAGCAGGAGCCTTGTAGCCAGAGCGCAGCCTCCAAATCCAGCTCTGCACTCACCTGGTCGGTGTCCTTGGAGAAGCCACTCAAGTTTTGTGCCTCAGTTTCCTATGAAAATGGAGATTACAAAGTACCTGCTTCATGGGGTTGATGTGAAGCCTCAACTAGGTCAAAGCTTTTGAAATGATCAGCCACAGTGACCACCACTGTTGTTATTATCTCTATTTTATTCTTAATACTGAAGAACTCTTAGAGATTGTCTTCCACTTAGGATGAGAATCAGGAAATCTGCTCATCTTGATTGATATGTATCTTAAGTGTCTTCTCCTTTGTGAGGTCTTCTTCCATTGTTCCCACCTCCATAAGTGAGAAACAGGACACATCCTCTGAGCTTTCAAAAAATTTTCCTGGTTCCAGATTCCAGTACACACTGCATTGAATCACATCACAGTCGCCATCTTCATTGGTGGTCTGGAGTTCAAGGGTCCGACTTTTATAACCCAGCTCTGGTTTCTGTGAGCCAGAAAAAGCCAAGTCTTTAGACACTACAGCCAAACGAACCAGCTTATGCTCCTTCCTAGCAATCCTTGCAACCTTCACAAAGAAAAAAATCCTATAAATATGTAGTGAGCACACACCATAGATTTATTGTCTCATCAGTGAAGAAACCAGAAAGATGATAAAGCTCAGTCAAAGAAGTGTCTGTGACCTGGTGTATGTAGTTACTCAGGAAAAAGAACGTCTGAAATAAGATAGATAAGTTATATACATAAAGGTAGCTAATGCCCTACAGGGCAATAAAGCCATAACTTTTGTTATGGGACAGAGGTAGATTCCCTTTACTAATCAAATAAACATTGGATGACTCTGCTAGAAAATGCTCCACTACTGAAATGATCTATAGTCAACCTTTTCCCTCAGTTTGAAATTTTGGATATATTTCTTAAGAATGGGACATATTTCATCAATTTCTGTGTCATCCTTGTGCAGAGGCCATGCTAATCCTCTGTGTATTGTTCCAATTTTAGTATGTGTGCTGCTGATGTGAGCATTTGGATAATGTTTAATCATTGTTAACTTCTCTAAGCCTCAGTGTCTTTATCTATAAAATGGGGATATCAACACCTGTGTCCCAGAACTGCTTTTGTCTTAGTTCAAATGCAAGGTAAATGAGGCACCCAGAACACTATGATGTTGCCTGGTGTTGGCACAAGTTTGGCTGAATAGTAAGGAACAAACTGGAAGGAAAACGACTGTATCTCTATCTGCTATGTGTCCGACATCATGCTGTGTGCTCTACGTATGCATACGTACACTTCCTTTACCCTCAGAAAGCCCTCAGGTGGGTATTAATTTGCTTCCCACTTTTTATGATCCAGGAAATTCAGGTTACCAGAGATAAGTGACTTTGCCTTGCATCTCAGAACCAGGGAGTACAGAGTAGGTCTCCGATTCCAAAACTCTTTCCATAAATGCTACTGCCTCTTTAAAAGACCAAAAAAAAAAAAAAAAAAAAATTACAGAAAAATCACAAGGATTTTCAACAGCTTTTGCATTGAACTTGAATTTGATTTAGCAGCATTTATTCATTTCCCTGTTATTCATCCAGATCTTGTCCCTTCCTTCCTCTCTCCCCACCCTCCCCGACCCAGAAGCAAAAAAGCTTTTCTTTTACCATTCACTTAGTACTTCAAAGCAAGAAGGATGCCACTCTGAGTGAAACATCGGGCTGGCAAAATGACACTCCATTTTCCAGGAGCCCTAACAAAGCCTTTTGATTTGAATGTCAATGCTGGGAGTATGATTAAACGTAAGATTCACAGTTACATTCCCCAGCTGCAAAGTAAGTTGTGCAGTTCCATTAGTTGATGTGGTTGAGGATAAAGCCCCTAAAAGTTTCTATGGTGATGCAACTCATGGAATGGTGTTGGGGCTGGGCTTGGAGCCCAGTGGGTTTCCAGGTATTGAGACTGGAGAGGCTGCAGGTTTGGAGGACAATGCGGTGTTCAGTACTTGACAGTCCTCTAAGATAACTATGTTTCTATTGTCTTTCTCCTGCATGAGCTCTGCAGGCTGACACACAAAAAATATCTTTCCTTCACAGAGGAAGAATTCGCCTTTGGCTGTGACTCAGTTGGTCCTATTTCTCTATCGCAAATCATTTGCTGTTCTGTGACATGAATTTAGGATCTGTGAAGAGTAATCTGGGAGAAATATCATTGTGTTATAATTTATCTATAATGGTCGTAGGCCCTCATCCTCTCTTTTTGGGGATCTCTTGCTCTTGCCAGTTGGGATCTCTGTAAGTGCTCATCAGTGCTCCACTAGGTCATGGCTCTGAGCAGACTCATTCATGAAGAGCCAGGGAGCAAGATATTGGAACATGTGCTCCAAAAGATGTCCCTCTTACTTGTTTGTTTCAGAGTTGTTTTCAGAGGATCATCATTTGCTTTCTTTTCTTCTTCTCTGTGCTCTAAGTCTAAGTCCACGATAGCAGAGATATATCAATGTATTTGCTGGACTCCCCACCCCATGTGAGAGCATGGTACTGGTAGGTATGAGTGACTCCCTCTGGATATGGGCCCTGATTCTTGCCTGGCCTTTGGAAAGGCCACTTAAATTTTACTAAGAGCAATTCCTTCATTGTAAACGGGAAGCGCCCCTCCCCCCTTTCTGGGGTTGTGGTAGGAAAGAATCAGTAACAGACATGTAGGAGGTTTGTAAAATGGTAACGTGCCACTGAAATAAAAGTGGTTTGTGGCTAAGAGGGATGGGGCTGTTCACAGATGTGGGTTTATGGAGTAATTGCAAAACTAAACAGGCTCCTCTCTCCCACAAGAGCCCACTTGAAGATGTGCTCAGCAAGAGGTTATCAATATCCTTATTAAAATGGCCCCAGAGAGTCACACTAGTAAGATGTACCGTTAATCTCTTTTGCAGAAGCGTCGTGAAATTCATTAAGGTCGGTAGAATGATTTGATAGCCCTGAATAATAGGTGTGACAGGAGTGTAAACTTATGTTATTAAAACATGAATTGGATTGTTTTCTGGATGACTTAAGCAGGCAGTGGAGTGAAGGCAATTTCAAAGGGTGTTTTGCAGAGTCCAGTGAAGAATAAAAGCTGCATTTGTCTGTTGTCTGTTTGCTTTTCTTCACAGAAGGATACCGTGCAATCAGCACAGGGAGGGAAATAGAAACCAAAATAAGTAGTTGGGGAAGAAAGGGTTCTTACAGGATAACTATTAACCAGGAAACCTCAGCAAGACATGGGCCTGCCTGAGGTTTGCATTTCCTCTGTGGACATATGAGAACATTTAAAAACCTATGGCATAAACCCAGATCAATTAGAATGACTTGGGAAAATGAAGGTGTTTCTTTGGTCCAATAAGGTAGTTGGATGTTGAGTTTAAAATTAAACAAGCTTGCCTTAGGACCATACTTCAGACAGCTTTTAATAAATTCCTGTCAATCTTTCAGGAAAGGGAAAATAGAATGTAGATATGTTGTGTGGGGTTTTCTTTGGATATATTGTGTTTTTTAAAAATTATTTTACTATATATTTTTGTTTCATTTCAGGTAACATGTCAGTGAGTTGTATTCTTTGATTACTTGGGGAAATACTAGGACCCCCCTCCCCAAGTGATATGTTAGATGACTCTCCATCTTCAACTATCACTCAGGCTAACGTTCTAAAACACTATTTCAATTTCAGTGAGGCAACACTTTTACATTTATTAGATCGAGTGTTATTTAGAAACGAGCAAGCAAGCAAAGAAATGAATAAATCCAGCATGTAAGGCCCTGAATTCTGTCTTTTAGGCATCTCCTTTTGAATATATCAAAAATGTTTGCAATCAATTTGTCTAGCGCCAAACTCTGACTCCTCACCGTCTCCATGAAGCCTGTTCCAGGTCCCAGGCTCTGGGCTCCGTCACTAAATAGAGCGGTGAGCCAGCCAGACTTGCCCATCAGAAATGGGCTGGTCGTCAGCATGAGCACCGTCACCCTCGTCCCCTTCTCCAAATCCTCTTTAGTTCTCTTTGTCCCTCTGAACCAATCACTTGTCTCCCTCTCCTACAAGCTGAATGTTGGCAGGCAAGTCTGGTTTTTACCCCAGCGGATCCTGCAGATGAATAGTCACACCTAGGAAATAGATGAGAAATTGAGGCTTGGGGAGTTAAAAGAACTTGCCCAAAGTCGCACAGCGAGTTTTCCAACAGATAAGCCAAGAGATAGACCCAATTTGAAAGACCCCCCTTGGAGCAGATCTTTGCTGTTTCTTTGAGACTATTTCAAGTTTCCTCATTGCTCAACTGTGATTTTAAAAATCCTGCCTTGCCTTGTAGTATTAATATAAGTATGAAATTCTGGACAGAAATGGATAGCATTGTTGAGATGTAAAACTTGCTGTACAAACGCAGTCTTATTGTACTGTACTAGACTGTGGAATTCAAACAGGCCAGGAAAATGCATCTCAATTGGAGTAATTTCTGTGATAACAGTTTTGGACAATCTTGGGAAAGAAGGTGCCGGGAGCTCTGGCCATGTGCTGGATAAGACCTCTTACAAAATTCACAAAACAAAGGCAACATTAAACCATTTCAACTGCATTTCTAGCTTCCCAGATGGGTCAATCCAGACATCAAAACCCATTTTAGAGCTTTAATGCTGTGAAAAGCATCTGATTCATCTCCATTTGATGGATGCAGAAACCCAGGCCTATAGGAACCTCAGTCAAGGTCAAAACTATGAGGCAATTTCATGATTCCATTTCTCCCTTCTGCTCTTCTCCAACTCCTAACCTAGGATATGTTTCAGAATTTTATTCCACCTATATAATCTGTAAATTTATAAAATTGAAACCAAAGTTCCCTGTGGGTAAGTAAGAGGCTGCTGGCTGCCTGAAAGTTGAGCTCGTGGGTGTTTGCCTTGGGGAGAAAGATTGCTCTCACAGGGCTGGCGGACCAAGTAGAGACTCCGAGAAGTCTATGTGCGCTCTCAAGAACCCACAAGCTTGGTGTCCAGACTGAAAAGAAATAACATAATTTAGAGCCCTTGCTATGAGCATCCCCTCTACCTGGGATGCGCTACCTGGGTCTCCAAACGCTCAAGTCACAATCATCTTTCCAGCTGTGCACCAGATATTGTCTGATGGTTCTATTTTTTTTCTTCCCTGGTATTTACAGTTCCTTCACCTCATACAAGCACTGCTTACCTCTGTGAGAGATAAGCAATATGTAGGTTTCTAAAATGAATCATGAAAACTGCTCACTGGCGTCATACTCCTTTCCTTCATCTGAAAGTCCAGGTGATCCTAACGTGTTCTTGTTAGCAAGGGAGGCAGGTGCACAACCAAAATGCCAGAAGGGCCAGGCAGTGATGTAAATATCCGAGAGTATACAACTTGTTAGTAAGGCAGCCACACTGTGTTCCACTGATTGCTGCTGCTCCCCTAGGAATACAGACCCCCAGTATTGTCAGATGCTTATATTTCTTAAACCTATCCCCAAATCCCAAATCCAGACTTCTTTTGGTGAAAGTGTCTGACGTTAAGACATTGGCATTGAACTCTAAATTTTCATAAATGCTTTCTAAGCCAAGTATCTATAATATACTTCTACACAGAATAAAACCTACCCACAGGTTTCCAGCCTGTGATTTATGAGTAGAAGTATACAATAGGGCATATACTTATGCATGTTTTGAAGATTCTCCACTCCTGTACTGTTGATAGCGATCTTTCTATGTCAGCATCTGCAGATCGTTTCATAAATTTCAATGGTTACATAATGTTTTCTTATATGGATGCATTATAGTTTAGTTTCTATTCATCTTGTTTATAGGCATAGAATTGTTGATACTTTCTCTACATCATAAGAGGTTGCCACAAATCTAGTCTTACAAGCACACTCTGAAGTGGGCGTGTGTTAGGTGCTTTAGGATGAATTACTGATGGCTTTCTATCCTCTCATTCGCAGTTCTCATTTGCCCCAGTGAATATAGAAATCAGGAACCACATTTTATCCCCTTATGTACTCTTCTCAGTTTTTAATCAAATATACAATCCTTGAATGAATGGCTGCTGAATTAATAGACTAAAAACTATCAGAAAAATAAAACTTATAAAACTTGATTTTTCTTCTGATTTTCTGGGTGACATTTAGATAAGTTGCTTTCCTTTTCTGAGACTCTATTTCCCCATATGTAAAATGGGTCTTCGTTTATTCAACACATTTGAAATATTCACTGAATATCTTCTATGTGTTGGACATGGTGTTAAGTGAGAGAAGGATACAGCGGTGACACAGAAACTGTGTTCTGGATTTGTTCCACGTTCTCATTCAGCTCTAACATTTTCTGGTGCTATGATGTCCTGCCATGCCTCACAACCTGAAGTCCTAAGTGGATCTGGAAATGGAAGTGTGTCACACCTTCCCAGGAGCAATTCTAAGAGCCCTCCACTAAACGTATATACCGTGGGGATTATAAAATGGTATGTACTGGCTACTGCTGATGGCAAAATATTCATAAGCAGGTTTCACTGTCAAAACATGTTATGTTTTGGGTAATTTCATCTGTCCTATGAAAACTCATTACGGACTCTTTTCAAAGAACATAAGTCCTACTAGTTGAGATGATGGTAATTAGAGACCATCTTTTTTTTTTTCTGTCAGCTGGGGAAGGTGGAGGGTGTCCCAGCTTTGTTAAACCTTATTCCCTGAGGTCAGAAGGGAGTAAAAATAGGAAAACTGAAAGCAAGTAGGACTTCGTACATTAGGGAATAAGGCAATAAACTCATTAGCTGTCAAGAAAGGGCACAGGGGAGTCACAGTTTTGTAGTGGAAATAAAATCATAGGAAAGGGAGACAATACAGTATGGGGGTTTAAATCTCTGGCTCTGGAGCCATATAGCCATGGGTTTTATTTCTGCTTGAAAAATTAATAATTATTAATTGTGCAAATTTTAACCAGTCAACTGTCCCATTTTCTTTATAAAATTATGACAAAGCCACCTAATTAATTGAATGATTGGGTGCATTAAAAGACTCTCTTGTGTTAGCCTATTCCTACCCACTAGATAATCATGAACAAATTTATATTATTATCACTATAGAAGATGAAAATGACCTCTGTTTAGTTTTATTTCTAATATAGATTAGCTTTACGACCTTGAGAAAGACAATTTCTTTCTTGGGACTTATGTTTTATTATTTCTAAAAAAGAAGACAAAACTCGCCTTAGTTACCTTTAGGAGCTCTAGGGAGACTTGAAAAAAAAAGCAATGAATGATTATGAGCCCATCTTATAAGCTCAAACATGAGTTGCCTATTAGTCTAATGACTCAAGTTATACATTAAAGAAAGTTATGAATTAAGACACTTTTCCCAACGGTTGTGGTTGATATCATTCCACATTTTCATCAGGGAATGACAATGTAGCAACTGAGAACAAAGAGCATGGCACAATTAATTAGATTCAACTTCTGGCCCAGTTACTTAAATATTTACACATCTTCCAAGTGGCATTTAGGTGCTAGGAAATACAATGGTGAGCCATAGGGCCCTAGGTTTTGCTCACACAGAGCTTTGAGTTGAATGTCAGGTACAGCTACCAATTCAGTAATCATACAACAATTATTAGGGACTGAAATAAGTGCTGTGTGCTAAACACACAAGCAACAGAAGAGACCCCTTATTTTGACTGAGGATTCGGGGTGTGTGGAAGGTCACAGTGTTGCAATGGGGTAAGGCTTGCATATATGTGGGTATTAACCTATTACCCATACAACCACTTCCTCCTTCTTGGTCCTTTATTAGTCAAGAAATGTCCAATAAACTTCCAAGACAATATATGGAAAACAGCTCTGAGTTTGGATTTAGATATAATGTTATTTATTGAGCCTTTATTATATGCCAAGAAGTATTCTAACCTAATTTATAAGCATTAATAGTTACTTCTCAGGAAAAAATTCTATTTTTTTAAATTTCCATTTTAAAGATAAGAAAATAGAGGTACAGGAGGGAGGAGACAAAAGTTCCAGTCATAATTGATCTCTCAGGGAGACTGAACTTTTAGCAATAGCTCAGAGCCTCATATTTACTCTGTAAAATATTGACAAGTGACCTAGCCAGTATCTTAGTGTTGGTGGAAAGACCATATAGGAGAGAAATGTTTTCCATTACACTGAACAATTTTTAAAAATGATATGGTCACATAAGGGGTTACCATTTGGGGTGTCCAGAGCGTAACATTACAGGCTTGTGTTGGATACAGAGAAAATACTGCACCTTAGCAACACTCTGTTAATACTTACAGCTGTATGTTTTTCTCTCACATTGTAATTTGTCGATTATTTTCTTCGCTATTACTGTATATCTGCGCTGTAGTATTTATACATCCCATTCATACTCTTTCCTGGGACATCTGAAACTGCATGGATTCCTGGGGAGGGCACTAGCATTACCAATTTTGTGTGTGCAAGGGATTTTATGGGAAGATGTCTTCTGTTACTATACATATGATGATTCAATTCCTTCTAAAATGTCCCATGTATGATTTTGTCCCATGTAGGATAGTAGAGCAAAACGGAAAGCAACAACCATCCGTACTGGTGAGTGTGTAGGAAAACACTTCACTAGGAGCTAAAGCAGTAGTTCTTCTCCTAGAAAGCTAAAAACAGCAGAACTAAAGCCATATCTCCTTAGAGAAAGAGCAGAATCAAAATTGATATCATCACAGGTAACGAAATTCATGGCACCATGGGGATTTTCCAGACACCTTTCTTCTAACATGACACGAAGATCTTCAAGTCTGACCTACCCAAATCATCCCAGCCTCTCTCACAATGCTGGCAGGGAAGGCAGCACTTGCTATAGGTTGTCAGTTTCAAATATGCTGAGAGAGCAGATCAAGATGCCTTCTCCTGGGGCACACTGCTAGTCACAGAATCTCCTAAATGATCAAGTGTTATTGCAGAATAATATCTACGTCGTAATCCCAGGAACCTCATGTAAACACAGATGAAGAAAAGGGCTTTGTAGATGTGATTAAGTTAAGGATCTTGAGGTGGAGCCCTTATCCTGGATTATTTGAAGGACAAAGGAAAGTCACAGTGAGAGAAGGAGATGTGGCATCATAAACAGAGTCCGTGTGATGCATACTTCAGTCAAATAATGTGGGCATCTCTAGACGCTGGAAAAGGCAAGCAGGGAAGGATTCTCCTCTGGAGCCTCCAGAAAGAATTTAGATTTGCCAGCATCTTAAATTGAACTCTAAAAGATCCATTTCAGACAATGACAGCTTGAATTTGTGTGTGCGTGTTTTAAGCCACTGTGTGTGTGTGTGCGTGTGTGTCTTAAGCCAGTAAGTTTATGGTAATTGCGACAGCAGCGATAGAAAAAGCAAGTGATCCGCAGATGCATAGTCCCAGCGGGAGAGAATTAGGCAAGCGGGTGCGGGGAGAGCAAACCTGGTGTTCAGTGATGTAGAAATTCTGGCTTAACCTGAACAATATTTATAAACTGCGAGGCTGCCATCCCAGGTCAGAGAGATCCAACGAGACGTCTGTGTGCCCATGTGGCCTGCATTTCCACCAACTCACGCAGCACAAGCCAGCTCTGACCTGCCAATCAACTCTTCTCTTGGTGTCCTGACTGCTGAACTCAGCAAGTCTCTCCCTAGAAATGGCAGAATTTTATAACACGAGGTTTCTCATCTAGAATCCTTGCGTTTCCAGTAGTCGTGACTTTCGGTGTAGGCAAAAATTTGACTAAATCAAACTTAGGAAGGGGATTGGTGTCTACTTTAATCCTGTTCATTTTATTTTCACCTTTATAATTTTAAGTTTTTTATTCACAGCAAGGATTTCTGTTCTTGAAAAAGTTTAAATAGTATAAATACATCAATAAAGTGTGAAGTACTCATTTTCATACTTCCTCACCAATTCTAATATTCTTTTAAAATATTTTAATTGTTATTAGTACATGTTTGCAGTATATAGCATTTACGTTCCTTGTGTGGAGTTGATACATGTACATAACACAATTCCTTTTTGCATCCCTTTTTCTCCCCTCTTTCCATCTGTTGATCCCCTTCCTATCTGAGAAACACCTATCTTCCTACTTCATATTACCTATATTTAATTTTGCTCTTTATTTATAATTTGGGTTTCTCATATAAGAGAAATGATGCGATATTTAAGCTTGTGTGTCTGACTTATTTCACTTACAATTATGGTCTCAAGGTGCATACATGTTACTACTAATGACTAAGGTTTATCTTTCTTTATGGCAGAGTAATACTCCATTAGGTATAAATACCACATTTTCTTTATCTTAATCTGTTGATGGGCATGTAAGTTGTTTCCAAGATTTGACTATTATAAATTATGTTTCTATAAAGATGGATATGTATAATCACTGTAATATGATATCTTTAACTCTTTTGGGAAGATTTTCATATATGTCATCTCACCGTCATCTCTCTCTTTTTGGTATATATCCTGCTATTCTTGGTTTTTCCTTAAACTTGTTTTTACATATAGATCTTCTCATTAAAACTGGATTTATTGGGCCGGGGAGATGGCTCAGTGGCTTAAGCGCCTGCCCGGCAAGTGCGAGGGCCCGAGTTCGACTCCCGGATCCCACATACAAAAAAGGGGCCGGTGATATCGCTCAGTGACACGGGCGCCTGCTGGCGTGCGAGGTCCTGAGGTCGTCCCCCCGGTACCCACAAAAAAAAAAAAAAAAAAAAAAAAAAAAAAAAAACTGGATTTATTCACGCTGGGCATGGTGTGGCACACTCCTGTAATCCCAGCACTTGGGAGGCTGAGGCAGGAGGATTACCATGTATTTGAGGCCAGCCTGGGATACATAGTGAGTTCAAGGCCAGACTGAACCACATAGCAAGATCCTGCTTAAACAAACAAACAAACAACAAAACAAACAAAACAAAAAATTGGATCTTTTCAATTCATAAAGCAGATGCACCCTAAGTTAGTTAATTTCCTATTGTGAGGTTGCAAGTTGCTTGTGACTGTTTACTATTCCACACAATCTGCAGTGAATACCCTTACAAATATCTCTAAGTTCTGTCAGAGTACTTCAACAGAAAGAGCCTCAGAAGTGGGATTGCTAGGTCAAAAGCTGGCACGTTTCAGATGAGAGATTTCCTATTTTCATTCATATTGACAGTAGATGGTAGCACCATTTCTTTACGCTCAAAAATTATATCCTGGATGTGATTCATCTTTTTAATATTTGCCAATGTGATGTGTAAAAAATGCACTCTGGCTATTGCTTTCATTTGCATTCTCCTGATTGCAATAGTAATAAGTAATAAGCAATAGTAATAAGCAGGAATATCTTCATATATATTTATTAACCATTTATTTTTCTTCCCATGTAAGTGGCCTCCGTTTTTGATGTGTTTGACAAGGAAGGCATGGTAGCAAAGAATCATCAGGCAGTGTCTGAGCTGCAAACTGAGATACTGCAGCCGAAAGCTTAACTCAGCACCTTCCTATGATGTTTACATCACAGCCAAGAGCAGCACACACACTTGAGAAGCTGGTGGGGCTGTCGAAACCCTCCAGGGAGGTGAGTATCAGTCCGGCGGCGTCCTTATCCTTGTACCGTTCTAGCACATTGTGACCTTTGGCACATGTGCTCTCATCTCTCATTTTCAGTCCCTCCTCTACACAATGAAGAGCTTGTGGAAGGTGACAGGTACATTTTCTTTTGCTCTCCAATTTTAAGGTTCTAGAAAGCACTCATACAGTGAGCACCAATCTGCTTCAAGAGCTACCATTTAACAAAATGATCAAGTCAGCCCCATTGGGCTTCAATAGGGCAAGGTATTATTGCAGGCACACCAGCCCACGGAGAGTAGGTTGCAGAACGAGTAAGGAACAGCACTATGGCAAGCCAGCATATGATCCATCAAGAGTCGTATTGAAGGCAGGTGTCGTGATGCACACTACAGTCCCAGCACTCTGGGAGGTTGAGGCGGTGGATCGCAAGCTGGAGTCCAGCCTGACCGACTTAGTGAAACTCCACCACCACCACACACAAAAAGAGTGGTTTGGAACAGGGTTGGGGGACAGTAGGGAGCAAACCATAGAGGTCTAATGGACATGTTTAGATTTTATCTGTTCCTAAAGAGAAAAGGGAAGTTGTGGAGTACACAGTTAAATAAGGGGAATGATGTTTGGCTTGTAGAAACAATGCTCTGGCTACAGCACTGAGAACGAACTGAGCTGTTCCAGAAGATGCAGTGAGAGAGTTAGGAAGTTATCGCCAGCCAGACAAGAGAGGGTGTCATGTGCAAGAGGGGCACAGTGTTGGGGGTGGAAAGGGCGCACTTAAAAGAAAACTGCCCTTAGTGAGTTTATTAAACCAAATGGAAAGACAAGCACAAATTAAAAAAAAGAGGGCAAAGCTTGCTTAAACTCTTTTAAAAAAAATAAAACAAAATTTCATAGCAAAATAAGAGAATAACGATAGTTAATACACTAATTAATATATATATAACTAGTTAATATATACCTAGTTAATATGTAATTATATATATAATAGATCATTATCTTCAAGATAGTTATTCAGAGTACAAGACATAGACCAAGGCACACATCTCTAATGACTATCATTTATCAACTGTAATCCATCAAAAGACTGGGACCACTGTATTTCTCACAACCAGCCCAATGTGGGTGTACCACGAATCTCTATTTGGTCAGATCACTGCTCCTTGGTGAAGTTTCGTAGGAGAAATGAGACTGAAGCTGGTCTTGGAGGATCAGTAAGAGTGAGCTCATCATCCCAGCTAATCCTTTTGCAACGAATCCAGCCCTTAAGGTATCCATGTTTTATATTCAAAAACTGAGACTCAATGAACAATGTTCCTTCATTTGTTTATTTATGTTTTAATGACACATGTTAATTATTGAGAATGATGAGGTTGAGTGTGATGCTTCCATACATGAATATAATGTACACTAATGAGACCAAACTTCCCTTTTTCCACCTCCCCACCAATACCTTTCCCAATTTCTAGTTGTCACTATTCGACTTTCAGGTCAACTTTTTCTAGCTTCAACATAGAGAAAGACCATGTGGTTCTTGTCTTTCTGTGTCTGGCTTATGTTACTTAACAGAGTGCCATCCAATTTCATTCATTTTGCTTCAGTTGAAGAATTTCATTCTTCTTTATGGTTGAAAAATACTCCATAGTTTATACATACCATGTGTTTTCAAAGTACGGCTTTTACTGAATGAAAATTGCTTTTGCGCTATTGTAAAGTCAAAAAGTCATAAGTACAAGCTTATTAAATTGTGTCTTGCAGTAGCCATTTGTTATATAATTTTCATTTTATTTCCCATTAGGCACCATAGTGTAATCTCCCTATAGTTTCTCTGTGATTAACGACTTTGAGCATAGTGCAAACCACAGTATAGTTGAAGAGACCGCCTGTCTTTGTGGGCCATACAAGAATGGGGACATTCTAGCAGTTCAGGCAAGTGTTGTGGATGCAACAGTGCGGGCATGGTGTGTTCACTGCGTGGTTACTCCTACAATATGAGAATGACTTCTGTGGGGTGATGGTGGTTTTCTCAGGCACTGTTGTTCCTGGTTCTGCTACTGGCAAGGCCTCTGCTACTGGCAGCCCCAAGAGCTCTGAGGGGCCTGAAGCAGGTGTCCCCTGATCCTAGATGCTGCACAGGGAAGGAGGGTGGTGGGAACCACAGCATGCCCTCTATGGCACTCAGTCTTGAACACACTGTGTGGTTAGACAAGGAGCAGAGCTTGAACAATGGAGAGAACGGTGTAGATGAGGTGGTAGTAGGAACTGTGGTGGTCCACTTTGTGGCTTTGGTGGCAGAGTGTAACTTGGGGCAGGGCAGCAGCTGGAGCCACGGATTCTCCCTGACTCCTTCAGTTGTAGCACAAGCTCAGGAGTGAGACTACCACTGGAGCTAGGCAAAGGTCCTCCTGGCCCCCTTTGGCCAAATACCTTTGGTTTCGCGTGGCTGCTTGAGCCACAAAGTTGCTCAAGGCCCCCTCAGTGCACCCCTGTGGAAAGGGCAGCAGGGAGAAGTGGGAAACCATGGTGTTCCTTCAGTATCCTGTCAATAACAGGAAACTGAATGTGGTACAGGAGGTGGCAGGAACCATGTGGGTACCTTTTTCCATACTGGAACTGGCACAAGTCCACACTTACTTAGCCTTCTCCTTGGTCTAGAGGTCAAGCACCTTGGTTTCCTGGTTCTTATGGGAAACTCCCCCCATTGCTTCTGTGTGGCTATACCTATGCCCTATAGTTCAGGGCATCTAGAAGGGTTGGTTCATGCTTACTGTGCTGGACGAAATTGGGTTTATGAGGCAGCTACCTCCTGAGCCAGTGCAGTGAAATGTCTATAGGGTACCACAGATATAAACATACAGGGATTTCTGATCCCTCAAGGAGCCCAAATTTCAACAATAGCTCCTTTCTCAAGGTGGCTTCTGGCTGTAGCATCCTGGAGGTTCGCTTAGAGATGAAGTGAGATACTTTCCCATAGTGAGACTGCTGCGTAGACTTCAGGTTAATTCTCTAAGTGGCATTCAAGCATGTGAGGAGTGTGAAACTTTCTCATAGCTCCAAATGGCAGCATCTGCACTGGAAGTTTTCTGGGACTTTCTCTTTCCCCTTTACCTCTGGAAAGAGGAGAATCTTCCTTCCTCAGGTGTAGGGCCAGAAAGGCAGATGCTGGGGAATTTTGCGTCTGTTCCTACACTCTCCTCCCAGGTCTCTGAGTCTTACAAGGTTCTGGCTGCTTTCCTTTTGATTTATAGTGTTCTCCCACAGTTACTAACGTCAAAACAGCTGTACATTGTTATTTTGGTTCTTTTTGTGGAGAAAGAATTGTGTGCTGGGTGCCTGTATTCAGCCATCTTGAATCCCCAAAGTTATTTATTTAAAAATTGGTAGAGTGAGAGTTGTAATCCTGTGGATCCTTGAAGACTTCCTTCTCCTGTCGTATTTTTGTATTTTCATCATAGAATACCAGAGCGAGTTTAGTTCACCTGCAGGGATACGATTTTCAAACAATCTCTGGAGGGGGAGCAAGATCTAGAGGGACAAGTTGTGAGACATTAGCTTATCATTGTTGATTTTTAGCTTTCTGGGTTTTTTATTAGACAATTACTACATGCCCTTCAGATTACATCTATCTATCTATCTATCTATCTATCTATCTATCTATCTATCTATCTGTCTATTATCTATATATCTATCTATACATATCTGTGACCTAATTAGGTAAGTAATATAATTAGCCCCACTTTAGTTTCCCAAGCTGAGATTCAGAAGCTAAATGACATTCAAAATTGAACTAAAAATATGTGACAGAGCTATTATTTGAAACTGGATCTTATGGCAGAGCCTAAACCTTAAATGGCTAAAATCTGACCATACAGTTAAGAGAACCTAGGAAGAAAGAATAAAATTACCTTGATTGAAGTTATGATCTTTATGTGTTTAATTATAGTGTGTTTAGCATGTTTTCATTTTCATTATCACTGGTGTGACATATATGTTTTCCACCCACTACAAGGGCTCCCAAATACTTCCTTCTTGGTTGAAGTTTACTATCTAGAGATAGCATAGCATGGTAGTCTATGGGGATCTAATTAAAATTTTTGTATCCCCACATATTTGACTTCTTGAGGAAGTTGTTTAATGTTTATGTTTGACTTTCAGCATTTGTAAACAGAGGATAATAGCAAAATATCCCTTTCAAAGTTGTTGTGAAGAGTTGAGTACCTGGCATGGAGTACACATTTAATACCCATTAATTATTCTTATCTTTCTTCAGACTGTCTCAGTAGTCATTTTCCAAAAGATATTTATTGAGCACATACTCTCTGTCAAACATTGTACTATGTGTCAGGGACAGAAGGGTGTTCTTGCTCTGTATTATAGCCTAACAATGTAGATCTAAGGTTAATGGCTTAAAAAAACAATATTTCATTATATCTCATGATTTTACTGATCATGAATTTTGGGGCAGCTTGGCTAGGAAATTTTTCTAGTATTCAGTTGGTAGTTGACTATTCTGAAAGGGCCGAGATGGTTTCATCCTTAGGCCTGGACCCTTGACAGGAGAAACCAGGGCTCTGGGCCCAGTGAGGCCTCTTTCCATCCCCAAGAGGTCCCAAGGCCTCTCACATAGTCTCTCTGCTAAGAGAACACAGGTTGACAGATGGTAGAGCCAGGAGTTAAGCCTGAGTTGGATTTGCCCAGAAACCACTCTGTGTCTGCAATTTAGCCACACTATTTAAAGACTATGATGTCCGGGCACTATTCTCTGGGCTTGCATAGGATCCCTAGGCCTTCATAAAAATATGAATGTATCAGTAGAGTCAGGAAGCCTGAGAGCTGGACTCACTTCGGTTGCTTTTCAGTCACAAGATCCACAGCTCTTTTCAGCCCTCATCATCTTTGTAAAATGAAGGCACCTTCACCCTCTAACCATTTCTCAGGTTCTCTTGGAGGACTATATTTATGGCAAAAAGATTGCAAGGAATCAGAAGACCCTGTTTCTAGTCCAGATTCATCTCACCTACTATATACTATTAGATAATTATTTCTCTTTTTCTGCAAACAGATTTCCCAATTTGCAAAACAATCCTACAAGTCCTTTGAAGCCAGAGTTGAAGGAAGATATTGATAAAAAGACCATGAACAAATCATCTGTAAAGCTGAAAGAAAGCATGACATTGAATAAAATTATGTACAATGGAACAATATCTTTGACAAGAGCAGGCTTATCTTTTGGAGGGAGATGAATCTCCTATGAGCACCATGGCCAGGGCCAGCCTCTATGTGGTTGGATTAGAAAAAAATCAAATGTCCCATATGGTACTAAACTGTTAGCCTTAGCCTTGTAGCATGGTACAGTATAACTCTTCAACTCATTAATCACTAGGTATCTCCACATAAAACTTGACATCACAAACATTAAAGTTTTAATAGCATTTTCTGAACTATTTGGGTAATGTACTATGTTACTCAGCTTTCTGTTAATATAAAAAAAATACCTTAGACAAACAACTTATAATGAGGAAAAGTTTATTTTGCTTCAGTTTCAGAGGTTTTAGTCCATGCTGGCTCGAATGCTTGTGGGCCTGCGTTGAAGCAGTATACCACAGCGGGGAACACGTGTCACTCACAGGCTGCTCACCTTGTGGGAGACAGGGAAGTGAAGAAAAGAGAGGCTGAGGTCTCCATAGTCCCTTCAAGGGCATGTCCCCAATGACCTAACTTCCTCCCATCACACCCACTTTCCATAGGGTCCTCCCTCCCAACACAGATATGAGCTGGGGCCTAAACATCCAATACATGAGCCTTTGGGGGACCCTTATCCAAACCCTAGTGCACATATGGAAAATTAATTGGTCTAAGCCCTAAGGCTAGGTAATGAATGATGAAATACATTTGAATCAAGTATTATAAGTAAGTTGTTTATCCTCTTCAGTGGCCCTAGCATGTACAATAGGACCTCGCATATAGTAAGTTGTCCAAATTGGTGATCAAATAAAATGAGTAATAAATGCTTAATTGAAATATCACTGGGTGCTACATATACCCAGGTAATGGATCTCTGAACCCATACTTTATTGTAGCAACTGTCAATTATAAAAAGTCCTCTTTACATGATCTTATCTTCTTAACTGATTCTTAAATGAAGGAGGCTTCATTTTAGAAAGTACTTGGATTCTACTCAAGCCAAGGCCATTAGCCAAGATGGGTCTGCGGAGGCTTTGGTTCTCTGGAGAGGCGGCCCATGATGACGGCTGGGTGTCCTTGAATGAACTTCAACTTTTGAGCTATCAGTTGCGATGTAGACTTAGAATAAATTTAAAACTCACTATGGTTTTTTTTTTTTTTTTTGGTGGGTACCGGGGGTCGACCTCAGGACCTCGCGTGCCAGCAGGCGCCCATGCCGCTGAGCGATATCACCAGCCCTTTTTTCGTATGTGGGATCCGGGAGTTGAACTTGGGCCCTCGCGCTTGCCAGGCAGGCACTTATGCCGCTGAGCCATCTCACTGGCCCTAGTTTTTAAAAGTCTGTGAACTTGAGAAAATTCTTATTTTTGACAAATTCTTATTAAGTGAGACTCCTTTGTTCAAGATAAAATCTGACATAATAACAAGTTTTAGATTTGGTTTTTCTACTTGTCCACAAGATCTTAGGCAAGTCATCTTACCTCTCTGGGCTTTTTTATTGTCATTTGTCAAATTACCCCATCTGCACTAAAGTTTTCTGAGGAGACAGAATTAAGTAACAAAAATGTCAGTCGGTGTCATCTGCCTGAAACCGTTTCCTGCCTGACTTTGTGGGCCTCCGTAGAGATAATTTTGCTTTGTGTTTTCAGATTCCTGAAGAAGAAACTAAAACCTAGAGAGAAACTAACACTCAACCCACATTACACAGTTGGGTCCTAAAGATCTAGGCAGGCGTGGTTGTTTCTCATTCATTCAGTATATTCATTCAGTGAGCATCTTAATAGTAACAGCTAACATTTAAAGACTTGCTATAGGATAAACAATTAATATACATTAATTTCCATGTATTAATGTGTGATTCTCAACATAACCCAGTGAGATAAACAAAGCAATTTATTTTTGCTTATAAATAAATAAGCAAGCTATTTATTCTTGCTTCAAAGATGAGGAAAGTCAGTTTGGAGAGGCTAGACTCTTTATTACCTTTGCACAACTAGGATAGAGCCAGGAATTAAACAGAGGGAGTTAACTGTCTTTATCACTAAGCTATCCTGATCTTTTTTTTTTTTTGTGGGTACCAGGGGTCGAACTCAGGACCTCACGCGCCAGCAGGCGCACATGCCGCTGAGCGATATCACTGGCCCTTTCTTTCGTATGTGGGTACCGGGAGTCGAACTCAGGACCTCGTGCTTGCCAGGCAGGCGCTTATGCTGCTGAGCCATCTCACCGGCCTTATCCAGATCTTTTAACATCTTGCTTGTACTAGAGATAAATATCAAGATATAATTTAGCATGTGTCACAAAAGATTCATCTTACATAAGACTCAGCTACAATACGGAAAAAAGACTGCTACAATAAAGTCATCCAGGATGGATGAGATCATGGAGCAGAGGTAGGTGAGTGGAACAAAAGCCCGGGGCTTCCAAGTTTTGTCTAGGTTGTGGCTTAAAAACAGGGGTAAGTGTAGGAGCAGGAGGAAAGGATGTTTCCAGGAGAAAGAACAGCATGTGTGACGATCTAGAGAGGAGAAAGCCATCGTTCACTGAAGGAGCTGCAGGAAGTATGGACATGATGAGGGAGATGAGAGATGGAGGACAGCAGGGGGTGTGAGCAGAAGGCCTCGTGAGCTCTGGAGTTCAGACATCCTGCGGGTGTGTGAGGGGTTTACACAGGGCAGTGACACAGTGTGACTTCTGCCTTTCAATGATTCCTGTGGCTATCATTAGAATGTAAGATTAGAGCGAGACTGGAAGCCAGGACATAGGCTTAGGAGCATTGCAACAATGGTGGCCCCCTTCAGAGTTTTCCTAGACAAAACCATGCTTTGAGAACACAAGAACCATGCATGACCCCAATTGGTATATGAGTATTCTGACTACTACCTGAAAATCTCCAGCTTTGGCTCCACAATGGCGATGAATCCATGCCCCAACAGTTTCACCAGATAGAACTAGAGGCCCCTTCTTTCCTTGTTCTTCCTATCTGCCCATAGATGAAAGAGCTGTCTGAGCCTGCGCAGTGATTCATTGCAAAGCCATTCACAAGCCGAGCGTGTGTTTGCCCCGTACCAAATCTCTCTGTTGTAGATAAAAGACACAATTTCGGATGAGTAACTTTGAAAGCTGACAGACAGGAGACCAGACCCAGTTTGGAGGCATTTAAACTTATTTCCCAGTTAATACAGCATCTGGGGCACATTTTCATACTTTTATGCCAATTTTTATGTGTTTCTGCCACACAGTCGGAAGCTAGGAGCATAAAAAAGAAGGAAAATGGTAGAAAAAAATAAAAGTAAATAAGCGCATTCTGCTTTAATGCTCCCAGGAGCACTCAGTCCAGCAAGTTTATGAGTTAGAGAAAGAGAAAAAGGAAAAACCTATGCCACTACGCGTAGGGGAAAGGAAATACTCTCCCTTTGTCTTAAGAGCACCAAGAAGACGTGGGAGAGGGAGCCGCAAGCTGAGAGGAGGCAGAACGGTGTTTTGTCCAGAATCTGTCACTAATTGTTCATGTCACTCAGTGTCAATCAAACCTCCTCTCTGGGCCTATCACTTCTAACATACAAAGTTTATGCTAAATGCTGTCCAAGAATCTCTAGTTCTACAATTATGTTTCTTGTCCTTCACACTGTGCTAGATGTAGAGGATCCAAGCAGATATATGAGGCCTGATTTCTGATCTCAGTGAACTGTAGTATACAGAAAAGGCTAACTTTGTTTTGTCACCTTTGTTAACCTCGTTTTGGCACAGCGGGGATTTCTCTAACTGTGCTGCAATGAAACAGACTGATGCTTTTCTCAAATACTGAATAATGTAGCTTTACTTCTAATTTGTAGGAAGCAAATAAATTAATGAATGTCATTTTTAGTATCAAAGGCCCTCAGAATAGAAGGCTTCTATTTATATACATCTATTTATAGTGAAAAACTAAAATGTTATTTGCTTTAGCAGATAGTGGTAATACGGCAAGTTTGGTTTAATATAACTTTTTATGGCTTTCCATAGGTAGCTTAGACTTTTAAGTAGGCAAAACCTCAGGAGTTAAAACCATAAAATTCTGTGTTATCCTTGAGTTTAGGTTCAGACTCTTATGCCCTAGCTTTGAGCCTTTAAAAAATGTTGTACTCAGAAAAAAAAATTTTCATTAACTACAAAATAGGGTCAATGATAGTATATACCTTACATATTTATTGCAATGATTCAATTTAAGAAGGACACAAAGCATTTGTCACAGTGTTTAGTAAAATAAGTGATACATAAATGTTAGGTAGCATGGTGCATAGCAAGAAAAAATACACAAACAAATAACAAAGCAAAAATTCTATATTGTAGTTATGGAAGATGGATTGCAAAATTAGACCCAAACGTCCACCATGTATTGCAGTGTGATTTTTATAGTCGCTCCCATGATAATATGGAATCTATTTCCCCAACTCTTGAGTGTGGCTGGGTTCGTCTTCTGTTTGCAGCAGAAGTAATGTCCTGACAGTTTCATGTACAGACTTAACACAGCTCCACTCATTCCTTCCCAACCCTGCCTCAACTATCAAAACAAGTCTAAGTTGGCAGCCAGAGAATAGGGGTCTTGTGCCACAGTGGCAGCATCACAGAAATGAACCAGCTACCTGAGGCTCCAGGAGCCCGAGAGGCCCTGCTAGAACCACCTAGCTGAATTTAGCTGACCTGAGGTACATAAGTGAGCCCCAGAAGCCCAGCTCAGATATGAGCTGAACCACTCAGGAAACCCATAGACCTCGGGGTAATAGCAAACGACTGTGTTTTTAAAAACCACACAATCTTAGGTTCATTCCTTCTACCACAATACTAACAGATACAGTTTGATGGTGGTGGTGATACAGAAAAGGAGTGGGAAAAGAGTTTCAACTGTAGGAGGAGAATAAGCTAAATAAAGTGAACGTCACACATCTATGAGCTAAGAAATATTAGGTTTTGTAACTGAAACAGAAAGTAAGTTATAGTCTATTAGAGTTCACACAAAAATAAAGAACCATTTATCTTCATTTGTATGAAAGCAAAAAGAATTTCTGAGTGAAGATATCATATATTCAAGTATAAAGAAAAGGACAAATGATGTCTATAAAAATGACATTAAAGATGAATATCCTTAATATATAGAGTTCTGGGATAGATATCAAGAAAAATGAACCCTGAAAAACCCCCTTAAAACCATTAAATGATGTTTCTCTTATCTTCATGTTGTACATGTTGATACCAGCTTTCCCCCTTTGTCTAGGTGCTTTTGTTCATCCTTTTGTTTTTTTATCTCATTCTCTTCCTTAGGGAAATCTTTCTTGAATTTCCAGATTACAATAAGTCCTCTTGTTATATACTACCAAAGCAACCTGCTCTTATTTCAATCATTATTATTTGTTCAATGTCTTTTATCTCCACTGGAATGTAAATTCCATAAAGCCTGAATTGAAGCTGTTTTATTCACCAATATAATCTCAGCTCCTGGAAAAATACCTGACATGGATAGACATTCAATAAATATTTGAAAATAAATGACTCCCAGTGTGATGGCCAAGGAACAAAATAGCTTACCCAAAGCAGATAAAAATAAAATAGAATCATGATTACAAACAGCCAATACCCATGAAGAACAAGTCCAGTCTAGCCACACATGTAATCAAGAAATGCAAATGAAAACAAAGCATTTCAGATGGCTTAAAATGAGAATCACAAATACTGAGATAATGCTTGAGGCTGTAGTAAGAATATAGAACTAAGCTGATTATCAATTGATGCAATCATCAAAGAAAGACATTTAATGAAACATTGATTTTAATATGTATATCTTTTAACCCAGCAATTTCACTTTTTAAAAACCATTAGCTGTGGCCCACATTTTATGAACAAAGATGGACATTGAGCCTAATTTTAATGGAAACATCTATAACAAATAATATTTTGTCTTTAGGGTCAGTACAGAGTAGAAGTTGAGAATATGGGTTCTGGAATAATAGAAATAAGTTCTAAGTAATTTTGAGTCCATCACATATTAGCTATGTAGATGTAAGCTAATAATTCAACCTCCCTGGCCCTTGTGGCTCCCTCTGTAGTGGAGACAGTACATTAATCAATAACAGATGTCTGAGATTTAGGAATTAGTCATTTGTCTCATTTTCAACTTAACATATTGATTGCTCTTTGAGGAAGCAGTGGATCTCATTGACATTTAAAATTCTCTGTTTTCTTTTCTCTATTCTTTATGCCCTAAGCAGCAGAGGGAAGCTTTTCTGGTTGGTGTATTAATGTGTTTGAACATAACTGAGAACTACCACAGGCAGCAACGAGGAAGCAAAATGTCTCAGTTACTTTTCTCTTTGCTGAGACAAAACACCCAATGCCTGCAAGTTAAGGGAAGAAAGATTTATTTAGCTCACAGTTTGGAGGTTTCAATCCATAATTAGCCGGCTCCAAGGCAGGATGGTGTGGCAGAGGAGCACTGCAGAAGAGAAGCAGTTCATGGCAAAGCAGGGCAGGCAGAAGGCAGCAAGCAGCAAGTCCAAGGGACAAGCCTCTTTCTGTCCCTGTATAGTGAATCAGTCACACTTTTAATCCCAGTGCCCTTAATACTGGTATTGCACCATGAATCAATCCCAGTATCACACACTCTAGATCCAGCCACTTCTTAAAAGCCCCACCTATGACCATATGAGGCTTTTGAGGGGACATCTAGACACAAGCCATAACAGAAAGGTGTGTGTGTGTGTGGTCTCTTGCTATTATAGTTTCCTCTGTTCTGAGGTGCTTTTGTTCTTAAAAACAAGTGTACACTTGAGCACGAAATATACGTCCCTGCTTAAAGGTAAAGAAAAATCAAAACAAGTAAAACAAAAAATCAAATCTAATGGTTGGGGTGGTATAATGATAACTAATAAGTTTAAGGGACTGCGGCATGTCTAAGTTCTGACAAGACAACTAAGTCACTAAAATAGACAAAAGTGAGATGTTTTTGGATATTAGGATTATAAAACTAATATACTACCTAAATCTTTTTAAAATGTTTCTGGAACCCAGTTTTGTGTAAAAATAAAACTGAGGTTAGAAATTAAGATAGCTAATTATCCCGGTTGGACTGTTTCCAAATTTTTGTAACATAGTTTGTACTTATTCCAATAAACTAGAGGAAGACGTTATTTACTTCAGGGTCAATATTTCTAAGTGGCTTAACTTTTGTATCCTTTTTTAGTGTTGTTTTACAATTACTTTTTATTTATCAGAGGGCTTCAATCCTGTGTGACCCGATTTTTATGCAGTAACCATTAAACATTGTATTCCAATTGTGGATTAGCCGAGCTGTTTTCATCTTTTTTAAATAAACTTTTGTTCTGGAAAAATTTTCAAATTGGAAAGGTAGGACAGAGAATTCCCATACACCCCTCATCCACTCACCACCATCATTAACATTTTACATGACCATGAGACAGTTTTCCAAACTAGGAAACCGTCATCAGCTAAGAACTAAACTCAAAACATTTGGTGGGGGGCGGATCCGGGAATCAAACTCAGGACCTCGCACTTGCCAGGCAGGCACCATGCCACTGAGCTATATCCCTGACCCCTAAACTCAAAACTTTGTCCCAGTGCATTTCCACTGATCGTCTTTTCCTGTTCTGTGATCCACCTCCAGGTGCCACATTGCCATCAGCTATCATGTCTCTGATTCTCTTTTAGTCTTTTACAGTTTCTCGGTTGTCCCTCGTTTTTCATTATTTTGAAAGTCTTGAAGAATACTGGCCAAGTGATCTTAATCTGTATGTGCCATTTGTTTTTCCCAGCATTAGACTGGAGTTATAGATTTTTGCAAAGAAGAGCACAGAAATGAGGTGACCTCGTTAGCACATTTCAGGGGTGCATCGTATCCGCAGGACATGAATGATGGTGGTAAACCTCACTATTTTGCTATGGCAGTGGTGGTCAGATTTCTCCATGGTAAATTACTAGTTTTCTTCATCATTGGTGTATACCATGGAAGTGAGTCCCTACTCACAGCCCACATTCTATTGGAGCAGGATTTAGGCTTACTTCCTACCGGAAAATGTAGCTACATATATTATTCGCTATTATTCTGTAGGAAAGATTTAACACATTCCCCCACTTATGTATTTCTTTCATTATTTATGAAGTGTAGACTCATGCATATTTATTTGGCTTTTGGGTTATAATACAATATTACATTATTGATTTTTTTTTTTTTTGCTCATGCCGTTCAAGATTTGGTTACTAAGAACTTAGTAAGTTTGGCTCCTGTGACCCTGTGACAAGCTCCATCCTTTTGTTTTTGGATATTTTTGAAACACTTTTTTACTTGCTAGTACAATAAAATGCTTGAAGTCTGTCTTGTGTTTTCTGTGCCCTACCTTTAGATTTTCAATTTTTGGATTTTTAAATAAGCCTTTCTTAGGGTGCATTGATTTGTGCCGTTCATTCACAGTGCTTAAGTGACACTCTCCATGTGTCAGGCATTGATACTGGGTATTCAAGCACTGAACTCACAGAGATGCTCATCTCCTAGTAAGCTCTCACTATCCATCTCTCTCTGTTCCCAGTGAAATAGGCCAGCAGGACTGTCCTTAAAACCAATCCTGATAAAGAGTGTGGAATTATGGTGGGACTGAGCCAGGAGCTAGCACCTTACCAAGCTCTGTGTCTGGTCCAGTTCTCTCTTTCTTTCTCTCTTTCTCTCTTTCTTCTTCCTTCTTTCCTTCTTTCTGCTGGGGATTGAGCCCAGGGTTGCGTGCAAGACAAGCCCATGCCCAAGCTCTGTTTTTAGTAACTCCAGTTCTTGAAACTTAGGTAAATCTTTATCCTGTGACTATCACTTGCCAATCTTAAACATGTGTCGATAACTGCAAAAGAGATAATATATTGTAGGAATTGCAACGTAATATGTAGCAGTAGGCAGTAGGTAATTTGCAATTGATTAATTATAGCCCTCTGTGGGATGAGACAATGTGGTCTTGCTGAACAAGGGGGAAAGCTGTAACAATGATGTATTATCCAGTTCTTGGTTCCTTTGGACCTCCTATTACCATCTCACACACTTCTGGTAACCCCAAGATTCAGGCTGTACCAAACCCATGGAAACACTAATGATGCTGAGTCACACACACTCTCCATCAAGTTTTTGTTCTCTCTACTCACCAGATGCCACTTGAGGAACATTCACAGCCAGCTTTATTCACCTGCATTTTGGATGCTTGCAAAGGTGAGGTGTTCCTCCAGCCTGCTACAGGCCACCATCCATGGCATGATCCAGAAAATGTACATTTCAAATCAGCCCTCTCCATTTTGTTTTATTTTGTCAAATACCGGGCTGTATTTAAATATTCTTATTACAACCGAAGGTTTCCCTGCAGCTGCAATGTGTTCTGAGAAATCTAAGTACTTAGTCTTTGTTTTTAATACAAAAGAAATGGGTTTAACCACTGGGTTGTCACTTAAAAAAAAAAAAAGTCTTGACCTAGTGTCAAAAGAGCTCAAAACTAGCAGGGCGTCACTGTGCATGTTATAGTACAGATGGACCTGGTTTCCTCAGCTATAAAGTGGTAATAATTCTGTCTTGAAAATCCTAGAGCCTATAGGAAGAGTAACTGAAGATGAAAAGGTGTCTTTTTTGGAGATGAATGTTATTACATTGAAACACAATTACCACTGGAATCCCATGGATTCATTGGCTTGGTTTAAGCAGATAACCGATGTTGAAAACTAGTGATTTTTTAACTTACAGTATAGAGAACTGATAAAGAGGGGGAAACATGTACCATAGGATATTATGCCCCAGAACTCTAGCTGTCAAAGTCAGGTCATGATCACCATAAAGGGTAGCATTATGGAATCATTATCTTTGAGGACATTTGCTGGGACCCTCAGATTTTCTTGTTTCCTCCAGTTCCTGTCCACATTGCCACCAGATGGTCTTTCTCAATAAATTTCTGAGGGCTGAAGAATTTCTTCTTAAAGTCTCATTTACATCTTGTCCTAAATACCATAGCACAGCTTCTCAAACTTCAGGGTACATTCTGGTCTCTTAGGGGGCCTGATGAAGAGTGAATTTCTGGAACTCAGTAGGATGGGAGCCTTCACTCTCAACAAGACCTGCAGGTGGAGTAGGAGGTTTGAGAGCCACAAGGCTGGGTGGTAGGATGAGTTCCAGACTCCTCATCCTGGCATTCAGAGCTTCCAAATCTGATTTCAACCTGCCTTCTTCCTCATGTTATTTGTCCCTCATCCCAATTAGGTTGGCAGCTAACAGAAATAAGCAAGGTAGATCTGTCCTCCACCCCATAGGAACATAGCAGTCTGTGACATACTCTTTCTGCCGGGCTTCACTCCTTTCTTACATGCACTCTCTGCATTCACCAGCCCACGTCAGCTTCTCCCTCTGCTGAACTTTCCTTGTATGAGAATCATTGGGTTAAATTTAGAGGGAAGTAAAAAGAATAGCACTGAGGAAAGTTTTTCCAGAAGTATCATCATTTGAGTTGGAATTATAAAGAAGGAAAAATATTTCCCCCAGGCAGGTTCATTCGTAAGTGAGAGACATTTCAGGTGTGAACCCAGCCAAGTAAAGGATGGGTCCAAGTAAAGGATGTTTATGTCTAAATCATCTTACTGAACATGAAAGTTGAAGGTCAGATCAAGGTCAGATCATAGACGGACTTTAAATGCCCTTCAAAACATCATAGCCTTTGTTCCTGGCAAAGAAAATGGTTGAAAATTCAGTTGCTAATTTTGACACTGGCTTACAAAGCATTTATTTCATGAAAACCTGGGACAGGCAACAGTGCCTGGTTTAGGTTCAAATGGTAGCTAATATATTTCCTTACTGTGTGACCATGGACCGATTATTTCTCTTTGAACTTATTTTCTCATCTGGATTATGGCAAAAACCATAGATTCCATTTTATAGAGTTATTATGTATACATGACAAGGAAAGTAACTTTTGGTGATTTTATAATAATAAATATTTAATGCCCATATAGCTTACAGGAAAAAGGATCATCCCTATGCTAGTCAGCTTTCTGTCACTACAACAAAATACCTGAGATAATTAAATAATAAATAGAAAAGGTTTATTTTGGCTCACAACTTTAGAGACTCCAGTCCACGACTAAGTGGACTCATTCATTACTTTGTGTTTCTAGTGGCAACACATGATGCTGATGGCAATCGAGGAAAGCAGGGGTGGGCTAAACTGCTGCCCACATAGCCAAGAAGCAAATAAAAGAAGAGAAGGGGTCAGGACCCCATAGTCCCTTTTGGGGATGACCTCGGATCTCCAAGTAGGCCCTGCCTCCTTAAGACTTCACCACTTTTCCACAGTAGCATCTTGGGGACTGTCTTGGTTGCTTTTCTTGTTGTTGAGACAAAATACCTGACACCCACAAGTTAAAGAAGGAAAAGTTTATTTTGGTTCACAATTTGTAGAGGTTAAAGCTCATAGTCCACTGGCTCTAAGGCAGGGCAGCATGGCAGAGGGGCATTGCAGAGGAGAAACAGTCCATGGCAGGGTAGGCAGAAGGTAGTGAAGCAGAAGCAGTGGCAGTGGTGGTGGTGGCAGCAGTGGCAACAGCAGCACAGCAGCAAACCTGGCTTCCCTCTCTCCCTTTATGTTCCATGCAGGCTATAAGCCACCCACACCCAAGGTGGGGCTTCCGTTATCTATACCCAGAACTATGCTAATTCCAATCAGTGGACTAACTGAGTACCACACACCTGTATCCCAATCTCGCATGTCCTAGATACAACCAGCTCTGAAAAGCTCCAGGTATGAGCACATGAGGCTTTGGGGGGACATCTAGATACAAACCATAACAGGCCCCAAGCCTCAACATGGGCCTTCGAAAACTTTGAAAAGAAACATCCAACGTCCAAACTATAGCATTCCCCATTCCAAAAGGAAAAATAACCCAAGACGATGATAAATTGTCCATATTAACACACCGAGGGTAGATTTATGTTATATTTTGCTTTACACAATATGCTGGATGGGACATAAGGGATCATGTATTTCATCTCCTTGATTTTATAGTAGAGAAAACTGAAGATCAGAGTGAGGAAGCTACTTGGCCAGTATCTCTCAGCAAGTACAATGAGTACATTACAGTGTTAGGTCATATTGGGGATAGAAAGATGAGCAAAACAGTCCTTGCCCATAGAGAACTTCTAGATCGGCAGGGAAGATAGTAGTGGAGTAAGCAAGTCTGAACAGGAAGGATTCATAGGGACTATCATGGTCAATAGGAGGAAGAGTACACTTGGGACCACAAGCCAACTGGCAGGTGATGGAGGGCCAGAGGTCAAATTCAGATGTGTGCTTGAAGCAACTCACAGATCCTCTGCAACATACGGTTCGGTTTTGGAAAGAAAGCCACACTGAACCAGCCACAGTCTCTAAAAATTACCATTTGTGGTCATCTATTGTAAGAGAAAGAAAAACTTGGAGCAGCAGGCCAAGGACCCTGTAATTAGTCCCAAATCCTCCCCACCCCCACCGTTCCCTGGGGCACCTGCTGTGTCAGCTGTCACTCCCCAAGCTGTTTAGAATCTGGAAGTGGCTTTGATGTGGCGCCCAGAGCCGAGGAAGCTGCCTCCAACCCCACCACTCTCCACCACCAGGATGGCCTGGCGTGGGGTGCTGGCAGTGGCCTTCGAAGTCTGGTGCAGAACCGAGAGGTAACACAGGCCTCAGCAGCTTCACTCTTTCCCCTGATGGGCGACTGCTGAGCTTCTGTTCGGGCCCTTCTCCCCGCTGACAAAAACCAAGACATGTTTGAGGGCTGGACTCTCTCTCCATAGCCTTGTGGGGCCACCCCCACAGTTAATGTCAGGAGGCACAGAGGGCTGGTCCTTAAAGAGACCTTGCCAAGATCAGGATTCTGGGCTGAACACTTTTACTTTGGATCTGGGAGCTGGTGAGTCAATTGTACTCTTCAAGGGAGGCTTAATTTAAAAGAGACACCAGGTAAAAGCATAGATCAAAGGAGAACTGCCAGGTAATCTCATAGAAATTAACATTTTTATGGACCAAAGAGGGAATTTTCCCCTCTCTGTGTCAAGCTACCTGGTCTGAAATTACACAACTAGAAGCATTGGCCTGAATCCTTTTGGCTGTGAAGTTTCTCTGGAAAGCGTAGCCATGGAGGCAAGCTTTTATTATCAGCTTATCTCATAAAGAGGGATTTCCCTCAGGTTCCCTTCCATCCTTTCACTAGGTGAGAAGGAACTAGTCCTGACACCACGGGGCTTGGAGGTGGCATTAAACTTTGAGTAGGGCAGGTGGAGACCATTGATGTCTCCTATGTCTCTCTTACCGGAAGTTCTGCCATCTTCTTTAACTCCACAGGAGCCAGGAATGTTACTCAGACACAGCCTTTATCCATCTTCTCTTCTGGCTGTACTGTTATCTCTGTTGGGTGGTTTGTTACTGTGCGCTCCTAACTACAGAAAACGGCAGCCCATGTTCTTCTCAGAGCTTGTTGTGACTCTTGGTCTTACATGACCTTTGAAGTCCTGCAGCCATATCACATCTCGCAGGGAGCCCTCCCGTCCCTTCAGCAGCCATGGGAGCTCCTTCTCCTCCAAAATATGTACCTTTTTATGTTACTTCTAGAGATCTAAATTAGATTTTTTTTTCTTTTAAGGTTGAAGAATCCTTTTTAGCTGAATGTTTACTGAATTTTTTCCCACTGTTAGGGAATAGTATGAAAGTAAAAGTCATAAACCTAGAACATTTACTAGTTAATTGACTCCTTACAGAGTCAGAGTCCATTCTGCCATCTCTATTTGCTCAACACTAGCATCAGTTCAGATCGGGAGTTGGCAAACGATTTCTGGAAATAGCCAGATAATAAACGTTTTGAACTTGGTTGGGCCACAAGGTCTGTGTTACGATTATTTAACTCTGCTGTGATGGTATGAAAGTAGCCATAAATAATACATGCAAGGTTTGCAAACATGCACACACACACACGCACACACAAAGGAAGTCAATCAGGGAGAGGGTAGGGAGGGAAAGGAAAGGGGGAGGAAAATGGAATTAAGATGTATGTACATGTACCAACTCCATACAAAGAATGTAAACATTATGTACTACAAACATATACTAATAAAAAATGTTAAAACAAAAACAAACAGTGGGCCAGATTTGCTTCTTGGGCTATAGTTTCCCTACTCTAATACAGACCATCATGTCTCCTGCATTTAGTGCTCTACCACTGAGCTGTACTCTCCATGTTGCATATTTAGATTTTCTTGAGTGGTAGCGATGCCAACATTCCCACGGTCAGTTCTTTCTTAACTCCACTATGTTGGACTCAACGTTTACTGCCATCTCTACTAGTTTTTGTTTCTGCATTGCATTTCCATCTTTGCTGGCCCATTCCCTGTTTGCATTATCCATTTTTTAAAATGTCTCATATGTTTATCATGGGAAGATAAGAAGGTAACACAACTACATGCTTGTTCTCTAAAATGACAAATGCACAGTGACCTGAATTACAGATATGTAGTAAACGATTATCAACAGACTTTTGAAGAAGTGACATGATAGCTCACTAATCATGACATGCATCTGTTTTTTATGTAGTGACTTGTGGACTGAAAGGCTAGCAGCAAAGTTTGTGCCCTACTCAGTTATCCACAATTACTGTGCTCATAAGCCATTATTATTAGAGGACTTGACTTGCATTTTCTAACTAAACCATGGCTACTCAAGTGTGTGGGTGTTGGACAAGTGAGGACTCCCTATATATAATATGTCTGGGTTACTTTTCTCTCATTGCTGAGACAAAATACCCAATGCCCAAAATTAAGGAAGGAAAGGTTTATTTAGCTCACAGTTTTTTGGAGGTTTGAGTCCATAATCAGCTGGCTCCAAGGCAGGGTGGCATGGTGAGGGGCAACAGTTCAAGGCGGCAGAAGACAGCATAATCAACAAGAGCAAAAAGGGCAGAAGAGCACGCCTCTTTTCCTTTCTTATATTGTAAGCAGGCTACACGCCCTAGGGCGGGTGTAGCACTCACACCATCTCCATGCCCTCCTCTTGCACAGGCTTAGGATGTTTACAAAATGAGGACACTGACCCCCTGCTGAGTCAAGCTGGAAATGCTGTAACTCTGTTTCCTGAGGTGAGGGCATGAAAACAAGAGGTCCATGTTTAAGGAGCTGTCTTCAAAAACCCCGCCCCCCATGACCTCATGAGGCTTTGAGGGGACATCCAGACACAAACCATAACATAATGTAAAATATATGCTTGAAACACATAAGATACATTATCACTTTGAAAGGTCAGTAAGTTTTTAAGCACCATTTCTTTCTTCAGTCGCACCCCAAATAATCTCCTAGTATGTAAAGTTTCTGAGCATACTTTATCCAGTCAAATAAAATTTGATTTTTGGTTAGTGATTCATCCTATGTCTCAGAGCTGGGAACACAGCTATCCTTGTGCATAAGCAGATGACACTGCTCCCTTCTAGCGACCCCGGAGCACAACGGACCTGCCCATCCTTTCTTCTAAGTATACACCCAGGTGAGAGGACTGATCAAGGGTTCAGGAAAGCAAGATCTTGGGAGCAGTGCTGCCACTTGGTGGGCACTAACACCACTGGGCTTGGGAAGAGTAATAGGCTTTTCAGATCAGGCAAACACCGTGATAGCTCACATATTATGATTTGAAACATGATCAAGAAAGTCTTTTGACTTCACGTACCATTTGATTGAATATGGAAAAACAATCTTTGGATTTGCTTTTGTCTCTAGAAATTCACAATGATAACCACATATCTCCTGACCCTAAAGACCTTTCCAGTGTATCACCACCGCTCTACAGCTTGCATATGTAACTCATATAATTTTCATAGTAGTTCAGACAGAGACAATATTATTGTTTATCTTTTATTTTAGAAGAGGGAAGTGAGATTTAGATTGATAGGCTGCATGCCCAGAGTCCCATACCCAAAGTCTCACTGCAGGTCTGTGACAGACACAGTGACAGTTGCCCTAGAAATAAGTTGAAAGGTAAGGTACCTTCTGGGGTAGAAGTGAGGCTCCCATAGTTTTTTGGGGAAGAGACACAATGATAGAGCTATAGGCTAAAGTGGAAGACACGTGGAAGAAAGTGAGTGTTGGTATTAAACTGTAGTCTTTAATGAATGTTCCTCTGGACCCCAGTTAGTAGGGTGAGAATTGTGATGACTTGTATAATTTCTGCAACATGGACATTTGCAGCAGTTATAGGTGAAAATGGGGCCATAGAACAACAGAGCTGTAACTCCCTGCTCTATAGGGCCAATAATTTACTTATTTACAGATGAATTCTCACACAGAAATGATTTCCCTCTCTGATGAGCTTCTAAGAGCAGACACAGCCCGGAAGAAACGCCTGTAGAAATGGCACCCCAAGTTCTGAAGTTGAGGTATCCACTGCTAGATCAAAAAATAGGCACTGGTGGGAAAGACTGCATCCCAGGTGACCCTTGAAGAAGTTGGGAAGGGATTAAAATATTGGCCTAGCAAAGGGGTATTTACCCCAGCAGGAGAGCTGTCTTTCTGTCTGTAGTCAAGCTCTTTCTGCATGTCCAGCACAGAACCCATCTCTCCGTTGGTAATAGCATCTCCATTTCCCTTTGGGAGAATCCTCTCATCTCCCAGTCTCTTTTCTAGTAGTCCTGTTGACCTCTGGGGCCCAAAGGCTGGCAGAAATCCTGGCATAGTTAAATCAACCTATTGTCTTGGCCTAAGTAACTGTTCAGGGATAGACACATGGCACAAGACAGGAAATTATGCTTAGTTCTAGGACTTATGCTGGAACTACTAAAATGGGTTTCTTTCTGTCTCTGCCAGAATTCAAAGAGCTTAGAGGAAAACTAGAACCAAGACATAGGAAGTGGCAGAGTTCTGACAATGTTGTTGGAATCCCCAGTTTCAGCCATGCCCGATACTATGACAGGATCTTTTCAGTTATATGATCCAGTAATACTCATAGTGTGTGTTTGTGTGTTTGTATGTGTGTGTGTGGGTGTTATTTAAGCATAGCAAAGGGAAGGGCCTTGCTCAAAGTCACATGGCTGCTGAGTGGCAGGACTTCAATAACAACTCAGGTCTTTGGAGTCTGAGTTCACAGCTGATTTTACTCTTATGATACAGAAATGACATTCTATGAAACAACAAAGACATATAAGAAAATAAGTCACCAGAACCATAGTCCAGGGTAGGAGACAACTGCAATAAGAGAAGCCCACAAAGGCTGGCACCCCAAACTCTATAACAATGTAACCATAACAAAGGTAGAAATCATGCACCGTGGTTTTTGGTCGTTCAAACATCCCCAAACAATGCAGTTAATGAAGCACGTATTTCTGGCTTCAGAAGCCTGGAGCAAAGGTTTTACAACTTATTCAAAAATCATAAAATAAGGTAATGAAAGCTTTTAAGTTAAGGCATTTAGATTTTCTATTGTTCAATACCAATGGTAACAGAAGAAAAAATGTCTAATTCACTGAATTTTGAGTTTATGGCCAATATTATGATGTTAATCATAGGCTTTGCCTGAAGGATTGAAAAACAGGCTGTAAGGACCAGTAACAGCACCACCTTTAAGACTTTGTAATGATTTCAATTGGGTTTCAAATCACTTATGTTTGTCCTTGTTCCCAAGACATTAAAAATATGAAAAGATTATTTTAATTTTCCTTTAGATTATTATCTTGTAAATGGCAAGTTCAGGTAAATTACACCATAGTAAAGATAGTTCCTTCGTATAACCACATGATTTTAGAGTTAAGCATGTCTTTCTTTTTATGGACTTACCTGTCCTCAGTCTTCACTCTCGACAATCCAGAATCAATATCTTGGGTACATCCTTGTCACTCAGAAACATATGTGATTCTTGTGAGCCATTTCAAGACAGTCTCACATGATACAATGAGAGTGGCAACAAAACATTTAGTTTTTCTTTAGAGGGAAAAAAAAATCTAGAAGTGATTGCATATGCTCATTGACAAAGAAAGCAAACTCCATCCGTATTTTTTCTTTGGTTTCATGACAATGAGAATAATCTCTACAAATCAAATCATAGAATGGCATTTATTAATGGAGAATGGAGGATCACTATATGCAAAGTGATGCTGAGAATTATTCTGTGAAAGTTCAATTTTCTGGGCTTGGAAGAAACACACTGAGAGAATTGTTAAATAAGATCACTTGATCCCTAACTACTTTTTTTTTTTTTTGGTGGGTACGGGGGATCGACCTCAGGACCTCGTGTGCCAGCAGGCACCCGTGCCACTGAGCGATATCACCGGCCCTTTTTTCGTATGTGGGTACCGGGAGTCGAACTCAGGACCTCGCGCTTGCCAGGCAGGCGCTTATGCCACTGAGCTATCTCACCGGCACCCCTGACTACTTTTTGAAGAAACCAGTTAATATTAAAAAAAAAACAAAACAAACCTCATAGATGATTGAGATAGGCAGGGGGATTCAGTCAACTCTTTTTTTTTTTTTTTTTTTTTTTGGGTACCGGGGGGTCGACCTCAGGACCTCGCGCGCCAGCAGGCGCCCGTGCCGCTGAGCGATATCACTGGCCCCTTTTTCGTATGTGGGATCCGGGAGTGGAACTCGGGCCCTCGTGCTTGCCGGGCAGGCGCTTAAGCCGCTGAGCCATCTCACCGGCCCTCAGTCAACTCTTGACCAACGAGTATAATGTCAAATTTGGAAGAAAATTTAGAATAGAGTATTTAAAGTTGTGGTTTGTGACTCCTTTAAAGAAGTTGGAATATATAGGTAAGACACTTTCTGTTGGTGGTAAATATTATAAAGAAAAATATATTAATGTATCACTCAGTGATATAAATTAGACCAATATATTTATTTATTTACTGAATGGTTGATATTGTCCAGAGTAAGTTACTCTCAACTGTGGATAATTTTGCATTTTTCCAACATGGCCCCACTGTGGGGCACTTTGCACATCGCCTGGAGACATGTTTCATTGTCACAAATTGTGTACAGGAGTGCTCTTTATATTGAGTGGATAGAGGAAACCCTCTAAACATCTTATGGTGCATAGGGCAGCTTCCTATGAGAAGGAATTATTTAGTCTAACACATCAATAGTGCTGAAAATGGGAAACTCTGATCTAGAGCATGCATTCTCAACCGGGTAATATTGCCTCTTAGGGAACGAAAATTGAATTTTAGAGAATAAAAAAATCTTACTGTTTTTATGTATAAATCACAGATATCTTTACAATACCTGAATAGATATATCATATATCTGTACTATGAGGTTTCCTAGGGAAACTGACCATGGTGTTGTGAGCCTGTAATACCAGCACTCTAGGAGGCTAAGGCAGGAGGATTTCGATTTCAAGACTAGGCTGAACAACTTAGTGACTTAGCAAGACCGTTTCTCAAAATAAAAATGAAAAGGGCTGGGTACGTAGTTCAGTAAAAAGGTCCTAGGTTCAATTTGCAGTACCACAGAAAGCATAACACAACACAACACAACAACCACCACCTGGGCACAGCGCTGGAGGAGTCCCAAAGACACCTTGGGTTAACGATAATGGAAAGAAGATTGAGAAACACTGGTTTAGACTGGCACTGGGTCAGGTAGTAAATATTTTTGCCTTTGTGGCCAAGGAAACTTTGTGGCAACTACTCCAATTTGCTTTGTAGCATAAAAGTAGCTGTGGACAGATACTACCTGCACAAATGGGGATGGCTACATTCCAATAAAACTTTATTTAAAGAAGAGAGAGAAGGAATGTATTTAGCTCATGGCCATAATTTGCTGAACCCTGGTTTAGAGGATCAGGACAAAAATTAACAACAAAATATATATGTATTTTGCACATGCAGATATATTAAAATTGAGAGAGAGAGAGATTAAGAAAGACTGAGCTATACAAATGAACAATTAGGTGATTTTGACTTTCCCTCTGGGTACAACTGAACTATTGTCCATCAATATCTGATGAATGGATGGGCATCAAACCTGAGGCAAATCCCTGATGTTATACTACAAAGTGATACGCTTGAAATTTCAGTTAAAACCATAAATTCCTGAATCATGCCTGTTACATGGTAAAGGGTTGCATTTTATGATTAAGAAAAGCTGCCTTAAATGGCAGGTTTGGAATGGGTGGGTGGATTTGGGGTGAAGAAGTCCACTGAGGTTTTAATGTCAAGTAGCCGTCACGATGGGCTGGTGGTCTATCTTCTGAGATATAGGAGCAACCAGCTTTAGCACAGTGCTTACATCTTTTCCATCTATTCCCCAAGTGCTGTATCAGTGAAATGCATTCTGGGTGTTATTTATATACTGAACTTCATCTCTGGTACCAGAACATGGGGAACTGGCTCTGTGTGTTGACTATTAGTCTACATACATGTAGTAGTTTCAGTTCAGCAGTGGTGTAAATGAAACACATGTATTTTTCTTTTATATCTAGATGTGGGCAGTCCAAAATTATAGGACATCTCTCCTCTGTATGATTATCCAGAGATCCAGGCTTTTGGTGGATTTATTGTCCTGCCATTCCTAAAGTGGACTTCTTATCTGCATGGTCCAAAATGGCCTGCTGCCAACATCAGAAATCCAGGCAGCAGGATGACAAGAAGGGAGAACAGCCTCTTCTAGGGCCATGACTTAGAAGTTGTACTTTCATTCACATTTCATTGTCCGAAATAGCCACATAGCTGTAACTGACGCAAAGATGGCTGGGAAATGTAGTCTCAGCTGTGAGGTGAGGGCCTATGTGCCTAGCTTATATGAGAAGGGACATGTAAGATATAAGAGGCTAATTGAACATCTTATATAAAACCAAGCAACTTGTTGAACTTGTGGAACAGCACACCTGAGATGATCAGTGTGTTATAGGGACCTAAAACTATATCAGAGACAGAAGAAAATAATACTTGGATTACAAAAAACAAGGCACGGGGAGATCATGAAACCAGCCTTCAAGTGATTGAAAAAGATGTAAAAAGAAGCCTCTCTTTACATAACCTCTGATGCCAGTCCTAGGATTCATGGCTGGACATTACAGGGAGGAAATTAAGGACATAGAGAAGACATGCCACACAGTTTTCTTTGTGCTACAACACAAAATTGAATAAATGGTTATGACCTTTGCCCTATTAAATAACAATGAGTAGTGAGTATAGGGGTGTGTGTGTGTGTGTGTGCGTAGATTGAAATAAACTGGGAGAAATATTTGGAAATTTATATATAATATTGGGAACTTTTCTGAACTTTTAAACTGTCTTTCCATGTCAAAGTGGTATGATTCTGTCAAATATAAGATTTTACCAACCAGTTGGATTAAGATCAAAGGCAAGAAATGATTTAAAGGATGGTGGCATTAAAAAAATCAGATATTTAAAATAAAACAAGTCTGGTTTGTTTTAAGGACTCTAAATTAAATATAGTGTTAAGGAAGCCTAATTGGTAGTTACATTTATTCACAAGTCTTGGCCCCTTTCATCTCTGTAGAAAACTATAATCCTCGTCCTGGAGTGCTCTGCAATCTGTCACCCAGGGCGGGCTGTCTATGAAGCCCAGTGGGGAACAATTTAACTGCCTAGGTGCCTTGGAAGGAGCTGTCGCATGACCATGAGCATTGCCCAGGTCTCCATGAACAACTTTTTTCAGATCATGAAAATATCAGAACCTGTGTCAGAAATAAAACCAAGAGATATTTTTCAAGGTGTTGGAGGCAATGCATCCAAGGCAGTAGACTGAGACCTAGGACAAAAAATAAAAAAAATAAAAAAATAATGGAGACCTAGGTTTCATATGAATGAAACTCCATCATTGAGACACACATCATCGAGACATTGCGCACAGTCCTGCCAGGCTTCTCTGAGCTTCATTCACTTTCTCAGCAAAATGGGGCTCATGACTCCACTCCGTTCTGCCAATATACATAATTTAGCTTATCATTTTTTAAAAACTTGGTTGGAAAATCTACAGATAAGGTGAGACCTATGTAGTATGCCACAGTCCCCACTACTCTCTGCGGTGCGTGGGCTAACTCTCCATATGCACAGAACCTTCCAGACCAGGATGCGGCAATGTTTTGTACAAGGTGATCTTAAATTATTTATTTATTTATTTATTTAGTTTTGTGGGTACCAGGGGTCGACCTCAGGACCTCACGCGCCAGTAGGCACCCGTACTGCTGAGTGATATCACCGGCCCTTTTTTTTCGTATGTGGGTTTTGGGAGTCAAACTCAGGACCTCACGCTTGCCAGGCAGGAGCTTATGCCGCTGAGCCATCTCACCGGCCCCCTTAAATTTTTTAAATTTTTAAATTGTTAGTCAAGGACTACCACTACAGCATATGCCAATAACCAGCTTATAGAGGAAACCTCTCTTTGAGCCATTCTTTTTGAACCAATGACACGATATTTTATTTATTTGACAATTATTCTTAAACCCATGTTATAGGAACATTTCTAGCATGGCCATGGTGCTCTAGCACATCTCTAGCACAGCAATGGAGCAAACTGAAGCAGTTTGTTTGTGCTCAGTGTTTTTCCCCCCAAGGTTTGGTTCATTTAACTCTACAAGGTTTCGGGGCTCATACTGAGTTGGTGTTAGGGGGTGGGGTCTTGTTGGGAGATTTGTGTCACTGTGAGCATGGCTGGGAAGGGTCTGTCTTCTTTCCCTGGTCCTCCTTTAAGACTCTCTCTCACTCTCTGCTTCCAGGATGCCATGCCATGGGCAGCTCTCCTCCACCAAGCGCCTCTGCCGTGCCATCCTGCTGTGCGGCCAGCTGACTATGGACCGAAACCTCTACGAACCGTGAGCCAAAATAAAACCTCCTTTAAGTTGTGGGTGTCGGGTATTGTGCCTCAGGGACTAGGAAAAGTAACTAAGACAGACACTATTCTACGTACACAGGGAAATTTCAATCTGTGGGAGAGATGGTTGGGAAATTATAACTTCCAAAAATACATGCATCATTCACTTCATTTGCCCTCCTGGCCTCCATCTTAAATACCCAAACTTCATTATCCAGATCTAGAAAAGACAGCATTCTAAAAGAACATTTTCTTTTACTTTAGAGATAGAAATTACCTTGCTATTTGTTGCTTTCACATTTACTGCATTTTCCTGACTTAAGATTTCCATTGTTTGTAACTCTCAGTGATCTTTTGAGATAGAAAATAGAGTTTAAAAGCCAGAGAAATATTCCAGGTTACTGTGGAAGCCATATCAAGTCTCTTTCATCACTCAGTATATTTGGTTCACAAGTTATTTAATTTAAGATAAAAAAATAAAATGAAAAACCTCAGCAAATTTAATCCCAATGCATCTTAGAGCAGTTTAGAATACAATAGCCGTAAGTTGGTTAACCAGATGAAAGATTATATGTTTTATTATAGTGCTATAAACCTCAAAATGTCCCTGGAAAAAAACATTAAAGTACCGTTATGGACATAAAAAAGATCCTGTTAAAGTGGTATCCTGGTGTTTCACGTTTATCCTTTCATTGTGTAGCATTTGAAATCAATTTTACTTCCTGAAGTTTAACCAGTTTTCTTCCTAATTGGTAATAGGCTGCATTCTGAGACTCCAAGCCCAGGAGGAAAATGTCTGGTAGATTCTATGAGATCATCTGATACAATTTTGTGATTATGTAGATGGGGAAAATGGAGCTGAGCTAAACTCTGACAGGTGATGGTGAAAATGAACAATACGTCACAATCCTGAAGCAAGAAACTTTCCTCCATCTTAAGTTTTCTCCTATAGAAGGAATCCAAAGTACTGTTGGTCACCTCGGTGTAACTGACTCCTCATCACATCTTGATTGGTTTGTCCTTAAAATTTAACTGAAAAAGAGAGTATATTTGAGGAACCCCAAATTTAAGGAGGTTATTGATGCTGAGTAGAATTCTCATCATTAAATTATCTCTTATTCATTTTGCTATCTATAGTTGTACACCTACTATGTACTAGTAACTGTGGAGGGATATGGGAGGGCACAGGACCAATGAAGTTCCTATCCTCATGAAGCTCACATTCTTTCAGAATAAACAAATAAAATGAGTAAAATAAATATAATAATTGTAGAGTTTAACACTAGAGTCTGTGAATTACACAAATTGTGATATGATAATGTTAACTCAGAGCTGTAAAGGCTTTGGGTTAAGAAGAGACAAAGGTCTTCCACAAAAGGTGGTCAGGGATGTCATGTCCAAGAGGATGCTATTTGAGGAGAGGCCAGAAGGATAAGTTTATTTTAGGAGAAGAAAATTCCAGGTTGAGAATACGAGATGCTAGGGCTGTAGTGAGGTAATGGCTTAGGCTATTTGAGATATAGAAGGGGACCCAGAGAAATGGTTCATAGCAAGGGAGGGAAAGTTGGATGACAGCAACTTGTAAGAGAAAAAAGCAGGCAGTTAGATCATGTAGAGCCCTCTAAACCCTGACCAGGACTTCTGACTTTATAAACCTATACAGAATAAGCTATGTAAACAGTGCTATATAGAGAGCAAATACAAAATAGAAGTTAATTATTATAAACACAGAATAACAGCCAGAGTTATGTTAATTAACTTGATAAAGACTTATTAAATAAATAATTAAATCTGATGCTAGCAAAAAAAATAAAAATAGAAAATAGTGCAGTAAGTACTTATGAAAATTCTGTTGTCCCTAGTGGCAACAAGAACACAGGAAACATTGTCAGAATCGATGGTTTTGGAACACTAGAAATTAACCAAAAAGCTACAGAAATGTGAGGAGCACTTAGTCAAGAAAAACAACTGAATGCATTGGTAGGAATAGCGAGCTTTGTGGCATTTTATTTATTTATTTATTTATTTATTTATTTATTTATCTTTTTTATTTATTTTTTTTGTGGGTACCGGGGGTTGACCTCAGAACCTCGCACACCAGCAGGCGCCCGTGCCGCTGAGCGATATCACCGGCCCTTTCTTCGTATGTGGGTTCCGGGAGTCGAACTCAGGCCCTCGCGCTTGCCAGGCAGGCGCTTATGCTGCTGAGCCATCTCACCGGCTCTGTGGCATTTTAATTTGCCTGTTCACACACTCAGCCCCAGATCTGTACTGATCTTGAAAATGAACAGACTGCAATGACCAAAACCACAACCTAGCAGTTGCTAGATGGGGCAGAACAAAGTTGAACTGTTTTGAAGCCCTATTGTAAGATAGTTATGGTTGTTTCACTTACCTGATGATTTGGGGGAAGAACTGACTTTTAAAACTGCCTATGTTAGACCCAACTTGAATCTCATCTAGTGTGAACAGCTTTTTTCCCAAAAAGTGTTTGTTGAAAATGATCAGAGACAATTCTTAATCATTACAGCTGCTTTAGTCCAAGAATAACAGTTGGGGCAAATAATAGGCTAAACAAAACTTTGAAAAAGAGAGCTGAAGAATAAAATGTCCATAGAGGGCTCTGAACATCTTTAATATATTTCTGGGAGCCTAAGGCCATGCATATGAATAGAACTCTGGACATGCCCAGGGCTGTCTGCATGTTCAAGAAAGACCCCAGAAGGCCCTAAACTGCCTTGCTGGTTCACCTTGAAGCTATGGCAAGCAGGAAGTGAAAGCTAAAGAAGAGTTGTAAACTGCTGCCTGAGTGTTGAAAGCAAACATCGACACAAACACACACACACAGTCAAGAAACCAAAAAGGTACCCCGTGAAGGAGGATATTTGTAGATCATATATATGGTAAGGATCAAGTAATTGCAAATAACAAAATTCTTATAAGTCAACAATGAAAAGATATGCAGCAACTCAATTAAAAAAATAAGTAGAAGATTTAAATGCAAACTTTTCCACAGAAGATACACAAGATCTCAAGATGCTCAGTTATTGGGTAAATGCAAATGAAAACCACGGTGGATAACAATACCTAGGAGAAGAGGAGACTATAACCAAAGACACTAGCAAGCGTTGGTGAGGATGGGGAGAAATTGGAGCCCTTTTCCATGGCTTCTGTGAATGTACAATTGACAGTCATTTTGTAAAACAGTTCGGAAGTTCTTCATTGACTGAATAATTTCACTTCTAGGCACTTATATGCAAATATATGCAATATAGAAACTTGTACATGAACATCGATAGCAGCATTATTTATAATAGCCCCAAATAGAAACAATTTAAATGTCCATCAGCTGTTGAATATATAAGCAAAATATGTTATATCCTGCAGAGGGGTATTATTCATCCACAAAAAGGGAACGATGGCTGATACACGCAACAAAGTGGATGAAATTTGAAAATACTGTGCTAACTGAAAGAAGGCATGCATGGAAGGCCACATAGTATATTATTGCACGTGCATGAAATGTTCAGAATGGGAGGATTCATGAAGACAAAAAACATGTTACTACTTCCCAGGAACTAAGGCAAGGAGGAATAGGGGAATGACTGCTAATCGGCACTGGATTTCATTTTCAGGTGATGAAAGTGTTTTTGAATTAGACAGTGATGATGTGCAACTTTGCGGATACACTAAAATCCACTGAATTATGTCCTATAAACATATGAATTGTATGGTATATAAATGATGGCTCATTAAAAAATGTAATTTCCACTAAGAGTTTTCACTCCTGTATTCATTGAGATGAGCTGATTCTTTATGAAAAGTCATCAAAATAGTAGAGATGGACAAACGTAGTTCAAATAGTTTATAACGGAGAGATTTGGTAAAGATGGAAGTTGGGTATCCTTGTGTCGTATTTAGCTAGCCACCATTGGGGAAAGTCAGCTTGTATCCTAATTCTCACTTATCCGAAGTGGCTACCCAGATCACTGAGGAAAGATTGTGGTACTCAGTCTAAGCTTTATTGGGAATTGGTAATAACTGCTCCGGAATAGTGGAGGCATTTGTCATACTGTTACTGCTTCTGTAAGTCATTCTGTGACTTGGGGCTGAGATCTTCAAAATAATTAGTAAAGTGATACTTAGGTGTACTGAGTGATATTTAAACTTCATTTAGTAATTAGAGCTTTGGGATTATATGATGTAACGATCCGATCGCCATATCTTTCAAAAATGTGATTTATACGGTTTCTTAAAGGATTTAAAAAATAAGCAGTGTCTGTAGGAAGCATGCACAGTCTGAAATATTTGAGCTGGAGGAGAATATAAATAGCTGTGGTCGATGATCTTGCCTTGTTCTTTTCTAAATACAGTGCCTCTCTTTGCTAGCATTTAATTATGCACTGTACTTGGATAAAAATGTGCATTAGGAAAGATTACCTTTTATGATGGATATGTTGGGACCTAAATATGGTTTAAATCTTTGTTACTGCAATTGGAAAACTAACAACCCACAGATGAATGCTCTTTTCTTGTGGAAATGCACTGGGATATATTTACTCTTGTATTATTTGAAGAAAGATTCATATGCAATCAGTACAACTTTAACATATGACAAGATAGATGTTGCAGTCTCTATTTCCAGCCAAAATGTCCCACAAATCATTCCAACTCACATGCCTTGCTGCATCACTCTTTTACTACAGATTGTGATCAAGTCCACTGAGAGTTTAAAATGATAAATTTAAAGTTACCTTTTTCTCTAACATGTAGGTTAAATGATACTGGTTGAGTGACATACTCCTGTCATGGTACCCATGGTACCCTGGGGTTGCATAAATTTCCATAGCAATGGACTTAGGTACAAATCTTTCACTCTAATGCAAGGATAATGACAATGACAGGAGTAATGATAATTGCTAATATCTATGTAGCACTTAATATATATCTCATTCTACCCTAAGCGCTTTGAATATATTAATTCATTGAATTTACCATTCCTATGAGATAGTATTATTATTACCCAATTTTTATAAGGCATAATTGAGGCAGGAAGAAGTTAAAGAACTTGTTCCAAATTACACATCTAATACGTAACAAGTCAAAGATTCAAACCAAGGCTATCTACTCCGTTGACCATCTTCTCAACTATTAAGACTATCAAGTCTCTTGGGAAGTGTATTATCCCTGAGGTTCTTATCACAAAGGATGGCTGTAAATCCAGCCTGGCTCATTAAAAAATGAAAGAGAAGCTGGATGTGGTTACAGATGCTTGTAATCCCAGTACTCTGGGTGGCTGAGGCAGGAGAACTGTGAGTTTGATACTAGCCTGGGCAACTTAGCAACCTAGTGAGACCCTGCTTCAACATTCTAAAAGGGCTGGTGATGTAAGTCAGTTAGTGTGAAGGCCCTGGGTTCAACTCCCCACAATTCCCCACCAAAAAAGAGAGAGAAATATTTCATAAATCATGGTAGTTCATCTTGGACTGCTTTACAGTACACTGAGACTCCAGCGTGTCACAGTGAGGTTGAGAAACCATGGCATTGAACATGGACTCCTACTTGTTTGTCTTGCAAGTTCAAATCTCACCTCACCAGCCTTTCTTCTCTACTCTCTCCTGTCCTTTGTGTCAGTAAGCCCTGCAATTTAAAAAAGAATGGATTTTTTTTTAATGCCAGAATTCATGTTCTTGACTACTCCCTTTTGTTCCAGAGATCTTATTCCTTACCAACTTTTTGTATTTATTGGATGAGATACACTGATATGACTACCAAGCATAATCTCTTGGAACTCTAATGCAAACATGACAGGGACATCACATTCAGCTAAAATGACAGATTATTTATTGGTCCATAAGGCTGCCTTCATTTTAGGGTTACCTGCTTCTCCACTACTCTCATGAATTTCTACCCAACATCCTCTGCCCACAGGGTGCACACATAGTCCTTCTGGAGCATAAAATGTGTTCTCTTCATGGGGGTTTAGGGATAGGAACTCAATCTAGGTCAGACCAATGGCGATTCTTCATAGAGATTTTTAAAATTGGTTCCTGAACGCACAGCTCCGAGTGTGAGAACTATGTGAAAATGGTTGTAACTTCCTGGGGACAGTGGATTTGAAAATGGAGTCAGAATCTAGGGTGAAAATCACAAAAGGGGGAAAGGGCCTAGGTGTCTTTTAAGTGCCTGGTTTTGGCAGATTCCGTCTTCCCTCTGGGCATTCAGTTACACCAGACAACATAGCTCCCCTTCTTATGCATAAACTGTCTGAATTTTTGACCCCTTCAACAAAGGATTCAACTAATACAAATTGACACTAAAAAGGAAGCTTATGTGCAGGAATGGTCCCACAATGAAGCCCAAAAGGCATAAAACCAGGACATGAAGGAAGAGCAAAAGCAAAGTGTGCTGATTATTAGAAGATGGGGCATAGCTATCTTTAAATACCAAAAAAGGCTAAATATTGTACTACATATCTATGCTGTGTAACCAATTATCACAAAATTCACTGGCTTAAAATAATTTAGATGTACTATCTTGTATGGTTTCTGAGTCCGGAATCTGAGAGCTGCATAGCAGGGAGTTTCTGGCTCAGGGTCTCTCATGGTGTGTAAGTCACAATGTTGGCTGCAGCTGGAGTCACTGAGGAGTTGGCTAGCAATGCACAATTCACTTCCAAAACGTCTAACTCACATGGCTGTTGGCAGGAGGACTGTTTCTTACCACGTAGGCCTCTCCACAGGGCTTCTTGAGTGTCCTCACGACATGCCAGTTGAGTTCCCCCAGAGTGAGTCATCTAAGAGAAAAGGATGAAATCAATAATGAATTTTATAATTTAGTCTTTGAAGTCACATTCTGTCATTCCCGTAATATTCCACTGGTTACACAAGTCAGCTTTCTTCATTGTGGGAGGAGAGGACACAGGGCATACACAGCAGGAGACAGAGACCATGGGAGGCCAGTTTGGAAACTGGCTACTACAGACTACCACTTGGAAGAGACTTTGAATATATTTTGTATAGATTCAGAAGAGAATTTGGCAACTGGGAATGATTACTTCATACACATGAAGTAAGTAATGTACAGGCATCACCTGGAAACAAGAATAATTACATCTGGGTGTAATGTATCTGCTAACATTAAAGAGATTAGTAGAAGTCCCTATTTTAGGTGACATTAAAGAGGCTATCTTAATTTTGTATATGTTTTAGAAGAGGGGGTCATAGCAGTAGATGACTTCTGGACTCTCTCTTATTAATAAAATTTTATGATCCAACAATGCATTCGTCCATAGACATGTCTTCCTTCATTTAACTTCCAAAATACTTTTTAGCAGATATTATTAAACCCTATCCCTACTTTTGGGGCTCTTGGTAGGCACTTTGGCTGTATTATTTATATCTCTCTATACCCAAATTTGTCTTATGGCTGAGAAAACCCCTCACCTGATGAGAGATAGCAGTTAGAGGATAAGTGTCCCAGCTTCTTGCCCCTGTGATGGAATAACTCTGAGCCATGAGGTCCCCAGATGGCACCCTATTTGTCCATACTAGTAACCCTCTACTTAACACTTTGGTTACTGACTTTTTTCCTTTCACTCTCTCAATCTCTCACTCTCTTACTCCCATATACTGACTCTTCATGTCATCAGCAAATTGTGATGTCCAGATGCTTCTCTCAGGTCTCCTTTTTGGGGAAATTCAAACTAAGACACCCCAAATCTTAGATATCCAAATCTTAGATTCCGAATCTTAGCTATCATTGCACTCAGTAGGTAAACCTCTTATTCTTGAGCAACATAGGTTATGTCTTGTTTGTGCACACCCCTGTTATCTTAGTTACTTTTTCTTCTTGTTACTGGAATGAAATACCCAACACCCACAAGTTAAGGGAGGAAAGGTTTATTTTAGATCATAGTTTGTAGAGGATTCAGTCTATAGTCAGCTGGTTCCAAGGCAGCGTGGCATGGCAAAGGGGGATGGCAGAGAAAAAACAGTTCATTGCATGGCAAGCAGAAAGCAGTGAGCCTTCCTTCTTGTATCCCTTTTGGTTCCATCCAGGCTGCAAGTCTATTGATTGGTACCACCCACACCCAGGGTGGGTCTTCCCCCTTCAGTCAGTCCATCACCCATACCCATAACTATGCTGAAGCAATAAATGGACTAATCCAGTACCACACACTTATGACCCAGTCACTTCCCAAAAGCCCCACTATGAGCACATGAGGCTTTGGGGGGGAGTCATTTAAATATAATCCATAACACCAGTTATGGACTACAGTTCAAAGATAGCCAGAGAAGCGCAATCCCATTGCTGCTGATAGCTTAGAAGCAGCATGCCAGCCTTGGTCTAGGAATCAGAAGATGCTTCTGCTTTTCTCTTTCTCGCCTTGACCTCCTGGGGCACCAGTGTTCTCAGATATAAATAAATATTACTCTGAACAAGCAGTTCTTAAACATTTTGAGTCCTTTAAAAACATTGATGCATGTTTCCAACTCTCTGGAGAAAAACTAACACAACCAGTGTTTACACCTGAACACAGATGAATTTGGGCACAATCTGTTGTTGTTAACGAAGACACAGAGGTCTACCTGGGGCCTCAGAGGGAGCTCAGTGGATTCCAGTTTATAATTGCCTACTCTATCTGCTCTTTTACTTCCCTATAAATTTCAACACTATGATTCAGTGAGTAATTGATTAAAGAAATAGTGATTTCTTCTAGGCTGAGACTTCTCAATAAAACAACCTTCCAGCTAAAATTCAGCTGCTTTATTAAACCTGACATTAGATTCAAAATCTAATATATTGGGAATTCATGTATGTTCTCCCAGCTTGCCTGGAAAAGACAGGGAGTTGACCTTTGAGAAAGACACAGGCCAGGGTATCTCTCAGGCCCAATTTCTATCAACAGTGGGTGTTTTCCTTCAGCTGATGTACTTAGTGTTTGAAAAAATATGATTGCCTAAAATAAACTTCTTCATAGGGCCGTACTGCTCTAAAGGGCCGGAAATGCAGTTTCATATCTCAGGAGTACAAATATTTCCAGACCACTTTGATAGAGTGTTGTTGAAGACTTCTCTTTGATATCACAAAAGAACAGGATTTTAAATCGGGGCCTAGAGTACTATAAGAAGGAATGATGTTTCAGATATCCCATTTCAACTACCATATGGCTTTCTGGGTAGCTTTTTCTAGTAGCTTCTTGTTGGTTACTGCAATTGAGTACATCTGAGTTGCAGGATTTATTATAATTGGATCTCTGGAAGGAGGCATAACCAAATCAACTGGATCGCTCAATATCTCAACTAAGAAAATACAAGCCATTTTCTTTTCCATCTTTAAATATGATTTAGCCTGCCTCTTCTCTTTGGTGTTCACTGAAGAAATATTAATCCAGAGTCTCCTGGAACTAACCTGCAGAGTCACAGAGGATGAAAACCTGCTTGCATATGTTAAGAAAAATATTTAGCAGCAGGCCTGAATCCTTATGTTTCATCGAGTTAAAAGGCCTCTCCACTAAAGCAGTGTATGTAAGTAAATATGTAATCTGGTTTGAAAGAGAACTGAATAAGCTCACATTTATGCAAGCAAAGTTATGGTGGTAATTGTTACTAATTAGTTGCTTTTAAACAATTTTTTCTGTCAGAGGATGCTGGATTTCAACACACAGTTTTGGTTTTAGTTTTCAAATAACCAGTTGCTTATTTTGCCTACTCCTTCACTGGGGCCAAAAAACATTACATCAGGATAAAAAGAGGTTCTGAGTATAAATTTATCAACTAAATCTGAAACAAACTGTTTAACTTTATATATAGCAACTCTGTGACCTTGGATCAGTTACCTAACATTCATGAATCTCACTTTTCTCACAAGGAGAGATTTTTCACCATAGTCCCTGAAGCCCAGTAAGCATTACAATAGTAAATGTTATTATCTTTGCTACTATCTTAGTTACTTTTCTCTGGTTGCTGAGACAAAATACCCAACACCCAAAGTTAAAGGAGAAAGGTTTATTTGGCTCACAGTTTGTACATGTTTCAGTTCACAGTTGGCTGGCTCCAAGGCAGGCAGCACTGCAGAGGGGCATCACAGAGCAGGCAGGCAGAAGGCTTCTTTCTTGATGCTTGCTGCCTTCTGCCTGCCCTGCTTTGCCATGGACTGTTTCTCTTCTGTGATGCCCCTTTGCAATGTCACCCTGCCCTGGAGCTAGCCAACTATGTACTAAAACCTCTACAAACTGAGCTACAATAAACCTTTCCTCCTATAACTCTGGGTGTTAGATATTTTGTCTCAACAAGAGAAAAATAACTAAGACAACTATTGAAAAGATAAAGGAGAGAAAGAGAGACAGAAAGAGAGAGAGAGAGAACACAGAGAGAGAGAGAGAGACAGAGACAGAGATAAAGAGACAGAGAGACAGATAGACAGACAGAGATGGAATAAAGTTTCCAAGAAGGTGCTTAGCAAAGTGCTTATTTCCACTTTGGCCAAGTTCTATCCACGGGTGTGGGGACTTAGGGGCTCAGCTGCTCTAGACCACATCTTAGCATGTTGTTTTGCATAGCCGGACCAAACAGAAGACAAGAACAGCTGTTGGCAGCTACTCTGTTATAGCAAAGAAGTCTATGTCCAGAATCGTTCAAAGTTTCCTTTAAACTACTCTCATTTTACATTTTATTGTTGAGGACTTCAATATAGGATCTGCAGTCTCCCTCTCACTAGAGGAATCCTGGGTGTAGGCCAGGGCAGGGGGTCTTTACTAGGGTGCTTCCTGATAAACATCATCTGTGAAGTTTGGTGTGGGGCTTCTCAGTTGAACCAAATACCCTTTATCTGTGAGATCTATTGCTCTGCACCCCTCTGCCTAGAGTTTCTTGCTTCCCACTCTCTACTCCCTTAGCATTTTCTGCTTCTCCAGTAACTGCTCAATCCAGTGGATTTTAAGGCCCATTTACCCAAGCATTTTATCCTCCAGACTGTGAATGCTGCCATTCAATGCCATTCAATGCCATTCAATGCTGATCAGTGATCATGCTTGCCATGCTCTTCCGTCATCTCCTCTTCACCCCACTGAACAGGGAAGGAGTCCCACACTTAGATTATGGGGACAGCCATGCATGTGACACCTGACTCTGGATGGATGGGACCTTGCGCAGTTTATGAGTGCGTATATTCCTAGCCTTGGGATTGACACTGCTTGCCACACAGGCATTGCACTCAGGAGCAAAGTGAGCAACCAGGGCTGCAGGAGACAGGCTGTGCAGTCATAAGAGGGTAGAGTATCCCCTGATTTGCATGAGAGGCTGTGACTTGCTCCTTTGAATACTTCTGGGACTGGCTGCAAACTGAAACTCACTATTTTGGGATAAGCAGGAAGGGGGCCTGGGCTTCTCTTTCAGGTGGGCTGTTAGGCTGGGGGACCTTCACTGTGAGACCCTAAACCAGAGGACAGCTTGTGGTTAGGCCTTTAGAGGCCTTCTGGGTTTACCGGGTATAGAAACTGTTACGGTTTGTGTCTAGATGACCCCCAAAGTCTCACACAGTCAAAGGTGGGGCTTTTTCAGAGGTGGTTGAATCTAGAGTCTCTGATGCTGGGATTAAGGGTGTGTGATTACTAAACCAGTCCATTGATTGGTTTTGCACTGCCCTAATTCTGGTAGCCTAGATAGAGTATAAAAGGGGCAGAAAGAAGCTGCTAAGGTCACTTGCTTGCTTTGCTACCTTCTGCCCACCATGAACTGTTTCTGCTCTGCAATGCCACCCTGCCTTGGAGCCAGCCAATTACAGACTGAAACCTCTACAAACTGTGAGCTACATAAACCTTTCCTCCTTTAACTTTGGGTGTTGGGTATTTTATCTCAGCAACTGAGAAAAGTAACTAAGACAGAAGTGATCTTAATTTCAAGTCTTGTATTGTACTTATTTCCCTTTGGATCCCCCAAAACACATCGTGGGTGAGACACAATAAACAAGTAAGAATAGTACATATGTCAGGATTCACTGAATGAATGGAGTAAATGAAACTGGTGATGAAGGTCCCGATAGCACCTAAGAAATTATATTATTAATCATGATCACCACCACTTACACAGACAGAGCTCTCCCAGCATGAGGCCCTGTGCTCCTCACTCAGTGCTCACCATTCCGTGTAATCATCATAACCACTTGGCGATGTAGGGATTGGCATTATTGATCTCATATTTTGGGTAGCTAAACTGACACCTAGAGGATCAATATCTTGTTCATGTCATATAATTAGTAAGTGGGAGGGGCCGGTGAGATGGCTCAGCGGCATAAGCGCCTGCCTGGCAAGCGCGAGGGCCCGAGTTCAACTCCCAGAACCCACATAAGAAAAAAGGGCCGGTGATATCGCTCAGTGGCATGGGCGCCTGCTGGCGCGCGAGGTCCTGAGGTCGATCCCCGGTACCCACCAAAAAAAAAAAAAAAAAATTAGTAAGTGGGAGAACTGGGTTTTGAGTTGAGGTTTTTATACTCCAAAGCTCAATATGGTTATACTTTATGTATAAAATGATTATTATTTTCATGTAACAACTGAATGCCATGGGGGTAAACTTTCAGCGTCACCTTATGCACAATGCACAAAATCTTTCCTTGAACTCAGTTCTTGATAAAGAGCCTAGAACACCATTATTGTTGCTCTGGGCCAACATCTGGGACAATCTGTGAGTCTCAGTGCTATTGCATCTACTCACCTGCAGCTCTGGGCACAGATGGCTGCAGATGAGGCAGAATATGGACACAGACTAGATACCAAATTGAGACCAAGAAGGTCTGCCTCTGTCCAAATACCTGGAAAGTAGCTGAAGGGACAGGGTGAAAAGGAGACTGCATATTTAAACTGATTTAAGGAAGCTAAGAATCAGCGTATCAATCACACAAATGGGTGTGCAAGAAACAAAGGCCTGTCAAGACAAAGAACAAGACTTCAGCATCATCATAATAAAATAATGCCGTAAAACACAAGAAGGCAGGGATCCTGAATGTAGGGTCTGTGTTGGAAAGGAGGGGTTCTGATGGTCAGGGACAAATCCTAGCAGAGTCAGCGTAGTCCAGCAGGTGTATTCAAGTAGTACTAGATTCCCTGGCTGAATTGGTGGGAAGTGGTGGCTGATGAGGAGAGACAGCTCTAGGAGAGCAGAACCAGGAAATACCCCAGTATCCTAGGAGGATGTCGCTCATTGTGAAGGCTCTGGGTTCCATCCCCTTGGGGGAGGGTGGGAAATTCCACCTGACTGGGAGAAGATGAGGCTGGAATCCAGAGAGGCTTCCTGGAAGAGGAGCACTTGACTACATCTTCAAAGACAGGCAGAATTTGGAAATGTGGAAAGAGCAATCAAAGTAGAAGAAACATCATGAACAAAACCAGGAGACTTGGAGAGTGAGGGCCATGTGAGACCAACTCTCCTTGGCTTGAGTAGGAATACTAAAGGGAAATAGGGGGTACAGGTGAAAATTTAGCTCTTTCAAGTTCTTGGTAGGGACTCAAGGAAAATCTGTGTTGTTTGTTGCCCTGAAGTGTGCTAAAGTTTTGTTCAATAACACTCCACTGAGAAAGAAAAAGAAATTATAGAAAAGCCATCCAATCCTTATTAATCTGAGGTGGAAGGATTTTGATGTACTGAATTTTAGCAAATTAAAACAAATGGTTTGAGGAAAGAGTAGCAATGACATTTACATTCCTTGTAGCTAATGTACATTGATTGGATTAAAATATGACATTATGAATAAAAGAGGCTTCTGTTAGAAAATGAAATGTCATTGCTTTCAGTGAGGGGGTGAGGAAAAAAAAAAGCAAGCAGCTTGAATTCTGGTTTGCCTGAATGCTCTGGGTATTGTGGGAATAGGGTCATTGATTTAAGCTTTCCCCCCAAAAAAAATGCATTAATAAAATACAGTTTTAAAGTTAAACAGAACCCATCAGGGACATTTTTTTCCTAAGGATGTATTATTTGCACATGCATAATGCATACAGCTGCAAGACCCACCTCAATTAATTTTAGAAGTGGTTTCTATGCAAAACAATTTATCTGTTGCACTGCACAATTGAAAAATGTCTGCCTGTTTATACAAGGAGCCCTGTTCTCTGAATCAATGCAGGTAATAAATTATAATCACTGTCATGTTCAAAGCCACAAGGCTTTGTCCCGACCTATGTCAAGGATGCAGGTGGACTACCACTGTCTTGGATCGGGGAGCTGGAGAGCTAAAGAACTCCAGCATTTACAGGAGACCGAGGCTTCTGTCTGTCAGGCTCAGAGTGCCGCGGGGCAGTCGCTACGTTCTAGGCTTCCAGACCAGATGGAAAAAGAAATCTTCAATTACAAAAGTCCTGCTATCAGGTGAAAAATACACATGCTCTCTACATAAGGTAAACGTTTTCCTGAGCTAGAGATTCAGATGAACATAAATGTTAAAAAGGAAACCCACTTGAAGGATGTTTCTCTTCTTCCTAATTATGTAAATATGTATTACTCGCTTTCCTTTTCTTCCCAGCTGCTGGCAGCTCACACACTTGAGAAGGTATGTTTTATTCAGGAGAACAAAACAGGCAGGGACCTGAGACTTCGGTGAATAATAAATTGATTTTGACTTGGCCTTTTAGCTCATTATGAATCTTTAATATGGTGAAATGTGGGTTTTTTTTCCCCTTCTGCTGAACTCCCCAGTTCTATGCTGGGAGAAGGGTTTGAACGAAGATATTTAGTATCCATAAAAGAAAGCCAAAATTGAAAGAAGATCTTGAGCTTGGATTCCAAGGACATAGATATTCATTCTATCCATCCATCTATCCATCTGTCTGTACTTCTGTCCATTTGTCCTTTTTTTTTTTTGTAATGGTTCAGATCATGAGCTTTTCAGCCAGTCAGTCAGCTAAAGTATAAATTCTGGTCCTGCCATTTATGATTGGTGTGATCTCAGGTAGTTACTCAACCTCTTTGCCGTTCAGTGTTGTTCCTGGGGGTGTGTACCTTAGTGGCTTAGTACTTGCCTAGCACTTGGCAGGTTCACAAACAAAACATCACAAGACAAAACAAAAAAACAAAAACCTCCATGTCCATAGCTGTAGAATTAACATCTACCTATCAAGTTGTGAGGAATAAATTAGATATGTAATCAGCTTGAATTTTGTACAATGGTTGGTACCAGTAAACTTACAAAAATAATAGACATTATTATTAACTCAATTGATATGTATTAACAGTCTACTTTATGCCCCACCCTAGCCTGAATGTAATAGGGGTCCTTCTTAGTCATTTTCTTTTTTTTTTTTTTTGTGGGTACCAGGGGGTCGACCTCAGGACCTCGCGCACCAGCAGGCGCCCGTGCCGCTGAGTGATATCACTGGCCCCTTTTTCGTATGTGGGTTCCTGGAGTCGAACTTGGGCCCTTGCTCTTGCCGGGCAGGTGCTTAAGCCTCTGAGCCATCTCACTGGCCCTCTTAGTCATTTTCTTATCACTGGGACAAAATATCTGACACATACAATTTAAAGGAATAGAAATTTATTTTGGCTCACAGTTTTAGTCCATGACTGGCTGGCTCCAAGGCAGAAACAGGAAGGCAGAGGGCCATAGCAGAGGAGAAACAGCTCATGTCCTAGGGACAGGAAGCAGAGTGAGATGGGAGGGAGAGGGACAGGAGCAGAAGGTGTGCACCCTTCCAGGGCAGTCCTCCAGTACAGCACATACAGCTTTGAACTCATTAGTAGGCTAACCCACTGATGAGTGTAGTGCCCCCATGATCTAGTCTCTGACACAGACTCACACCTGTAGTGAGCTCTGAGGCCTTCGATCTTTGACTGCTACTAGATCCTCTGGCTCACTAATGCACAGGCAACCATTTTGGATTCTTCAATCTCTGATCCAGCAGATGGCCATTGGGACTGTTCTGATTCTGGTCATGTAAGGCTGCTTCATAAGTTTTTGTATAATCATACATATATTTTATATTTAATCTATTCCTCTAGAGGACATTAACTAATACACCTTCAAAAGCCCCACTTCTGAACACGCGAGTCTTTTAGGGGACATTTTAGGCTAGTAGCAACCATAGCAGGCTAGTTAGAGGCAGCCCTTGCTTGAGAACCTTGTCACTGAATCCTAAACAAAAGAGTACCTTTGTTTTTAAATTTTTTTTATGTGGGTACCAGGAGTCAACCTCAGGACCTTGCACTTACCAGCAAGCACTTGTGCCGCTGAGCGATATCTCTGGCCCAAGAGTACCTTCTAAATTGCAGACCCTCAAGAATTTGTAAAGTCCATCTCAATCTTAATGCTCCCTTCCTACTAATTATTTCTCTAACACAGTTTTTCCAAATAGAAGGAGTGCAATCCACCAATGTAAAATCCTACATCGGGATCTGAACAGCAATGACATGAATATGGAGGGAGAGATGTGGAGCTTAGAAATAGCTCACATAGGTGCCATGTAGGTAATCCAAAACATTCTGGTAGCTACACTAAAGAAAGTAAAATTACTTTTAATAATATGAAACTAATGAAGGTAAAATTAATCTTAATAGGTGAAATTAATCTTAACATTATGTTTTATTTGGCCCAGTTTATTCCAAATATTATCAATATAAATTAGATGTCTTGTATTTCTTTTTACATGGTAAGTTTTCAAATTCTGGAGTATATTTCGTACTTACGGCCCTTGTCAATTTGGACTAGCCACATTTCAAGTGCTCAGCAGTCCCACGTAGCTGTGCAACTGGGCAGGGCAACTCTAACCTATCTGTAGACATTCAGTGACCCACACGACAGGGCTCCCAATCTCATCCAGATTCACCTAAGTGAATCATTTTACTTCAACACTCTTAATTCTTTCAATCACTTCTCAAGGATAGGGTTTCAGGTTCTGTCTTCATGGGCTTTGCACTCTGTTGTCAGTCTGCACTCTCCTCAGCATGTGTTTTGTTTCTTCTGTCTCCCAAATCCAAATAAACCTGGCACTCTGAGGGAGCCCTGGCCAATACCGACAGGTCTCTCACTTTCTCCAGTTTAAGTATTCCATTACTTTTACCGCACAGGTGAAGGAATTAATGTCCCTGTTGTTGTTCTCATCACATTGTTTATATGACATTTATTACCTATTAAATCTCCTTAAGCATATTCACATGAGCTATTTCTAAGCTCTATATCTCTCACTCCATATTTATGTCATTGGTATTCAGACCCCAAGGTAGGATTTTACACTTATTTGTTTCTTTCCATCTAGCTGTATCCAGCTCGCAATTCTGACATATTAAGATACAAGAATGCTGCTTCTGTCGTTCTTTGAATTCATTATCCTTTGCTGCTTGGCATTCTTAATGCGATAAGTGTACCTTCTGTAGTATCATCCAAGGAATTAGTATGCTGCATAGGGTGGGAACTGGTCCAAGAAGTTACTTTTTGTGGCTTATTTCTTCATATTTTTTTCCATTTCACCATTTTCTGACTATGGTTCTCATCTACTCTCTAAAGACTTGCTAAGATCAGATTAATTGAGTGAGGTCCATGCATCAAAAGCTACATGAAAAATCTTGCTGCTTAGTTTATAAGGACTTAAAACCCTGGCCTCAGAGTTCCTGTACCTTCTCTTACCCAGTAAATTTGACCTTCCCTTTAGGTCAGTGTCATCCTCCATGAAACCATCTTTCTTCCATCTCTGGTATCTCAAGTGCCAAAGAACTGCTCTCCAACCTAAACCTCCTCTTCTTCTAGATCAGTGGGCCCCTCTGAAAATCCATCAAGTCCTAGGGTTCGAGCCTCACTCTTTGTAAGAACTAATGAGAAATCAAAATGTAAATAAGGAGCAAAATAAAAGACATAATAGGAAGTAGGAAGATGGGAAGGGAAAGAAGAGATGGAGGAAGAGGAAGGGAGGGAAAGGAATGGGGATGGAAAAAAAAAGAACTGAAGCGAAAAAAAATGGACATAAAGCGATTGTAAATGGGAAGGGGACCAGAGTGAGAGTGGGGGGGATGGGAAGGGTAGAGGATGAAAAAGAGAATTGAGATGTGTTTTGTACATGCTCCAACTCCACATGCTAAATGTAATCATTGTGTCCTGCAAACATATAGAAATTTTAAAAGCTGAAAAAAACCTAATTGGGAAACATTTATAAAGGTAAAAAAATATTATAATGCACCTCATACACCCATTCCATCTACTCACAGTCAAACTTCTTTCAACGGACCTCCACCCATTCCGTCCTCCTATTTTAAAGAAAATTCCAGACATCCTGTTATTTTTTGCTTAACTATTTCTGAGCATATTTATAAGAAATGAAAACTTAAAAAAAAAAAAGAAAACCCAAAACACAACATCTAACAAGTCTGTAGTGATTCCCTTCAACCTGGGCTGTTGTTTTTCACATGCCCAGCCAGACTTCCGAGAGCAAGCTATGCCATGGATATCCCTTTGACCACACCTTGCTGGATGAAATAAGGCATTTTACTACTTAAGTAGCACAACATCATTCAAAAAGACCTAGAAATCTATAGCTGTCCTAAAATATATGGCCTCGGCCATTTATCCATGGAGCTGGAAAGCAGAAGAAAGCAAGGGGGGAGTGGCAAGGGAAGGATATTTTGAAGTCTCATTCACTCCTTTGGGAACACCCAGTTTGTTCTATTAGCAAAGTGTGGTATAGCCCTAGAAAGGCACGCACTCTCCTTGGACCAACTCCTGGAAGATGTATGTGTGAACTGATAGCTTTTTGTGAAATCTTTCCCAAGCATCTCATAGTTTCCCAGCAGGAATAGAAATGTGTAGTTACTTACCAAGAAGAGAAATTTGCCACAGGCTGTCCAACAGCTGAATTAGTACATCAGGAAAGAAGAGAACAAAGGGCAAAGATCCATTTGAAAATCACTTTTGTGGGTAATTATACCCTACGTGATCATGAAGTTCAGTGTACTCACAGATGCTTCTTTTTTTTTTTTGAACTTTTTGCTGCTGTTCCCCTAGAAGGCAGCAGCAGGAACTGAATTTAGCTTTTCAATACGGCTTTATCACTGTGGTCATGAGGACCCGGCCCTGCTTACATAAAATCACTTTTGCCAGAAATGGTCTGAGTAAAATTGTCTACAAATCTGTGACACATCTGTAAATCACTGAGTGCTTAATTTGCTAGTGCCACCTGGAAAGAAGGAAGACTATTAACACTGTCCTGGGGTCACAGGTAGATATGAGACACAATTCCTGAGCTGCTTAAAACTCTCATCTCTCCCAGGAAACCATTTTATATTTTCTGACATTTTATGTGGTCCGTCTCATATAACAGTTTTCATAACAGTCTACTTTGAGTTAGTTACATTTATTTATTTGTTTTTGTACTGAAAATTGAACCCAGGGCATACACCTTAACCTATATCTCTAGACCCCTGCCTTTTTCAATTTTTATTTTGAGCCAGGGTCTAGCTAAGTGGCTAAGCTGCCCAGGCTGGGCTTTAACTTGTGATCCTCCTGTCCCAGCCTCTAAAAGTGCAGGGGTTACAGGTGTGTGCCCCCACACCCAGCTAATTTTTATGCTTTTTCTCTTCCACCTACAAACCTGTGAAACAAGAGCTCTATCTTACTCCTCCAGGTGTCCGTTCCAGGCACAGAAGTATTAAAAAAATATCCATTGAAATGAAATTCTGAAATGCACATTTGACAATACAGAAGAAATAAAATTAGAATACAAATCCTGAATAGTCTTCAAAAAATTCAATTTAATAACTATTTGTTGAGATGTAGTATAAAAAATTAAAAAGCGAAATTTATTAAGAACTTAATATATGCCTAATACTTTGTTTAGAATTTGACACATCCCATACTATATGCATATATATAAATAAGACACATATTAAAATGTACAATTAGTGCATGTTAATAAAAGTAGTTGTAGAGAAAAGGCAACTTTGCACATCCTCTTCCTTAATCCTCACACTAAGTAAAAAAACAAAACAAAACATAGTTATTCCCACTTCATAGAGGAGGAAATCTAGGTAAGACACATTGAAGACCTGTGCAGCAGTGCATTCCTGTAATTCTAGCACTCTGGGAGGCTGAGGCAGGAAAATCACAAGTTTGAGTCCACCCTGGGCATCTTAGCAGCCTAGCAAGATCTTGTCTCAAAATAAAAACTTTACAAAAAGGGTTGATATCTGTAAATGAGTGAGAAGCCCCTCTGTTCAAATCCCAGTACTATAGAACAAAATAAATAAAAAAGACCCGAGTCTTGGAGTTTGCAGGGCCGGTGTTCCATGACAGGCCTGTCCAAATCCAGAGAGCCGGAGACAATGTGAGATCTCCCGCGATAGCTCTGTGAGTTTGGACAGGAGGTAAAATGAAGTCACGTAAATCCTGTCTGTGTGTGTCAGCTCGTTAGAATACAGTGTCCCTTGATCTGCCATGTCAGTTATCACAGACAAAATGCTAAGAAAATCTTTGAGCTTAAGAGCTAGAAGAGATCTCAGGAAGAATCTAGTCCACACTCTTTTTCTGCACATATAAAATTGAAGGTGAAACCATTTTGCTCGTTAAGCCGTAACTCTAAGAGTCTGCAGCAATCTCTGCCCTTCTTCACCTCTTCCTTGTCTCTTCTTGGATCGCTCCAAACCAGCTATGTAGCCTGTGTTTCTAGGCACATCTCCTCAGGTTCCAGAACCTAGTGTTCTCTTTGCCTTCATTCTCTTCACCTAATATCCATGTCAGACTCCTTACTCTTTTCCAGTCTTGCCTGGAAGTTCTCTTCCCCTGCTAATGAGGCTGTCACCCACCTGCCCCTACCCAGCACTTGGTTTCTTCAACCCTGCTGCAGTGACTTTGTTTTTCATGGTGTTCTTTACCTCCTAAGATTCTACATCATTTGCTCTCTTTGATATTTGGTCAAGTTTCCTAATGTCAGTACGTTTGTAAGCTTCATGAAGGCAGGGATATTTGTCTATTTTTGGCTCTAATGTATTTTCAAGTGCTTAGAAGAGAGTCAGAGAGTTGAACAACAGTGGATGGATGAATGAATGAATGAATGAATGAATGAATGAATGGATGGATGGATGAATGAATGAATGTTCTAAGCAAGGATACACAGCTACTCAAAGCCTGGGTCCAGACTGCGCATAGGTGTCTTTTCTGCTTCACCACACTAAGGATTGAGGTGAGAGAAATGTCTCAACAGAACATTCACAATAAAACTGGATCATGAATCACTGAAAAATTAATCACTTAATTTCTCTTTTTGCCTCTGGAGAGAAGTTTGAAAACCTGATGTATCAGTGAAGGGAAGATGAAGATCCCAGTAGGAAAGGAAGCTAAAATTGGTTTAGAGCAGGCTGTCAGCAAAAGCTATACAATGGAGTTGTATACTCCATCTCATTTAGTCTTTTAAAAATGTTACTCTACCAGTAACAGTAGAGGAAGGGGCAGTTCAGTGAGTTAAGTACCTTTTCTAGGCATGGTGCTAATATCTAGTTTCAAATACAAGGAAGTCTATTAAGATTCCTAAGGCTCTGATATTTCTGTTATTAGTGCTACCACTTTAACATATCAAATAGGAGGAGAGGAGTTAAAGAAGTATTTCCTACTTGAGACATAGCAATAAATGTTTAGAGCAGGTGTGAGCAAAGACAGGTACATTTTCATTTTCATTTAACATGTAATAAATTTTCATATTCATTGAACGTAAAATGAATTTTTGAGTTCCTGCCACATTGAAAAGGCTGTACCAGTAAGTTATATGTGAACTATCCAACAATTAACTATTTATTAGAATATAGTATGTGCCAGGCAATGAACTAGTGATTGAAGATACTGAATTAAAGAAAACCAACAGACATAATGCTTGCATTCAGATAGTTGACAGTCAGTGTCAGCTCGTCAATGATAAAGGAATGAAATGTAACCATTAAAAGGCTCCGCTGGGTTAAGAGAGCCTCTGTTTTATGAAGAGACAGACTTGAGCCTACGTGTAGAACATATTCCTTCATATTTCTGTTCCAGAATTTCCTTTTACTATAGAAAAATCAGAATATGGGTCAATAAGACTGGATAACCAGGCACAGGGTTAATCTCCATGGAGAAGCTTAATTAACCTTTACCAGGTGTGATAATTAATTGTGAGAGGGCCATTTCAATGGATTAGTGGAGCACAGTTCTGGGGGTGCTGTGTAGATGATTGACACGTGGACCACAAACTGAGGAGTGAAGATCCATTCTAGATGTGAGTGGAACCAACCAGTAGGCTTATAGCCCAGACGGAATAAAAAGGGAAAGGAGGAAGTCTTCCTTTATCTTCTTTGGAGGAGCTCTAGTCTTCACCATTGCCTTTATAAATTTGTCTCAAGTTCCTTCAGGCTTCCAGTGCAGGCCTTTCAGCTTTCCAACAGGCACTCACTGGACTCTGCAGAGAGCTCCAGGCCTTTAATCTTCAGCTGGACCCTCCAGCTCTTCAGAGTGCAAATGGTCATTTTGCATTCTTCCACCCTTGATTCTCCAGGCAGCCATGGTGAGCCTACTATATAAATCCTCTACATAATTATATATTTTATATATGAAATCTGTTCCTCTAGTGAACTCTAACTGATACAGATTTTGGTACCAGGAGTGGTTTGAGAGAAACAGAATTGTAAGGATGAATTTTTCTAATCATTTTAGTGGTTTTGGTAGTTTGCTCTATAATTTGATTAGGCTAGATTTGCCATGGTCTGTCCTTCTGATAAAGTGGAAAGTACTGATAGTCCATGGTGTGAACTATTTTTTTTTTTTTTTTTTTTTTTTTTTTTTTTTTTGTGGGTACCGGGGGGACGACCTCAGGACCTCGCGCGCCAACAGGCACCCGTGCCGCTGAGCGATATCACCGGCCCCTTTTTCGTATGTGGGATCCGGGAGTCGAACTCGGGCCTTCGCGCTTGCAAGGCAGGCGCTTAAGCCGCTGAGCCGTCTCACCGGCCCTTGGTGTGAACTATTTAAAGCAATACACAATATAGATCTATTTGATTATCCTAATTCACCACTTGTGAGATGCAAGTAATTTTGTGATTCTATACACAATACTTTTGAACATTTTTGGAAGAGTGGAAAACATAATGATTCAGGATGGTTGCCCTTAGCATCTTTGCACAAACTAGTAAAGGAAAATCATGAACTCCAGATGCATATAAACAATCTAAAGTGTTTTAAGTGTGGAGACAAATGAATACAGGCAAATAAGGAGCTCAAAGAGTCTAATTCCCAGCTCCAGACTTGCATAAAAATCTAAAGTTTTCTGAGTGTGTTCTGAAGGAGAATCTTCTTTCCTTTAGCCATAGGGCTGAAATTGAAGAAACTCAAACACAAGCCCTTATCATTTGATTTGCTAAATTACAACATAAGTTTATTGTTCAGTCTTAAAGGGTATCTGAAGTTAAAGTGAGGGTACTAATCAGAAAAGAATAGGATATCATAAATTGAGGTGAAAATCTTTGGGAGGAAGCTGATGAGTCTGGGAACATTGCACTCCTAATCCTGACGAGATTGTTTTGCTGGAGGAAGAGATTTCCTCACTCTCAGTGGCAGAGACATCTCCACCCCACCCACTCCGATGTTGGCCTTTCTTCCTGTACCTGAGGAAACTAATCCTGCATAGCCTATGGGAATGGTAATGGCCATCCTGATACACTCCTCAAGACCCATCCTCACCACTCAATTTTTCCTGTAGGCCTCTATCCAGGCTCAAATCTCAGAAGGCTCCTAAAGGTACCTCACACAGCATGACCCACGAGGAGGTCCACTATACTCCCAAAGAACTTCTTGAGACTTTTAATTATTACAAGCAGAGGTCTGATGAACAAGTATGGGGATGGATTTTAAAGGTGTGGGATAATGTAGAAGAAACACAAACCTGGATCAGGTAGAGTCTGTCAATATGGGTCCACTAAATAGAGATTTAATATTGCAGCTTGTGGAGTTAAAAGAAGGTGTTAATAGTTTATTTGGGTGGTTGGCTGAAGTAAGGATGAAAAGATGGCCCACTGTGAATGAGTTAGAAATGTCTGATATTCTTTGGTTTACTGTTGGTGAGATTCAAAGTCTCAGTGAAATGAGAATGCTGGAGTGGATTTGCTAGGTAAAACCTAATCCTCCACACTGGGAAGATTCAGAAAATGCACTCTCATTGACGCCTTAAGGAACGGATTTGTGAGGGGAGCACCAGCATCCTTGAAGAGCCCCATCATTGCTGTTTGTATGCCAGACATTACTGTGGGGACCACAGTCACTAAATTGGGAAACTTAAGGGCACTGTTCTTAATTGGATCCTGGAGTGGCGGAGGTCCAGTGGCATTGTTTAATCACCAAAGCCAGGGTGAGCAAGCTTACCATAATGGACAACAGATACAAAGCAATGCTCAGAACGGTGTGACACATGTAGGCCTATGGTGTTGGCTGATTAGTCATGGTGTTCCCAAAAGTGAAATAGACAGCATGCCTACTGAAGTTTTAGTGGTTTAATAAGCAGAAAACTTTTAGGGAAAATGAGCAAAAATCTACCTGAAATCATAGCAATACAAACATGGTCCCTCAACCAATTCCCTGACTTGAGCCAGTTTGCTTACCCAGAATCCCTTGAATGAAGGGAAGCTGTGTCTCCCTGAGGAAGGGCCCTGGTTACCACCAGAAAGTTACACTATCACTCTTTCTCCCATCTTTCCCCAGAGGGACCTAAGGCCTTTTACCAGGGTAACTGTACACTGGGGAAAGGGAAAAGATCGGACATTTCAGGGCCTATTAGACAGTGATTCTGAACTAATGGTGATTTCAGGAAATCCAAAATGTCACTGTGGCCTTCCAGTAACAGGAGGGACCTATGGAAGCCAGATGATCAATGGAGTTTTAGTCGAAGTCTGACTCATGGTGGGTCCAGTAGGTCCAGAAATATATCCTGTAGTCATTTCCCCCATTCCAGAAGGCGTAATTAGGGTAAATATATTAAGCATGTGACAAAATCCTCACATTCGTTCCCTAACCTGTAATATGCTATTATGGTGAACGGACTCTACCACGTGACCTAAGCTGCCCATCATGACCCACGTGGGTCACATGGTTCTCTGACCCACCAAGTCATAAATTTGGACTATGCAGCAGCAGTCCATCATTAAATGGAAATAGCATATATGTGTTCAGGCCTGAACAGGTTCAGAAGGCATAAGCAAGTTACTTGAAAAAGTGGTCCAAATGCCCATGGTCCCTAGTCCTGCTATACTGCTTTCTGTCCCCCAGCATGTGCGTATGTCTTTATGAGGTATACACTATGATCAGTTGACACAGGAAGAGAAGACTAGGGCCTGCTTTACAGGTAGTTCTGCATATTATGGAGGCACTACCGGAAGTGGACAGCTGTAGCAGTATGTGCCTTTATAGGACACCCCTGAAGGACATGGGTGAATGGAAATATTCACAGTGGGTAGCACTTTGGCCAGGTCTCCTGGTCAGACATTCTGCTTGGAGGAAAGGAAATTGGGAGATGTGTGACAGTATACGAATTCATGGGCTACAGCCAATGGTCTAGCCAGTTACTCAGGGACTTCAAAGAAACATGACCGAGAAATTAGTGACAAAGATATCTAGGGAAGAGGTATGTGGATAGACTTCTCCATATGGGTGAAAGATGTAAAGATATTTATGGCCCATGAAAATGCTCACCAAAAGATGATCTCAGAAGAAGAGCACTTGAGTAATCAAGTGGATGGGATGACATGTTCTGTGGATGACAGTCAACTGCTTTCTGCAGCCTCCTGTCATTGGCTAACAGTGGCAATGATGGGGGATAGGCATCAGGTTAGCAACATGGACTGCCACTCACCAAGGCTGACCTGGCTACAGCCACTGCTGAATTCCCAGTCCACCAGCAGCCGAGATCAACACTAAGTCCCTAATACAGCACCATTCCCCAGGATGATCAGCCTGCAAGCTGGTGGCAGGTTGATTATATTGGACCACTTCCATCACAGAAAGGTCAGCTCTTTCTTCTTACTGGTATAGACACTTACTCTGAGTATGGACTTGCCTTCCCTGCATGTAATGGTTCTTCCCAGTCTACCATCTGTGAAGTTACAGAAGGCTTCCCCCACTATCATGGTATTCCACATAGCATTGCTCTGACAAAAGAATGCATTTCATAACCAAGGAAATGAGACTATGGGCTTATTATGCTCACTACCCAGAAGTAGCTGGATTGACTTAACAGTGAAGTGGCCTTTTGAAGATACAATTACAGCATCAGCTAGGTGGCAGTACCTTGTGGGGCTGGGGCAAGGTTCTCCACAATGCTGTATACAGTTTGAATCAGTGTCCACTATATGGTCCTATATCTCCCATATCCTGGATGCATAACTCCTTAGCCAGAACTCACAGGTCCAGGAATGAAGGCATGGAAGTATAAATCATACCACTCACCATCACCCCTAGTGACCCCCTAGCAATATTTTTGATTTCTTTTCCTATGACCTCATTGTTTTCTTGCCTAGGAGTCTTAGTTTCAGAACAATGAGGCTTATACCAGGAAAAACAATATTCCATTGAACTGGAAGTGAAGATTTCACCATGTTTATTTTGGTTTCCTCATGCTTTTGAGTAAACAAGCTGAAGAGGGAGTTATGGTGTTGGCAGGGGTAATTAATCCAGACTACTAAGGGTGAAATTCAACTACTATTCCACAATGGAAGGAAGGAAGAATATGTTTAGAGTGCAGGAGATTCCTTAGAGCTCTTCCTAGTATTGCCATGCTGTGTTACTAACATCAGTGGGAAACTACAACTATCCAATCCAGACAGGATGACAAATGGCCCAGAACCTTCAGGAATGATGGTCTGGGTCACCCCACCAGGTAAAGAACCTGGGCCTGCTGAGGTGCTTGCTGAAGGCCAGTGGAATACAGGTTGGGTAGTAGAAGAAAATAATTATAAATACCAGCTACAACCGTGTGACCAGTTACAGAAATGAGCATTGTAATTGTCATACTTCTTTCCTATTTCATCAATATGCTTGTGCATATATACACAAATATTAATCAGGTAATCTTGTGTTCTTTCTTTGAACCATAATGTTGACAGACTTAATATCAATTCTTAAATCTATATTAAAATGTTTGAGTTTTGAAATGTTAGAATAACCATCACTGTAAGAAAAACTTTGCCTTCTGTTCTGGGGAGGGGATTAGTGTGTTTCCATTTGTAGGCAGGACAGTTGTACCATGTTAGGCAAAATTATGAACTTGCTATTGTATTTGGAGGCCAAATATGGTTGAAGGAGATGCGTCCAGTTGATAAGCTGACAAGGATTGTGATCATTAATTGTGATAGGTCAACTTGAATGAATTAACAAATGCCTAATGGATAAGTAGAGGACAGTTCTGGGTGTGTCTGTGGGTAGCCCACATGTAGGCCACAAGCTGAGGAGGGAAGACCCATTCTGGATGAGGGTGGCACCAACAAATAGGCTTGTGGCCTGGACAGAATAAAAAGGGAAAGAAGAAGGAAGTCTTCCCCTCTCTTCTGTGGAGGACCCCTGGTCTTCACCTAGTGACTGAGTGAGACTCTGTTTAAAAAGTATTAAAAAGAGTTGGGGTTGTAGCTCAGGGCAAAAGCCTTAAGGTCAATCCCAAGCATCACAAAAAAATTGTATAAATTCACATCTTCATTTTCTTTTCCCGGAGAGCCAGTTGTTAAATGTCTACCAGCACAGTAGCGCTCACCAGCTCTTGCCTGATGCAGTTACCAACATCCTGGCTGCAGTTTCTGTTGTGTGCCTTATCTTTGGTTCTCTGGCTCCCCAGACTCCAGTGGGTACAATCTCTGATGCTCTCAATGTGCTAACCAAGCAGGGGCTTAGACCTAGGGGACTTTCACACTACTTTGGTGACATAAATAGAAAGGCAATGTGCCTCAATTGCTTACAGAATCCTAGCATGCACACTTCTTCCAGTATGTCTCCCCCCATATCTCAGGCATGCTTCCACGGTGGGCAGATGAGAACAGCCAGTTGGAAGAGGACGTGCGTTAAGAATTGCTTACCGCCCTCTACCACAGGCCAAGGCTTTGCTACTTGTTGTCTACCCAAATCTTTCCCAGGAGGCATCTCAGTACTTTATATTGTTTTCCTATGGATTAAAAAATTAATCTGCCTGTCTGTGTGGACCTTCTTTATGGCCATAACTCAGGACATAGTTTGCCTTCCCTCATTTCGTATGTGTGTCAGCTGACGACACCATGGACTTCAAGAGGGTTGGGAAGTGACCTCACCTTTCCATCTCCAACACCCACATGTGACTTAGGTGTCAGTAAAAATTACAATCTGATGAATGGATGCTGGGCTGCAAATGAGAGGAAATGGCTGATGTATTAGCTTCCAATCATGAAACTTCTATTATTCCATACCAAAGAGCACACTCTTTTATTACTAGGAAATCTTCCTGTCTGGGCGATATTCCATGCCCGAAATGGCTTTGAGTCAGAGGCTCCATCCTGATTGTAGGGCATGGAAGTGAGAGCAATGTGACTCTTCCTGTTTGCTCTGTTCTAGGTGGTCTCTAGTCCCTCAGTCCCATTTACAGGCTTTCCTTTCCTACCTCTGCTTGGAAACAGTGGCGTTTCTTTCTTCTGACATTTAAAAATCTGCCTGACGCTTCCTGTGAGCACCAGTCTGCATACTGCCTTTGTAATATCTTTTCAGGTCTTGGTGTCAGGGGTGCCTTGTTATATCCCACACATTAGCAGGTTTACCTGGATGTCCTTAGAAGGAGGAGGGGAACATCTGAGAAGCTCTTTAGGTCATTACCGTTTCAAGTGATAACAAGGGCTGGCAAAAATCACCTTTCAGAGGCAGGTGCTGTGGATGTCAGACTCCTTGAAGTGAAACAGTTCCCATGTCTTTTCTCAACTTGGAGAAACACACTGTGTACAAGTAAAGTATCGATTCATTTTTGTCTGTCTTTCACAAAACTTATAATTTTGACCTTGAATTTCTTAAAAATAAATAATACATTTAATTTTTTTTGAACCAGCCATTATACTAAAATCTTTTGATAAAATACTGAACAAAAAAGAAAAGATCCTTCCTCTCTTGAGATCTACAATGCAAGGCCTCCTCTAGAGAGACCCTTCATGCTGTTTGATCACCTTGAAGAAGGCGGGAGGGCAGGAGAACATGCGCAGCAGAGACGGAAGGGCTGAACGCCTCCTTTAACCAGGAATCCACACCTGTGGGAACTAACCAGCTCCCATGATTACAGTATGAATCCATTCACAGGGCAGAACCACAGATTCAGGTAAGATAAGTACAATTAAGTGAAAAATGGGGTTCGTAGTGTGGGAGCCCAGGACTCAGAGAAGGCTTCTCTGTGGACGTGGATCTTCCCTATCCTTCTGAAAATGAGTAGAATTCAACTGCAGTGGTTACTACAAAAACTCGTACGACCCTTTCTGTGTTGGTCCTTGCTGACTGCCTTGTTATATACTCATTTAGTCACTTACTTCAACCCTATGCAATAAGTGTCATTATAATGAAATGGAGACAAAAAATCTGAGTAACTTGCTAGCGGTCACACAGATGTTATGCATCAAAACGCTTTAAACATAGCAGTTTGATTTCATAATACTTTTTCTTAGTGACCATCTTGAACCTAACTCTTTCTCTCTAGCGCATAAGATCAGCCCAGTTATTTTTCTATGAATAAGTGAAAGGAAAAAGGGAGGGAAAGAGAGAGAGAGAGACAGAGAGGCAGAGAGAGAAGGAGAGAGAGAGAGAAACATTGGTGGCAGAGCAATCATCCAGAGGACAGTCAGTGTGGTTGGAGCTTGGACAGCAGCTTAAATTTTTCTTTTTCAAGGATTATTTGAACTGCAATATGAAGAATGCATTTCAATGAGAAGATGTGGGAGAGCAGCTGGGGGCTACCGTAATCAATCCTCTCTGGGCAAAAGATGCAGACAAAGACCAGAATGTGGCAGCGGAGGCATCAAGAAAAGAAAAGTCCGAGCTGTGTTTAGAAGGTAACACTGACAAGCACCTTCCCCTCCAGCCACATGTGGCCCACAACACCCCGTGTCTGCTCTTGGTTGGGCTTCTAGAAGCAGGAATGGCTTCTCCCTCCTCCTAGTTACTCGAACCCTGTCTTCTGATGACCAAGGTCCAGGACTGTTGTAGTCATGACTTCAGTACCATTTACCGAAGCCTATCTTAGCATTTTTAGTTCCCACTGTACCTGAGTTTATCTTACCTCCCCAGCCAGATAAACATCTTGAGCATTAGTCGAGCTACAGAACTGCGTGTTTCCCTGTGGCTGCACAGCTGCTCTCTCCCTGCCTTGTGTTGAGCAGCTGTGGTGTAGACTGGGATGAGCTGCTGGAGTGCAGCTGGGGTGCTGGAGCCCTGGACTAAGAGTCAGGAGTTCTGTCCTCTCGAGCTGCATCACCCAGAGCAAATCATTTTTCATAGCTCTGTCTTCTCCGCTGTCAGATGGGTACACCTCCCTGTACAGTAGCTACTTCCAAGGAGCTGAGGCCTGCCAGGAGGTTCCAATCCGACAGTGGATGTGCAAATATGTTTAAGACTAAAGCGTACCTTGTAATTTTGTGGGTTAAGAATCATGTAATTGTATAAAACAATTTTCTTGAGAGAAACCCAACTCCCATGGGTTTAAAAAGAAAATATGGGTTGCAGGAGAAGATACTAATATACTTTATACAATGAAAGGAATCAAGGCAACTCCACATCAACAGAGACTGCAACTGGGCCTCGGATGCTATCAACACTCGTGCTCATATTCTCTCTCGTACTCTGCCTCTCTTTTTTCCCACTCTCCTCTCCCTTTCTCCCCATCTCTTTCTCTCTATTTCTATTTCAGCTGACTGCTTCTTATGCCAATCCTTAGCCTCTCCTCTCTGCCCTTCTACATTGCTCTCCTACAGATGGAGCTTTTCCACATGGCAAGAGATTAAGCCACGGGAAATATTGGACATAAATCATGTTATTTTAAAGAGTGACAGAAGATAATTCCCAAAATATTGGCCTGACTGTGTTGTAGACCTATCTTGAACCAAACACTATAACCTCAGGATGGGGGTCACCATCCTGGTTTTTGTTTTGTTTTGTTTTGTGTTTTGTGTTTTGTATTGATTTGTTTTCAGTGCAAGCTCAAACTATAACTCTGTGATTGGAATGCTCACAACAATGAAATTAACAGAATTGGGAGGAGTAATGCCAGGCAGACAAAATAATTCAGGTCCACTACAAATCATAATAAGAAATATTTGTAGCGTTGAGTTGAGTAGGCAAGGCTAGTTGACATATTAGAAATGAAGCAAGAAGCTGTGCTAAACATAAGCAGTACACTGCAAAATTAATTCACCTTGCATAGATGATCTGCTCAGAGTAAATGAACAGAGATGACCTACAAATTTCATCCAAGACAGCTGGATTGATAGGAACTCACAGCAAAGATGGAATTTTACAGAAGGGAATCAAGACAGATTGAACTATGTGAGATGGTGAGGGGCGACATGTTAGAAAGTGACAAAAAGACACAAATAAATCAACACATGCAAGGTGCAAGAGTATTAACATCCTTCCCCTGATAGAGATGGATTCTAATTACAAACAGAAGTCAGTTGAATGTGTGAAGATTTTATTTATGATCAGATCTGCTTAGACAAATGATGACAAATGAGAAATCATTGTAAATTACCCAGAGATAAGCTCTGTGTTGCTAGGTAACAAACCAACATGATTCCCAGTAGAACCAAAGAAAAGAGAGAAATGAAGGGAACATACTATTTTCTGGACCTCCTCTTTTCTTCTATTTTGAGGGACTTCTACAGGGTGCTAAATTTTTAGGATTTCCACCTGGGCTCTTATGATCTCATTCAAAGTAAAATATCATCTTAGTTTAGTTCTGTAATTAGAACTTTCTCAAGAGAATCTTGGTCCAGTAAATGAGAAGTGAGCATACTTGAAAACAGCATAATAGCTGTCCTACATATGTTAATTGAATTCATCAACATTGATGAACTTTTCCTATTTGGAGGGCATACTTTTTTTAAAAATTTATTAACTCTTTTATTATTATTATAAACATTATTATTTTGGTGGCACTTATTGAACCCCGGGGGGCCTTTCCACTGAGCTACATTCCCAGAACTTTTCTATTTTCAACAGGGTCCTGCTAAGTCACAAATTTGCTTAGGCTAGGCTACACGTAGAGATCCTCCTGCCTCTGCTTCTCACATTGCCAGGATTGTAGGTACTTGCCCTCATGCCTGGCTATGGGAGGCATAGTTTTAGATATTGTAAAGTGTTAAAGATACATAACAGTAACTATACTTGTGACACATGGGGGTTGGATGATGCAAACAACTAATTCCAAGGTAATACAAGAAGTATGACTCATCTACAGCAGACCAGGGGAGGATGGTTATGTGAGAGGTAATCGATAGAATATGAACATTCAACTCTTAGAGGAGAAGGCTTTAGAGGGAGTCTAGAACCCAAACTTCTTTCAAATATAGAGTCATATCCTATGAATAATGAAGGCAATTTAGTCCGTACAGTTTCATGGGACGCACCGGCATCAATGAATAGAAACCCCAAGGAAACTTCAAGGACTTTCTCAGATCTAGTGGCTGGCAGTGAGAAGCATCTGAGAATGGAACAGGCACTCATGTGAAGTTAGGTCTCCTAGTAGTGGCTGCCAACAAAGACCCTTCTTTGCTATCCCAGATGTTCTCCTTTCCTGGCCATTGCAATACCAAGAAATAGCATCATCTTCATCTCTTGCCAGGACAAATCCAGCAAGCTCTCATTTGTCCTTTTTATTTTGTCCCTTATCTCTTCAAGCCATTCTCTACAGGCAGCCCAAATTATTAAAAATCCATACATTTACATAGACACATGTATCATACATACATGATATTGACAGTACTTTACCTAATAGCCTTCAAGTGCCTTCTCCTTGCTCTTAAATTAGTCAAATATTGGGTCAATAATGTTTCAAAGTGGCTTAAAGCAATAGCCATTTCTCTCACTCATATGGCTATGATTTCAAGGGATAGCTCTGAAGACCTTTTTTTTTTTTTTTGTGGGTACCGGGGGTCGACCTCAGGACCTTGCACGCCAGCAGGCACCCGTGCCACTGAGCGATATCACCAGCCCTTTTTTCGTATGTGGGTTCCGGGAGTCGAACTCGGGCCCTCGCGCTTGCCAGGCAGGCGCTTACGCCACTGAGCCATCTCACCAGCCCCAACTCTGAAGAGCTTGTCTGGCCTGAGCTGGGTGTAGCTCCAGACTATAAATTTGGTTCACATCTGTCAAGCATGTCTCTCATTCTTTGGGTGCCAACTAGCTACCATAAATGTATTTTCTTATGGCAATGACAGAAGCCCAAGAGCAAAGCTGCATAGTGTACAAGCACATTCCGAACTCCTACTTGTGTCTACAACAGGACATTGGTCATAACAAGTCACATGGCAAACACCAAATTCAAGAGGTGGGAAAGTGTACTCTTCCCATCATGGGATTCTCTGAACCAGTGAGGTGATATAGATCATCTCTACACCTCTCACAGGTATTGATTTGTTATACTTGTACATGGAGCAAAGAATTTCGAGCAATAATTTCATCTACCACAAAGGTAGACTAACATTCAAACTCCTTACAACTGGTATAGTTTCAAGATCCTGTTTTGCTCTTGACTACATCAGTGTCACCCAGTGCCACTCTGCCTTTCTCACTGCATGCCAGACACCCTTACCTTTCTTGCTACCTAATATGCTAAGCTTGTTCCTGCTCTGCAACCATACAATGCATAAAATGACCTTTCCTAATGCATGGAATTATCTTTCCTAGTTCGATCTCTTCACAGCTAGCTGTGGTGGTCTCGCTTCATAAATATATCCATGAAAGGTGTGACCATCGGTTTAGAGAAGTCTTCCTTACTTCATCTATTTGTTACTGCTCTAGCTTATTTCATTTTTTCCAAAAATATTCTCTCTGCCATATATGTTACTGTTTATGCATTTGTTTGTGGGATAATTGTCTGCTTTCCGCTCACAAAAGTGAGTTCCCTGAAAAAAGGCATTTCCTTTGCTTTGTTGTTTTGCATCCTTAGCATCTTGAACAATGATTGGCATCTAGTTTTTGATTAAGAATTGTATATGCAGAAGTTTTCCCCAGGAAATCGCTCGCCGGAAAAGGATAACTATGTACTCAATGTGGAAGTATTTCTGTCTCCTCATTTTGTTCCCAGTGATTTGCACAAATAATATCTTTCATTGTGAAAAAACCGTAGATTTACAAAGGAAACATTAAATCACTAGATATCATCGCTAAGAGATAGTGTATATCTTTCTCAGCCTTTTCTTTTTGCAGAAAATATATGCATATGCAATTATTTTTGTATGCCCCACACTGCTTTTACTTTACAGCTGTCATCTTTTCATGTCAATAATCATGATCTACATCATCTTTTATTGGCTGCGTATTACTTCCTGCACAGCTGGGCCTGAATATCTTTGTGTTGAAAGCTTTTAACATGCCTCGCTAATTCCTCAGGATGAATTTTAGAAGCAGAATTTCTGGATTAAAAGGCATTTGTGCCATTTCAAGACTTTTGACACATAGTCAAATGATCAAAGCGTACCAATTTACAGACAGCGTGAGACTGCTATGGCTACTTCATTTAACATCTCATTGGTCATTTCTAGTTTAATTCAATGAAAAATAAGATTAGTATTGTCAATGTTCTCGTTATTTCTTGGCAACTGAAGGTCTACACACTTGCACTCTACTTTGGGAAGCGTTGCTTGAGGCCAGTGTTTCTTTGTCATGGACCCCAAAAGTGTCCTCAAATAGAATTTGAGAGACCTATAAACTCGGTTGACAAAAAGCCACAGCTTTATTTTTCACCAATCTAAAACTGAAATTTTGATTTCTTTCCATTGGGAATATAAGCAGCAGGTAAAGGTAGCATTGCCAGTGACTTTGACTTTTGTTTTCTTTTAATCACAGCAATTTTTGTATAATATTGGAGATGTTTTAAATAATCTCAGTCTTTTTTATGTTCAGTGATACTTTAGAATAATTGTCATTGTAGATACGCTGCTAGATTTTGTCGCAATGCATTGATCAAGGAGCGCATATTTTACTATTTTTAAATTTATTCTTTTTAATGTTTAAAATCTATATTTTAATATATTTGCTTTTCATTGTAATTATATGTCTTTTAATTTAAGAGTTAAAATCATTTCTTTACCTGGGCCGGTGAGAAGGCTCAGTGGCATAAGTGCCTGCCTGGCAAGCGCGAGGGCCCGAGTTTGACTCCCGGAACCCACATACGAGAAAAGGGCCGGTGATATTGCTCAGCAGCACAGGCGCCTGCTGGCATGCAAGGTCCTGAGGTCGACCCCTGGTACCCACAAAAAAAAAAAGAAATTTCTTTACCTTACCAAAGGGAACCACAACACAAAACAGGGTAAGGACATCTATGGGTAAAAGGGGCAGGTGTTAGTTAGCTTGTGGACTTGGACTCTAGCAAGGCTTAAGGCTGCCTGGACACTGGGGTAGTGAATTTTGGGGGAACGATGAGCTACTGGATATGGGAGCTCATGACAGGAGACAGCAGAACCAGCAGAAGCCAGTCAGGAAAGCACAGCCAAAGCTATAGAGAAAGGAGTAAACATACAGGCATAGTTTAAAATTAGCAATGCAGAATCAAAATTCAGCACACTTATCTTGCTTGACCTTCGTGCATTTTTGAAAGTGTGAATGAAAATATCAAGTGGGGAAAGCACTCTGTTTCTTCACAATACCCCAAAGCTCCTTTCATGTTACTCTAAAACTCCTTCACTCGTTTATGTTATGCCATGTCCTTTAGGTGGTTAAATTTTCAGCCTCCAAGAGAAGCCAGCAGTAGAATTTGTTGGAGAACACAGTGGACATTGTGTAACTGAGAAGATCCTGAGCGGCCTGTGCACTTACCTGTGGCTCCCACCAGACAAAAAACCTCCAGGATAGCAGTGCTTCTTTCTGTGTGGTGGCATCATTTTCTTGCACACCAAAGTACTGCATAAACGTTGGTCAACGCTTTGCAGGGCCATGGGCAAATCCCCAGTCTTCAAAATGACAGGAACACAAGAAGGTGAACAAAGATTCAGGATCCAGGGAAGGATCCATGCTGCATCTCCACTGCTTGAAAATGCAGACACTGAGTTAAAGGGGATAGGCACAAGTTCAAGAAAGGAAAGAAACCCATTTAAAGAAGAGTTGGTCAACTCCCTAACTTGATTTTAATTTCCCCACTTGAAAACCCTGGTACCACCCAGTGGGAAGACTGAACCTGTAAATGGGATCAAAGGCAGAGATAAAAGAGGGGGGCAGGGACTATAGCCCGTTTCAGGGCCCTTGCCCAGCTGGGATGTACAATTTGGAAAGCACAGCATAACTGTATCTTGAATAAATGGCCACATTGGGTGAAGCATTATCTTTCCAGTGCTCCTTTGGGTGGTCTTCTGCTACATGAGGAATCACAAAAATCAGAAGTCCACAGAAGCCAGTTAGGACACATCAAGAAGTAGAGTGGTGTTGACCATGGGCCCCGTCCTCGCCCATACCAAAGAGGGAAGCAGCCACTATGCTTTAGCCAACGGTATCACCAAGGGCCTATTGAAAAAAAAATAGTATTCCAATTTTTCATGATTAGTTGTAATTTTTTAATGTGAAATCTCCCTACTTTAAAATGGATCACTCCTACAGATTGTAGAGTACTCATATAGCCATCACATTTCTATATTTGCCTGAATGTATGCAGGGGTGTATAAAATTTAAGATGGACCCAAAAAAATCCTTGATTGTTGAGTCAAGCCAAAAGACATTTAAAAGCAATATTTTAAAAAGCAGTAATTACTGGACTGAGATACAGTGCAACCAGAGAGAAGAGGAAAGAGTAATAGTACTGATCTGTCTTTCTTTAAAACTTCTATTTGGTTTATCATGGATTTTGCCCTTAATTTTAATGCTTAAGATACTGCCTCAGAATATTGTTCATACTGATTACTGAGATTTTTGACACCCTCGATTTTTAGCCCAGTGCCCAATATCTCACACTCTCTTTTCCCTACTCCCTATCCTGCTTTATTCATTTCCTGCACCTACAAATTAAGGTGCTTCCTAAACCTGACCAATGACCAAAATGAAGCAAGGAGCTTCATAAAATTATAAATTCCTGCGCCAGACTCCAGGAGAGTCCGTCTCATTGGGCCACAGTGGGTTTTGGTAATTCTGATAACTGATTCTGTTCGGGAGCCAGTGAGTTAGATGGTTTTTAGATTCCTTGCAGCTTCACTGTCATAGGATTTTACCTTACGTTCTTTTCTTGTTTTTCTTGTAAACACCCCTGGGATTATAGCCCATTAAGTTGGTAACATCTTCATGTGAATTAATCTAATAGCTTGTTTTTCTCTTGATTAGAAGAACCCTGGACGCATGACCTGGGGGAGGGGTCTGATGGAGGAGAGAGACTCTGCCCTCAAAGCATTTTGAAGGAATTCAGGGGGCCAGGAATGCCCCTGGGTTCAACCGTGAACAACAGGAAATTGCTTTTAATCAATCTGCAAATAAATGGAAGTGCACGCCAGAGCATCCTCTCTTTGAAGAGATGTCAGGAACACTTTCAATCTTTTATCTTCCCCAAAACAGCGGGAGGAATGCCACTGGAGTCAGCCCTGTAATTTCTACTCAGTAATTATACCTGTCACCACTTCCGACAGAGCAGATATAAATAGCCAGTTATCTCACTTTTCCTGCTTTACTTTGTATTATTCCTTCTCCAACCACAGCCTTCAGCGGCTGACGCTAATACCCGTACAGGACACAAAAGCATTCAAAGAAAATACTCCACTAGCATTAGACCAGCATTCCAAAAGCCACATGTGATGGGTTGGGAGAATCTCATTTGGCCACAGAACTCTGATCTCTAAGATTTATGACAGGTGACAGGGAGAGACAGGCACCAAGGGAAGGGGTTTTGCTTTCCATTTCTATTTTCATTTCTCTCCAGCAGGAATGTGCACGTGCATGCACGCCTGCTGCACTGCGTGTGTTATTACACCCACGTACCTGGTCTCTGCGCCCGGGTGACTCACTGGGAGGAAATCAGGCCTTCAAGGAGGTGGATTAACCCTTTCAGACCTCCAAAAAGCCATGTCGGGATGTCACCCTCCTCAAGTCCAGGCAAAATAGAAATATGGCCAGAAGTATTCCCTATGGATGAGTAGTACTGTTTCTATTAATGACATTGCCTCATAGTCACACAGTGCTTTGACTTTGTTATGGTTAAATGTTACCCAAAGGCATGTGTTAAAGGCTTAGTCACCAGCCTGTGGCTCTGTGGAGAGGTGGTAAAAACTTTATGGGTTTGGAGTCTAGAAAGGAAACTAGGTTTTGAGGGTTATGCCCTTGAAAGGGATAACCCCAGTCCCTTGCTCTCCCTGCTTCCTGGCTGCCCTGATGTGAGAAGCATTCCTCTATCATGAGCTCTCCGCCGTGATGTACTGTGCTGCCACAGGTCCAAAGCAATGAGTATAAGTGCCAGGCACTGAACCCTCTGAGACTGTAGCTAAAATAAACCTTTCCTGCTTCAAGTTGTTTATTTTAGGTTTTTGTCACAGCAATAGAAAACTGACTGGTACAGATTTGTTCTTCCAGGGTTAGAGCATACATTATTCTGGAAACTCCCACCAGGGGAATTGTACAATAATGGAAGAAAAATGGGTTTTGAAACCAAACATTGTAGAATTCAACCCCTGGCTTTTCTGTTTGCTAACTGTGTTGACCTTAGGTAAAAGAATGCCTCTGAGTCTCAGTTTGTGAATCTGGTAAGTGGGGAGAGTTTATCTTGGAGGATTATATAGCATAGCGTATGCAGGACCTGCTGGTACCTGTTAAAACAGTTCTCAAATTCTGGTTTTCTCAAGATCACCCAGAGGGCTTGGGAGCACTCAAAACTCTGGGCCTGACTCCCAGACTTTGTGACTTGGCAGATCTAGGGCACAACCTGAGGATTTGTGTTCTCCTCTAGCTCCCAGTCATTACAGCCTCAGCTGCTGGTCCGGAGACCTCACTTTGAAAACACTGTCTGGTAATCAACACATGTTAAGTTTCCTTGTTTTGTGTATTCAATAAAAACTAACTATTTGGTACCTTCCATACTCCAGGCAATGTGCTTGATGCAAAGAAGAGTAAGATAGATATATTTTTCCCTTATAAAAGTTATTCTAATGTGGAAGATAAATGTCTCCCTATCTCCTCCTCTGCTTTTTTCAGAAAAATTTAAAAATAGCATATACCAGGAAATAAAAGCAGGACCATCAAGGCTGAGTGATACAGATTAGGTTGGAGGGGGAGACAAGAAATATGTTGACACCCACTATACTCATGGCCTATGCTACAGTTTGCATGAATTGTGTTTGAAGTGATACCTAGAGATGAAGCCAGGTGCTGTGGGATCTACATTGTTATATCTTGGGGACCCACTTTAAGAAAACACATATAGGACCGGTGAGATGGCTCCGCGGCATAAGCGCCTGTCTGGCAAGCGCGAGGCCCTGAGTTTGACTCCTGGTTCCCACAAAAAAAAAAAAAAAAAAAAAAGAAAACATATATAAAATTATGAGTATATAATTGGGGAAAGAATTTGGAAGGGATCCATGCAAGAGAGGGACTCTGAAATTTCATTGGCTTCATTAGCTTCTTGCAAATCCCCTTTGACATATATATTAAAATATATGTATAATCAGGATCACTGATGTCAGGGAGCCTATAGCACAGCTATCAAGATCAGTCTGATGCACCTGACTTATAGCTGAGAACATCTGCAAAGTATGAAAGCCGTGAAGCAGAGAGTCTGGACAAAGGAATCTTGGTTGTCACAAGTAGGTGGGTGCTACTGGGATCTAATGGGCAGGCATCAGAGTTGCTGCTGAATATCTTACAATGCCCAGGATGAGCAGCTACAACAATTACCTGGCCAAGCTGTCAGTAGTGCTTTCACAGAGCAGGGATACTTTCCAGGTAGGAGACCCAGGTAGGAGACTCAGCTAGGAGTTAAATCAAGCTGCACTATTTTGAGGGGTTCATTCCTGTTTTTCTTTCTTTCTTTCTTTCTTTCTTTCTTTCTTTCTTTCTTTCTTTCTTTCTTTCTTTCTTTCTTTCTTTCTTTTTTTCTTTTTTTTCGGCTTATTTTTTTGAGACAGGGTCCCGCTATGTAGCCCAGGCTGGCCTCGAACTTGCAGCAGTCCTTCTGCCTCTGCTTCCCGAGTGCTGGGATTACAGGAAGGCACCACCGTGCCTGGGTGATCCCTGTTTTTCTTTTCTGTAGAATCCTGAGTTCCTCTGTTCAGTCTGGACACTTTCCCATAGAGACCTGGGGGCTGGTGTCCTCATCATGGTCCTGTCCCCTCAGGCTTAGAGGTTACCTGCTGGGTTTCTATGCTGATTGCTCATTTAACCTCAGCCCCTTTTCCTGCCTCCTAGTCCCTTTCTCTGCTTTGGTTTCCTAAGCTCTAACTGCATGAGATCACAGTATACTATTTGATTGTTTATCATAGTTGTCTGCCTTTCAAATGGGGATCTCATCAAGGCTAGGGCTCTGTCTTGTTACTTTTCTAACCTTAGAACCTTGTAGGTGCATGGTATACAGTGAGTAATCAACAAAAGTTTGTTGAATGGATGTGAAAAAACAGGTTTATTGATGTGCTTGGGTTGGTGAATAAGTGCTCAGGGGATACAATCCTTTGTTATTAACATTGGCATGTAATTAGGGTAGTTGTGTCCTACTTAGACTGCAATCCTGATACTGGCCAGAGGATTCTCATTATCTCAGTCTTTGGTACGAGGTGGCTGATTCTCCCTGAGCCCTGTGGCTTGGCACCAGCCTTATATGTTTCAGTGCCTGCATTGAGAATGAAGCTGACGGGCTCTGAAGGGATTGCCATCCATCACTCTGTCCTTCCATCACCCGCTCTGCAAATGACAACCTCTGACAGGAAGTAGGGGGAACTGATTTGGGATTAATGCCCTGCATCTGGAGGGAGGCAGGTTAAGACAGCAAATATTCAGGGAACAAATCCAGACTGTCAGATGAACGACAGAGGAACAAACCCAGATGCCCTGGCTGCATCTGAATTTGCTCGTGGACAACTGCTTCGGGTAAGGCCCCGAGTAAATAGGACTTGAATTTGTTTTTTCGTTTGTTTGTTTGTTTTAATTTGTAGTGGGGAAAGATGATCTTGAGTATGGGAAATTTGCCTGGACAGTCATTTAGACATTGGCCTGAGCAATAGGTAAAATGAACAAAGAGTGAAATCAATGCCATTTATTTATAAAAAAACATTTACTGGGTGCCAATTATATGCCGGGGCCTGTGAGGAAAGTACAATTGTCATTTCCGGGAATGAGTAAAATGAAGCCCAGAGAATCATGATAAGTTGCCTAAAGAAAATTAGCCGAGGAGTGGACATTCCTCAGACGTTTTGCCTGTCCTCCTCCAGGGCTTTTGTATGTGGTGCTTCCTCTTCCGATCTTCAGGAGAATGGCTCCCCCCATTCAGGATTCAGCACCGCTGTAGTCTCCTCTCAGGGGCCGTCCTTGAGCACCTTAGCCAAAGCCATCCTTTCACGTTTCACATGACTTCCCTTTACTTTTTCACCATTTCTATCACTACTTGAAGTTATTGAATCTCATCCTGCTTTACTTTCAATATCTATCTCTCTATCTCTGTTATGTATATTCCCCAAAAAGGATGTCACTGCCATTAAAGCAGGTCCTGCTCAGTTTTGTTCAATTTCCAACAACCAGACCAGGACCACTCCACAGAAACTTCTCAGTAAATAGCTATTGAATGAATAAATTGATGGAGATGGGCCTCAAACCATATATGCCTGAAACTGAATCCCAGCTTCTTGGGCACTGAATGTGCTGGCCCTTCAAGAGCTGTATTAATTCTCTGGTCAACTTTAAAGACCTGTGGGAACTGGTGGGAGTTACTTTACCTCCCTGAGCCTCCCTCAGTTTCCTCACCTGAGATGAGGTGCATAATCTTTACTCTTCCAGACACCAAGAATTTCTCCAAGACCCTGAGCTTTAATTCAATACTATTATTATAAGACATTAAAGCATTATCTGAAAAAGAATAAACAGGAAGTTTTGAGTTCATTTGTACTGTACCCCTTATCTGTGTGACCTTTGGAAAGTTTCTGAACAGCTTTGATATTAGGCTTTTTATGTGTGAGATAGAAATAATGACTGGGGCCAATCTGTGGCCTGTGAGCCACTTGCCCTCTTTTGAAAACAGTGTTATAAAAAATAATATTGAAAGTATTTTTCTGATTTATATATTAAGTATATTATATATTTTATATGCAAACCAAGACAAGTTCTCTTCACTCAATGTTGTCTGGGCAAGCCAAAAGGTTGGATACCCATATGTGGTTATGGAAATGACATGAGGTATCATACAAAGATGGAGAAATTTCCTCACACAGGAGACATTTGACAAATGTGAGTTGCTTTTCTGCTTTAATATGATCAAAAGCATCAAAAACAGAGCCAGGGTTAAAGCCCTGGGGACTCATGGATAGTTATGTAGTGCCAGGAGCAGAATGAGGAGAAAAGTACCAAGGGCAAGAGAGTAGTTAAAAAGATTATATTAATAATCATTATTTAGCATTTACTTTGTGTACATTTTATGAAGAATAAGGCACAATGTCTAAATCTAAGGAGACAGAAATGTATATGAATATTATGTTTTTTTTGTTTCATTTTAATCACTCTTTTCATTGTTCTTTCTCTCTCTTTCCTTTCATCCTTCCTTCTCTTTGTATCTCACATAGTCTCTCTGAGTCCAGGATCTAGGGAACAAGCAGTTCTGGTTCAAGATTGTTTGAGAAGCCACAGCTCGGGCGGTAATGGTTGCTAGTGGTTTCAAAGCTTGACGTGGCTAAGATCTTTTTCCAGGAAGTAGCTTATTCAAGTGGCTGTTGGTAAATTTCAGAAAACCTACTTCCAAGCTTCTGCACATGAGCCTCTCCAGGGACTGGCCTTATGATATGTCCACTGACTTCCCCCAGAAACAAGTGATCCAAGAAATAACAAGAGCGAGAACTCAGTATGGGAACCATCGTGTTCTTATAATGGAATCTCAGAAGTGACAACCCATTACTTTTGTGGTATTTTATTCATTGAAAGATAGGCAATGCATTTATTTCATATTCAAGAGCAGAGGATTATTATACAAGAGCCTGTCACATCTTATTTATAATTTCTTTAATAAAATAATGCCTTATTATGAACAAACAATATTTGAGGACTACTTGAACAGATTATGGCTATCGTAGTTTGCAACATTGGGTACACACTGAAATCATTTGGGTGTTTTTTTTTTTTTTCTTAATAGGGATGTCTGGGTCTCATGCCTAGAGATTTTTATTTAATTCTTCTGTGATGTAGCTTGGAAATTGAAAAATTTTTAAAGTCTTCTCAGGTAATTCCAACATGTGGCTGAAACTGAGAGTCAGTGACCTAGGATATATTCCAAGGAAGAATTTCCTATCAGACAGCATGGTCATTTAAAAATACCTCAACTCCCAATATGACACCACAGTGCAATCTCAGAGATAAGCTAATCAAATACATTGGTCTGATTATAAGTTGTTGACCCAGCTTAATGTTGTGGGATGGCAGAGAGTGTCTACCAAAAATTATTTTGGTTTGAAGCAGATGTGATTTGGAGCCATTTATTTTTGACACTAGTGTGACAGTAAGGCTAGCAGTGTATTGAGGATACTCCTGGCTCATGAAAATAAACCTGAATCAGGTGTGCTGTAGTAGAAGCATAATTTATCCAGGAGAGGTATGAGGATAAGAAAATACTGTTCCTGTATGAAGAAACAGATTACTGTTTTATCCCCACCTAAACCATTATTTAATCCAATAAAACATTTTTTTTCCTGTCTGCCCTCACAAAGGGATTATCCCTCACAAAGGGATTAAGGTAACAGTCCTACATAAATATAACTGATGAAGTAGAGGCAGGAAGTCATCGTGATGAGATCAAACATCTCAACTTAGTCTTGAAGGTTGATTTTGAGAAAGGTAATGTTCCCTGGATGGAAGCAGAAAAGGGTTATTCATATGGGAAAGCTTCCTTAGACACAGCTAGAATGTGGGTAGAGCTAGGACTTTAACCCAGGTCTCTTGAATTCCAGACCTGTTCTCTGTAGATTATATAAGATTTTGTAATGAGGAAATACGCTGTGCTATACAATCTCAGGAAAAAATTATTCCTATGGGCTGGTGTGGAGGTAGTATTTGCTCACTTCTGTTCTTGCCCAAGTTCTTCCAGCTTCTTGATATCTCATGGCCCTTTGAGTCTTGTGCACAACAGGACAGAATGAAAGAAATGAACAAATGTTGCATAGATTTCTTCATAAAGTAATGGAAATAAACCATAGTAAATAACATCCTGAATATAAGTCAGAGCTATTGTACATGGAGAATATTGACTTAAGAATCCCAAAACACAATGAGAAAATCATTGTATGCTTTTGATTGATTGATTGATTGATTGTGGTGCTGGGAATTGAACCCACGGCCCTGCACAGGCTAGGAGCATTATACTAACTGAGCTACACTTCCAGCCTTGAACGTACATTTTAGAGGAGGTTTATGGTTAGAGTTTAAGATAGAATGAAAAATGTGGCAAAAATAACTCAGTCATGGCCAATGAGAGCAAAGAGAGGAGGAAGTAATTCTAAATCCAAGAGTTGTGCTGAAAGGTAAAATCACAGGCGTCTTTTAGAAGATGAAGTCACCCAATCCAATCCCTAAAAGGAAAGTAGGATTTCTAGAGGTAGACAAAAGGAGTAGTGATGGGTTGGAGCCGGCATGTAAGAGCTGAATGTATGCATTTCTTCCCAACTCTGTCCAGTGCCATACAGTTGGTACCTTGAAATTGGCCACAGTGAGACTGTTCACACCAGGGAAGTTGGCAGACATTACAAATAAGTGTCAGCACAGTAACAAAAAGACATTAGGTATCCCTTGCATTTGAAGATGTGAATTCCCACTAAGAGAAGTCTGTACAGCGGGAGGAGAGTAATGTGGATACCACCAGCAAGGTGGGGTTGAGCTGTGTTAGAATTGTTGAATGTCAAGCCATGGAGGATTGATTTTATTGGATAGGTACTGTCCCTGTGAAAAATCTCTGTGATATGGTCTCAGCCGTGTAGCAGACTGATAGCGCCAGTGCCAGAGGCACAGTTGGACTGAAAAATAGAGGAATTGAAACTGGGAGGCCAGATAGGTAGCTTTAGTAGTAAACAGTATGATAGAGACCTGCATGGGGCAGTAAGTTTGGCTGAAAAAACAGAATAGACACAATGCTTTGGAGAAAGAATTGACAAGTGACTGAATGGAAGTTACTGAAGTAAGGTAGAGGGGTCCAATATTGCTAACGCTGCTTGTTTAGGGGGCTGAGAGGTGACAATAGTATTTACAAAGATAGGAAGACTGTGAGTAGAAGGTAATACTCTCAGTGGTGTACACACATTGAATTAAAAATTATTTTAGGCAGTAAGAAATTTGAATCTCGATCTACAGGGTGGAGGATCAGAGACAGAGGTAAAACCATGATTTAAAGCCTAAGGAAGCAGAGGATAGAGTACAAAAAAGGGGCACAGAGTTGGAAGACACAAAAGAGATAATGGAATATTCCAGCAAAACTTTGCATCCATCCTTTCATTTACTAATCTACATGTTTAACAAACATTCATTTCCTCTTGGTAACCACATATCCTACTTTGTCTAAAATATACCTGTTAATGTTTTTGACCTAGGATAATTAAAAAGTAACATCTCTTTCTGTGCTCAGAAGTGTCCCAGTTTGAAAGATAAATGAAATCCTTAAATATATGCCACAGACAGTTCTGACAATCAACAGTTCACCAGTGATCTCTTTTTTATTGGTATATATTTGTAATACGTGATATTTACATTCATTTTGGGGAGTTGATATATGTATATATAATATCTTGACAATTTTCCATTCCTCTTTCTGCCTGTTCTTAAAGAGCTCTCTTGAATATTGTTCTTTGTGTTGTGGGTCATGAAAATAAATTAAAAGGTTTGCACGCCCTCTTCCCTCAAGTAACTTTCAGTTTGAGGTGTGGATGTCACTTTCCACCTATGCGATAATTGAGGCACTAGAAGACGGGCTACAGGTGAGTGTCAGCAACCTAGCATAGTCAATAAACACTAAAGGACTAGAGAATGTGATGGTCAGCGGATGAGTGTGTTCCTGTTGTCTCTCTAGATTCCTTTTTGGTCTTTGCTATCCTACTCTCTGTCCAGGACACAGAGGGGACTAGGTTGCTTTAATGGGTTCCTTTGTTTTCTGGCTCCCAGTGTGTTTGACAATGTAGGGCACCGAGAAGAGAGCCTAAAAGAGAGAGGTTGAAGCTTTTATGCCTTTGACTCTCTTTAACCTGGTTGCTGCAGGTAACATGTTCTAAAGCACAACTCCATAAGTGTACAACCTCTAGGTTCAAGTAACCGCTCCCTCCCCTAGTTCCTGGATGGGTAGAAACTTCAAAGTTCAGAGGTGGATTTAGCATTGAACTTCTTTGCCTTGCCCTTGCACAGATCTCTTTCAAACCCTAGGAAGGACCTTAGTAATGTGCCTGTATCAACATTTGTTTGGATCCTTTGCTGAAATAATATCTTGAAATAATAGGGATTTTAAAAATGTTTCCCAAGATTCCATGCTTTAATTCTGAAATCTACAAATATGAGAAAATATGATGATGTCAGGTATATGGCACAGTAGACTTTAAGATGAGGAGATTATCTGGGTAGTCTTATTAATTAACTTTAATTTAACAAACCCTTAGAAGTGGAGAGGTTTCTCCAACTGGTGGCAGAAGAGGCGGTCAGAGGTGGTTGAAGAAAGCACGATTTGATGTTACATGGCTGGCCCCTAGATGGAGGAGGTCACAGGCAAAGAAATGCAGGAAACTTTGAGATGTTAGAGGTTCCCAGCTGATAGGCATCAAGGAAATAAAGACCTCAGTCTTATAGCTGCCAATAGTTAAATCCTGCCAACAAATTGAATAAAGTTAAAGTAGATTTCTCCTAGACTCTTCAGGTTAGGACTCAGCCCAGAACTGTAATTTCAGTTCTGTGACACCCTGAACAGAGGACACAAAAGAGATAATAGAATATTCCAGAAAAATTTTCCATCCATCCTTTCATTTACTAATCTACATGTTTAATAAACATTATAGCACATGGTACTATATTCCTGATTTACTGTACTGTGAGCTAATAAATAAGTGTTGTTTCAAGCTTCTAAGTTCATGGTAATTTGTTAGGCAGCAAAGAAAATGAATACAAATATTGCAACTCAAATTGAGTAAGACTGCCGAGTCTTTCTATTTCTACTTTCCTCTGTCACCTTTTCCTTCATCATTTTTACAGGCTTCATAGTTGCTACCACAAATAGTTCAGTTATGGGTAATCTTCCTGGTATAGGAATGGTGTATATAGGAATAGGCCACTGTCCTCATCTATCTGTCATTGCCATAGAAACACATGGCAGATACTGAGCTGTGTCACAGCCTGTAGTGTGTGACACAGACAGATGTGGGTCCTGAAGGGAAAGTAATATTTGAAATATATAGAGCCAGAGATAGTTTGTGAAAATCCATCCAAATCTTAAAGGGTACATGAAAAGGTCAATTTTTTTCATGTTTTGTAATAATCCTACATAGCCACATGATATCACCGAAAATAAGCTATGAAATTAAAGCTTAGACATCTTTCCAAGGTTAAGTCGAAAAAATGTACATGGCATTGCCATTAACGATTAATGAAGTAAACCATTATCATTTGAGGTAATCAAAGACTAGCCTTAAATTTAGGGAAAAAGTATTATAGCACTTCATTAGGCAATTCATTAATGTATCTATTTTTTGCTGATTTTATAGTTTTGTGGTAGTGTTTTGAACTTTGTAAATTATTGTAATTTATTTTCTCATTTGAAAACATTCATTTGCATTAATTTTATATTTGTCGTTTTGCAGTCTTTTTCTTAAAGACAGAGGTACTAAAGTAAGAAAATGAAGATCACGTCCCATAAACCCACCTTCTGCCTAGAAGCCTCCAGCTGCTACTAGTCCCAAGATACTGGATGATTTCTGGTTAGCTCCTCTAAACCTTCCTTACAATTTGGCAAAGTGTACTTTATTAAGTTCCCCTCCCTGGGCCGGGGGTATAGCTCAGCGGCATGGCCCCTGCCTAGCAAACGTGAGGTCCTGAGTCCAATTCCTGGTTCAAAATAAAAGATAAAAATGTACCTCTCCCATTTCCCCATGGCGTGTTCCATCTCTAGCTGCAGGGGACCCCACTACACGTTGTCTTGAGTGGCCTTGAAAAATGCTATGACTCTCTCAGTGAAGGGAAGGATAAAGGACTGTTCTGGTCACCAGAGGCCCCCGAGCCAGGGAAAGGATAGGGAGTGACGGGCTCTGAGCTGGGCTGGAGCAGGAGTGGCTTTTGTGTTAGGGATTAGTCATGCATGGCAAACCTGATCACCTCAGGATTCTACACCCAGAATCCAACACTTGACAAACTTGGCTAAATAGTGTTTCTTCAACTGCCATTTTTGCCAAAGTCCATGGAGCTTTGTATTTTATTCCCGTAGGTGTTGCTGTTGGAGAGAGTAACCATTAACAGATTTCAAGACTTCTTTCTGCTAAGCTGCTGGACAACTAGAGTCTCATTAGAAAAATCCAGATAACATTTTTCTTTTTGTATGTGTGTGTACGTGATATCTATCTGTCTATCTATCTAAAGTATCTATATCTCCATCTCCATCTCCATCTCTATCTCTATCTCTATCTATATCTGTCTCCTGGTGGAGACAACACTGCAAGGACCATTGTGGGCCACAGTGATGCCTTTTCCCCACATAAGGGCTGATACTTTCAGAAACTTTGCAAAGGGTTAAAAGAGATGGCAAAATATGGATGCTCAATTCTTAGGATTGTTGGTTAAAGGACAAATGTCTAGTGGTGAAAACTATCATCCCTCAGTTGTTTTTCAAAAAATAAGTTAAAAATCAACTCATACTCAGTACAGAAAACTTGAAAAACGGAAGAGATAAAAATAATAAATATAATTATAAACCTTTTTACTACCTGATTTTAAATATTTTTTTGTGCATATCTACATTTTAGATGGCATTGTCTTAGAGATATTTTTGTAAACTTTCTTACTTAACAATAAATAATGGTTTCACTACAATCACAAATCTTTTTCTCCACCTGCTACAGAACCCATGGCCATGTAGGAAATATAAAAACAGATCAGCAAAAAAAAAAAAAAAAAAAAAAAAAAATGCAAATAAAAAAGAAAAAAAACATTATCCACAACTCTAGTCCTCATTATTAATAATGGTAACTGTTAACATTTTGTTGCAACATAATTTTTAGTGGTTGCATTCTATTTCATCATATGGATATACTGTGATCTAGTGAGAAATGACATATATTAGATATAAAGTTGTTTTCAGTTAGGTTGTTTTTGATTTTTTAACACAATCTGCAAATAAAGAAGTATATATTTGACTGTTTCCTTAATAGGAATTTCATTTTTAATGCCTTGCATGTTTTAATGTTTTAGAAGTCTAAAATGATAAATAGCGATTAATTAGCCAAGTGCCCAGGGATTTGCAAACTTCTTCAAGAATGAACACCCTGGGGCAGCTATATTATCTGTTGACTTGCTGAGAGAGCATTGGAACCAAAAGCCAGGCATATTCAAAGAATATAATACAGTATGTCTTAAAGCCTAATTAAATCTAACATTACCAAATGTGTAGCTGATATTCCAAAGTGTTTTCCTTAGCATATTTAAAATGTGTATTTAGAGGAAAATCTTATGTTTCTGTATAACTTCTCTCTTTTGGCTTGTTCAATTTTTGCTATCTTTCACAATCTAGTTCAATAGTTCATAGTAATTTGGGGGTAGAGGCCATACAATGTTTAGGGAAGACCCTAGGCATACTTGCTCCAGATACAATTGCACATATATTTACTGTTTCTAAGCTCAGATTCTCCAGAGTCGTGTTTCCCTTTCCTATTCACTAGCATCGAGGGACCCCGTCCTTCACGGGGATAGAACATCCACTATTCTCCCTGTGTGTCTCTAGGCCTGTATTGAAAATTCGCTTCCTGGCTTTGGTTGCTGTTTATTAACTATGTCTCTTGCACTTCTCCATCAGTCTCTTCTTGTGAGTTAAAACCATTTTTTCTGCCACACTCTCTGGTCTACTTGGACCCAGGCAAGGGCATAGCCTTCTTTTAGTTTGCAAGAGCTGATGTCAGATTGTAGTATTAAAAAAACGGTGAAAAGCTAGGAATAGAAGAATAACTGTGTAGAGACAGGGAAGGAGTGAAACTGAGTATTGGAAATAATTTCTGTAAAATCTAGTTACTGGGGTCCTCACAGAAGATCCCCCAATGGTCACCTCTATCCTATAAACCCATAGATTTGAGTTCCTAAACTGAGCTTCTCTATTCTGCTTCTAGATTCAAAAGTCTCTCTCTTTGGGGGGAGAGTGGAAAATGAGTTGGAAAGCAAAGAATGCAGCACTCAGTAAAAATATAATAAACTTTTCAAAGAAGCAACAATGCCCCCTCATGTCTACTTTTTTTTTTTTAATATTCAGAACACTTGGCCTGAAGCATTTGGAATATGTCATGTTTCTTTGTTTTCTGAGAACAATGAGTAGGTACTGCTTTAAATATCTGTAACTCAATGACTCACCACACTGGTGTCTCAAAACAAAGGCCAGACCTGCATGGAGAACAAATTCTAGCTTCAACACAGAATGCAGAAAAGATTTTTTATATTCTTTCCCATTTTATCATTTTTATAAGTTCAATGATAAATCAGAGAGTTCACCTCCAACAGCTAAAATAAGTTGCTGACAGATTTAAATACTAACTTGTCTCAATTACACAACCAAACATTGGGAGGACTCTCTCAGAATGTTCTGGACTTGCCCTATCCCCGCCCCTCTACAATTGTTCCATCTCAATCCCTTCTTTCTCTTTTCTCTCTGACCTGTAATGATATCTCTTTCTTCTGAAAAATTCCCACTTTGCCTATGATTACTTGCTAGGGCTGTGTTACTAGGAATTATTCTATTTCACAAACATTGGTCTGATTTTTGTTTGGGAACTATTTGAAGGTAGACATCTTGTTTTTTACTTTTAAATTTAGCAATGCCAAGCACATCCAATAAGTGCTGTCATGTGTTTTCTTACTACAAAGTTGCTGTTGATTGTGGGGCTGTAACATTAATTTAATAAAAGCTTTTTAGGAAACAAACAAAAAACTCACTACTCTCAGTGTACATATTGATTGGTACCCTCACTCCAAATGGAGGTGGAGGGAATAAAGAATCTCATCTTAAATAGAGGAAAAATGGCATGGTTAAATATTAACTCTCACACCTCTGATGACTTAGAAGGTCAATATTTCAGCCTTTCGCCAAATGCAGAAATCTCCCCAGAGTAGATGTGTTTAAGTGTAGTACGAATGAGTTAATTCTGAGGGTACATCAACTCCTTAAAATTACAAGCAACATGGTGCTTATGGTATGTGTAGAGATTTTTCTTAGGAAAGCATCGACATATTGATTAGCTTGTTAAAGCCATTAGTGACCCCAACATGCTTAAAAACAACTAATCTAGAGTACCCATTGTGGGTAATCATTCCTTCTCAGGATATCTGCAAGGAAAGTTCCTTCAAATTATTAATTCATTTAGTTGTTTAGAAAGCCTTTGTTGACTTGACCTAAAACTTTCTGCCATGTGCTCTTTGGTACTGGTTTATAATATCTATGTTTCTTGGACTTTTTACAAGTAATAATGATGACAGACATTGATTAATTAATAGCTTGATGGATATGTGTTGGCTTACTACCAACATAAGAAAGACTAATGTGAAGACCAGGAAATCTGACTGATTTTTTTCTTTTCCAGTGAATTTAGGTTTTCATTATTCTTTTTCTGGTCTAACTTAGGTTGTAAACAATTTAGGAAGTCAGCTAATTTGGTGAAGGAATATCATATAGTTAATGCTTCATGAAAGTTAAGTAAGCTAACTGATTAAGTGAATGAAACAGGGTCGCTGAAGTTTGTGGAATTTGAATTAATGAATGAATCGATTGTATAAATTACATCATGAGCAACTTAAAATATGTGGGTCTAAGATCCTGGGATTCATATGTATAAATTACTGAGATTTTCTGCTGAATAATATCAGTATTGTTCTAATCCTAATTTCAGTATAAGAAGTTCACTCTTTCTGAAGATAGATTCATTCAATCCTTCATTCATCTACCCAACAAACAATGACTATGCCACACATCTTAGATAAAAAATTATGATGAAGGTTTCTAAGTACTGTGAAAATACAGAGAACAAGAAAACCCCATCCCACTAGTGGACTACCTCCAAAATCATTAGGACCACAGGAATTTCCATCTAAGAGATAGCAGTTATCTGTTTTATCAATAATAAAATTCTGTTTTATCAATAATAAAAACAGACCCAGAAAAATACATCACAAGTAGAAGATCTACATGCAGTAGATTCATGGCCCCTAAAATATAAAAAGGGAAATTAGATGGGGAATATATGATCAAGAAAGAGATCAGGTTAGAGGTCTTGCACAGTTGTTCTCATGAACACGAGGTCCTTGGGAACCTGACATAAGTGGATGTAAGCCCTGCTTAAGAAACTGTGGCCATTTACCTGCACACTACCTATGCACACATTTCTCATTATTTTTTCCCTGCTGACAAGAAAGACCTAAGGAGGCAGCATTTTAAGAAGCATCAGAAAGACTCAGATCAGGGAGTCGGCCCCAGCCTGACTCTGGTAAGCTGTGTGGTGTTGAGCCAGCGGCAGCCTCTCTCTAAGTCTCGGGTGACTTGTGCGTGCAGTGAAGGGGTCGCATGCAAGGTCTTTCCCTTTGGATTTCTCACATGGAAGCCATTTTTATCCCACAACAAACTGCAAGCACTACAGCTTCCTGGGGAGGGATTTATTTATTTTTTCTTTTTTTGAAATACTGCCTCAAAACTAGGGGATAGCAGGTGCGAGTTCTGAAAGGTAGTGTCATCTTTCAGCAGGCCCTGGAATTCTTATTACAGATATAATTGTGACCACATTTAGACATCACTGGATAGCCAAGACATATCAAACAGTGCATTTTTAAGTTTTATATTGCTTCCAAATACTTGACAGAAATTCTTTAATTTCTATTTAAAGGACAATCTTCCTACCTTCCTTCCCAGCTTCTTTCCTTCTTTGCTTCTATTCCCCCACCTTGGCATATAATAAGCCACCCACTTGGCTATACATTGTGAAGGAAGAGGGGGAAAAGCTCAGGAATCCATTATAGAATTTTTAACACCACGGAAACCCCATAAAGACATTGATTGGCACCAATGTAACTGCTTTTTTCTGTAGCTGCTAATTGATGCTATTACTTTAAAAGGTGAGTGCAGACATGCAAGCACTTCAAAGCAGGAAAGTGACAGACAGTGATGAGCATTTTAAAAACTTCCCAGAGGCTGGATTTATGGGGGAGATGAGAGGCCAGATGCAAAGCAAGAAAGGTCCGAAGGGCCCTGTTCAGCTACTCCAGAGCCACTAAGAAGAGGGGCAGAAAAGAGGGAGTAGACAAAGACAGGAAATGAACCCATGGCATCTACAGGGCATGTTAACTTTGTCAAGTACCTTAGTGTGAATTTTGTATGAGCATCAGCAGCTAAGGTCAAATTCATTCATTCATTCATTCATTCATTCATTCACCAAATATTCATATAAAACCTGCTATGTGCCAGATACTGTGTTGAGTGCTAGATATTTAGCAGTGAGCAAAGCACCTCTGACTCTCCTAGAGCTTAGGAATAGAGCTTGTGGCTTTTGTTGTTATTATTATCATTATTATTGTTATTCACACTGTTTTCTGTGATAGACAAAATGGGGTTATAACCAGCAGAGCCAGAATGATTTGGTGCAAATGGATGTGCAATGGTGCCTCGGTTCTTCCCATGATTCTGGTCTCAGAATTCATTCCACGATTCTGGTTGCCACCAAATTGCCAGCATATATACTTACGGTATTGGGGGGTTCTTCCCAGGAAGCACACTGAGGGTTAGGCAAGTGAGATGAGGGAGGTCAGCCAGTAAGCGGTCTGGAAGAGACTGAGCCCAGTGTGGGCAACAAGGGCTCAGTCCTGCTGGGAACCCACTGAGACACTGTGCAGAAACAGCTGAGAATTGACCTATGAGGGGCACGGAAAAGCTGAGGTGCCCTCCTACTAACTCCTAGCCCACCCTGGTTAGGCTGCGTGGAGTCATTCTCTCTTGGGCACTTTACATATGCCCTGCACTCAGCTCGGCTCCCTCGGGCAGAGGGGCAGACACCAGTTGTGGGTCTCTCTGGGAGCCATGCGATGAGCGCTGGAAACCCATAGGTAGTGCTGTGTCTAACAGTGTTTAGGCCCCTTTTCTAGGAAAGGAAACTGGGGTTCAAGAGGTCACCCATTTAGTAGGCACTAGAATTCAGATGAAAATCAGTGTTTTATTTTGTGTTCCTGCCCTAAATCAGGATCTGATCTCTGAAGCGTACTTCCTGTCTACCAGTTCCAGGTGGGCAGGGTTGACGTGAACCTGTGGAAGTCAGTGGAGCAAGGTCTCCGGAGAGGAGCTGGAGACAGGCTGGACTCCTGAGCTGGAACGTAGGGTGACCCTGGAAGAGCCCTCACAGGCTTTCGGCCCAAGTCCTTTCTTCCTGTATTCTGTGAAAGCAGACCGAAGCCTTGAGCCCTGGGTTGGCATGAAACAAGGCTGAGATAAGAGAAGCAGGAAACTTTCTTTTTCACCCTGAAAGCTAATAAAAACTAATTGGGAGCACATGATGTAATGTTATAAAAACAGCCTGGTGTCCGGGAAACTTATTAAGAGCCTAGGTCTGGTTTTGGGTCGCTCCTGTAAGTTGCTTAACCTCCAGGAGCAAGACTCCATTTCCTATTTATGATAATGATCCTTCACCTGCCTCACAGGAATGCCATTCAGATCGTCATTCTGCTTAAATGAGAGAGCATGTGTGTCTTCGCCTGGGTTCCCTGGCCAGCACGACCCAAGGCACAGGTGATGTCCTGACCCTTACATATGTGTTAGTCTATCACTGGGATAGGGGCAGGTCACAAGCTTGGAGCCTCAGGGCTAAGAGATGGAGGTTGAGTGGCCAGTGACTGCATCTTTTGCCTCCCCACTAGCCTCTTGTTTCTTATCTGTAAGAGGTAGCCTCTTAGGATGTTAAGTTGCCCTCATCTCTAGCTATGTCACCTGTCTCACCTGGAAGTTCCTAGGGAGGCAAAACCATCACCTGATTGGTGTTGGGGGATAGAGCATGGCACATAAGTCCCTGTGGTTCTCACCCTCTAGGAGGCTGTTAGGTCTCGTGGTGTCAGAGATGAGGCCATGGTGGCTGTGGCCAGAGCTTTGAGACAATGAGAATGACACGTACTGCCTCCGGGAAGGATCTCAGACCCGATAAGATGGTGAGCCTGAGATCTGTAGAGGCACGTAAACTGGACGAGGTATAGAGTAAGAAAAATACCTTTATGTGTGTGAACAATAAGGCAGGCAATTGTTATAAGTGATTTCAAACCCTTAGATTTTATTTCTGTGGCTTGCTTTGTATGTGATTACTTTTTTTCCTTTGTTGTCCCAGGAATGTGTTCTCTTGTATGTATTGTAATTAGACAATGTTTAATGAAGGAGTGAATTAATGTTGCCTAATTTCTTAGGCAACTACGGATGTGAGGGCACAATAATGGCTCTTTTCCTTTCTGTAAATGTGGACATTTGCTGCATACCTATTCTATGTACTGCATCAAATTCATCTCATGTTTGAATTCACTAATTCTAACAGTCTTATTACCATCCATATTTTACAGATGAGGTTTAGAGAAGTGAAAAATACTGCTTAAGTTAACACAATTAATGAGATGCAAGAAAAGTAGTAGGTTTTGATTTTTTTTTTTCAGTATGGGGATTGAACCCAGGGTCTCCGACATGCTAGACAAGCACCCTACTACTGAGTTATACCCTAGCCCTTCTTTACATTTTTTTATTTTTAGGATAGCATATCACTAAGTTGCCCACTCCAGCCTCCAACTTACCATTCTCCTACTTCAGAGTCCTGAGTAAATGGGACTACAGGAATATGTGCTAACGCTTTGGGACTTCTATTTTCTGTTCAATTATTCTGTTTTCTTTTAGCTTTTAGAGTTCTCTTGCTTGTATGGCTAAGGTAGTAAGAAGTGTTCTGGATATTACTATCATGTTTCTGTGATCCTAACAATGGAGAAGATCCTATGACTGACTGCATATATTCCCAGTAAATTTTGCTCTTAAATCAATGCCATAGGATATTAAATTCCACAGGGGCAGAAGCCGTGTCTTTGTCATCGTGATGTCCCCCGAGATTGGAAGAACATCAGCATATATTAAATTCATAGTGTAGTAAAATATGACACATAAGGATGAGTGTAAGAGAACATTAGAAGGTGTCCTTTAAGGCATAGCTTGGCAAACCAAGGCTCGTGGGCCAAATAAAACCATTGCTTGCTTATGTAAATCAACATGTATTGAACTATGGTCATGCCCATTCTTAACTTCTCACAAATGTCTGTTTTTGTGTTTGTGCAGCAATACAGAGATCACCCCCTCAAAACCAAAATCTTTGTTACTGACGCTTCATAGAAAAAGCTGGCCCACTTGTGTCTAAAGCGTGCTTGGAAAAGACCCAAGTTTAGATGAATAGAAAAGGATTCAGGTTATAAAACTGACATCTTCTCTCTGGACACCTCTGTAATCACAGCATTCTGGGAAGCTGAGACAGGAACACTGTAAATTTCAGCGAAGCCTGGGCAATTTAGCAACTTGGAAAGACTCTGTCTCAAATTTAAAAATAAAAAAGGGCTTGGCATATAGCTCTCAGTGTGAAGACCCTGAGTTCAATCCTCAGTAGCAAAAAATAAAAAGTCTTCCATTCCTCTTTTCTCTCTGATAAACAAAACACAGTCATCACAATGTCATATTAAATGTATAAGATTAAAACCAAATGAAATTCCAAGCAATTGAGAGATGATTAAATGCATTGTAGAATGTGGTGCCACCACTAAAGACTTCAGCCATAGAAATAAAATTTATAAATAGAAAAAGAATTAAAATGCAAAATTAAGCTTAACTCTTTTATGCCAAATGGCATGTACGTTTATAAAATTTAAAAATGTAGAAGGAAATACAAGAAAGTTACTAACGTTTAAGTAATGGACTTATGGCTCATTTTGATTTTCTTCCTGATGCCTAACTTTATTTTCTATTTTTTCTGCAATTCACAAGACTTTTTGTTTAATAAATGTTTGATTTTGAAAACACTTAAAAATACAGAACCTTTCACCACACGAGAAAACAGAGTGCAGAAAACTGCAGAACAGTGCCTGTTAAAAGGCCTGCTCAGGTTCTTTCCCACAAGGGTCTCCCTTCCCTGGAGGCTTCTCTCCATCAGATGAGGTCACCTGCACTAATCTAGGCTCTTTAAAGCTGGAGCCACATGCTCCCTTAAAAACTGCAAATGCCTGAGTCGAAACAACTTCTCTTGTTTCCCTTTGCTCAGGTGAGACAGGCTGACATTTTCCAAAGAACTTTAATAGTCAGAGAACAAAAAGGCAATAATTACAGAAAATATAAAAGGCATATTAGTTGTCATGTTTAAAATACAAGCTTCTATTTCTCTCCAAGCCTGGGTGATTCCTTATGGAATCAGAAGCACATGTGGTCCCCTTCTGGGGCCTTGCCTTGTTTCCCTCAAGTGGTCACCCCTGCATTTCTGACATCTGGAATCAGTCTTAGGCCAACTAGTCATTAAGGTTAAAATATCACTTGCCAAAGGGCTATCAGTCTGAAATGTTTTTAATTGATTCTCCTCTAGATGAGTTTTGTGGTTCGGCCAGAAGTGACAGGCAAGTTGGAACACCTTTTCCTTTGCTAACTGAGCAGTACCTCACACCATATACATATTTGTGTGTACGTGTGTGTGTGTGTGTACATGTGTATGTGTGTATGTGTGTGCACATATACATTATGCCTGTGGAGAGCATAATTCATTTTCCAGGTGAGTATCTCTTTCCTTCCATATGTAAGGAAGTGACCAAATTAGAGTCCACCTATTACTGGGTCTTGATATGAGAGTTCACAGCATATCCATACGTCGAAGACTGCACATGTGCAGTGATGGGGTATTTTCAGAGTTCTCTATCTTAACGCAGATGCTGGAAGTTCAGGAGGCATACAAATCTGTAGCCTTTTAGGTTTGCCTTTGCTCCTATCCAAGTTGTTGAATCCCTCTGTGATACCAGTTCCTGTTTTCTTTTTATTTTCTTAGGATATGGAGACAGACCTTAAAATGAAAGGATTCTCTCTCTACTGAAATAAGGAACTCTTGCTTGCATCTCCCTTGTAGCTAATACCATAAAATTGACCCATGCTGAAACTAACTGTGTTCTTCTCTTTTGTCCCTGTGAGAAACTTGAGGGCAGGGACTTTTTTGTTTGTTTTCTGCTGCCGTATCCCCTGTATAGAATTTAAAATAGTATATTATTCATAAAAGCAGCTCAATAAGTAGCTGTTAAATAATTGAATAAATGTATTTTAGTCACTACAGAAATTACTAGAGATATCAACCTAGGACCAATGGGAGGAAGTTTCTAGGAGATCAATTTATACTCTGTCTAAAAGAGAAGTTTTGTAATCCACACGGAATAATGTGGCTATGAACTGTTCTGTAAAATAATACTGAGTGTATTCTAGTCAAGATGAAAGACTGCTTTTGGGGACTATCATAATGGGAATTCAAGAAAGAGATGGATCAAAATAGATATCCTTTAAAATTCCTTCCTGCTTTATCTTCCTGGTATCTCTAAGTTCAGATGGAAGCAAGAAATCTCACTGGAATAAGTTTTATTTTTATTTGCTCAGGATATCAACAAAGTAGGCTATCTGTATCACGCACATACAAAGTTAGCTATTTTTCGTTTTCCTACCTGGTCTTCTCTTGACTATAGCTGTTAAGCTACACATATTGAGTATTACAAGAACTAAAAAACATTAGCTGCCACTGAAGCGTAACTGATATTTCTTGAAAATCCAAGAAATGCAAATGTTTTATTTGAGGATAATTTCACTTTGAGTTAATACTTTTGCCAAGTTTCTTCATTCTTTCCCTAAAATGCTGGGTTCCTGAAATTGGGCTTTGGCTTTTGAGAACTGCCTTCTTCCACTGCCGAACCTACCAGAGTTACTGAAATCTTAGTTGCAGCATCCAAATTACTTTCTCTGAACCCAATTTATACAGTGAAAGATGGGGGATTCCAAAAGGGAAAGTTTCCATTCATATCCAGCAAACCAACTTTATAGGAAGAAGGTTAGAAGCAAACTCCGCATCATGCACAGAAATTTAACTTCTGGAAATCTGCATTTTTCATTTTAAAACTATTTCCCTGGATCTAGAGTAAATACCTGGACCCAGAGTAACTTTGCCTCACTCATTTCTGGTACTCAAGTTGACCATTAATGAGTGATGATGAATTGACCTTACTAAGCAATATTCCAAATCTGGTTTGCATTTTCTTCCCATCTCCCTCTTCGAGTGTTTTTACCATTAATGTCCCAAATACTGTTTGATATTGGCACAATTTATTTCAAAAGATTAAATGCTCAATTTCAGAATTCCTTCCCTGCCTCCCCTCTCTACCCATCTCCCCCCCGCCCCCCGCACCACATCTACAGAATGATTTTGGTTCCAAACCATTGCATATACAGAATTCTTAATTTAAGTGATTCATTATTAGTTTAATTTCCTTATTTATTAACGTATCTTGTTTATATTTTTGTTGTTCTGTAAACCCAGCATGGTGTTTTGGCTGCTATCTGATGTGAATATGAATATAGAGTCCTGTAAGCCTGTAAGAATTCCATGGGAAATCTGCTCCTGAGAATACAGCACAGCTGTTAAGAAATAGATACTGAAGACCAGAGAGGGTAAGTGATTTGCACATAATTGTAGAGAACATTGCTCATAATAATAATTACAAACTTTATTGTATACTTAGGATTCTCCAGGCTCTCTTTTATACGCTTTTTACTTGTCTCTTCATTTAATCCAATCAGCCATTTAATGAGATTTTTGCTATCATTAGTAACATATGAAAACAATGATACACAGAAATATTAAATATTTTCCATGAGGTTACAAAGCTAGTAAGTGATGCAGCCAGATTTGAACTCAGGCAGAAGGATTCCCAAACTTTTCTCTTACACATTATGCAGCTTTTTCTCGTCAGAAAGATATGGACTCATTTTATGCAGAGTCTATAAATGTCTGCATATACACAGAAGGAGAGGAGTACACACAGAAACATATCTTACATGTATATTGTCCTCTTTCATTTGCAAAACTCTGCCTCTAAACTGGGAAGAGGATGACTAACAGCTCCTTCTGCTCGGTTGATTACCATAATACAAATTCCTACAAATGGAAAACCATTGCCCTCGCTAATCTTAACATCCCCACATCAGTAGCTATTTCAAGAAAAAGCAATTCCCATCTGTTATAGAAATATATTCAGTGACAGCACATATCTTCTTATCCTAGTACCATCCTATTGAAGCACAATGGTGAAAATAGCATGGCTTTCTTCTTTAATTCTGGAAAGCTCTCTCTATGTCAAAACACGTGAGGGGGCTCAGTGCCTTCTTGGTTGTAATCTGTAAAAGAATGACAATAACCTTTGTCACTCTTTCTGAATCCACTGAAATGATCTGATGTGTATAACAATCAATATTTTGTTGTATGTATTTTCAGAATGTAATGAATGTGTTACTTTTTCTGTACTTAACATGTTTTTCCTTTGGGCAAGTGTTCTACCCTTACCTGGTGGAGCTGTCATTCATATGGTCCTCTCTCACCTGTGACAGGGATAATGACCCTATGACCTAGGATGGCTCATGTATGGGTCCCACCTGCTCAGGTACTGAAAGCATTTCAAGGGTGGGTGCATGACCAAAAGACAGAATATCCCCCTAGAGTTTTGCATGAGCCTTTGGAGAAAAGGATCTGTCCTCTCTTGTGTATTTCTGGGTATGAGGATAATGCAAGCCAAGGATGGTGAGAGCCTTTGCTGGAATGTGAAACGAGTCTGCCTGAGAATTAAGCCAAAACAAAAACGAAAAACAAACAAACCAAAAAAGCAACAACAACAAAACCACCAAAAAACAGATTCAAAAAAGGGAGAGAAGAGATATAAAAGCTTAAACTCTTGAATTGGGCCCTATCTGAAACTAGGATTAATTCTGGATTTTCAAATGTGCAAACTTAAGTAAAAGCAAGGTTTCTGTCCCACGTAACCAAGAATCTACTAGAATATGAGAATTAGCATGGGTCTTAATGTTGCGATCTCTCACCTGGTAAGTAAGTGATGCAGTGTACCGCTCAAGTAAGTTGATCTATGCACATCCTTATCAGGAGCTCCCTGGGGGAGGGCCAAGGAGGGGGTGGCTCAGCCCTGCTCTCCCCTGAGGTTTCCATGTTTATTTAGATTTCTCCTTGAGCTGCGGGTGGAGAGTCATTGGTTTTCAGCCTTCTTAAACCAGTCCCTGGTGGTAGAATTAGTCAAAGTCTGAAAACGCCCTCTCCTGTTGAGCGTTGTTGCTCTCATGATGCGGAGGTTGTACTTTTCCTGCGGAAGCCTGGGAAACTCTGAATCCACTGAAATTTTTAGACCTTTTATGGTCTAAACAGCTACCAAGCCTGAATATTTATGTGCTTTCTATTAAGACATTGATAGTCCTGATAAAAAGGGAGATATGAATTAATCTTTGGATTAGGCGATTTTAAGTACATTTTCTTGCCAACATCAATATGCTTTATATAAAATTGAATTAAAATATTTTTCAAAGAATTCACAAATGTAAGTCATGTAATAAGCATTGAATCAGTTTGGAGATGCTTAAGGAAAAGCCTTATCAGCTGCCTCATTGCCTCTGATTCTACTCCTCATGGGAACCAGTGTGATGGTCTGATTTACGTCCTCCGACTCCAATCAGCCATATATACACACTTACATATCCATGATTTGTGAGTGTCTTCACATAATGTGTTTACTCATGGATTCAGTTAATGCCTATCACAACTGAAGTACTCTTGTAGGCACCGCAGATCCTGAGTGAACACAGCAAATTTAAAGCCTTCATGGCCCTTGCATTCTAATGATGCCTAGCTGGCAGAAAGGTGTGATCCTTTTTCTCCCTAAGAATTTCGAATGACACTCTTACAACAGAAGACAGGTTATCAAGAGAAAAACATAAAAAAAAAACCTTATTTCATTAAAGTTGTAGATGACATACGAGCCTTCAGAAACAAAGACCCAAAGAAAACCCGATTTTTGTGCTTAGATTCTGTGAAGAATTCACAGCCATGAAGATATGTGATTGGATAAAAATGGACCTCATGGCAACGGACTAAGAAGGGGAGCCCAGCAAGGCCATTTGTTGAGAGGTTATTTAGTCTTTTTGTGTAAAATTCTTTCCTCGCAGATTTGAAGTAGGCCTGTCTGGAATGACCTCATTAGGTAGATCAGATGAGGAAGGTCAGAGAATTGCAACATGGCCAGCTCTTACACAGAACGGCAGGGGACGGTTAAGAAAATAAATATGATAAATATGGGCTACAGGAGAAAATGTAAAACCAAGGATAATATCAAGGACTTTAGCCCCAAACCTGGAAGAATGGGTTGCCGTAAACTCAACTGAGTAAGACCTAAAAAATGAGTCCTCAGGGGAGAGGACAGAAGTCAAATTTTAGGCACGTTCAAGTTTGAGATAGCAATCGGATACTATTGATATCTGTGTCATATTTCATAATGTGAACATAACACGATTAAGCATTCCGTTGCTACTGATAATCGGTGTGCCGTCAGACTTCTGCAGATACATAAATCCCTGCAATGTCTTCAAGGCTGAATTCTTAGATCTCAAGTTAAAAACCGCCTGTTCCTCAGAGGGAAATTTTCTCCACCACTTTGCCCCAGTTACAGTCTCTCCATAGCATTTATCTCTGCCTGCTACTTTTTCTTATATATTTATTATCCACCTCCCTTCTCTAGAATTTAAAAATTGTAAAAACAAGGGGCTTGTCTACCCTTTGTCAGTACAGAAGAGGTACTCAGTAAATATTAAAACTATTAAAAAGCATGCATAGATGTCTTTATACACAGTGGTTTTGTTTATATGGGATAAATGTCCCAAAACTGGTATTGCTGTATCAAGTTGTGTTTTTAATTGTGCTGATATTGGCAGATTAATTTCCTGGGTGATTAAAGGAATGCATTCTCCCACCATCAGTGTATGAAAGCAGTCATTTTCCTCTATCAATTGAAGCACTTGGTGATTTTATACTTTGGTATTTTTGCTTCAAAACTACTTTTTAAAATTGTTAATCTCTGCTTCTGACAGCTCCAAATATCCTAAGCAATTCATATACAGTTAAAAATGAACTCATATGTAAGGCAGTGAACAATTTATATTGCTATATTTGAGCCTGTCTTAAAACCTGTATTCACTTTCAACTTCTGAGTGTCTTTGATGTTGTGAGTATAAGCAGTTTATCAAGGATAGACTTAACTCTTTAGCTTATTTCTCTGTAGTGCCTGGAAATGTGAAACCCTCAAGAGTGTAAGACTTTCCCATTAAAATACCTGATGGGTTTTCTGCAGACAGATTCACGAGATGAAGTTCTGTAAATCCATATTTTAAAATGCATGCATGTTGGATCATTCTAGTAGAAGGATGTAATGGTATAATTAGTGTAATACATGTTGGGTAGTTGTTGAAAATAATTTACTTCTGAATAAAAACGGTGGGGCTGTGCAACCTTCTACCTGAAACATGAGTTACATCTCCAGTTAGGAGAGGTAGACACTGATTTTCCCCTCTTCAAAAATTTTAAAAAAATTTTCTATATCATTCATCCATGTAGGTGTTTTCACTGATTTCTTGATCAGCTTTTGCTTTCATCAACTGGTTTGAAGCTTTTGGTTTCATCCCACTGGGATATTTTCTTCCTACTCTAGGAGTCAAGGTGTGTTGTGAGAACAGAGTCTGGAATCCGGAGTGCAGATCTTGGTTCTGCTTTGAACGGTTAGGATATTAGCCAATGTCATTGTCCCAGTTTCTCCAGCACAATCAGGAATCTCTGTCAGCTACATGGGTACCCTTGCAGGGGGAAAGCCCCAGTTTCCAAAAATCCAACTATCTGGTTAGAAAGAAAAAGGTAAAAATTTCCTCTCTGACAAATCAGGTCAGTAACAGCAACATTTGTTGAACTGAAAACCAGTCACTGTGAAAGGTCTGGCACCAATCTCTCCTTCAAATTTTAAATTTTATGACCTCTGCAGACAGCAAGTCTTGCTCTGCGCTTACCTGGTGGTAACCCTAACCTGAACTGACTCGACGCTATTTATAGTCTTTATTTATTCCACTTAAAATAAGTAGTCATTCATTTCTCTGCAGAGTCCATGATTATGGGGTGTCACCAGACCTCACTGGAGGTGACCAGTAATATGTTTATGTGGCATATTACTTTAGAAATTCCAGAATAATTGGAATTCTGAAACTCAGGAATTAGGGTCAAGAGCTTACAGCCTGTGAGCAAATCGATGTGAATACAGACACTTAAACAAGTACAATAATATCTCATAGGTATAAAAACTCTGGACACAAAATATCTAATGATAGTATCATATTGATGAGGGAGGTAAATGGAGTTAAATTGTGCTAATGTGTTTTAACTGAGTAGAAGAATATAAGTCAAGAATAATTTCTGGATTCACTATAAATGAATATGAAGTAAGTGTATAGCTGGGTACAGTGGTACACTCTTATGATTCCAGCTGCTGAGGAGGCTGAGGCAGGAGGATTGCAAGTTTGAGATCACCCTGGGCAACATAGTGAGACCCTGTAAAAAAGAAGAATTAGTAAAAAAGAATGCAAACTCAGATTTTCCCCAAAACTCTGAAGATACATATATGTATACACATACATGTATGTATATAGACATATACACATAACATATAGTGAGGTTGAAAATAGAAGGATAAGATATTTCATAAAAGCATTCAACAAAGGAATGCTGTATGGCTATGTAAATAACAGAAATAATAGACCTGAAGGTAAAAAGCTTTACTAGAGACAAAGAAACTAAAAGGTTTAATTCATTAGGAAAGCATAACAATTCTAAATCTCTAAATAGTAGAAACAATATCACTAAGTAAGTTGACCTTGTGTATGTACAAGTTCAAAAACTGCAGGACACATATTCTTTCTAAGTCCATGCAATGTATTTATAGACATTGGTCATTTATTGGATCGTGAAGCAAGTTTGAATACATTCCAGGTGTTTAAAATTATAGAGAACATTTTCTGTGACTGCTAATGAAATTATTCTAGTAAACAATAACTTATAAATATGTTCTTAAATAGCTCATAGGTTAAAGAAAAGATCATAATGAGATATGTTTTAACCAAGTAACAAGGAAAATACTATACACAAAGATTGCGGAATACATCTAAAAGAATGATTAGAGGGAAATTTATAGTTACGAATATATATAGTGAAAAATAAAGCTCAAAATTCATAAACTAGACATTTATAGAATGAAGTTAGAGAAGATAAATGTAAAATAAATTCAAAGAAAGAAGAAAGAGAAAACAACAGATATTAATAAAAGAGCTTGTAAATATTCAATATAAAAGAATGAACAAAGACAAATATTGTTTCTATAAAATACTACTTAAGTTGAAAGACCATGATGAGTTCAATCTAAATAAAAAATGCAAATGCTAAGAAAGTATAAAATCACTCTAAATTCTATAAGTATTAAAAGAATAATGTTATTATAAATACTTTTATTCTAATAAAATTTTTAAAAGAAACAAAATTTAACAATTGACACAGAAGAAAGAAAACAATTTTATAGAGGGCAAAGTGGTGGGCCGGTGAGATAGTTCAGCGGCATAAGCACCTGCCTGGTAAGCGCAAGGTCCTGAGTTCGACTCCCGGTACCCATATATGAAAAAAGGGCCAGTGATATCATTCAGCAGCATGGACATCTGCTGGCATGCAAGGTCCTGAGGTCGACCCCCAGTACTCACCAAAAAAAAAAAAAAAAAAGAGAGAGAGAGCAAAGTAATTAAATTTGTAGTTAAAGTTTTCTACAGTGTAAACTCCAAAGATAAATGCCTTTACTGGAAAATTCTGCCTAACATTTCAGAGAAAAAATAACCATAATAACACTCACCAGCACATCTAACTATGTTGCCAAGAATTTTATGAAGAATAAAAGTTTCAGATCAGTCCCATTTAAGAATGTAGACTTTAAAGATTTTAATGAAATAGTAACAGCAAATAAATTCCACTAATATGGGATCCATTAATCTAAAAATGACCATGTTGTATTTATTTTACTAATGCCACAATATTTATTTTTAAAAAATAATGAATGTGTTTTTTTCATGTTACTAATAGAGAAGAAAATTATATGATCATATAAATAGGTCAGAATATATCACTTGATAAAACTTAGTACCCAATCATGACAAAATCTTATAGCTAACTAGGAAAAGAAAAATATATGCTTAATCTAACAAAATGTGTCTACAAAACACCAGTAATATCACTTTAGATGCCCAGTTCCTTTATTTGGAGCATTATTATTTAAATATAAAAAGTAGTCCAAATATTACAACTTTTAAATCTGTCTGTTATGGTTTGGATCAAAAGGACTCAAGTTCTTTTTTTAACTTTTTATTTTATTGGTACATTTTAGATATACATAATGATAATACTCATCATAGGGAGTTTGTTCCTGTACATGATATATCTTGCTTCTTTTTTTCCCATCCCTTTGACCCCTCTTCCCCTCTTTATTTACAAAAGCTTTGTTTCCATTTTTTCTTTCTATTGTTTTTCTTGTCTCTTTTTTTTTTTTTTTTTGTGGGTACCGGGGGGTCGACCTCAGGACCTCGCGTGCCAGCAGGCACCTGTGCCGCTGAGCAATGTCACCGGCCCCTTTTTTGTATGTGGGATCCGGGAGTTGAACTTGGGCCCTCGCGCTTGCAAGGCAGGCTCTTACGCCACTGAGCCATCTCACCGGCCCTTTCTTGTCTCTTTGTTCCTTTCTTCCTCCACCCTCCCTTGTTTCCGTTCTCATTTGAACATTTTCATCCCATTTCCCAATATCCATTATACATTTTGGTCCTTATTTACACTTCAGGTTTCTTACACCAGAGAAACTATGTGATACTTGAACATGTGTGTCCAATTTATTTTACTGAAGAATATGGTCTCAAGGTGCATCCATTTAGCTAGAAATGTCTCAGGCTTATCCTTATAGTGGCATAGTTTTTAATAGCCAAATCTTGGAAACAACCCAAATGCCCTTCAACAAATGAATGGATAAAGAAGATGTAGTTTTCTTTTTTTTTTTTTTTGTTTGTTTGTTTGTTTTATGGTTTTTTTAATACTATAGAGTGCTACTCTGCCAGTAATGTCATTCTTACTGGTGAAATGTTGAAACTTGTTCATTGATATTAGGATCAGTGCAAGCTCTCCCAATGCCACTACTTCTTATCATTGTACCTGATATTCAAGGCTGTTCATTAAAGCAAGAAAGAATAGTAAAAGGCACAAGGGTTAGAAATAAAAAAATCATACTGTCAATATTACTAGATCATTTCATCACATGTGGACAATCCAGATAATTTTCATGGAAATTATTAGAAATAATAAAAAGAGAATTCAGCAACACAACTAGATACAAAAATCTGAATGTGGAAAGCTATTCTACTAATCAGTACTAAACATTGTGAAAATACAGTTTTAAAAAAGACACCATTTAGAACAATTATGAAAAATATTAAGTACTCAGGGTTAGAGCTGTACAGAGAGGTACAAAAATATCTACTTAAATATCTTTGAAGTATTATGAGAAATTTAATGAAGAACTAACAAAATGGTGGATATACCATAAGCATGGATTGAGAAACTTACTGTGTAAATATGAATTGTCTACACAATGTTTTACAGGTTCAGTGAAATTATGATCAAAATCCTAATGGGATTTATATTTACTTGCACAAATGTGCAACTTCATAGGATTACTATAGGCTATATATGGAAATGCAAATGGCCAAATTCATCCAAGATAATTTTGTAGAAAAACAAGGTAGGAAGATTTGGAGTATAAGATACAAGACTTATTCAGAACCTTGAGTAACTGCGATAGTGTGTTAAATCAGTAATGAACAAACAATCCAACCTAAAAGTGAGATACTTGTATACATGGCTATTTCTTTTATTGTGTGAAGTGCTGGAGAAAGGATGCTCTTCTCAATAAATGTTGCTGGAACAATTTTAACGACTTGATTATAAATAACAAAATTTGATCCCTATTTCTAATGATACATAAATGTCACTTTCAGATGGATTGCTGATCTAAATGTAAAGGGAAAACAAAAATTTTATAAAATACAAAGAGATACATCATATTTTTGCCATTGGCGATTTTTTCCTAGAGTATAGAATAAATACTTTTCCAAGGAAAGATGTTGAAATTTGACTATATTAAAAGTAAGGATATCTGTGCATTAAAATAGACCATTAAGACAGGGAAAAATCAAATCATACTTTGGAAAAGATATTCTACATATATTAATTGACAAAGGACTTGCCAAGATAAAGAAATAACTCTTATACACCCAAAATAAAACCATAGAAAGTGTAGTAAAAACCTGCAAAGGTCTCAGACAGGAATTTCTAGAAGAGAAAATCCAATAGCCAGTTGGATCATAGGAATAAGTTCTTGATGTCATGAGTAACCTTCGGAATGAGAATCAAAAGCATGAGGAGTGCCACCAACTTTTGTCAAATTACTTATAATGAACAATTCTGATAGTAGCAGATATGACCGAGAATGAGAATCAGTAATTACACTTATCTACAGTTAGTTAGAGTATAAACTGGAACAAACACTGGGAAAAAAATTTTACATTCTCTATTAAAGTTCAAGACACACATATCATGCAACCCAAAGATCTTATGAATTGTGTAGTAAATTATCTTTTTTTTTTTGTGGGTACCGGGGGTCGAATTCAGGACCTTGAGCGCCAGCAGGCGTCCGTGCCGCTGAGCGATATCACCGGCCCTTTTTTCGTATGTGGGTACCGGGAGTCGAACTCAGGACCTCGCACTTGCCAGGCAGGCACTTACGCTGCTGAGCCATCTCACCGGCCCATATAGTAAATTATCTTGATGTAATACATCCTGTGCAAAAAGTCATGAAACACAGATTCACAGACAAAATTAAGATGCTTATATTATGTGATTTATCAGCTCAGTTTTAAAAATTATCAAGATATAAAGGGAAGTATAGGGCACAAGCAGGAAGTACTGAACTTTCTAAATTTTTTGTTTTATGTTAGCTATATGTCCCTCTCCCTCTCCTCTCTCCCTGTCTCTTTCTCTCTTTCTCTCTCTTCAGTCTCCCTTGCTAAGTGTTCAATTACAAGACCCCGAGTTAAGTTTGAACAAGGAGGACCAAAGGGAAGGTGTCTGAATTAAAAGGAAAACACTAAAACGAACATGCTTCCATACAGCAGGAGTTCACCTCGTCAGTCTGATGAGTAAGCGTGGAGTTTATCTGTTTGGGAGAAGAAGGAAAATGGACACAAATGGAGCCATAATAGATGTCAATGATTGAGTAATTTAAGACCTTGCAAATATTGTGTTCTTCATGTGCATCATTCATAGTGTATCATAAATATGTTGTGACTTTATGTATCTCGTGAGTATTTGGGATCTCATGTGCCTCATCGATATTAAGTATCTATTTTGTCTTTCTATAAACCACCTTTTTGTTGCTGGGAAAAATACTTTACATACACAACTTAAAGGAAAAAAGACTTACTTTTAGGTCGTGGTTTCAGTCCTTGGTTGGTTGGCTCCAAGGCAGAAAAAAGATGGCAGAAGAACATGGCAGAGTAAGGCTGCTCACCTCAGGGCAGCCAGAAAACAGAGAAACAGGGAAGGGGCTGAGAGAAAGGGGCCAGGGACCAGACACAGTCCTCAAGATTATAGTCCCATGACCCACCCGGCCAAAAGTGTGCTCTACTAATTTCCTAGTTACCTCTCAAGCCAATCAAATTGACAATCAAGATTAACATTACCGTCCTCCATTGTTTTCCGTATATTTAATACACATTTCTTGTTACTTTGTCTAAGACTAGTACATCTCGCATCAATTCTTCACAAGTAACTCATTTCTAAACTCGTTTTTGTCTTTCTTATTTCCTAAAGCATAACTGAATGTTCTTGAATAATGTGGTAGAGGACATTATATCTCTACAGGACATAGGGCACAGAAATTCATACTTACTTGCATCAGGAGAGAAGTAAGGAAATAGTCATCAAAGATATAAATTAACCAGAGTTTTGGTTAATGATGGATTCAAAGTTACAAAATGGTATACTTAGTATATACTGTGAAAAATGGATGAATAAGAGCTGTAATAGCATAGAAAAATCTTAAAAACTGAATGTGAATGAAAGAAGTCAACCTCAGAATACGTATATTAAGTCTGGATGTATCATGGTCAAATGAAATTATGCTTAAAATTTGAGGACTCATCCTCTGGAATGGTTGCATGAAGAGTCCCACAGATCTGATCCCTGATGAAAGAATCACAATTATTGAAAGGTATATTAAAAAAAATTCAAGTCACTGGAAGTGGTACAGCAAATGGAGAATAGTGTTCAAGAAAACTTGTGAAATCCAGGGAAGGATAGATTACCTCTGATGGAGAGGTCAGACACACTCTTCTTCACCTGACGTCTACCCCAGATGAAGCATGGCCAGAATACAGGACCTTGATTACCTTTACCCTTGCTTACTTGCAGGGTGAGGTTTTCATGCCAAGAAAGGCAAGCTGAGACCAGACGCCACTGTTCTCATCCATGCCCACTGCATGACTGTCACTGGTGGAGGCAAGCCGTTGTTCCTGTTCCCAGCTGTGGAACAGTGGCCTAGAGATTTGCTCAAGAGGAGAAAAGCTATAAAAATAAAGAGCTTTGGAGTTCTTCCTGAAGGGATTGAATTTGAAACAGTGTAGGGAAGTCCAGGGGTGCTTTCAGAAACAATGGAAATTTTAGTAATCAGTGGAGATGTTCCCAGCAGATCCAGGAAAACAACAAGATAAAATGTTAGACCAGCTGGTTTGCTGGAGAGAACCAGCAAGACAGAGAGCCCTCTGGGACCAAAGAAACCTCAGACATGGTCTTCAAAACTGGCTGCACAAAGAAGCACATATTTATTAAAATCAAACTGCAGATTAGTTTATACCCAGAACATTCTTTAAAACAACAGAGTAATAAACCGGCAAGTAGTGGAACCGAACAGCTGGGAGTGATACCGAAGAGCTGGGAATGATACCGGTAGTGACAAAGCTTTGAGACTGAGGAAAGACACATTTGAAGAGAGCCCTGATAAAGCCACTGTCATCACAGAGTAGCTCTGTGCACTACCACGACTGCACTCTTTGAGGGACAGTAACAGAAGCCTCATGCTGTAGGGCAAGTAGACGTCACTAAAATAGGCCATCCAAGTCACTGGGCAGAGAAAAAAGCAAGTAACAAAGAGCAGAAATGAGAGCAGAGGGGAGATCAGTACTCAGCGTTTCTCCAAAAAATATTATCTAAAACATCCAGTTTCCAGTCAAAAAAAAAAAAAAAAGTGAAAAATGACACATACGAGAAACATAAAAGGCAATAAAAATTTATTTTGAGAGAACTTTTACATCAAATTAGCAAACAGAACTTTCAAGGCAGACATTAAAAATGTTCTCAAAGAGCTAAAGAAACTGTAATAAAAAATAACGTATGGTGATAGTGTTTCATTAAAGAGAAAATATCAATCAAGAGATAGAAGTTATATATTAAAAAGGAATTAAATAGAAATTCTGGAGCTGTTAAGTATAATAACATGAAAAATTCATTTGAAGTTCTTGGTAGTAGCTATAACATGATAGGAAAAAAAGAAGCAACAAATTTGAAGATAGGTAATTAAAGATTGTGCATTATGAAAAATAGGAGAGGGCCGGTGAGATGGCTCAGCGGCGTAAGCACCTGCCTGGCAAGCGCGAGGTCCTGAGCTTGACTCCTGGAACCCACATACAAAAAAAGGGCCGGTGATATCGCTCAGTGGCACGGACGCTGCTGGCACGCGAGGTCCTGAGGTCGACCCCCGGTACCCACAAAAAAAAAAAAAGAAAAAGAAAAAGAAGAGAAAAAGCAATGGAAAAAATGAGCAGAGCCTCAGAGAAATGTGGGATTCCAATAAGCACATCAACTAGTGCACAATGGGGGTACCAGAAGGAGAAGAAAGAGGACGAGGAGCCAGGAAACATGAATGAATAATGGACAACAACTTTTCAAAGTTGATGAAAAACCTTTACACATCTAAGAAGTTCAAAAAGTCCAAGTAGAATTAAGACACAGGGACTCAAAAATAGACTCATCATATTGAAAATATGAGAGGTCAAACAGAAAATCCTGAGAGCAACAAGAGAACAAGAGCCCATCACCAGCAAAAAAATCTCCAGTGACATTAACAGCTTCTTGTTCGAAACAATGGAAGCCAAGAGAGCGTGGGATGACATATGTTAATGTGCTCCAAGAAAAAAACTGTCAACCAAAAATCTTACAGCCAGCAAAAATATCTTTGAAAAGTAGAGGCTAAATAAATATATTGCAGGATTTAAAAATGGAGAAAATTTATTGCTGCAAAGTACAGCAATCAACAAATGTCTTACTGGCATTAGAACAAGCATGTAGATCAAAGTGTAGTAGAAATGAAATTATAGAAATAAAAGTCACATTGGCAGTCCAAGGTGCCTTGGTGCTTGGCACTACTGAGGTGCCAACATAATTCAGTGGTGGCAATAATAGTCTTTTTTTAGAATAATCTTTTCAAAAATGGTACTGAGTATACATCAAAATTCAAAATAATGAAGTGAGACCTCTTTCTCAGATCATCCCCCAAATTAACGATAGTTATGAAACTTTTTGAAGAAGAAAGAAGATTTAATTTTCATGATTTTAAGTTAGGCAGAGATTTCTTAGACAGGACACCAAAATCACAATACAAAATTTTAAAAATAAATTAAGTATAATTCATAAGAAGTTTAAAAAATATTTTACAGTGTTTACTATTAAGAAACACAAAAAGATATCCATATCATAGAACTAGCATTTCCAAATTAAGTATCTGATAAGAGATATCTATCAAGAAAAAGTAGAAAACTCCTGCAACTCAATAATAATAAACGAATAATCCAATTTTTAAACACAGTAACAGACCTTGAAAGCCACTTTTTAAGAGATACTTCATCCTTATTCCTTTATATATATTCACACTTTATTTTATGATAATCTGTTAGCTGTACGTTTGTGTTTTTGTTTTTGCCGTGTTGAAGATTGAACCCACAGCCTTGCACATGCTAGGCAAGCACTCTACCCCTGAACTACAGCTGAAGCCCCGTTCATGCTTTAAATATCCTATTGTATTTATATACTTCACAGTAAAAATTTAATAAAAAATTAAAAATCATACAAAGCAATGAGTGAGAAAGAGGATAAGATTAGGAATAAGAAAAAAAAATCTATCGAACAATCATAAATGCAGATATACCTGTACTATCAGGAGGGAGGCTCTGGGTTTCCTTATCAACCTCAGCCCCCAGGTCTGTGGGATTATTCTTTGGCTCCTGGTTCGGTTGGCGTCAAGTCCTCTGTTTCCTGAACAGTAAGAGAAGACAATCATCTGAGATAAGGCGTCTAGTACACATTTGTAGTCTTTCATGCCTTTTGAACTTTCTTATGGTCCAGGAAAATCTAAGTATAATCTAATAATTATGATAGTGAAGGTGATCATGCTGGTGGTGGTGAGAATGGCCAGCATTTATTCTCGCTTCCTCTGAGGCAAACACTATGTTTGAACTCATCTCATTTAGTTCTCAAAATGCCACACAAAATAATGACAGAGATTCTTTGCTTCTGAACCTTCTCCTTGGTCTGTTTGTACTCCCTTTGTCCAAGTCTGGGTTTAGTAAAGATCTTGTTCATTTAGCTAGCCCTAATCTCCATCCTTCATATCTGATTTCTCCGGCTATGTAATTGGGATCTTCCTCCTCTGCCATCCCCTAGATGATGCCTGATCACCTTGACTTGCCTGTAGCAAGAATCCTGTGGGTCAGGTTTGCTAAAATCCCCTTTTCTGGATGCTTCTTAATGATTTTCTGTGCATGGAGCCCAATCTGCTCTTTAGGTAATCATTTCCAGTTGCCGATGCTGTGTTTAGAATTAAGCCCAGTTCTATACTGAGGCCTCTTGACCTCATTACCACTACTCTCAATAAAATCTGTTTCTACAACTTTAACTACTATCCAGGTCTGGTTTTCTTTACCATTCGTTAGAATTCACTCTCTAGTATTTTCACTCTTACAACACAGGATCAGAAATTTTGAAAGGCATAAGGTCGCTCATTTAGGAAGTGGCAGAGCAGCGATAGGAGTCTAATCTGCCTCCAGACTCTTTCGGCCTCTACCTTTCCCTCGAGTAATAATTTAAAGTTTAATATGACTTCATCATATAATCACCTGCAGATCTTTGTTCCTTGTCCACCACTTGAGAAGGGAAGGAAGTCATTATTTATTCCAGGCTAGGAGAAGGAAAGGGAGATAGGTGCATTAAGTGACATACAAAGGTACCAGTAAGATGTGAGAGGTGAAATTCAAATCTAGCTCTCTCATGTGTCCACACATTCCCTTGACACCTGGGGATGGCCTGTAGGTAATTTATGTGTTCAGGTCGTATTTCTATCAGTTATTTATTTGTTGTTTCTTTGTTTTTGTTTGTTTTTATTTTTTCCATGGAATTATTGCTGAGAAGCCACATTCACACATGTATTTCTTCCTGAGTCACTTGAGAATGCTTAATTAGCTCAAATTGTTTAGCCAGCTCTCACTCTGAATTAAACCTCTTCCACTGCAAGCCAAATTTCTACTGTGATTTTTGAGGAGGCTGCTTCTCTTTTGCTTTGTTAGCCCATGCAGAAAGAGCAAAAGGTGGTCTAAAGCTTTTGGTGATATTTTTGCCCTTAGTTTCCCCTGCCTTCCCACACAAATGTTGGGCCCTCATTAGCAGCCCCTGCAGGAGCTCATTCATTTCTTCCCCTCTAGCCACAGGAAGTTCAAGGTCCTTAGCGCCTTCCCAGCCAAATAACAGAATACACTGACAGTCCTTTCTTCGGCAGTTTGATATAATTAGAGATATTTGCGTCTCCTGATTGTTCACACTTCTTGAAAAGAATGTAAGTTAATGACAGTAGAGGGTCTTGGTTTTTCTGCCTTCCTGAAGTGAAAAAGGACTTATTTTTAAGAACCGTTCCCTACTTCTACAAATGAGGAAATAAATAGGGGCTCAAAAGAGAAAACATTTGGAAAATGAGATAAGGGCTAAAGAAGGATTAGAAACCAAATCTTTTGTCTTGGGTCTGTGGTTATTCTTTAGGTCTATGTTGCATGAGTTTGTTATATCACATGATCAACTACAAGCTGGTCCCTGTGTTCTCGAGGCAATAAGGGTTGTGTTTCAACAGGAGCATAATTGGAGAGCTATCTAGAGAATGAGTCTCTCAAATGAGGAATATCTCAGCTTGCTAAAATTCAAAGCAGCAGCAGATGTTAATGACAAATATAATTTGAAGTAGATAGCAAAGAAGCATTTGTTGGGAAGAATGGCACTGAGTTTTATGGTGTAAGAAGATGGCAGGTATCTTTTAAATTTAGCAGGACATAGTACACAGAATTTGTAGGTGGGGCAAGAGTGACCCTCAAACCATACTTCCTAACCTAGAAGTGGGAAAACTTGTATGAGTTGTATGAATTTGCCTCTGTAGTCCAATTGGACATGAAGTGAAAAACTCAGGGTTGTAGGTTTGATCCCAAAGTGGGTAGCAAAAGTCCTTCATCTTTCAGAATCTTAGATTCCCATTGGTAAAATGAAGAAAATAGACTAGCTCAGTAGTTCCCTAAACTTTAGTACGTGTAAGAATCGTGTAGGAAACTTAGTGACATCCTTAGAGATTCGGATTGATTGATTTGGGGTCAGGCCCTTGAGTCTGCATCGTATCAAGTTCCTAGGAAAATTCTAATAGAGAATTTCGAGAACTGTATCTGAAAAAAAAGAAATGACCCCAGAGGGGAAAACCATTGAATGTCTAATGTTTTGTAACTTCTGCCTCCCACCTGCTTAAACTTAACAAATGCTGAAATTCATTGCCATTCAATAGCGCTTGTGGTACATTACCTGTTTGCTACCTCAAGTTCTAGTGCTAAACAGTCAATTTATGTATCAGATTATGGGCTTTTGAGAAGGCCAACACAACCCCATAGGAGGAAGGGAATGGCTGAATTCCAGTATGAAAGCTTAGCCCATTTGGCCATGACTGCATTTCCTTGGAGCCCCCGTGTACATGTGGAGGGTCTCTTGGTGCTTGCAAAATAGTTGAACAAGGAGTGAGCCCCTTCCAATTTTTTAATTAAGCAAGCTTTGACCTTCAGGAGTCTAATTGCTCTCGACATGTAACTTATTGCTTAATTAAAACAGGATGAGATATGAGACCTCACTTCTGGAAAAGTAGAGAGTCATGGTTATTTCTGTTTTATTAAAGTCTCTCTTTTATCTGGAAGGTAAGGGCTGCGATTATCATAGAAAAATATCCGATGTCAGGAAGGAAGGTTCTAGCAGCCCCCAAACCTGAGGTGAGTCATTGCCCATCAAAACAAGTAGAGCTTATGAAATTATCAGACACACAGAGAAAAATAGAACTAAATCATTTTGCTGAGTTATGTCAGAAGAAGAAACAATAAAAAATTAAGAACAATGGCATTTTCATTGAGCAACTGAATGAGGATAATTATTTTTTCCCATTTAAAAACAAATACAAAATGATGCCAATTTTCTATCTTTATGTGCTTTCTTTCATGTTTTTTAAAGTGTTTCTGCATCTGCAGGGAAAAATATTTGAAAAGCTCCATTTCTTGACAAAGTCATTGAGGGTTTTCAGTGATAATGTATTAAAAAATACCAACATATTTTCTTTTATTGTCAGGAAGAGTCTTGTAAAATAAAAATGAGGCTAATAGAAAAAAAGCAATTGAAAGTATGGAAGTATGGCTGGTTTCTTTAGATCAGCCTTGTAATTTGGCAAATGTTTAGAAGAAGTAATTACTGTACCATGTCATCTACCTGAGTGTTTCAGTGACATAACTAGATAATGTCGCAAAACTTCAACTGGCTAAATTATCAACCTTCCAGTTTTATTGGCTGGATGACTCAGAGTGAAGTTTGTAGTGATGAAATCGTGCAATCCTGCCATATCAGAGGTTGAAGGGGTCTTAGAGATCCTTTATTCCAAGATGTGGAAGTTGAGGCAGAGGAAAAGACACAACCAGAACAGGAGACAGGAGGCAGAACCAAGAGGTAAACTCTCCCCCACTTTGCCTCCCTGACCCAGTCTAGTACCGTTTTCCTTTACTTTACATATGTGATACTATCTGAATGGCCTCAATAGTCACTCTTCCAGAATCTCTCTTGAAAAATAGAAACAAACTAATTTGTATCTAGATGATTAACACATACATTTGAAATGTCTTTTTAACTTAATGGAGTTTATGAGTGTACATATGTTTATGTTATTTGAGTCAGGCTTTCTCTCACTGAATATTGCATTAAGAATTTCAAAATACAACTACATTTTTTTAATGGTGTAGCAGGATTGCATCTTATTTTATCACATGAAGGTGACATCTCTACTTATTTAGTGTTTAATAATATTGTAATAGGAATGTGTGTTTATAGGTATCTTTAACTGCATTACTGATTTTTTTTTTTTTTTGGTATAAATTCCCAGACTTGGAATATATGAGCCAGAGATAAACCTGCATTTGGCTTTTAACATATCTTATCATTGGCATCGTCAAAGGATGCTAATAAATAAGAGTTCTCTTCCCTGCATAGATTCCAAGCCAACCAAGAATTAAAGACAAAGAGTAAGGCAGATGGAGCCCAACTCCATCATGATTGCTAAGATTAGAGTGGAGGACTATCCTAGCTTAAAGACTTAATGGGCTTCCTAACTGAACCCACAGTTCTACTTATGGCATGTGGGGACAAAGGAAAATACCTTCTCCCTGTGGGCAGTGCACTCCCAAGAGGAAAAGGGCAGATGGAGAGAGCATACAGTACATAACTTCTCTTTCCCCAAATTACCATGCAGGTAAGTCACTTCACTTTCTTTTTGTGCAGTTGGCAAATGAGTAGAAAATATCTAGGTAGGGGTATCATGCATATTGTAATTCCTTTCATGTTGAAAGGTATATCTCCAAAAGGAAAGAGGCATCTGCTTTCCCAGTACTTACCAAATTGCTTCTTCATTCATCATCTCTTAGCAATACTATGTACCACGTACTGTGCACAAAATAGAACCAGATGAATTAAGACATAATCTGTGCTCTGAAGGGACCTCAGCTGGTATTTCACATTCTCAATTGGGTGGGTTTATTCCTTGAGAGTTCTGTAGGAGATATGAGAACATCTTGTCCTAGGATTGTACTTGCAGTAAAGTGGGGCAGCAGAAAAGCATTAGCTAGAACTGTATCGATCACTCTGTGATGGTTGGTTGATTGTGTCAACTTGAGGAAGAAAGGCCCAACTAAATTGACTCAGCATCGTTATGGGTGTGGAAGACTCGCACTAGGGAGGATTGTCTCCAAAATGTTATAGAAGGGAAATGAATAAGGAAGGTTCGCTTTTTTTTTTTCTTTTTGTGGGTACCGGGGTCGACCTCAGGACCTCGCATGCCAGCAGGCGCCCGTGCCGCTGAGCGATATCACTGGCCCTTTTTTCGTATGTGGGTTCCGCGAGTCGAACTCGGGCCCTCGCGCTTGCCAGGCAGGCACGTATGCCACCGAGCCATCTCACTGGCCCAAGGTTCGCTTTTGTTTCTTCAGAGGAGCTCTGGACTTCGCCTTCACCTTGGGTATCATCTCATTTCCAGCACAGACTCTTCAGCCTCCAACTCCCACTCTTCAGCCTCCCATTGTAGACCCTTCGGCCTACTGATACAGGCAATCACAGGACATTACAGTGAGCTCCAGGCCTTCGACGGTATCCTTTGGATCTCCAGTGCACACACAGCCCTTCTGCATTCTTCCACCCCTGACCCTAAGGGCGGCCATTGTAAGCCAGTCTTGTAGATTCTTATATATTTCTATATCTTGCATTAAATCTGTTTCTCTAGTAAACACTAACTGATACACACCCATTCCCTCAAAGCAAGATGAGAAATTAATCTTACTCCAAGGCAAAGTACGTTGTTCAAAGGATATTACTACCACTTGGTCTGCCCAAGTAGTAACAACAAGGCTAGTCACAGTTTCTATGTGGGGAGCATTTACTCTATGTCAGCCTCTGCACTACGACCCCTATGAGGATTTTCCTTGAAGAGTCTGCACCACTTGTGGGGTCAGATGATACCCTGAAGATCATGTCCAAGGTGCCACCTACTAAGGAAATGAAATGGCCCTCAAACTCACGTATGTCTAACTACAGCTCTTCAACTTTTAGCTCTTGTACGACCCTTTACAATAGAATAACAGAGCAAGTCATTCTACAGTTAAGTAGAGCACAGTCACAGGAAATCTTGGAAAATGAATAGTTCACATACACAGGCAGATGATAAATGATTACCCAGGAGATCTCTTAGCAAGTTCCATGGTCCCAGTCAAAGGAAGAAATAGGAAAATTACAGGAAAGATCAGGTTATAACCCTCAGATGGCTCTCAATAACCTAAGCACAATTTGCAGGAAGAGTGACTATAATAAAAAGTATAAATGAAGTAGAAGTTTCATTCTTTTTCTTTTCATTCTTTCTTTATTCAAATTATTTTTAATTTTTTAAAATTTCAGTTAACACATATTAATTGCATATATTAATGCACTGTAATATTTCCATACATGCATAGAAAGTGCATTGATCATATCCATCCACCCTTCTTTCACCCTAGCACCCTTTCCCATTCCTAATAATTGCTATTCTGCTTCTTTCAGGTTGAGTTTCCCTTCCCTTCCCTTCCCTTTCTCTTCATTTTGCATTTTTTTGCATTTTTTCAATCAATTTTATTTGTACACTTTTGACATACATAAAGATCACGTTCATCATAGGGAATCTATACCTGTACATAATATATCTTAATTATTTTCTCCCCATTCCCCTCCATTCTCTTCAATTCTTTTTCCCCCCTTCATTTACAAAACTTTGTTCTATTGTTTTTCCTCCATTCCTTTTTATTTTTTTCATCCCTTTTCCCTTCCTTAACTTCTCCCTCCTCCTCCCTTGTTCCCCTCTCCATTTGAACGTTCTCTTCCTACTTCCCAACATCTGTTCTTCATTTTGGTCCACTACTCTGCCATATAGAAGGATAAATTTGAGACATTTTTAGGTAAATGGATGCACCTTGACAACATAATTTTAACAGAAATAAATCAGACACACATGTTTAAATATCACATTTTTTCTCCTATGTAAGAAACCCAAAGATTATCCTTTCCTTCTTGTTTCATTCTTTTTCTTTCTTTTCTTTTTCCTTCTGCACATTTCTTTCTTCTTGTTTTATTATTTCTCATGTATGAGAAAGCACACATGGTACTTGTATTTCTGTGTCTGGCTTATTTCATTTAACATGATATCCTCCAGTTCTGTGCATTTGCTGCAAATGTCAGAACTGCACTTATATGGTTAAATTATTCTCTATTTTGTTCATACACAATATTTCCTGTCCCCATCTTTTGATGGACACATGGGCTCATTGTATATTTTAGCCACTGTGAGTAGTGCTGTGGGAAACTTGGGCATGCAGTTATCTCTTATATGTGCTGCTCTGTTTCCTTTGGATGTATACCCAGGGGTGGGAGATCCAGGTAGTACTTTATAGTAGTTGTATTTCAGTTTTCTGAGTTCCCTTTGTACTTTTTTTCATAGAGGCTGTATAATTTAAAACAGGGGCCAAATATTGAAAAATGTAACAATATCCCACTTGAATCTATATCCTCTTCTAATAAATGTAATGAACTGAAATTAGCGCTTTATGGTTGGCAAGTATGAAATGGGGTCATCAGCCCACCTTTCCAAGACAGAGGATGTGTCCTCTGAGGTGTATTTTCTTAAATGGATATTTGGCTGATGTAAGTATGTTAATCTGAGTCCTTAGTGAATGGTCAGAGGATTTATTAGAAAAAGATGCTATGTAAAAGAAAACAAAGATGGAGTCAGGAATGCTGCAGAAGTTGTGATACAATCAGACCTGACTAACCAAGAGAGAAAAGTTGGACAGAATCATTTTAAATTGCTGAATACAGACAGTTCAGCAAAGCCATCAGATATTCTCAAGATTATCAGAGTGAGTGTCCATGTCACCAGGATGTAGATGGCTCAGTATTTTCTATGAACTCAGCCATTAGCTGGCTGCCAGGAATGGCATGGTCTTGGTGCACATGTGTGGATGAAGTGCATTCGAAGTGCATCAGCAGGAAGTCAGCTGACCACATTATCACGATGACCGTAATGAGTATACAAGTAAGTTGGGATCATGCTTCCAAAGTACAAAGGTATTTTGTTCCTGATGTATACTGGAGAAACCGAGACACAGATCGCAGGTTAATTCTGTGATAGAGACTGAGGTTACAACCTGGGTTTGAATTGCCTTTCTCTCATGACGCACTCAAGATTCTGCTAGAGAAATTTTGTCAAACTTGACTGTGCTTCACAATCCCCTGGGTAGCTTGTTAAACCGTGCTTTTGGACAGCACCCTAGAGTTTCTGATTCTAGAGGTCAGGAGTTGGGACTTGGAATTTACATTTCTAGCAGATTCCCACAAGGTGCTGATTTTCTGATTGGTGGAACAAACTTTGAGAACCACTGTACTTATAGAGCTTTAAATTCCCTAATCCTCTGTGTGTGTGTGTGTTTAACTCTATAACAAGAGGGTAGTAAAGGAAGAGGGGAAAATGTCTTATCTTATAAGCATTTCCTTCTTTCTTTTTTTCTTTTTGTGGGTACCGGGGGTCAAACTCAGGACCTCACGTGCCAGCAGGCGCCCGTGCCACTGCGTGATATCACCGGCCCTTTTTTCGTAAGTGGGTACCGGGAGTCGAACTCAGGACCTCACACTTGCCAGGCAGGTGCTTATAACGCTGAGCTATCTCACCGGCCCTCCTTCTTTCATACACCAATCACGATGCCTAAATTGTAATATGTACATAATAGTTATAAAATTAAGTTTATTTTACTTTGGGAAAATTTTATGAAATATTGAATATAGTGAAAAGAGGCCTGCCTTTCTAAAGGGAAAACATTGGAACTGATTCATATTTCTACCAAAAGTATTCTCCTTAAGAGGAGTAAAAATTGCCTTTGTCTGTCTTTCCCAGACCCACGGCATTTAATACCTCTTCTACTTCAAGCACGTTGCTGAAGCCAGAAGCAGAGGGTGAAAGAATGGCGTGACTGACCCAGTGTCATTTCTAGTTTGTAGATACTTTTATCTTTTTATTTGTTTTCATTTTTGATGCATGCAGTAACAAGCACAACAGAAATTGTTCCGGCTGCTAGTTTTCACTGCTGATAAGCCTAAGGGTTCACTCCTTCAATCAGGATGTTGCATTTTTATTTTGGGCAGGCAGATGATAAGCAAAGGGGCCCAAAGATACTTAGTCTTGGCTGCAGCTGCTGTATGATGGGGACACAAGCTGAAAAGTCCAGTCTGCAGTGACCATGAATAACAATAAAAACATTGTGTGCCCAACATTGAGCTAAGGGCTTTATGTACATATTTTATATAATCCTCACAAGAACAATGTAATATTTTATTGTTGTTACTTGCATTTCACAAATTAAAGAATAGGCAGGGATCTTAAATAACATGGTAGATCTATGTGGCTGGTGAATGTTAGAACTGTGATCTCAATTCTGGCCTATTTGGCCTTAGTATTTTTACTCTCAGAAACCACTGTATATTGAGCGCTTGTAAATGTATACCACGGAACACAGTTGCTTCATTCATCTAGCAAGTACAGCAAAGAGCTGTGGCAGAGAGCAGGCAGGTGATTTTCCCAATGTCACTCAGCAAATTAGCATCAGAACCATGAAATGAAGGGCTTCATGTTCCCTCTGTCAGTTTCAATGGCTTTCTTAGTTGTCATGTGCTTTTATTTAAGCATCGTTATTGCACTTTTTGTTCTTTTCCATGACAACTGGGTATCTTTTAGTCATCTCTCTTATGACTCAATGCTGATATGATTTGTTCCACATATATACTTTCTAATCTTACAAGTTACATTATCCCCTGTCCCTGTTGGGCCAGTAGGTAGGCATAAGCATATTTGATACTTATTTTCATTTTAATTTTTCCCTAATCCATTCACCCTGTACAAAGGTCGGATTCTGCAGAAACATTAGGGCAAAGGAAAACAACTCCATCTTTCCTATCTCATTGCTGAAGGACTGATACTGTGAAAGTTGTGGAATATTATTTTCTTATACTTCTTTTCTGTGAGTAAAGGAACCCAAAATACCATCACCAAGGCCTTTATCATATGGCCCAACAAATGCCCATTAGAGTAAACAATGATTGCAATCAAAACACTTACTAATCTTCTTGTTTATACCTGGCACAAAACTGGACGAATTTGCCCCAGTAACTTTATGAGTACATCTTCCAAAGCAATGCAACTATGCAAACTGAAAGAATTTCTTTGCTTTTATGTCCTGGAAACATTATATCATCTCTTTCTATTGATATTCTGTGGAGCCTAGGATGGTATCTCCATTTTGGGAGTTATTGGGGCAGAAAATCCATTAATTATGGGCCTGTTAACAAATAATGCTTTGGCCAATAAGTTAAAAAAATGAATTCCAAGCAAGGATGATGATTTAATATCCATCTCATTTCTCACCAACCCAAATAAAAACAAAATGCCTTTTAGATTCTCTTATGTAAATATTGGTTTAAATTGTTCTAACCAACATTGATAATTTCCTATTCACAATTATTTTTGATCCACATTGTGGGCCTTATTAACCATGGAATTTGGGAACTGCAGTCCTGTGAAGTAGTTGTTTCCAAAGCCTAGTTCAAGAATTGGTGTTGGTGCAACAGTCCATGGTGAAATGAATAAATATATCATACAATATCTTGATGGCTAAGGCTGTCACTCCCTAATCTCCTTGATGGCATCTCCACTAGGTCCTGTCTCATGCTTGTCTAATCCTTCCTCATTGCATTTGTATTACCAGGTGTAGCATAACACACCACAAATATTCAGTATGTTTTGTGAATAAAAGAATATAGTGTCCTATTTTAAAAGGAGCTATTTTCTAGTTTGGTAGTTTTATCCTTATGGGTGTCAAAATATTCTTTCTTTTCTCTTATGAAAAGAAATATGGTGATAAGTAGAAATTATTTTTCATGCATTTTCTTAGCAAAAGAAAAGATTAAGATTTTATGTTGGTCATCTAAATTTGCTTTTTAAAATTTTATCTGATTGGGAATCCCTGGTGTAATTTAATTCTTATATCTTATAATGGGGAATTTCAGCTCAGGGAAAGGAAATTATTTACCTAAAACTCTAGTAACTGGATTTTTATCTCTTCCTCTATACCCCTTTGTATTTTATAGAATTACAATTACAGACTAGTTGATGATTTACTGTGTTTTTATGGACTATTGTGATGTTGGAAACAATACTGTAAGCTCCTTGAGAATGAGGATTATGTATCTCGATTTGTTGGCATAAAAATGCTGAACGCTTGGGGGTGCTAACCTTGGAGCTGAACTGTGAATACTAAACTAAGTGGGTACAGATAAAAATAAGATATTTCTATTAGCAATCATACTTGTTCTATAGTACAAAAGGAGACAAGGGAAAGGATGTTTGGATCTGACATGTAAACCCAATAAAAACATGTTATCTGATCAATTTCACATAGGGCAAAAACTTGATTTATAACAGATTAATCATTTATTGAAACAGAGCTTTCACTTTGGAAATAGAGTCTGAGACTACATTTGGGAAGGTAATTGATACCCACTGCCCAGCATACCCTCAAAAAAGCAAAGGAGGAAGATAAAAAGAGACGTGCATTATGCATGTCATTGAATGTACAATATTATAAAGAGGAGCACATTTATAATATTTAAACCAAAGAAAATATGTCTATCTAAACAGCTAAATAAAATAAATTTTGATAATGAGTCACTAAAAATTAGATCGATGTAGTAAGAAATATTAGCTTTTGTCTAGACAATTTGTGTAGAAGCCTGACAAGAAATAACCGACCTCTCCTTAACTCTATTCTGTAATGCTTTTTGCAGCATTCTATTTACTTATTATTTGTTATTTAGAAAAGTCTCGTTAGTAATTTGGTTTCAAGCTTCTTGTACACTAATTGTTCAAAGTGTACACTCTTACTATAATTGACCTGATCTTTCACGGCTTTTTCTTTCCTTGTATGATTCTAATTCCAATTATGTTTTATTTTTGTTTCTAACTCCAATCATCATTTTGTATATAAGTATTTCCTCTTTCCTTACCAAAAAATGAGCCCTTATTATATCTTAATCAGTGGTGTAGCATGGAAAGCTTCCTTTGTTTCTTTTTCTTTTTTATATTTTATGAATTTACATGCTTGCATTAATTTTGCAACTTAAAATGCATAATAAAAATTAACTTAAGCCCTAATCACTTACATAAACACGTCCTTCTATACTATGCCTGGTTCTAAATTTGCTCATGTCACTCAAACCAATTAAAACTTAAAAAGTCCTGATTAATCTTAGGGAAAATTCACTGCAGTTTTTTATTATTGATATGCATGGAGATGTATTGGGAGAAAAACAGACTTCAATGTTGCCATAAGATATTTCATGAAGAATGAGCCAAGATGGCAAGTTGGTTTTCCCTGAAAAATGTCCATACGCTGGAAGGGTGGGGGACCATGTAATTTGGGCATGGCAGTGCTAGGAGACATATTCAGTATCAATGTTCCAATCAAACATTTGGCTGTGAGCCTGTGGATGTCACTTGTCTTCCTCCTACTGCAGGATGTCAGCTGAGGAGAACCTGCTCTTAATAAGAAGAAAAAGAGATAATAGAGAAAGAAGCAATCCTTGTGAAAGTGCCTTGATGCCACTTTAGTAACTTGCGGTGCAGTGATAACCTTAGGCGGTGAGGCCATCCAGCCCAGCTGCCACCTTTTGGGGGTACAGCGCGCCATCCCAGGTCTGCTCACAGGGGCTTGTTCACTGCTAGGAGAATGGCAACATTGCTCCGTGTACTTCATAGCGGTGGATCAAATTGCTTAGAGCCGATCAACCCATGTACTTTATTTGCTTGCTCTTTGAGGACTGGTCTGACTTTATAGACAGCTTAAAATGGAAGTGTGTGTATGTGTGTGTGTGTGTGTGTATGCACACATGTGCACGTATGTGTGTGCCTTCGTATTTAGGATTGGCCATGTGACAGATTTGTCAAAAGAATGCAATGCCACACAGAATGTTTCTAGGGATTTTAAGGCTGGTGGAATTTAGAAAGTATTAAGCTTTAAATTGTACTTATTATTGCTTTTGCACAGCTCATTTACATTTACCAAGTGCTTTCACAGTATAGCCTTTAATATGACCCTAACAAAATCAAATCACCTACTACTAAAATAGGTAGGAATAGTTGTCCCAGTTTTTTTTTAAGATGACGCAACTAAGATTGAATGAGTGCACTATATGCCTAGAGTCATAGTTGCTAAGTGGTATGGCTAGGTATGTGATGCAGGATTCTTACCTGTAAAGCATTCTCTCCCTGTCCTCAGATTTGCTGACCAGAAGCCACGTAATAAATAATCAGTCTGCCTTTATGTTAATTTTAAAGTGTTAATGACTTTACCTCTAAAATCTGGTTTATCTTTTAAATGGTAAAGACTTTTTTCTCTAGAGTAAAAGAAAATGTTCTCATAAAATTGTGATAATAATACTGCTGACATTCAAATTGTCATCACACAGATTATCTCATCTGAATTGCAGAATAAGTCTTTGAGACAAACAGGCATGTTAGAGTTCTTGTAACTGTTAGTTTAGTGTCTGCAGCAGTTCATTTCTTATGTATAAGAAAGGACTCATTAGCCCATCAAGTACACATCTATTTTTGAAGAACTTTTTCATACTTTCTTTTGTAGTATTGTTTATATTCTTTGATCTTGACTTTCTCCCTGGATGCATTTCTCTTTTTTTTTTTTTTTTTGGTATGAGGAATCGAACTGATGCCCTCCTGCTTGCCAGGCAGGTGCCATGCCACTGAGCTATACCCCTGGCCCTGTTCTCCTTTTTCTTGATAATCTTGCAGTTGGTACATCCTATCCTTCCTCCAACCCTTGCATCCAGCACTCCAAACTTGACAGAGAATCACATATCCTTACTCATGTAGGCAAAGAGACAGTTAAGCTCATTTATCAAATGGAGAAACTGAGATCCACAAGTTAAATGACTTACTCCAAGCTGCTTATAACTGCTGACCCATATAGATGTTGGGATTTTGCCGCTATGGAGACCAATCAGGAAGTCTCCCACACTACAGCTGACCCCTGGAGGAAGCAATTTAACCATGAATCTTTAGTTTACTTCTTACAGGAAACAAAACAAAACAAAACAAAAACAACAACAACAAAAAGAAACCCCAAACCGAAACATGAGCCATTCTCTTTGATACATAAATTCAGGTGTTGTTTCCTTTCTCTAAATAGCTGCTGAAATGGTTGACTTATAGCTGGAATTCCATCATTAGGTAAATATTCTATTCATTTCTTGAATTTCTTCCAGCGACTGGCATTTGGAGGGTAACTTACTAAACTTTTTAATCACTATCCCACTAACCTAAATTTCCAGTCAGTTCTGTAACAGAAGTGAGAAGAGATTACATTGTAGATATGGTCAAAAATAGTCATAATATTGGCTACTTGATATGGTCCAGGCAATATAACAAGACTTTACATATGTTTTGCTACCCATTCTTCAAAACAGAATGGCTCCATCATGCATAATATAATTAACTTATATAGATTGGAACTGAAAATTAACTTATAACTTATATGAACAATTTTTTCAAGGTCATGGTAGTTGAAATAGATTTTTCTTGTTTTAATATACCAAAGATCATACATTTTTACTATGCTGTTTTTTTTTTTCCTCAGGCAAGATGTTTTCAAGGAGTCTTGACTAAGTTGGCTTTAAAAAAGAAACAAATTGAAAGTAATCATCTGTTACTGCTACTCCAGTGGAAAGACAGTTTTGCCCCATTGCTCTGTGTAGATCCATCCCTGTTCCCCAGCAGTGTCCTGGAACCTGCATCTTCCCTGCATGCGTTCCTTTATGACTATGCTTTTATGGCATTAGACATGCAGAATGCGAAAGCCTATCCAGTAAGCAAGACCAAAGAAAACTGTTTTTTGACCAAGTTAAAGTCACTGGAGCACCGAATACTGTCACTGAAGCCCAGCGTTCTGAAAACATTTCAGCTCACATCTTCCTCAGGGCAGACGGACCTCTGTAAGTGTGAGAAGTCAGAAATGAATCTTTGGCCTCCTTAGGATCTCTAGTTGTTTGTTTTAGGCTTCTCAGCCAGAAGCCTCTAACTTTTCCTGGGAAGCCCAGGTATAACTGAGGGTACCATCGGGTACAGTTTGGCTCTCTTCTATTTGTGCCAATACAGGTGTGGTATTTGGGTCAATGACCGTCAGGCATCATTCAGCATGTTAGGAGGAATCTGGGTTTGAATTTGAAGGGAAAGGCATTTCCCACACCTTTGACAGTTTAGCACAAACAAGGCAGTGTGATCGTGGGAAGAACCTTGAACGGGAAATTAGAAGACCAGGGTGCTGGGCTGAGCTCTGACATGAGAGCTGCTTTATGGCCAGAAATAGTCGTATTGAGTGACTTCACATTTCACCCAGTGTTTCAGTGTGCCCTGGCTCTATAAGTTAACAGATAAGTGTGGTTTTATGATAAGTGAACAGATTTGACACATGGAAATATTATCTCTAGAGCTTCTGCAAGGGACTAATTTTCATGGGTTGGGAATTGGGAAGTGACCACTAATAGATACAGGGATTCTTTATGGTGCGAAGAAAATGTTCTAATATTGATCATGGTGATGATGGTAAAGCTTTGTGAATGTGCTAAAACTATGAACTTTCACCTTTTAAATGGCTATAGGGCTTGGAGATCATAGCCTAATTATTTTTAGCATTTCAGTCCATGCTCATGTCAGCTTTTATCTTTATGAATTTGCTTCTTTTAGGATAAGGAAAGCTTCTCCCAAAACAAAGGTAGTATATCTTTCCCACAAGATATATAGGACACAAGTACACAGTGTGTTTACTGTTTGTGAAGATGATAGGTTAGGGAATTATCATTTCCTCTGTGGTATGACATTGGTCCCAGTTTTCTGGATGCAAATTAGAGATGAGTTGAGGAAAGCTAAAAAGGACTATCCACTCCGAATGGCTACTCTACCAAAGAAAAATAATTATTCCACCTGTGTGGATAAGCCTTGCTGCCTCTGCTTCCCTTTGTAAATACCTATCTTGTTTTGAATGAATACCTTAAATCTTCGCCTAAGGATGAACTTGTTGATCCATCTTGATCCCTGTTTGATGACGCATGTGATGAGTAAGATAGTGCTGGGATTCTTGCAGGTGAAGAATGTCTTGAAATTTAGGTAAAGCCCAGAAACAAGACAACGTGGAGAAGATATAAGGACAGCAAATAAAAACTTTACACAATTTAATCTGTGAATTAAAGCTGTAGCAAATAATGAAGAGAAGAGAGGTGGAAAATCAGAGGTCAAGATGGCTTTATTTCATTCACAAAGTAGATGAAAGATGAAAATGAATATAGAGGAAGGAAGCTTCAACAGAAAAAGTGTTTACTCAGGTGGAGTCCTTAGAAATGATTCACTCTAAGGTGAAGGTGCTTAGAGAAATGTATTTGACTAAGGGAGAAGAAGGAAGAAGAAATAAATGAGTTTTAAAAAAGAAGATAGAGGGCCGGTGAGATGGCTCAGCGGCATAAGCTCCTGCTTGGCAAACGCGAGGTCCTGAGTTCGACTCCCAGTATCCACATACAAAGGAAAAAAGGGCCGGTGATGTCGCTCAGCAGCACAGGTGCCTACTGGCGTGTGAGGTCCTGAGTTCGACCCCTGGTACCCACAAAAAAAAATGAATAAAAAATAAATAAAAAAGAATATGGAAATAGAGTGGAGACCAAACTCCTTGGATCAAAGACCTGAAATGGTCTTTTCATCCAGGATTGTGCTAACCTTAAACTACATAGTTCTTCCTCCTCAACAGTTTGTGTGACCACACAGGAGAAACTGTTGCCTAGCATTCCTGCCCCTCCCGCGTGAGAGACTCTGGGGACAGGTCTCCGCAGGAACTCTGTCTTCAAGGCTCCTGTGGAAGCCGCCAAGGCTCCACACAAAGCCTCCTGGCCATGCAGAACTGTTCTCTAGGAGAGAGCCCGTGTCCAGTTTATGTGAAGAAGTACTTCCTCTACGATTTCTGGCATTAAATGTCTATTTTCTTGGCGAATGATGAAGGCAAGTTTAGCATAGGCCAGGATATTATTTTAACATCTAAGTACCCAAAGGGAATTCTGAACAGAATATTTTCAGTTGGTATTTCTAATAAAGGTTAATGTGGTTATTTGTCCCATAGATTGTTACTGCATAATCCATGAAATTAAAAAAAAAAAACAATAAAAACAAAACCACTCTAAGGGTGTTGATGAGTTAGTATTACTTCAATTGATTTATAATAGACCAAACCACACACAATAAACCAGTAATTGAATCTAACACATCATAAACATCCATTTCCACTGTACTTTCTGGCTGAGCAGACGATGTTGTCTTAAATTTTTAAATTTTATGAGAAAATGCTTAAATTGGCATAATGTAATACTAGGACATTATCATGAGGAATAAGATCACTGCTCTGTAACTTGCTACTTTCTGGAGGAAAGGAATGTGTTGCTGTTTTTAATGATATTTCCAGATCAGTATCACAGCTATTGGTAGGCAAATATTTGCAAATGTTTTCGATATAGAAAGAATGATCGGAGTAGAGAAAAGCCTGAGAACTTGTTCTGTCTCCAACTTTGCTTTGTGAACTAAGCCAAAACTTTTCTTTCCCCTTCTGAGTTTTTGTTTTCCCACTTATAAAATTACAGCATAAAATTAAATAACTTTTAAGTCTTAAATCTAAGTATGCCCATTAAGCCAGATAGATCCAAATCATCTACATAAGTCTATGAATAACTTTATAAAATAATTTAAAATTTGTGTTCAGAGGAACTAGTAGATAAATTTCAGATCTGGTCACCATTACTTGTGTGATGAAGTCACTTAGATCATCTAAAACTCAATTTCTAATTGAAAGTGATTATAGTTAGTCTAATTTCATCTTCATATTGGAGAGTTTTTATAGAATGAAAGTGAAATGATGCATGGGAAGATTAAACTTTTATCTGTCTTTTATGATAGAAAAACTGGTAGAATTATAACAAGAAGCAGTAGGATTGAAAAATTGTGATTCCAACTTGTGTTTAGTGAGCACTAACTGTATCCCACATAATGACTTGTGCATTCTGCATGCACGGTTCCATTTCATCTGTATAACAATACCTTAATTTCCTTACTTTGCAGTTGGTATAACAGGCTCAAAAAGGTCAAGCTATTTGGCCAATGACACAGTTAATCAAGGCAGCACTTAGATTTAAATCTTTGGCAGTCTGACGCCAGAGAATACACTTTTATTCACTGTGTTATTCTGATTATTCCTCCAATATAAAATAGATTTAGATTTATTTATGAAGATGTCTACTTTCAGCAATGCTCGTCTTTGAAATGAAGGCTTCCGCTGATGATACCATGAAAAGTATATAGAAAAATATGTTTAAAGATACTGGACCCTTATCAAGACAATATCATTCAAGTGACCAAGTTCCCAAAGAAAGGAGGAATTCAGAGATGTGGAGGGAGCATTCAACAGTTTCCTATTTGAGGCACTGGGACCTAAAAACTGCAAATGAAAAGTTAAAACTCTGAGTAGAACTTTTGGTAGTTTCATGATGTTTTGCAATTTGTAGTTCAAACTTCATGAAGACTAGGGTCCCTAGTAAATGTTTGGCATTTCCAGTTGTGACCCGTCTTTAATGATAAGGATGAACTGGAAGTAGATTAACTCTCAGAAAAGACCGGAGTTTCCCTCTAAATCAACTCCGTCTCTAATTCTATTATGATGACCCCAGGTGGCCCCACTCACACTGCCTGCTAGAAGCAGAAGCAAATATCTGGAGGCAGTTGACGTGGCCTAAAGCTCCAAAAAGCCTCTGTGATTTATTTTTCATATACAAGAAAAAAAAAACAGGCTGAAAATTCATACAATGAAAATTTTATAAAAACAAATACCTTCCTATGCAGTATTTTATTTGTTTTGGGTACCAAGAATTTGCTAATAAATATGAGAACATAATGAAACAATGAATGATCCAGATATAAGTTATGGATCTAAAGTAACTGTAACTGGTATAATCAAGATATTGACAAGGTGAAGAATTTCCATAGAAAATGCGTTTCTATAAAAATGAACAAAATAGAAACTCAAGAACTATGAAGTATAATATCCCAAATTAAATCAAATTGTATATTTGGTGGATTAGAGAAGTGGAAGAAGGGTCAGGAGAAAGTAGCCTGAAATAAATAATTTAAAATACTGTGATGAACAAAAGGGATATGGGGACGCTGTGAGTAGTTTAGCATAGTTGTAATTGGGATCTTACGAGGAGAAAAAAAATAAAGGGGCAAAAATAATACTGTAGGAAGCAGTAACTTAGAACTTTCCAAACTAAAGAATGTATGTGGGTTTTTGTATTTTGACATTAAATTACTAATAACGGCTTCTAGGCTGGAGGTATTTTTCTTCAGTCTTTAGTTGTGAGACCTTTGAGGTACAAGAAATTTGAAACCACCCTGAATTAATAGTGGGAGTAAGACAAACATTTAGGGACATGGTACTCTGAGAGATTTGGTGGTGAGGGATTTGTTAAACTGAAGGAAAAGTATGGCAAGGGAGTACCGGAGAAGTGCAGAATTTGGGAGTTCAGAACTCTCTGCGTTATATATGTGAAGAGCAGAAGATTGAAAGGATGTGAGTTTAGAGCCCAATTTAGCCTTCTTATTAATTGTGTCATTCAGCTTCTTTGAGTCTCGGTTGCAAATAAGAATGACCATTCATTTCATGGAGTCATAGCTAACATGTGTTTTTTTTATGATAATAATACATGCAGAAAACTAGTCTAGTTCCTGGCACATCCTTATGAATACTTATTTATTCTAGTTTCTCACCCTTTCTACTTCTTATGTCAAGTATGAAAAGTTTCTATCTTCCATACAGAGTATCTTATGTTCCTGGCACAGTAGCAGTGGTTTTCTACTAAGCACAACCAAAAAACAAGGAATTATAAATGGTTCAGGCGTACAGCAATTTTATTATAGAAACCTTGGGATAATTCAGCTACCTAGAAGATTGGAAAAAAGAGAGACAAGAGAGATATTCAGAATGTACAGGTGCTTCTTGAAAAGGTGTTCTCTTCAGCAGGAAAGGAATGAAGTAATAGAGAAATCTCAGTCTTCAAGAATACCAACTAGTATGAAGTGGGATATTTTCAGAAAACCTTTTATATGACTACTTCTTGTAGTCATATACTTCTGGTAGTCACTTCTGGTAGGATGGTTTCATTCCACTGATTAGTTATTCCATTCATTAGTTATGGTTTCTCTCCTTCTTTCCTAGTAGTAAATGATTTGATGTTTGCTATGTTCTAGTTTTGTGTGTGTGTGTGTGTGTGTGTGTGGGTGTGGGTGGGTACCGGGAGTCGAACTTGGGCCCTCGCGCTTGCCAGGCAGGCGCTTATGCCGCTGAGCCATCTCACTGGCCCTCTAGTTTCTTGTTGACAGCATAATTTCAAAATTAACACATGAGAAGGCAAAGATAAGGAAACAGAATTGGGCAGGAAAAATCTGAGCTGTGAAGCAGATTAGTGACATCTTTGATCAGCCCAATAGGGAACTCGTATTGGGGTTCATATTTTCTACGTTATCAGTCCATGCAAAATATGACATCAGATAACAGGCACTAAGCAGTTTTTACCCAATTATAGTAAAAGCAAAGTGGAAGTGGGATGGAAAGTCACTAATGCCTATCTTGGTGGGAATCGAGGTCTTCCAGTTGCTCTTACCATATTTCCAAAGGTCCCAAATCTTTCTAATAGAAGTTGTCTTTCTACTGTATTTATTACGTGGTAATATTATTGTGAGGACCAGATTAGGTAGTGCATGTGAACTCTTAGAACATAATTTTTTAAATAACTATTGGTTATTATAATGGCGAGGCTGATAGTTGCCAGTGTTTTCTTAGTAGAAGTTGCAGTGTGATATAAATAAAAGAAAGTTGTTCCATTCCATGGAGAAATGTGTAAGCATGGTAGATTAAGAGGTACTGGAGACTGAAACATTATAAAATAACATTGGGGAAGAAGGAAATTAATTCATGCCTGACTACTAGATCTACCATGGATCATTTAGGGAAAGGGAATACTCTTAACTTGTAATCATGGAGATAAGTCCTTCAGAAACCTTCATAGTAGAGTTAGGATATTCCTACAAGAACCTCCTCCATACTACAAACAAACTAGGTAGCTTGCCCCTGCAGGTGGTTGAAAAAGGTTATTTTCTGTGTTCTTAAGTGAGAGATTTCCTTTACTTCTGGCAACTTTGGGGTCATGAATTTGTTGAAGAGCCAAAACAATTTCATTCCACATTTCTTTGGACTTACATGAATTTGTACTCCAGGGATACACACTGCTACAGACAAATTCCATGGTATTTGGAAAGCTATTGAGAATGTTTTAAGAAAGTTTTAAAGGACAGAAAGATATGGGATTGACTTAGGTGATCTCTGGGAAGATGAATGATGAAAAGGTGATGCACTCTCTAGGAGGAGTGCTTGTGGCCCAGGCAACTGGGAAGCAAGAAGCCTTCCCTGGTAGCACGGGTAAGGATTACGTCAGCTGTAGAGTCACCTCATTCAAGGTCACGTTCTTCCCTGGTGGCCCACAAGCAGTGGCTGACAAGTTTGGGATATGAAGTCCTGATCATGTTGGCACAATGTGAGACATTTCTGATAGCCTGTTTTAATCCTGTGTTTCCTACAGGGTTGGGCAAAAGTGTCACTGGATCTGCCTCATAGCTCACCTTCTCTCTCTGTCCAGTCCTGACTTGGAGAGATAAAGGCCTGGTCTTTACGCAGTGCGTTAATTCCAAGCGTGTTGTCCAATACACATCTTGTACACCAAACTGTTTCAGAGTCTGCTTCTCAAAAAGATGCAACCTGTGCCAGAATTTTACTATCTGGGGTAGCAGAAAAAACAGATCAGTCACTGCACGTTATGGGCTCTAGTGCTTTCTGTGCCTGTTACCTATGTTATCTTGGGGTCAGTCTTCTTCCCTCTTTCGAAGATAGACCTTTCTGTGTTTGTACGCATGTGTGTGCACATATGAAATACAGATAAAATGTCTGGCTTATAGTGTCAGATAGTAAATTAAATAATGATGGAAGTGCTATAAGATAATATGATAGTTTGTAAATCTAAAAGCATAATAAAGGTAACTAAACCCTCGTATATTTCTTAAACCTCTAAGCAAGACTTCTGTAGATTACTATTGCTGTGTTAATGTATACACACACAAATGCGAACACATTACTCTCCGGAAAAATATTTGGAAGGAGCTGTTAAATAATCACTGAGCTTAGAAACTACAGGAATATGTGTTTCTTTCCAAATGAATAGGCGCAAATGTAACTGGTAAAAAAAAATAGATGGCTGGTCCTTTATTGTAATTATCTGTATTTATATGCATGAAGTACAACTTCATATTCTTCCATCTGAAAATTGAGATTTCTATGGAAAGAGAAAGGAATACAGAGAGCTACTGTCTAATGTTGAGTTTGAATTGTATTTTTATTGTTTTCATTTTCTTCAAGAGAGAAGTCTTAATGCTTTATATTTTGAAGATGACACAAAGAATGAAAGCAAACTGAATGTGAAGAATTGTGTAAACATGTATCTCTCTCTCTTTTTTTTTTTTTTTGTGGGTACTGGGAGTCGACCTCAGGACTTCGCACTTGCCAGCAGGCTCTTGTGCTGCTGAGCGACATCACTGGCCCTTTTTTCCCTTTATGTGGGTTCCGGGAGTCGAACTCAGGATCTCACGCTTGCCGGGCAGGCACTTATGCTGCTGAGCTGTCTCACCAGCCTGTAAACATTTATCTTATAGCTCTATAAGGCAGCAGGAATTACAAAGTCTGTTTCCAGTGTGGAAAATTAGACATTTACTTCTGGTTTAATGGAGCCAGTGTTGGTATTCTTATATGATAAATGCAAAGGATAAGTCTATGAATTCACCAGATTTCCAAGCCTCAAGTATCCTTTATATCTATTTATCCACTAGAATAATTTAATGCACCTTGCCAAGAGCACATGGCTCTTTAAAAGAAGCTTTCACTTTCATTTTGCGCTATTGCATCTCCAGAGTTTGGTACAAGCATTGGCATGGAGCTGTGCTCAGAAGTACATGTTAAATTAGGGCGTTAGTAAATGAATGGAAGCCTTGTACTGTGTTCACTAGCTGACAGCCTGAATGAATCAGGCACACACAGGTCTTAGGTCCTCACCTCCTCCACCACCTGCACGGTGTCTCCTCTTTTGCTCGAGATATGTATGTTTGCTGGTTGTCAGGGTTTTCATTCTGTATTGTCTACCTAGACATGTCCATCAAACTCATTCTCTCTCTCCCTGTCTCTCTCTTTCTTCTCCCTCCTCTTCCTCTTCCTTTCTTCTTCTTCCTCTTCGTCTTCCTCCTCTTCTTCTTCCTCTTCCTCCTCCTCTATCACCTTCTTCTTCTCTCCCTCCCTGTGAATCCATCAGTTTGTAGAATATTGCTAGCAGCCCACAAGCTCCCCTAAACCCCATCTCAGTCATTATTCCTATCCTTCACAATGATTTCAGTTCTCCCGTAAGTTCAGTATTATCTGTTTTCAACTTTACATAAATGGTAATGCACACTGTATTCTTTTACATCTGCCTCTTTTTACTCAATATGTTTGTGAGATGCATCCGTAGTGTTCGGTAGAGTAATATTGACTACGTTTTCATTTCTAGAGACCACAATCCATTGTATGAATTTACCTGTATTTGTTACTTTCCTTATTGCTGGGAAAAAAATACCTGATACCCACAATTTAAGTGAGAAGAAGTTTATTTTGGTTCATAATTTGTAGACATTTCAGTCCATAATTAGCTGGCTTTATGGCAGGGCAGCCTGGGAGAGGGGTATGGCAGAGGAGAAACAGCTCATGACACAGTGGCAGGAAGCAGAATGAGGTCTGGGGAGGAGGATGCGAGGCGGACCTTTCCAGGCCACGCCCCTAGTGATCCATCTTCTAAAACCAGGCTTTCCTCCCAACATCACATTTAGCTATAAATTGATCACTGGACTAATTCACTGATGAATATCACTCACTCCCGCATGATCCAGTCCCCTCCCAAAAGCCCCACCTGTGAGCACATGAGGCTTTGGGGAACATCTAGATGGAAACCATAACAATACCACAATTTTTCTATTATTGATGAGTATTGGGCATTTGAGGTCTTTTTTCATTTCATCTATTAGAATTAATGTTATTTTGAATAAATTTGGATAAATAATGCTATTTGAATAAATAAACAAATAAATTCGAATACATATATGTAAGTTTTAGTTTAAGATTGTGTTACCAAAGCATTCTCCAAAAACATCATACGATCAGAAGTCTATGAGAGTTCCAACGGCACCACGTCCCTGCCAACATTTGTTATTTCTGGCATTTTAATTTTAGCCTTCTTGGTGGAAATGTAATGGTATCTCATTGTGTTTTTAATTTGCAATTTCTAAAAGAAAATCTCCTGGAGTAAAAAATGGCAGAGTGCTGAGCGTCAGCTACTCAGCTTCTCCAGAACAAAGTGCTGAGATTCTGAAATCGACAGCCTGGAGAGAAATCAAAGGGATTCTATACCACACGAGGTCCACAGGGGAACCGGCAGAGGAGAGGAAGAAAATAGGATTCACTGCTACAGGAGAAATAGCTCACCACCACTGAACCGGAGACCGCGTAGCAGCTGTGCAGCTGACCTGGAGGGCGGGGAGTCGGGGAAGGCAACTCTGCTCCTCACCAGGAGACTGGGACCTGACCTGGACCGGGAGAGTCTTGTGCAGTCAGAGGCAGCACTGAGAACACCAGACGCTTTCCCAAGCAGCCCAACCCAGAGTCATCGTTTGGTGAGTGAACCAGAGTGTCAGTGCCCTGCACCCAGTCCCACAGAGTAACAGCTGGAGGGCGGGACTGCCATTTTATATCAGTGCTCTGGGCTTGAATCCCAGCAGCAGAAGAGCCCTGGGGTTGCTTCAATTCCAACATCTGGGAGTAGAAGGAGGGAAGGCCGTCCAGTCACAATAGAGAGCTGGCAGTTGGACAGCAGGCTGGAGGGAGTTCTGGTGAGAAGCAGGAGCTGGGACCCAGACTCCGATCCAGTGAATGCCAAAAAGCAGTGTTAGCCCTCGCTATAAAGGACTAGAAGCAGCCCTCTGCCCTGTGGCACAAGCAGGCAAGCTGCCTTGGCCTGCAGCATGACAAGGGCATTACCCCCCAACCCCCGTCCAGAGGCACAAGATCTAAATTTTAAAACAGAAACACTAAATCTGCTGGAAGAGAGAATAGGCAGAACTACTGAAGACATAGATATAGGCAAAGACTTTATGGACAAAACCCAGACTGCATGGGAAATACTACAAAGAATCAGCAACTGGGATCTCGTCTTATTAAAAAGCTTTTGAACAACAAAAGAAATCAGAGTCAAAAGACAACCCACAGAGTGGGAAAAAAATATTAGCCAGTTGTTCTCCAAAGGACTAATATGTAGAATATATAAAGAATTGTAAAAAAAATAGACCCCCTAAATTTAAAGACCCAATCCAAAAATGGGCATCTGAAATGAGTAGATGCTTCTCAGAAGAAGTACAAACAGCAAATAAATACATGAAAAAATGTTCAGCACCACTGGTCATTCGAAAGATACAAATTAAAACAATGCTGAGATACCATCTCATCCCAGAAAGAATGGCTATTATCAAGAAATCAACCAATAACAAATGCTGGAGTGGCTGTGGGGAAAAAGGAACCCTTCTCCACTGTTGGTGGAACTGGAGACTGGTGCAACCACTGTGGAAATCAGTGTGGAGATTCCTCAAAAAACTAGGACTGGAGGTTCCATTTGACCCAGCTATTCCCCTTCTTGGTATCTTACTAAAAGAATTAAAAGCATCATACCACAGCAATACATGCTCACCTATGTTTATAGCAGCAGAGTTTGTAATAGCTAAATCTTGGAAACAACCCAGATGCTCATCAATCAATGAGCAGATAAAAAAGATGTGTTTTGTTAATACACTGGAGTACTGTTCAGCCATAAAGAAGGATAAGCTTGGGCTGGTGAGATGGCTCAGTGGCTTAAGCGCCTGCCCGGCAAGCGCGAGGGCCCGAGTTCGACTCCCGGAACCCACATACGAAAAAGGGGCCGGTGATATCGCTCAGCAGCACGGGCGCCTGCTGGCGCACGAGGTCCTGAGGTTGACCCCCCGGTACCCACAAAAAAAAAAAAAGAAGGATAAGCTTGAGACATTTATAGCTAAATGGATGGACATTGAGACGATACTCTTTTTTTTTTTTTTTTTTTTTTTTGTGGGTACTGGGGGTCGAACTGAGGACCTCGTGCTTGCCAGGCTGGCACTTATGCCGCTGAGCTATCTCACCGGACTGAGAGATGATACTCTTAAGTGAAATAAATTAAATACCCACACATAAATATTGCATTGTCTCTTTTGTGAGAAAGTGAAAGTGTAAATAAGAACCAAAATGTATAATAGATTTTGTGAAATAGAAAGTAATTGTTTAAAGGGAAAGGGGAATTGGGGAGGGAGGGAAAAGAAAAAAATGAGAAAAAAGATAAAATGGAAACAAAGCTTTGTAAATAAGGAGGGGAAAAGGGGTTGAAGAGAGGGGAGTGTAATGAGAAGAAAGAGAAACTAAGATATATCGTGTACAGGTAAAAATTTCCTATAATGAATATGATCATTATGCATATCTAAATTGTACCAGTAAGCTTAATTAAAACATTTTGTAATTTCTTAGTAAATAATGAAGTTGATCTTTTCCTCTGTTTATTGGTCATTTGAATTTCCTCCTTGATAAAGTATCTGATGGTCACTTTTTATTTTCTTTTGATTTTTAGGAGATTTAATGTATTTTGGTTGTGAGCCTTCTCAGATAAATGTGCCACAAACATTCTCCGACTTTTGCTCAAATTTCACTTTCTATGATGGGTTTATTTCTGTTTTCATTTTTTGATGAGGGAGGTTGTTTTGTTTTGTTTTGTTTTTAAGATTCCTTCATTAATGTGCTGGGGATCGAATACAGGGCCTCATGCATGCTGGGCAAGTATTCTACCACTGAGCTACTACTCTTCCCCTTGATTAGGAAAATTCTTAAATTTGAAATAGTCCACTATAAGAAGTCCTTTTTCCCTCAAATCATGAAGCTAATGTCTTAAGATATCTTCTAAAGCTTTATTATTTACTTCTTCCGATTTATATCTACATCCTTACTAGAATCAAATTTTGTATTTAGTGTGAAATAGGAATTCAGATATATTTTGTCCATACGGTTATTCAATTTATCTAGCATAATTTTTAAAAAGACTCAGTTTCCCATCTCACTGTAATGTCTGTCATCTTTGTATTTAGTCAAGCGACCCTATGCATGAGACTGTTTCTGGATTCTCAGTTTGGCCTTTTTATTTCTATCCATGTGCATGCTTAACCTTAGTGTTAGTTTATAGTACATTATGATACAGCCTTTAAAAAAATATGGTCCTGTTGTCCTTGTCCTTTTAAGTTTCCGTATCATTTTAGACTCAGCCTATAAATCTCTCTTCTTTCTATTCTTCATTAATTATTGTATTAATGTTATTTATTATTCTTACCACCTATTTTCATTGATTACTGCATTCCCATGGCTATATCCAGTATAATGCTCTTTTTCCCTGAGGATATGTCTGTCTATCCATCTGAATTCATTTGTACAAGTATATTTTGCCAGCCTTGAACACTTGGCAATCTTGCCCATTCATTGACTACATCCTTCTTAATTTGTCTCTGTCTTGGTTTCCATGACTCAACTCTTCAATTTTCCTCCTTCCACACTGTCCCCATCTTCTCTGTCCCTTTCGGGCTTACTTACCTCAAAGCCTGACCCGTAAGTGTTGATGTTTCTGCTCTCCTTCACTGCCTTCACTTTGTGGTGTCCAGGTCCCGCCGAGGAGCAGATAAGCTTGCCTTAGGGGAAGCATGGAAGAAAATCCTCACAGTAGAGCATAGGTCATGGAGTTAGTAACTTTATCAAAAGGAGACCTAGGTCAAACAAAAGTCAATAGTACTACTTTTTACCTATTACTTGGTGACTGGGTGAAACAATCCACTTTTGTATCCTTAATAACTAAAATGATAATTCCTAAATCTTTACTGTTTCCTCAGACCTGTCACATGAGTTTCATAATTGCACATCCAAATAACAAATGGACTTTCACACTCCTGTAAAGACATATCTCCCAAAGTAAACCTACAACCTGGTGTTATCCTGTCTCATTGAATATTATACCTCTGAGAATGATACCCTCTCTGACCTAACTGTCCATGCTAGAAATCAAGGAGTCCTCTGTATTTTCTTGCTGCCAGTACTCAAGCTTAGATGACACAACCTTCCAGCTGTCTCTTCCTAGGTTTTAAGTGCTCTGTGTGTGTGTGTGTGTGTGTGTGTGTATGACTCTCTCTGTGTGTATGTGTGTGTAAAGTAGTCTATGCATTATATCATATTATTATATGGTTTTATCATGTCTGTCCTCTCCACTTGACTGGAAGTTACCCAGTGGCAGACATTGTATCTTTGCTGGCTGACTCCCCAGTGCACAGCATGACTCCCTACTTGTAAGTATTTTTTTTCAATAGATCTGCATATTCCAAGGTAAAATCATAAATATCATGGAAATAGAATAGGTGAATTATTGTGATGGCCACCAGAAGGAAAGGATTCTTGGGACTGGGGCCATCAAGAAAGCTTTCATTGGACAAAGTGGCAGTTGGATAGAATTGGGCAACTGAACATGTCCAGGAGGGGATTCTAGACTGCTTTTATTACTGTTATTTTCATGTACAAGTTGTATCATGTATACATCTCATTTTTTCATAGGTAAAATGGAGATTGTTATAGTTCTTTTAGTATAACTGAAAATTAAGTATACAGGTAAAGCAGTTAGGAAAGCGGCTGGCACACAAGAACCCCTCAATACATTTTAGTTTTGTTTTGTTTGGAGAAGGATGCCCCAAAACTTCATGTGTTACCATCTTGGTCTCCAGACCAGTACTTATTGAGCCTTTGGTGGAACCTTTGGTAAGTGGGGCCTAGTGGGAGGTCCGCAGGTGCCTGGGGGTTGTGCCCCTGAAGGCTGTGGGACCCTGCCCCCTTCCTGTTTCTCTTTTTGTTTTCTGTTTTGGAGGTGAGCAATTTGCTCTGCCACGTAATCCCTCACCATGTGCTGCCTCATAAGAGGCCCAAACAATGGGTTCCCCAATCGTGGATTGAACCCCAGTACCAAAATAAACCTTTCTTTTTAAAAGTTAATTATCTCAGATATTTTGTTATGCTGGCAGAAAACCAACTAACATAGTTGTTAATGAAAGAAGAACTAGAGCCTTTACATAATCTGGAGAGTTCCAGGTACAGGTGAAAGACAGTAGATCTGTATGGTTTACAAAACAAGATGCAGAGGTACTGAGAACTTAAGATGGAAAATAAAGACAGATTTAATTCACAGAACACAGTGAATGCCCTCTTAGTAGTCTGAACTCTGAAATACATAAGCATCCACGTAACAAGATTTCACTGATGGAAGTAGGGGAGAGGGAATACATAATCACCACGTAGTTTTCTCTACCCCAACTGTGTGTCCATGTCACACAGCCCTAGCTGATGCCACATTCAGATATGGCTTTCAAATTTTCAGTACCCGTTCCCAGGCAGACAATGCCAATCAGTCAGGAACCTTTTGATTATCTTTGGGGAACACATATCTTTGTGGTTCCATTTAATTTTGCTTGTCCAGATGTAGCCAAATTAAGATGACAAACCAGTCATTAATCAAATGACAGGAGAAAAATTGAAAGAATGATCATCAATTACAAAGCACATTTCCAGTCTGTATCCTGAAATTCCCCAGCTGTTCTTTCATCCATTGCCTTAGTATGACCCTTGAGCTCTCATAGTCCATATACATGATTTCATTCTATCCTCATAACAAGCTATGAGAGTGTGGAACTAAACGCAAAGGATTTACATTGCAGGTAACTAAACTCACACTGTGTGATATCTTCAAAATTTCTGGAGTGAATTAATGCTGGCACCAAGCTAGAAACCCTGGCCTTGGACACTTCATTCACAATTGGAAAAACTGGGGCTGATTTTTCTGAGTAGGTTTTGCCTTCTGCCTCAATTTTCTAGTGCAGTTCAAGTTTCCAATTAACTAGTGATCATATGCTTTATCATAGCACATTTTCTTTTTTCATTACAATTTCCCTTCAGTTTCTATAGCTCAGATACTGAGCTTCAGAAGTGATCTTTGAAAAGAATAGATGCTTAATTAATTGCAGGTTCCCTTCTATCTCTTGTCTAGCTGCCTGTGAAATATTGAATTAATTGATCCCAGAAGCTCAGTGATAGGAGAATAATAACTTTTTGTCAACCTCAGCCACATACTGACAACACCAGTTTAGGAGTTGGCAACTTGTGTCTTTTACTGGCTTGGATCTCCTTGGCTTGTTTTCTGGACTCTCATCAAGAGGCAGGCACGGAATTATTCTGTATGCCTGTTAATTAACATGAGTGCAGTGTGGTGTCACTAGAATGGCACAACCAAATGGGAACAAATCATGTCCCAAGGAAAGAAATAGAAACAGAAAGCCATGCTTGCCCACCACTGAAATGGTCTACCCTCTTAACTGCATGACAGGTCCAAAGTGTACACTTTTCAGTCGAGATCAAATCTATCTCCAGCCCCTCTCTTCCTGACCTTTAGCTAACAATCATAGACTTTATCAGAAATACATTTCACTTTGTTTTATTACAGTCCCCTTTTAGTTTATATAGCTCAGCTACTGAGCTGTCCAAGTGATCTTTATAAAGAACCATGGATAATTATTAGCAGGTTTCCTCCTGTCTCTTTCTATGGTTCGAATACCCTAGATGGAGCCGCAGTTATTTTGAGCTCCTCATCCCAATTCCATTCATCAAATACTTGGGAGATAACTTTAAATTGAACAAAGATCAATAATCCTCCACTGCAGGAACCAGAGCCCTGGTATTTCCACGAGGGTGATGCAATACTCAGTGCCTCTTGTCTTTTCTGTACATTTTTACTTTGGATCACATTTTACTTTTATTTGTACCTCATGTTAGAATTTACATTTCTCTATATTTTACATATAAAAATTTCTCTCTAAAGTTAGATTCTAAGCTTCTTGTTAGTGGGAATATAATATATTTCTTTGCATATCGGATAATACTCCATTCTGTACAGGGATTGTCATGAATTCCATGTTTCAAATGTGGAAATTGAGCTCAAGAGATAAATTGAGTTTCTTAGGGTTTATACTCTTTGCCTAAAGACTCTTGGGCTATACCACTTTGTCCAGTTATCCTGTCTGTAGAATGGGGATAATAATAGCATCTACCTCTTAGTTTTATAAAATGAGGACTGAGTTAATTCATATGATTCTCTGGCACAGTGAACATTATGGAGTAAATATTCAATAAAATTATGCATATTATTTTAGGACGATTAATACATGAAATAAAAATAGAATATATTGTGACCACACAGCAAATAACTATTACTGCTTATCTTTGGGCGATTTAGCTAAAGTCCAGCAACTGTACTTTTGCCCCTAGTTTATTAGGAATAGGAACTGATTTTTTTTTCTTGGTGACTTCCAACTAGTTCAGTCAGCCACTGAAAGACAGAACAGCTCGACTGTAGAAAACACTCTATTCCAAGGTGCTGGGCTACAATGGGGTTCAACGCTAGGCTCATTCTGTTCTAATCTGGAAAGTTCTGTCCCTGATTTTTATGACCTCCATCTAGATAGAAAAAATTCTAATTTAGTGCTGTGGAGTAGGACAGAAAAAGCCTAATCAGTTTTAGCATGTCTGAGCTTGCTTCGCAATTTTTTGTAGACAAAAACTATATAAATTAATGAATTAATTAAATGTAAGTTTGAAAGAAAGTAAAGGGAAAATATCAAATTAACATAAAAGTAATCATTGCAAGGTTGTGAGTGTTTCAATATCTTGGATTTGGAATTATGAGTAGTGAAATAGAACAAAAATAAAATTTGGAATCACAGAACCACTACTGAACTCTGGGTGGGTCATTTGTGTGTTGTGCGTGACAATGTAAATTTGTTTTCTTATCTGAAACGGTACAACAATAGCATTTATCCTACAGGATAGTGGCGCCATAAAATAAAATAATGTATGGGAATACATCCAGTAAACATCACTGTGGTCACTGAAAATGAAGGACCAGTGCTATAGTCATTTAACTACCCAGAAAATGTTACACCCTCAGCATCGTTCTGGCTTATTGTTCAGAAGAACATAAAACAGTACGCTCTATTTACAAATTCATAACCTAAGGGCACAAATTCATTAGGACCAATTGCTCGCGCTACAATATGACTCCAACTCATTTTTGTTGTGTTGCTGTTCTCATTTTCTTTATATTTCTTGTGAAAATAACTAAAGCTTCCTTAGCATATGTCTTTGCCTTCCGCTGCTAATAACACAACAACACAAACTGGGTCCAGTATAAATCAAAGAGGTGTATTTTGACTCATGGTTCTGTAGTTATAGGATTGGGAAGCTGCTTCTCTGATGGCCTTCTTGCTGGATGGTGCAGGGTTTCACATGGCAAAAGACAGGAGTGTGTATATGTGTGAGTCTCTTTGGTCCCTCACTCTCTGCTCATAACTGACCAGAATTGGTTGTAGGGACTCTCTCCTAATGGCGTTGTGTAATCCTAATCACGTTTTAGAGGCTCCATCTCTAAATACCATACTGGGGTTAAGCTTCTGCCCTCTTAATACCTTATAATGGGGAATATATTTCAGCATATGATGTCTTAGGAGACACACTCAGACCATAGCCATATTCAAACACTTTTCTCGTGTGGTATTAACGAGTGTTGAAGAAACTTAAAACTTAATTACAATCACAAAGAATCATTAAAAAAACAATAAAGTCCAGATCATGCTTTGGAAAACAGCATTTGATTTACCAGTCTTAATTGACTTTCTTTGAGATGCTAGTTGAAATGGTGTGTAGTGTGATTAAGAACATAGACTTTGATTTCAGATTTTTCTTTTAGCCATAATGTTATCAGTAAAATGTGGATATTAGTTTGTGTGGAGTATAATGAGTACTAAATGGAGTATCATATCTATATGTGTACATTTTTCTACAACAAAATACTTAAGGCAGCCTAACTTTGCAAAGAAAAGAGACTTTTTTTCGCTCCCAATTTTAGAGATTCACGGGTGTGACACTATCATCAGCATGGCTCTGGTAATGACCTCATGCGGGTTGGCAGAAGGACCCGTGGGAAAAAGAGAGCACATTGCCAAACAGGAAATGGAAGAGAGGAAGTCCGCGTGTGCACTTGCAATTTGCCTAAAGACTTCCTCTTGGACCCCGCCTCTTAAAGGCCCCTCCTCCAACAGCACCACACTGAATACCCGGCTTCCAGCACAGGAACCCTCAAGGGACACATTTAAACTATCTTCAAAACGTGGAAACAGCCATAGATAATTGCAAGTACTTATTAGGCATACAACCTACTCTTAAATACAGTAGGTCCACAACTTAGGAACCAGTTCCATTTCTGGAGAACGCTCATAAATCAGATTCGTTCATTTTGACAAAAATATACCATGTCGAGCACAAAAAAATCAAATGAGAGGTCCGTTACCATCTGTGAAAGTTCACAACTCGAATGTTTGTAAATTGGTGACTCACTGTATTCGTTTTCCTTACAGTTGAACAGAAGATATTGTTTTATCTTACTACACCACTACCCAGAAGGCGGATACACAAAATCCTTTCTGTGTCTATTAAACCTGCTTGCATTTAGATTTACAGAATGTGAGATCTGGCCAGGCCGTTATAAAGTATTTAGTTCCCAATTGTGCCTCAGTAACTTTTCTCCTGATGTAACAGAACACTTGAAAATGGATAATTTGTAAAGGAAAATGGTTTAGCTGGTTCACAGACAGGAGACTGACCAGTCTAAGATCAGGCAGTCGTATCTGGTGATGGCCTTATCCTGCTTCTCGATGCGGTAGAAGTCAGAAGGAAAAAGAGTGTGCAATGGGAGAGAAAAGGCCTAATTCCCACAATAGCTGGCCCATCCTCGGGAGAGAGGCGTTAATATATTCATGAGTGCCCTGCCCCTAATGACCCAAACACGCAGCACCTGCCAATACTGCTACATGGAAGAAGTAATATTCTAACATAGAAACTTTTGGGGAGTACACGCAAAATATAGCAGCATCTTTTCTCAGAAGGGCTCCTGATGCTCTGAATAGCGGGCATCTTAGCTTGCGGTGTGTGGATCTCGGATCACTAAGCCCCACCTTTAATTCTCCAACCATTTCCATTGCCCTAAGAGCCATCTGACAACGTGATTGACAAGAATGGACCTACTCACTTGGAAAATATAAAGGTAGATGAAAGGAAATTTTTCCTGTCAAGAAGGGAACTATAGTAAGTTTGGACTTAACGACTTAACATTTTACTCCACGTGTCACTCAGGCAGTGCATTTGTTTAAATACTGATTATCCCGCGCATCACTCTGGCAGGTGTCATTTCAACCAGTTGATTCTTCTCTTGAATACATTTGATAAAATAGTTGTTTTTATAGTTACTGCTGCATTATCTTATAAAAATTAACAAAAATATGAAATTTTTGGTAATCCCATATTTAAATAATTGAACTTGTAAATTTAAATCAGGGAAAAACATTCTCTTAATCCCTTTTGAAATGAGCCCATAGGCAAAAACAATCGCTTGCAGCTAAAGTAAATGTTAAATGAATTAAAAGTTGTGTGAGAGGCCCATTTAATGAATATCGAATAAGGTATGGATTTATGAACAATAAAATTCTGCATTTGACAGATTTTACCACTCTTCATTTCAAGTTTGTACAAAAAGCTAATAATTTTTCTTGATAGGCTATTCCTTCCAAATGCATTTAATCAATGATAACAACAACAAAAAGACATCATTCAATGCCTTAGCTTTTAGAGTTCTTAAGTATGCTTTTTTCTATGTTTAAAATAAAATTGCTTTTGGAGGAGGGGCTTTAACAGAACTGGGAAATGCTTTGAATATGGGTCAGTATCTTGGAATGTGAGACCTGGGCGTGTCCTTTGAGACCTGTTAGAGGTCATTTCCAAAATAGGAAAAAGCCACTAAGGTGATTTATAGCCAGAATCAGAGGCTTTTTTTTTTTTTTTTTTTTTTCTAGAAATGTTTTGTAAGCTTCTAGCTTATAAAGTCTTGTGCTTGGGGAAATAGAGTAGGTGTTCATCTACTCATTATGATTAAAAAGCTTTATCTGCCACCTCAAAATATATGACTTCGATGTGTGAAATTCCAGTTTTCATTGAGTCAGGCATTACTCTGTCATGCAAAGGGATTATGCTCATATGACTTTAGCACCAGAAGTGCAAATGTAACATATGATTTACTGGGAGAAGAGTTAGAACTAACAGAGTGAATGCAATTTTGTGAACTTTCATTTCCTGAGACGTAGACCTGGCATAACTTTCTGAAAGCCTCAGCAGCCCCATTTTAGAGGAGAGGACAGTGCATATGCTATGAATATATTTTAGGAGAAAGGGGACAGGGAACATATTATTTCACTAGTATACCAGATCAGGCTTATTCTGTATTATGGAAGCTGATTGTACTCAGGTCTTCCTAGCTATGCCCTCAGTGACCTACAGTTGACAGTGTCAGCTTGATATTGGTCATGATAAGGATATTTAATACCTCAGAAATTGGCAAACAATACCAGTCAGAGGTTTTTGTTTTTGAGAGGTGGTTTATTAGTGCATTAATAAGGCAAGTCTAGTCTCTGAGTTTCCTGATAGAGAAGTTTTCCTCATAGAAAAGGGAAAACTTGGCATCCAACCCAGCTTAAATCTTTTCCAAAGAGGGAAAGAAATGAGCTTTCCAGGGTCATCCAGATTTGTCTCTTGTCAGGTTTCCTCTTTTTCTTTTTTTCTGTAAAAGCCTCACTCTCAATGAGAGAATATGAATAATACTAATAGTTCACGTGAAGTAGCTCTTACTGAAAGATGTAACGTCAATAAGATTGCAAGAGTTTCCAGGCCTCATATTCTCAGAGAGACATCAGTTTGAACAACTACGCATAAAAATATCTTGGGAAGAACCAAGAAATCTTAATGAGTGATTATGGCACTTGGTGGAGAATAGAATTTAGGAAAGAGGCATTAAAGATGGCAGGAAGGGTGTTGCCACATCACCCACGTCGCCCCTCCCCAAAGCCTGTGCAGTGCATTGTGGGGAATGAGAGCACAGCGCGAAGCGAGTACATCATCTGGCCACGGACCTCAGCCCCAGGGCTCATTCCTGAACTCCAGCACTAAGTGATCCTCTATGGCCCCAAGCTGCATGCTGGTCTCTGTAGAAGTCTGGCCTCATGGAGTCAGGCGCCAGGTATTTTCCAGTGCCAGCTTAGCCTCTGTGGATGAGTCTGTGGTTCAGCCTAGCAGCCATAGACGCGAGGCTTCCGGGAACGTCACCCTTGGTACAGCCCTTGGGCTTTGGCATTAGGCCCCTTATGCAGACGCACATTGTAGTCTTGCCTTAGTAGATCCAGGAGATAGGCTGATCCTGCCCGGACTCCAGCGGTGAGCCTGCCCATGACCTCTCTTAAATGGCCCACTTTATCTTTTCTTGCCAAGGCCAGTCTCTAAAGATGGGATAAAGCGCTTCTATTTTCAAATGCAGAGACATCCAAGTTGCTTCGTGAGGAATAAGAATAATCAGTGAAACATTAACTGACCAAAAGAAACAAAATAAAGCACTAGTAACCAGCCTTAAGGGCATGGAAATCTATCACCTGCCTGACAACAATTCAGAATAACTGTCTTCAAAAAGTTCTGGGGAAAATGATGAGGAAAATAGAGCTTTTGCAAATGGGAATGGGACCAAGGGTTGAAAGGAGCAGGGAGGTAGAGCAGGAGTAGGGGATTTAAAAAAAGAAGAAGAATTAATATATATGGTGGAAAGCTGTCAAGTCCCCACAATTAATGTAAATATTATGTACTACAAACATGTACTAATAAAATAAAGTGATCCAAGACCTTACAAAATGTCTTCGTTCTAAGACAACACCGAATCTTACAAGGTTGTTGCAATCACCTTTAATAAATTATCTTTCAGAAAAAAATGAAGTTTGGTGATTTAGAGTAGGACACAGACAACTAAAACATCTCAAGAAAACAATACCAGAACAAAAGTGAGAAGATCTACCAAGACATAAAAAGCATGAGAAAGAATAAAACAAAATTCTGCAAGAAAAAAAAAAAAAGAGATGAGAACTGAACTGAAAAATTCCAAACAATCCTTCAGTAGCCAACATGGTGAAAAAAAGGAAAGAATCAGAAAGCTTGAAGACAGGTCATTTGAAATGGGAGGACTGAGAAGAATTCCAAGTGTATAAAAGACTGAAGAAATCTCCTGACACTTAGGAGACACCAGCAAGCAAATCCACTTATGCAGTGTAGGTGCCTCAGAACCAGCAAAGAGAAAGGAAACTTGATGTAGAGAAATAATGACAGAAAAATTCCTGAGTCCAAAGGGGAGATGAGAAACCAGATCTCAAAGAACCCCAAAGGGATTAAACATAGAGAGATCTTCACTGAGGCATATTACAATCAAATTCTTCAAAGTCAAAGACAAAGAGAATTTTTAAAACAGCAAGATAAAAGTAATTTTTCAAAGTTTGCTGACCAGAAGAAAGTAGGGTGCTATATTCAAAACAGTGAAAGAGAAAAAAATAAAGAAAGAGAGAAAGAAGAAAGAAAGAAAGAAGAACGAAAGAGAAAGACAGAAGTTGAGAAAGAGAGGGCCAGGTGAGATAGCTCAGCGGCATAAGCGCCTGCCTGGCAAGCACGAGGTCCTGTGTTCGACTCCCGGAACCCACATAAAGGAAGAAAAGAGCTGTTGATATCACTCAGCGGCACAAGTGCTTGCTGGCAAACACGAGGTCCTGAGGTTGACTCCTGGTACCCACATTAAAAAAAAAAAAAAAAAAAAAGAAAGAAAGAGAGAGAGAGATGCCTGCCTAACAAGTGTACTATGCCTCACAAAGCTCTCTTTCAGAATTAAGAGAGAGAGGAAAAAAAAAAAAGACTTTCCCAAACAACAGCTGAGGGAGCTCATCACCACTAAGCCTGCCTTACTAATAGTGCTAAAAGAAGCTCTTTTAAGTTGAAAGAAAATGGCATTAACTAACAACATGAAAGACATGGCCTTATAAAACTCACTGTAAAAGTGAGAATGTAGTCAAATTCAGAATAATGTAATACTGTAATGGTAGTTTGTAAATCACTTTTTAATTCTAATATAATAAACTAAATGATAGAAAAATTAAAAATCACTAAAACTATAATCTATTAATGAGGAGAGGCTATAAAATATGTAAATTATGCAATCAATAACATAAAATGGGAAGGATGTTCAATATAGAGATTTTAGTATGTGGTATAAAATATTTCATGTAAGCCTAACTGTGACCACAGAGAAAAACCTTTAGTACATAAGAAGTTAAGGAAAAGAGAATCACAGCATGCCACTGCAGCCGCAAATAAAAACAAATTGTTAAAAATCATCCAATCACAGGGGAGGAGCAAGTAAGATAGAAACAATGAATCTACAAAAAAAAAATAATAATAATATTGTTTAATGATATTAAACCCCTACATATCAATGATTATTTAAATATAAATAGATTATCTCCAGTCATGGTTGAATGAGCTGTAAAAACAAGATCCTATGATAAATGCTGTCTGTAAAGATTTACATTACTGGGCAACCTGCTCGGGACGCCGTCTGTCTCTCTCTCGGACAGAAGTTTTCTTTCCGCCAATAAATATATTCTGCTCTTAAAAAAAAAATTACATTACTTTAAAGATGCACAAAGGTAAACATGAAGAGATGGAAAATATATTCCAGTTGAATGATAAATATGAGAGATTTGTTACAGCAAACAACACAGACTTTAATTCATAAAGTGCCATAAGAGACAAAGGCCATTCATTATGTAATGATAAAGGAATCAATTAACAAAAAGGATATAACAAATATATATATATATACATATATATATATATATATATATATATATACATATACATATATCTCCATAATTCTGGTCACAAACCAAACTGCATGAGAACCTAATCAAATTTCCCCATAAGGTCAACATTGAACCTAACCATTGAATTTGGTTCTGTTCTCATCAAACTCAGTTTGTGACCAGAATTGTGCAAAGAATGAAAGTCGTGAACCGAGGCACCACTGTATGTATTTATGTATATGTGTGTGTATATATGTATTTATATTTATGTATATGTGTATATATATATTTATATTTATGTATATGTGTGTGTATACACACACACATGACATATATATATCAAAAGCCAATATTAATAGGACTGTAGGGAGAAATAGGAAGAGATACAATCGTAGTACAATAACACATTTCCAACAATGGATAAATCACCATTCACTTTCAGACCAAATGGACCTAACAGATACACACAGAACATTCCATCCAACAGGAGCAGAAGGCATATCCTTTTCAAATGTACATAAAATGTTCTCTAGGATCTATTACACCTTAGGCCATAAAACAAGCCTTATATTTTTTTAAAATAGTTTTAAGTTATTCACATATCATTTAACTAAATGGTATGAAATTAGACAACAATAACAGGGAGAAAACCGGAAAATTCAAAATATGTGAAAACTAAACATCATAGTCCTCAATAACAAAAGGATCAAAGAGTAAGTCAAAAGGGAAATGAAGAAAATGATTTATGACAAATGTAAACAATACAAAGACCCAAATTTTCAGATACAGCAAAAGAAGTTCTAGGAAGGAAGTTTATGTTGATAAATGCCTACCTTAAGAAAAAATTCTCAAAGAACCTTCATACATTAAGGAAATGCAGAAAGAACAAGCTAAGCAAACACTTGGAAGAAAATAATAAACATCAGAACAGAAATTAATAACAAAAACTCCACAGAAATAATCAATAGAGAAAAGATAACAAAACTAATAAGATGAAGTGCATGAACTTTTAGGTAAACTAAAGAAAAAAGAGCAAATACTCAAAATCAGAAATGAAATGGGAGACATTACAACTGACTCCACAGAAAAGCAAAGGATAAGCGACTACTATGAACAAGTCTTTGCCAACAAATTGAAAATGTAGAATAAATGGATAAGATCGAAGATACATACAACCTACCAGCACTGAATCCTGAGGAAAGAGAATCTGAATAGATTGATAACAATACAGAGCTCAGATCCGTCATCAAAAACTTGAACACAAAGAAAAGCTCAAGAGCTGATGACTTCCCTGTAAAAAAATAGCTTCTCCTCTAAATTTAGGAAAAAAAGCTGTGTGTGCAATCTATCCATCCCTACTGGAAGTCCCAGCCAGAGCCATTAGGCAGGAAAAGAAGTAAGTCATCCAAATTTTAAAGGAAAACAATAAATTTGCCTTTCTTTGCATCATATATATGTAAAACTCTAGTGACTCCATATAAAAAACCACTTAGAACTAATAAATTCAGTATAGCTGTAGGACATGAAATAAATATAAATCACTTGCTTATTTATACACTAACAATAAACTATGTGGAAAAAATATTAAGAAAACAACCCCATTTGCAGGATCATCAAAACAATAGTTGGGAAAACTATAACCAAAGAGGTAAAGTATCAATAAATAGAAAACTGAAAAATATTGATGAAAGAAATTTAATATACAAATAAAAATATATCCCATAGTCAAGGATTGGAAAATTTCATATCATTAAAACGTTCTGGGCCGGTGAGATGGCTCAGCGGCTTAAGTGCCTGCCCGGCAAGCGCAAGGGCCCGAGTTTGACTCCCGGATCCCACATACGAAAAAGGGGCCGGTGATATCGCTCAGCGGCACGGGCGCCTGCTGGCGCGTGAGGTCCTGAGGTCGACCCCCTGGTACCCACAAAAAATAAATAAATAAATAAAAATAAAAAAATAAAACGTTCTTTCTACCCAAAGCAATCTATAGATTCAAAGCACTCTCCATCAAAATTCCAATGATATTTTTCATAGAAATAGAAAAAGAAAATCTTACTTTACACGGAATTATGAAAGACCCTGATTCTGTAGAGCAATATTGAGTAAGAAGATCTAAATTGAAGATTTCACAAATATGCTACAAAGCTATAGTAATCAAAACAATATAGTATTCATCTGAAAATAGTCTGATAGACCTATATAACATTATAGAGAGTATAGAATTATTTATTACACATTTACCGTCAATTTATCTTCAACAAAGTTGACAAGAACACACAATTAAGAAATAAAGGATAGTCTCTCCAATAAATGGTGGAAGGAAAGCTGGATGTCCACGTGCAGAAGAATGAAATTGGATGCATCTCAAATTGATATACATAAATTAATCCAAAATGAATTAAAGACTTATACAAGATCATCAACTCTCAAAATACTACAAAAACATGTAATCAACACTACTTGACATTGATCTCGGCACTGATGTTTTGGATATAACTTTAAAATCAAAGGCAACAAAAGGAAAAATACCAAATGACATTGCCTGGAACTAAAAATCTTCTGCAGGTGAAGGAAACAATCATCAGCTGGACAACATACAGAAGTGGGGAAAATTTTTGCAAACCATATATCTAATAAGAAGTTAATATCCAAAATATATAAGAAACTCAAACGACTCTAGGAGAAGAAATAATCTCAATAAAAAATGGGCAAAGACCTGAAAGGCATTTCTTAAATGCAAACATACAGGTGGCTAACAGGTATATGAAAAAATTCTCAACAGCATTAATCACCATGGAAATTCAAATCAAAACATAATAAGACATCAACTCATACCTGTTAGAATGGTTATTATCAAAAGATCAACTGGTGGGCTGGTGAGATGGCTCAGCGGTGTAAGCGCCTGCCTTGCAAGCGCGAGGGCCCGAGTTCGACTTCCGGATCCCACATACGAAAAAGGGGCCGGTGATATTGCTCAGTGGCATGGGTGCCTGTTGGCGCGCAAGGTCCTGAGGTCGACCCCCCGGTACCCACCAAAAAAAAAAAAAAAAAAAAAGATCAACTGGTAACAAATGTTGCCAAAAGTGTGAGGAAAGGAAACTCTTGTAGATTTTTGATGGAAACATAAATTAATGGAGTCATTGTGGAAAACAATATAGTGTTTCCTCAAAAATTTAAAAGTAGAATTAACAAATGATTCAGCAGTCTACTTCAGGGTATATATCTGAAGGAAGCAAAATCACTACCTTGAAGAGTTTCTGCACTTTCATGTTTACTACAGCATTATTCCCAGTAGCCAAAATAAGGAAGTAAACTACGTATCCATGATACATGAAATAAATACATAAATGGTGATACATATATACACAATAGAAGTTACTTAGCTTAAAAAAAGAAAGAAAGCCTATGTTTTAGTCAGCTTTCTATAACTGTGACAGAATACTGAATAAAAACAACTTAAAAGAGGGAAAGATTTATTTGGGCTCATGGTTTCAGAGTTTCAGTCCATGGTCACTTGGCTCTATTATTTCTAGGTCTGTGGTGGGCAGAACACTACGTGGGCAGTACATCATGGAGCAAAGCTGCTCACCTCATGGTGGCCTGGAAACAGAGACAGAGTGAGAGAGGAAGGAGCCAGGGACAAGATATACTCTTTGAAGGCATGCCCTAGAGAGCTAGTGCCTCCAACTAGGGCCTACCTCCTAAATTTTCCACCCCCTCCCAGTAGCTCATAGCTATGAATCCATCAAGGGATTACTTCATTGATGATATTAGAGCCCTTATGATCCAATCACTTCCCCAGTGCTCTACCTTTTAACACTGCTATGTGGAGAACCAAGCCTTCAACACAAGACCTTTTGAGGAACATTTCATATTCAAACCATAATATTCTGTCATTTGGAACAACATCTATGAGCCTGGAGGACGAGAAATAAACTAGGTACAGAAAGATAAATAGTTCATGGTATCACTTTTTTTCTTGGTATCACTTTTACATGTAATCTAAAAAGTAGAACTCATAGAAGCAGAAAGTAGAACGGTGGTTTTTTGGTGGATGGGAGTGATAGGAATTGGGACATATTTATTCAAAGAGAATAAATTTACATTTACGCGTGTTAAATAGGTTCTGTAGATCAAATGTACGGCATGGTGACTAAAAGAAATAACAGTATTGTATATTTGCAATTTGCTGACAGTAGCTTTTAAATTTTCTCAGTATATAGTCACATGGTAACTATCTGCAGTGATGGATATAGTAAAGGTAATAATTTCACATATATATGATACCAAAAGTCCACATTGTATATTTTAAATACATATAATTGTTATTTGTCAATCATTACCCAATAAAGCTGGAAAAATTAAAATATGAAGCAGTCCCTGTCATAGACCAGAAACTTTGCTAAACCTTTTACATAAATTAGTTTTTGAGATGATAGGTGGCTTAATTACTTTTGTTGTTTTTCTTTATTATCATCTTATAGATGAGGAAAAAAATATCTTAACCTTTTCAGGAATTAACGCTTAAAAGAGGCAATGACCAAGGTCTGTCAGATAGTATGCCTGAAATTCTTTTTTTTTTTTTCTTTGTGGGTACCGGGGGGTCGACCTCAGGACCTCACGCGCCAACAGGCACCCATGCCGCTGAGCGATATCACCGGCCCCTTTTTCGTATGTGGGTTCCGGGAGTCAAACTCGGGCCCTCGCGCTTGCAAGGCAGGTGCTTATGCCGCTGAGCCATCTCACCGGCCCCTGCCTGAAATTCTTAAGCATGACTTTATTGTTAAATATCTACATTAAAATAGTGGTTTTTAATTTATGGACAGTGGATTCTAGGGGGAATGAGATACATTGTGAGCTATAGCATAGCTTCAAGAGGCAATTACAGGAGCATTGTTTATAAACCTAATAATTATCTCCTGTGTGTTCCTAGTAATGTTTTCAAATCAATTCACATTTACCTATTATATATATTTTTATATATCTATATTTATCATCACATTAATTATTAAGTGCTTTCTATGTTCTAGATCCTCTACCATGTACTTGGTATATAACAGCAAAGTAAATGCATGTTTTCTTTATTCCTTTATCAACAAATCCTAAAAGGGCAATTCTATCATGTGAAATAAATAAAATTGTTGCTATTGTAATGAGCAACTTGATTTGGAAATGTTAGTGAACTTCTTCCTCTGAAATGAGAATGAGTACCTCTTACCCTTATGGTTTTCTCCTTGAAGTTCATTGCCACTGCCCTAAGCAGTCTGCTGTCTTCTAGTTTCTCATCACTCCCATCTGCCCTACATGTACCGCCCTAGTTCCTCTCTGTAATTCTTAGCTTTGAATAATGGTAATGTCTGACCAACAGAATGCTAATTTAAGTATTAGTTTGTATTCATCTTTCCAAAATTGGTGTGAGTCTGTGTAAGTGAACTGTATTCACGTTACTTTATTGTTTCATATTTAGTGTGATTCTTTCATCCTCTTCAAGATCGATCACACATAAACGTCAAAAGAAACAACTGGAACAAAAAGTGCTCAAACAAACAAAAAACATTGTTCAGGCATTTTGAATTCTTTGGGTTGGCAGAGATCCCATCTCACCAGAAGTTTAGGTGGCAATAAACTTTCATAATAGTCTGCTTAAAAATTGTAGGAATAGGGCCGGTGAGACGGCTCAGCGGCTTAAGCGCCTGCCTTGCAAGCCCGAAGGCCCGAGTTCGACTCCCGGATCCCACATACGAAAAAGGGGCCGGTGATATCGCTCAGCGGCACGGGTGCCTGTTGGCGCGCGAGGTCCTGAGGTCGTCCCCCCGGTACCCACAAAAAAAAAAAAAAAAAAAAAAAAAAATTGTAGGAATATTTTATGTCAGATATAAAATCTGCACCATTCCCTAATTCACATGCAATTTTCTCTTCATTTAAGCTATTTTTAAATATAATTGATGACTGGAAAATAATGTGGATTAAGTATAATATATGAAATCCAGATAAATTGCTTAGTGGTTACTCCCAAGCTAATATGCTTTTGAAAATCTATTGGTATTTAACCTAAGAAAACCACTTTTGAAATCTCAATTAGCAACCTGTTCTGAGAAGGTTAATTTGAAATGTGTCACTCTTTTTCTCCAGGAATGGGAGGCGTTACTTTGTACGTGTGTATAATCAGAATCCGCATGGGGGATTTTTTATCTTCACCTTAGATTGCTCTTTGAAGGGGAAGTACATACTCTGGTTTTAGGAAGCGTGATTAGTATACTGTACTTCTTATGGTATAGAAAATGTCAAAGAAAATCACATGTAATTTGGAGGCTGATTTCTCATTTAGTTCATCCAAATAATAACTACTGGAGTGGCATGATAAAATTGAAACAAATCATGGATGAGTCTGGGGGAGGCCGGTTTTCTCATTATTCTCCCCATCATGGCTCCAACACTGTGCTTATTGTGGAAATACTCCTGGCACTTGGTACTTCCAGCATGGCCTCCTGCTTGTAAAACCACATGCTAACACTCTCCAGTTTCATTAATGAGAGAGGATAATTGGGAGATCTCCATTAGGTTTCAAAGCAAACATCTGGTTTGGAAAATTTTTTTCTTTTTTCTTCTTGATTTTTTAAAATTTTGGCTTCCAAGGAGAACCTCACATTCAACACCAAGATGGGGTATAATTGAAACCTTCCCTGCTGACAGTGTAACTGCCTTTCATTGCTAAAGTGCAAATAATTACTTATAAAACAACAGGTGGTCAGCTTAAAAAATCCAAATAGATGTTCTAGGTATTTTTAGGCGAGCTTTTCCACAGGCCTTTCTCATTCTCTCCTTGATCATGTGGCTACTCTGAAGAGATTCAGCTAGCATGATGAATACCCTGATAGCTGTTTCTATAGACACCTTCCCCTGCACTTCTCCTTTCTTTTTTTCCACTCGTTGAAGATTAATCTTGAGTCTACCCAAGCCTGCCTACATTTGAAGTGTATGGAGTTCTGTGTTTTAATTCATGCAGTTATTTTATCCAAAGACCTAAATGCAAACTTAATAGCTCATTGTGTTTGCCATTTTTACCAGCAAAGAGACAGCAGAGGAGCTGAGAATCTGCGTATCAGTGGGATTTAAGTATGGTGTCAAGTTCCAATCATGTCTCAAAATTGATTTTTACAACTATTGTATCTATATGTTTTCTTTTTCTGTCCTGTCTTCTCAAAAAGCCCCCAATTTGGGCCGGTGAGACGGCTCAGCGGCTTAAGCGCCTGCCTTGCAAGCGCGAAGGCCCGAGTTCGACTCCCGGAACCCACATACGAAAAAGGGGCCGGTGATATCGCTCAGTGGCACGGGCGCCTGCTGGCGCGCGAGGTCCTGAGGTCGTCCCCCCGGTACCCAAAAAAAAAAAAAAAAAAAAAAAAAAAAAAGCCCCCAATTTATTAATTGTATAGGATGTCACTGCTGTAGGTTGATAAAATGGATTATAAACAGGTCAAGTTGATCTAATTTGGTCAATTTGTGCATTAAGAAATTCATTGAGCTGGGTGTGGTGGCTCATGGCTGTAATCCCAGCATTCTGGAGGTTGAGGCAGGAAGATCGCAGTGAGTTTGAGGACAGCCTGGGCTACAAAGTGAGTTTAAGGTCTGGGTGAACTGCACAGCAAGACCCCACCTAAAAAAAAAAAAAATGAAATTCATTGAAAGGATGTCGGCAACAGGTAGAAAGAGGAGGCTGAAGGACCAGTCATAAACACATACAAGAACCAATTCATTATCTGCTCCCCTCACTTTCATGCACAACCTCAAAATTGAAAGTCCAGGTAGAGAGAAATCATTTGACTGAATTTAGGCCGTATGCCCCCTACCATGCTTTAACTATGTGAGAAGCACAGTTCTGGCAGAAATAACCTCAAAGAAGCCCTTAACTGTAGTAATGTTTCTCAAAAGAGGGTTCCTCATCCGAATCACAGAAAACAGAAAATGGCTTAAGGGAAAATTTTCTCATTTTTTCCCAAGAATGGTACAGAAGTAGTAACATTCTATATGGATGTGAGAAAACAATTACATGCAATTGAATGCCATAGACACCAAGGGTTAATATTTTCCTGGAGCACAGTTGATTTCAAATAGCAAGCATCTTGATTAAGTGGCATGCTAATACTATACTCAGGAAGGGAAATATAATTCTTCAAGAGGAAATCAGAGTATTTTCAGAAAGTAGAAGCTGAGCAGCCAAAAGGCCACAAATGTGTACTTCAATACTTACCCAATAAATTCTTGACATTTACAAGGTAGCATTTCCCAAATTCTTTTACATGTAGTATTAATAATCCTAAAACCACTAATTTACATAGAATATTAATAATCCACGTGGAGAGCTCTAGAGAAAAAGTTTGGGAAATACTACTATAATTCTTTCTAGCAGATTAACAAGATGAAAGGCTCTAAGTAATCCTACAATAAATAGTGAGAATCTGTGTTAATTCTATTTCTCAAACTTACACACTTATTGATTCTCTTGCTAATACATCACACAGAACTACCGTTGCAATTAACTTATTTCTGAAATTAGTCTTAAGACATATAGCTTGATACTTTCAGGAATTCTCCAATTTGGAATATCACTTTAGGGGTTACCTTCATCAGTTGAAATGATAGCCAAAATAGAGGACCTTGAAATAAAGTTTAAATTATACTTTTGTCATTCTTTGATTAATTAGCTATTATGTTCATGCTTTTCATGTGACTCTGTCCATGAAGAGTGGGTAAATGATATTTTGTGACCTCTTTTTCTTAAAACAAAACAAAACAAAACAACAAAACTTTGGCTGTACATTGGGATTATCTGGGAAGTTTTAAAAGCTATTCTCCCACATCTTAAGCTATGGAATTTGCCCTATGTATAAATGGTACCTTGAGAGAATAGCCAACCATAGTGAGAACATGTCATGATTAAAAGAAAACAAAAATAAGCACAAAAAACATGAAGACTTACCCAAGTAATGGTTCTGAAAGGGCAGCATTCCTGCCATCTGGAGGGTACATGGACACAGGTGGCTGAGCCTCCCCTAGAATTTCTGCTTCATAAGTCTGTGCTAAGAGTTTGCACTTGTACCACGTCTCCAGGTGACATTGATGCCACTGGTCCCAAGAGAACACTTTAAGAATCACTGAAATAAAACATGAAGATACACATCTGGTGTTTTTTTTTTTTCCCCACCCAGGTATTGCTATCAATTTCCTAGGCTGTCATAATAAATTTGTTTGTAGGAGAATATATTGTCTTTTGTCAAGTACTATGAACATCTATACAAAAAAGCACACGCACTCTTACACCAATATTCTGTTGCATAGACCTGTCTTCCATAAAATAGGGGAAAGTGATACAGTCAAGTAGCATTAGGAAGAACCTAGATTTGTGTTCATTGGAGAATGGAGGTAATGGGATTTGTGTGAGGTGTAGATGGTGGGTATTTGATAGCAAGGATTGATCTCTAAGGACATGGTTTCTTTTTTTTTTTTTTTTTTGTGGGTACCGGGGGTCAAACTCAGGACCTCACACGCCAGCAGGTGCCCGTGCTGCTGAGGGATATCACCAGCCCTTTTTTCGTATGTGGGTTCCGGGAGTTGAACTCGGGCCCTCGTGCTTGCCAGGCAGGCGCTTACGCTGCTGAGCCATCTCACCGGCCCCCAGGACATGGTTTCTTGAAGCAAATTTATTCTAAAGATACTGAAAGAATCCCTGCCTGTGTGCAGATAACCCAAGATAAAGTCAAGCAGTGTGACTAATCTGTAAGTCATAGACAACCATGTCTTTATGAGGATCTTTTCAGATATAACATTTAAGTATTAGTACATAAAAAACATAGAACTCAGAACCAAAACTTCAAATTGGTTTACCATACAATGTTAAAATAATATTTTAAGGGAATAATATAGCATTATTGTATCACACATTTACTAATAATAAATAATATAAAATTACATACTATTTTAATTATTTTGTAATGTTTTAATGTTATTTTATCCTCCAAAATATTAAATTATTATAATAAATTCTATAAAATTAAATCTAAAAATAAATTATATTTAAATAGTAGTGTTTACATATCATTTATAGGCAATATATTTTTCCTCTGCTATGGCATCCAATGAACATGTTTGAAGACATATTTTTAAGAAGCTCAAAATGTGCTGGGGTGCTGTTTTGAGATTGAGATTTGTTTTTGTGTGCATACCAACCCATTAAACATGTAACAGGCAAAATGCCAGCTCTGGCATTCATCAGTTAAGAACATTTTTATATGTTGTTAATAAGTTTACTTATAGTTAAATAACTACTAAATCCTAGAATACTGGACTGCTTTTGATGAAGAGGAGATTTATTTGAACCAGAGTCATTGGCTGGCTTTCCCCTACAAAAGTGGTAATCCTATAAAGTTTATTATCACACGCTAAATTATAGAGGGGAATCACTGGTAAGACATGAGCAGCCTTTTCAAGCACTGCTCATGAGCAATAGTTGCTAAGCAAGTGTTTCACCATAGGATGCTGGCCGTCACCTTCTGTTAGCTAACTATTAAACTCTAAGCATAATTGACCAAAAAAGGCAAAAGGGAATACTAGAATATTAGAGTAAAAAATCTCTGAGACTAGATTTTTATATAACCCTTACTACAGTCCAAGAACTGTTTTAAATGCATATTGCTTCTTTAATTCTTAAACAAAAAATACTAAAAGGTATATACTATTATTATTCTCATTTTAGAGATGAAGAAACTGAGACATAAAATATGGAATGATTTCCCAAAATTAAAGAGTAGGAGAGATAAGATTCAAAATGAGATAATCAGATTCTAAGAGTTGGCTGGGATTTTAAACACCTCACTATGTTCAGTGGTTGTGGACCACAGAGGTAAATGTCAGAATCAGGAATGAGAATTCTTAAGAATTTGATACTCAGGTTTTACTGTAGTTCTTATGACTTAGACTCCAATGTTAATTCTGATATATAAACTTCCACCCTGCCTCTACCCAAGATCATAATCCTTAAGAACAAATCACTTCATCCAGTATGTGTGTTTCATGCTGTGGAGATGGAATATTACCTGTGAAATAACAGTTGAACCAACAGGCCTGGGTCTTCCAAACCCCACACGTTCCAAAGGTCTTCAGTACTGGTCCTTGACTGGTTCATGGAAGAAAACTCCTAAGCCATTGGAATATCTTGAGTGTCTTTGTACACCTGGGGGCTTGGCCTATGCCAGATGTTTGTGTTAATGATGTGATTTTTAGTGAATGCTTGGATTTATTCATGTGGGGCTTTGGGCCATGGTGTATTAATTTGACCTGTCAAAGAGTGATAATAGAGAATGAGTATGTAAGGTCAGCCAGTCCTCTGGTACCCATGCCCACGTGACTGACCTCCAATAAAAAGTTGGACACCAAGGTTCAGGTAAGTTTTCCTGGTTGGTGACACTTTGTACATGTCATCATACATTTTTTCTTGGAGAATTAAGTGCTGGGTTTGCATTGCCACCCCTGGGAGGAAGCAGATGGTTTCTCTTGGACTCCGTCCTACGTCCCTTCTACCTTTCCTGATTCTAACACATATTCTTTAGGTATAATAAACTGAAATCCTGAATATCATATCTTATGTAAATTCTGTGAACCTTCCAGTGAATTATCAAAACTGAGGATAGTCTTGAGGCCTTTTTGTAGCCCAGCCAGCCCCCTGCTTGTCTCTAATTGAATTTCCATGAGGTCAGGAAACATACTTGCTTGTGATTAAGTATAATGTAAATATTTGCTGACAGAATACAGTGGTTTTATAGTCAGGGAAAGAAGTCTACCTTGAGAGCCTGCAGGCTCATCATCACCGTGGTCCCATCTTGACTCCATCCTTTCATGCTGTGCTTTGCATTCCACATCTTTCCCATTCATAGACTCTTTAGGGCTTCCCATCAGCACTCCACCCCCGCCACTGTTCTCAAAGTTGGGAAGAATGTAAGGTTTTCTTTCTGTTCTGTGAAGTCTATGACCTATAAATAATGAATATCTCCCTAAGCCACATGTCAGAGAAGTATGTAGTACATAAGAAAGGGACAACTTTGTTATGGGACAGGTCACTTACAGTTGAGATTTTCATTAAGGCTTGAAGAGAAGATAAAACTTTCATTGGGTATCAGGGGCTACATTGACATGAGATGTTTTTAAGATGCAGAAAAAGGGACCTGCATGACAGAGGAAAAAATAATATGAGTAATCATCAAATTAGGGAAATATTGGTGATCAATTGAGAGTCTGGTTCAATGTATATACTGTCATTAATATTGACAAAAAAGAAAAGAAAAAGAGAAGAAAAAAGCAGAGATTAGGCCATGAATATTTGAACGCTATCATTAAACTACCATGAGTTATTTAAACTTCAGAAGTAGAAAACCGAATGACAAAACTGTACTTTGAGAAGTTCTGCATTAGACAGGCTGCGATGAAAAAAGTACAGAAGGGAAACCAGTAAGACAGCTGTTGGAATAAAAGCTGGGGGATGGGGTGGTGAGTGAAAATGAGAAAATCTGCCTTTTAGTCTTTTATTTAGCACCAGAACTATGAGTTCCTGAATTATCAAAAGCAGCAGCATGTTCATTCTTTTGGAGCCTTAAGACTTACTTCCTCTTCAAAGGAAACATTTTGAGCCCATTATAAAATCATGCCTCAGCTGGGAATCACAGAATTCCCCTGACAATTTGCCAAGGTCATTAGAGGTAATAAGAGAGACTTATGTAAAAACTAGCATGAAATTCTCTCAATCTTGATGCATAACAAAATAAATGGTATTCGTTTTCTACCTTACAATCTAATATTGTTTCACTTGGGAGTGTTAGTGACTCAGTGAATTATTACTGAGTAAATTTAAAGAGTAGAGATGGGTATAACTGAAGCAATGAGGAAAACTCAATCTAATTAAAATTCAATGAATTAAGTTTTACACTCAGATTTCCCAAGCTCAGTTCATAGTCTGTAAATGATGTGTTATTTTCATTCCATCCATCTCTTTTCCTCATCACCCCATTTTCTGTTTTAGTTCATTGACCTCAAGAGTCTTCCAATCCATGGACCCTTCCAAATTCTCTCTATGCCTCCCCTAGGAGCCTTCAGGGTCCTCTCTACCCTGTATCAATTATTACAATCAATTCCTTGATTCTCTTTTCCCTTTCTATAGCTTAGCAAAACACAACCTGGTTAAATCCAATTTTCTACATACTCCAGGATACAACCCTCTCTTAGTTTGTCTTAGTAATTTTTCCTGGCTCCTGTTCTTCTCATTCTAATGATGGGATGCTCATTCTAAGCATACTCTGATCTTTCTAAATGCACATGTTCCTTTAATGCTCTCATTCTGCCTTGGGTTTAAATACTATCCATATTTTGGTGTGTACATTTTACCTGAAACCTTTCTCCTGGTTTTTTTATTCAATGGAATATTCAGCCTCTCTACTTAGATATTGTACTGGTTATTTATTTAATGACTCATTTTTAAATCTACTATTTGAAATACTGCTCATTGATTCTGGTTTGGAGACTCTGAACACTATTTTATGTATACATCCTTGTAATGGACTTTCTCTTAGATTCCGTCAGATGGAGTCATAAGGAAGAGTGGTACACAAACAGATCTTTTGTGTACCCAGCCTCACATACCTTAATGTTATGTATTATATCTAGACATCCCACCAAAGCCTCATGCACTCAGAGGTGGGCTTTTTGGAGGTTCCTGTATCATGAGTGCATGATACAGGATTACGGGTGTCTGATAACCATTTATTCGTTTAACACAGTTCTAGGTGTGGATAATAGGAAGGCCCACCCTTGGTGCCAGTAGCACCAACCAATAGGCTTGTAGCCTGAATGGAATAAAAAAGGAAAGGAAGGCTCAGTGTTTCACTGCCTCCTACCTGCATGCCATGGACTGTTTCTCCTCTGCCATGCTGCCCTGCCTGGGAGCCAGCCAACTATGGACTGAAACCTCTACAAACTGTGAGCTAATAAAAAAAAATCCTTCCTTTAACTTGTGGGTGTCAAGTGTTTTGTACCAGCAATGAAGACACCATTTATTTTAACCTCACCCTTGTACATGGTGCCAGGCATATTGACTGTGACCTACCTAAGTGCTGGCCGTTGTCTTACAGCTTTCACTCTTCAGGGCTCCCTCTCAGGCCACAGGAACCACTTAGCTTGTATTCAGGTGAAGCACCCTAAACTTATCTTTAGATGTTCAATTCTGGAAACATTCTGGATAGTTCTTAAGGAATAATCAAATCCATATTGCCTAAAGTCAATAACCTTCCTGTTGCATTCATCACCCCACAGCACATTTTCCTCTTATTCTTTCCACTGTCTCACTCCTGCTTCCTGGGAACATCTCCAAGATAAAGTGTCAGACCCAAATTCTTATCATGCTGCCCTTTTGAGGGAATCTCAGACTAAGGCAATTAGAGGAGAGGGCTTTCCTCTTGTTGCCCTCTCCCCTAGTCCTTTCAGTATCATTTTACAGAGGAGCAATTGGTTCAGCATATGGCTTCCTTGAGTAGCCCCAGAGTCCTCTTTCTTTTTCCAAAAAAGATTCTGGTCTTTCTTTCTTTCTTTCTTTCTTTCTTTCTTTCTTTCTTTCTTTCTTCCTTCCTTCCTTCCTTCCTTCCTTTCTTTCTTTCTTTCTTTCTTTCTTTCTTTCTTTCTTTCTTTCTTTCTTTCTTTCTCTCTCTCTCTCTTTCTTCCTTTCCTCTTCCTCCTCCTCCTCCTCCTCCTCTAACTCCTCTTCCTCCTCCTCCTTCCTCGGCTTGGCTAGCAGTTACCTTTCCATCTGACCTCCCTACTCATTATACTGTTTATGGTTTATCTATCTCCACTCAAATATGAACTCTTCGATGACAGGGATTCTTACATATTTTATTCACTGATATATCCCACATACCAAAAAACAGTACATGGGCTCATAATAAACATCCAATAAACATTTGTTGAAAAATCAATTGCATGGTTTGACCACTTAATTATTCAATTAGAGAAATTTATTTAGCACTGCAGAGTTTCAATTTCCTTACCTACAAAACAAGAAAAATCATAGTAGTTTTTCATAAAGGTACACATGGATCAAATGAATGAATAATAGGAAAAGCCTTAGCACAGTGTCTGGCACATGGTGAGCCCTTGTCAACATGTTAGCTATGACTAAGTATTTTGAGTGTGTAGATGCTGCCTCCGTGGCATCATAGAAATTGGATAATCAGACAGCCAATTCCTGTCTCCTCGGGCCAAATGTAGCAACTAGAAAGATAAGTTACTTAATCACAGACAATGAGCATGGTTTATGCAGACCTGACCCAGAAGAAACATGCTTCCTCTTTCTTCAGCTTGGCTCTATGAAAATATTAGTTAGGGAGACACACTGCCTCCCTTGAATGTCAGTTGAAAATTTATAACTAGGAATACTTGGGGATTTCATGATTAAAATTGAATGTTCGGTTCACATTACTTCAAGAAAAATTGGTTTATAAATAAAGGCTGTATGCCAAGCTAGCAGATACGAAGTTAATTAATTGAATGTTCAGCATTACTATGACTAGAAATTCAATATTTTATAGAATTGTTTTCCCTTTTGATCCAGACTTTTTTTTCCCAAACAGCCATTGCTTATTTCCTTTCTTTATAAAGTCATAGAGTTACTGAATATTTTAGGTTCATCTTAGAGGTACTCTGGGCCAGCAATATTATGCACTGGTGTGGAGGCCATAATGATGAATCAGAAATGAATGAATCTAGCCCCCCACCAAGTCATAGACAAACAGAATACAAAATAAGCAAACAAACCAGGTTTTGTGGCATCCATTTGTAGGCCTAGAAACTCAGGAGACTGAGACAAGAGAATCATTTGAGCCCATGAGCTCCAGGCCTGCCTGGGTAACATAGTGAGACCCTGTCTCAAACATAAAGAAACAAACAAACAAAACAGACAAAAATAGAGCTTGGTAAGATGTAAATGGATGAAAACCTTACCAAGCAGATCACTGATATTGCCTGGATTGGATGCCTGTTTACTTGACTCCTGGTTGATGACACAAACTGTTTCCTCGTCTTTATGAAAATATTATAGGCAGGACTTGAACACTCAAAAACAATTCATAGGAAAGGAAAACTGCTTTATTCTCTTTTGACAAGTCTTCCTGAATCTTGCTGTTTTATGCAGGGAGGAGGAATAGATTTTATCTTCTTCCTTCTGCATTAGACCTGTTGATTTTTACGTTTTCAGAATGGTGAATGCAGAAGGGGGAAAACAGTGGATACCATGCTGATAAGCTCCTAGTGTTTTCAAATGGAGCTGGAGCATTATGCTTCAAAATTTCCTGGATGAGAACACTGCTGTCTACAGTGATGGTTTCAGTTTAGGGAACTAAATGTTCTCTGGGGAAGGAAGTGGAGTGATAGGGGTGAAGAATTGGCCAAATGGAATTAACCAAAAATCAAGAGCCTTATTAGGCTGTGATACCTTTGCTAACCTGGATGCTTAGAAATCAGACTCCAATTTACAAGTGTTTGGGGTATGTCTCACCCCTGCCCATCAGGAACAGAAAGATGATTTTCCTAGGTAAGTCAGCAGGTGGAATTCATCTGGAACTAGTGTTCCATCAGCCATTCCCATCCGACTGTAAAGTCCCTCCACGCACTTCCTACAAAAACCGGACCAAGCCCCAGAAGATCTCAGCTCTGTGCTCCAGGTGACTATTAAACTATGTTTTATCATTTTTCTTCTGAGGTCCAGCCATGCTAGTTGTAAAAAATCCCTCCTGTCGACCATGCTTTCACTTTCACGTCCATCCATATACGAGTGGGTTCCTTCTACCCGGAACGCTGGCCCTTTCACGCTGCCCACCACCTTCTCGCCTAGTGGTAAAGACCACTCCTCCTGTGTCCTGATCATTATTTTTGCTTCTAGACTTCTCTTCTAGTTATTCGAGAAATATACAATTGGGCATTGTGAACTGTAGTCACATTGCTGTGTTGTAAATATATGCAATGATTATAAGATAATCAAAATATTTAAAAAGGTAGATGGAAATGCTAACTACTCTGATTTGATTATTGCACATTGTATATATCTATTGAGTTGTCATACTGTATCCCATAAATATGTACATAGTATTATAATATTTTTTTAAAGAGCACTTCTCCTTTAGTTTGAATCCCAGTTTTATACTTAATAGCTATGTAACCCTATCATATGGGGGAAAAAAAAATCACCGAATTTTCTTGCTTTCTCATCCAGAAAAATAAGAATAATATAATGGTAACTTATAAAATTGTCATTAGAAATAAATGAGGAATCAACCAATATAGAATATTTAAATCATTTACGGTACATAGTAAGCACTCAGTAACATTGTTACTATTATTATCATTACATAAATGGCTTTTACAGCCAGTCATACTCAGATGAAATTTAATTTGAATACTTCCTTAGCCAGTTACTTTCTATGTGAGCCTGAGTAAGTTAGTTAAGCTTCCTCATCTATATGAGAATAATAATGATAATAATAATAATAATTTCTTCAAAGAATGTTACAAAAATTAGCATCATGCAGGAAGATAATACATACTCTATTCTTACTAATACTTTTATTTATTTTAAAGATTTAGTTGTGATGCTACTTTTTATTGAGACAGTGTACATCTTTATGGGCTACTGCGTGATAATTTGATATATGTGTGCAGTGTAAAATAATCAAACAAGACTAGTAAGCATTTCTGTCTCTTCCAACAATCGTTTTTAGTGGGTTGGGAATTTTGCACTGTTCTCATTTTGAAATCTTTACTCGATTGTTTTAACTGATCTCTGTGTTTTGGTGTTCCTTATTAAATGTCTTTCTGTCCCCTCATCCCCTTGTTATTCCCTGTCTCTAGTGATCACCATTTCATTCTGTTCTTCTACAAGATTGACTTATTAGTTTCTATAAATGAGTGACAACCTGTGACATTTGTTTATGTGTTGGCTTATTTCACTTAACATAATTTCTTCCGGTACCATTCATGTTCCTGCAAATGACAAAATTTCATTGTTTTTAGTGGCTGAATAATATTCCATTATGTACATATATCATATTTTCTTTATCCATCCATCTACTAATGGATATACGGGTTTATTATGTATTGTACCTGTTGTGAATAGAACTCCAATAAGCGTGAGAATGCAAATATGTTTCAGATATAATGATTTCATTTCTTCTAGGAAAATGCTGGGTCATATGATAGCTCTATTTTTAATGTTTTTGTGTAACCTATATATTGATTTCTATAATGGATATATGTATTTGCATTCTCATCAACAGTGTATGAGTTCTCCTTTCTCAATATCTTCACCAGAATTTTTTTTTTTTGCATCTTTCGATAATAGTCATTCTAAAGGGAGTAAAACAATTTCTCTTGTAGTTTTGATCCACATTTCCCTGATGATTGGTGAGGTTGAGCATTTTTTCAAATACTTGTTGGCCTTTTATAAGTTTGTATTTGTATGCCTTTTTGTACAGAAATGTCTATTTCTTTAAACCATTTTAATATGGATTATTTTTATTTTTTGATATTCAGCTTTTTGAGTGCCTTATATATTTTGAATATTAATCTCTTATCAGATGAATAGTTTGCAGATTTTTCCCATTATGTAGGTTATCTCTTAATTTTGTTGATTATTTCCTTTGCTGTTTAGAAACTTCTTTTTTTTGCTATAATCCCATTTATCTATTTTTATTTTTGTTCTTTGTGCCACTAGGGTTCTGTTTAAAACATCGTTGCCTACAACAATGCCTTGAAATGCTTCCCCTGTGTTTTGTTACAATATTTTTTTTTGTGTGTGTGGGTACCGGGGGTCGACCTCAGGACCTCGCGCGCCAGCAGGCGCCCGTGCCACTGAGCGATATCACCGGCCCTTTTTTTGTATGTGGGTTCCGGGAGTCGAACTCGGGCCCTCGCGCTTGCAAGGCAGGCGCTTACGCCGCTGAGCCATCTCACCGGCCCCTTCTTACAATATTTTTACAGTTTCAGATTTATTTTAGGTTTTTGATCACTTTGAGTTTATTTTTGTACATGGTAAGAGGAAGGGGTTTGGTTTCATTCTTCTGCATATGTTTATTCAATTTTGTCAGCACCTGGTCTGCACAGATCTCATTTCTTCACTGTATATTCTTAGTGGTTTTGTCAGTAACTGTATGAACATGGGTAGTTTCTGAATCCTTTAGTTTGTTTTGTTGATCTATGTGCCTGTTTTTATGCCTGTACCAACCATACTGTTTTGATTACTATAGCTTTGTCATATGTCTTGAAGTCAGGTATAGTGACATATCTAATTATTTTTTTCTTCTTTCAGCATCACTTTGGTTACTCAGGATCTTTTGTGGTTCTGTGAGAATTTTAGGATTTTTTTTCTATTTATGTGAAGAAAGTTGTTATTTTGATGGGAATTGCATTGAATCTATACAATTTTCTGGGAAGTATGGTATTTTAACATTGATTTTTCCAATCTATAAACTTAGGATATTTTCAATTTTTGTATCCTATATAATCTTCCTCATCAATTGTTTATAATTTTCATTGCAGAGACAGAGATCTTTCTCTTTTTTTGGTTATTTTTAATTCCTAAATATTTTATCTTTTCTACAGATAATGTGAATAAGACTACTTTTAAAGGGAAAAACTGTTCAAAAGGAAAGAGAAGCTGTCATGGGGGAAAGGGGAAAGGAAGGAAGGGAAAAGGAAAAAAATATATATATATATACACAAGATAGTTAAGATAGTTATACAGCTAGTTTCTCTTAGTTCATTGAAAAGAAGTGTTTGTGCTAATATTGTTTGGACAATATTTCATGCCTATATCTTGTACTCTGAGTAACTATTATGAATATAACAATATGCAAGGTATTAATTATTGTTATTCTCCTATTAGCCTGTTTTGAAACTGTTTTATTTTTATTTTTATATTTTTCTCTTTAAAATAAAAATATTAAAACAAAAATTACCTCTTCAACAAGTTCATTATTGGCCTACTATGCTGCTGTTTCATGCATGGTATTCTGTATCCTACAGCATCAGTTAATTTTTCACTTTTAACAGCTTTTTGATGGAATATTTTTTTTTTCTATACATATAAGTAAGATAATATCATCTGCAAGCAAGGACAATTTAGCTTCTTCCTTTCCCATTTGAATCTCCTTTATTTCTTTCTCTTGCCTAAATGCTTTTGCTTAGACTTCCCGTACTATTAAATAAAAGTTGTTTAGTAACATCTTTGTCTTAATCCTGATCCTAGAGGAGATGCTTTCAGTTTTCCCCATTCAGCATGGTATTAACTGTGGATTTTTTTTTTTTTTTTTTTTTTTTTAAACCCAGGACCCCGCGCTTGCCAGGCAGGCACGTATGCGGCTGGGCTATCTCTCCGGCCCTCACTGTGGGTTTTTAATACATAGCTTTCAGTATTTTGAGATATATTCTTTCCATAACTAATTTGTGGTAAATTTTTATCATGAAGGAATGTTGAATTTTACTGAATGCTTTTTCTGCATGTATTGAAATGATCACATAGTTTTCATTTTTCATTCTGTTGATGTGTTGTATTGTATTTTATCAATTTGTATATGTTAAACCATCCTTTGTCCCTTGGTTGAATCATGCTGGATTGTAGTGCATAGTCCCTTAGATGTCCCATTGAATTTGTTTTGCTAATGTTTTATTGACAAATTTACATCTATGTTCATCAGGGGTAAGAGTCTAATTTCTCTCTCTCTCTCTCTCTTTCCCTCTCTCTCCCTCCCTCCGTTGTATCTTCATCTGTTTATGGTATCACAGTAGTACTGGCTGTGTAAAAACTTTGGAAATATTTCTTCCATTTCAATTTTTAAAAAATAGTTCAAGAAGAATTGGAATTCTCTAAATGTTGTGTAGAATTCAGATGTAAAGCCATCAGGTCCTGGACATTTCTTTTTTTTTATTTCTTTTTTCTTTTTTATTTTTTAATTTTAATTTTTATTTTTTTGTGGGTACCGGGGAGTCGACCTCAGGACCTCGTGCGCCAGGAGGCACCTGTGCCGCTGAGCGATATCACCGGCCCCTTTCTCGTATGTGGGTTCCGGGAGTCGAACTCAGGCCCTCGTGCTTGCCGGGCAGGGGCTTAAGCCGCTGAGCCATCTCACCGGCCCCATTTCTTTTTCTTAGATGGGAGACTTTTAATTACTATTTCAATTCTGTTACTCACTGTGGATTTGTTTAGATTTTCTAATTTTTGATTCAATTTTGGTAAGTGTGTATGCAGGATTTCATCCATTTTTTCTGGATTTTACAGTATAGTAGTCATTCATAGTAATTTACTGTGACTTTAAATTTCTGTGGCATTTGTTATATCCTTTTTCATTGCTGATTTAGCTTGTCTTCACTCTTCATTTTTAAGCTCATCTAGCTAGAGGTCACTTTCTTTATCCATTCAGAAAACCAACTCTTGTTTCATTGATTTTTCATGTCTTTTATTTCAATTTTATTTATTTCTGCTCTGATCTTCATTTTGCCTTCTCTTTTAATAATTTAGAGTTTTCCTGTTCTTCCTTTTTTAAGTCCTTGAGGTACACTATTAGGTTGCTTATTTGAACTCTATTATACATGCATGTATATATATATATATATATATATAAATATATATTTATATGATTTTATCTATTATAGATCTATATATAAAACATCTATTATTTTATATATATAGATAGTTTGCTTATTATATATATTATATATAGTTATTAACTTCTTAGTACTACTTTTGCTATATCTCACAGAGTTTGGTATGTTATATTGTCATTTTTATTTTCTTCTAGAAATCTTTGGATTCCCCTTTTCATGTCTTCAGTTAGCCATTGGTTGTTGGGGTGAATGCTACTCAATTCAATATATTTGTATACTTTCCATTCTTCACTTTCTTAATGATTTGTAACCTTATTCTGTTGTGGTCTGAGGGGATATATTGTTTCAATTTTTAACATTTCATTGAGAATTGATCTGTGGGTTCATATATGATATATCCCAGAGAATGTTCCTCGTGCTTATGAGAAGAACGTGTTCTGCTGCAGGATGAAATGTTCTGTAAATGTTAGGTGCATTTGCTGTATAGTATAGCTCAACTCACATGCTTCTTTGCCCATTTTCTCTCTTGGTCTGTTCATTGAGGAAAATAGATTATATATAATGTATAGATTATATATAATGTATAGATTGCCAATGTTCAGTACATTAGAATCTAACAGATCTCTTTAGATCTAATCATGTTTTCTTTATATACTTGGTAGTCCTTGTTAGATGCATATGAACTTAAAATTATCATATCTGCCTGCTGAGTTGATCCCTAATCAATATACAATGGCCTTGTGTATCTCTTTTTATAGATTTCTCTTTTTTTTTTTTTTTTTGTGGGTACCGGGGGTCAACCTCAGGACCTCGCATGCCAGCAGGCACCCGTGCCGCTGAGCGATATCACCGGCCCTTTTTTTTTTTTGTATGTGGGTTCCGGGAGTCCAACTCGGGCCCTCGCACTTGCCAGTCAGGTGCTTACACCGCTGAGCCATCTCACCGGCCCCTATAGATTTCTTATTTAAAGTCTGCATTAACTGATATGAGTATAGCTACCTATGCTTGCTTTTGGGTTTTATTTGTGTGAGGTACTTTTTTCCTTAAACTTTAGTCTATGTAGATTTTTTATCAGTGAAGTGAGTTTCTCATAGGCAGTCTTGTTTTTGAAAATCTATTTAGCCAGCCTTTTGGTTGATGAATTTAATACACTTACATTTCAGGTTATTATTGATAGCTGTGAATATCTTTTTATTGTTTTGTTCATTGTTTTCTGGTTTTTTGAATATTTTTGTTGCTTTCCACCTCTCTTATTATTTATTTTTTGATTTGGTAGTTTTTTGTCTTTATAAGGTTTTATTCTCTTTTCTTTTTCATATATCTGTTTGTCTAGTGATTTTTGTATATTCATGTGTTTTCCTGATGGTAGTTATCATCCTTTGCTTATATCAAGGACTCCCTTAAATATTTCTTATACACCTCGTCTGGTGGTGATGAATTCCCTGGTGTTTTTTATTTGTTTGTTTGTTTGTTTGTTTCCTTACCTGAGAAGGCTTTATTTCTTCTTTTTTACTTTCTTTCTCTTTCTTTCTTTTTTTTTTTTTTTTTCTTTTTTTCTGGTATTGGGGATGAATTAAGGGCCTTGGCACTAAGCAACATCCTCACTCTTTATCTATCTATCTATCTATCTATCTATCTATCTATCTATCTATGAGAGGGTCCCACTGTCTTTTCCTCACTTTTTATTTTTCTCATTTTTAAGGATAATTTCACTGTATATCATATTCTTGGCAAGTAATTTTTTCTTTTAGTGTTTTGAATATGTCATCCTATTCTCTTCTGGCCTGTCATGCTGAGAAATGTACTGTTAGTCTAATGGACATTCACTGTATGTGATTTCATGATTTTCTCTTGCTGTTCTTAGGAGTCTTTGTCTTGTATTTTTGACATTTTGGCTATAGTATGCCTTGATGAAGATCTGTTTTGATTGAATCTAGTTGGTATCCTTTGAAATTCTTGCATCAAGGTGTTCATGTCTTTGAAGATATAGGAAGTTTTCATGTATTATTTTGTGTATTGTCTTATTTGCCTTCTAAATTTCCTGTATTTGCTTAAAATGCTCCATAATTCTCATAGGCTGGCTTTCTTTCTTTGTTTCTTTCTTTCCTTTTTGCTTTCTTGCTTTCTTCCAGTTTTACTGGGCTAAAACCTATCCTAAAAATTCATATGTTCTTTCTTCTTCTTGTCATAGTCTGTTTTGGAAACTCCATTATGTTTTTTATTTTCCTGATTAAAATTTTTAGCTCCAAGACTTGTAGTTATTTCTTTTTTATGATTTCTATCTTTTTGGTGAATTTTTCATTCATATCCTGAAATGTTTTTCTCATTTCTTTGTATTGTTTATGTGCAATCTCTTCTATCTCACTGATTCTCTTGGGGATCATTATTTTAAATTATTTTTTCAGAAATTTCATAGATTTTGTTCAAATTGGGATCTATTTCTGGAGAATGATTTTTCTTCTTTGGAAGTATTTCTCTTCAAGATTTTTGTTTCCTCCTGTTGACATCACATCTTGTGTAATCTTCGTTTCTACCAATTTTATGAATTAGCTTTTGCGGAAAAATGCTATGTTTGTTTAGATGGGATATCAGCTATCATTTTGATAGCTACTTTGCTTTGGCTACAGAAAGCTAAAATGAATAGTCTCTGTATGATTTCTTTGCCTTAGATTGACATTAACAGTGACTACAAGTTCCTCAATAGTCTACGCTCCAACAGTTCATGAAGGTATTAGTGTGATTTTTCAATGAGCACAGACTTCCAAATGTATGTCTCCTCTAACTATACAGAGTCCAGCTCTGGTGGCACTGGGGTTATGGATGTTTCTGCTGCAGTGTCAGTGTCACACAATGTGAAGAGTACTAATTCTAGTTCTCTAAGCGCAAGCACTGATGATAATCAAGAGTTGTGGCACCAGCAGCCACAGTCACTGAGCTGTGGGATGGGACAGACCCTTACCCAACTCTCATGATATGGGCACAGGTGATCCTGGGGTCTGTGGCAGTGTTAAATGTGGACTTGAGTTTTTAGAACATAAAGCAGAACTTCCCTATTTCCCATGGAAAGACTAGTTGGTTGTGTGGCTTGTAGTACTGTTGGCTGCTTTTGTAGAGATGTGAAATGCAGGGAGTTCCTACTCCAGGGGACAGGCACAAGAGGTGCCAGGACTTTTAGCACTACCATGTTCAGTCCAAGTTTGTGGGCTGTGAAGAAGACCTTCCCTATGTCCTCCAGAGTATATGCAGGTACTGTTTAGGCTTCTGACACTGATTCACACTCTTAGATTTATAGGAGACAGGAGCAGAATTCCTTAGGTCACTCAGGTTAAGTGCAGGTGTTGTTACATGTTGTAGCTTGGTATTTCTGGTTCTTGAGCTGCAGGACCTGGATGGGAATGTCATGTGGATCAGTTGTGGTGGGGATTGGACTTGTGGTGGTCATATCCACAGTTCCGGAGCTGTCAAATGCAGAAGATTTTCCCTTGGTGTAATGCCAAAGCGTTTTGCACCAGCAGCTGAAGTCCTGAGGCTATGGGCTGGGGAGGATACCTTTCTGAATTCTCACCAGCTGAGCACAAGTGATTCTGGGGTTTGGTGCCACTAATAGCCATGTTTCTGGAGGTGCCACTAAAGCTCCTGATGGAGAGGCATGGGTGAAACTGGGACTTTGTACTATAGTCCTAAGGCTGTGAGCTGGAGGGAGAACTTTTCTAGTTCCTACCAGGGGAGTGCAGGTGGTGGTGGTCAGTGTTGGGGCCATTGGTATCCATGTTCCTGGAACTGCTGGATTCCAGTTGGACATTCCCTGGCCCCTCATAAGCAGTCATGTGAAGTTCATACTTTCCACTGGTACCTATAGTCCCATGGCCATGGGCTGTGCAGACCTTTCCTAGTTCCTGTAGCACTAGTGTGGAAGGCTTATGGTTATGGCAGTTGCTGAAACTGTAGGGTGCAGAGAGGGCTGTCTTCCACCCAGTGAGGTGTACAACGGCCCAAGGCTTCTGGCAGTGTGAGGAGCTGACTGCTGGCTCCTGAGCTGAGAAGGCAGCTAGCAGTGACTGCTGTAGCAGCTTGAGTTCTATGGGGGGGTGGTGGTTTCCTTCCATGGACCGGAATAGCCTCTCTGGCCAACTCACTCCCCAGACTGAACTTAGATCTTGTGAGGACTGTGTAATTGCCCTGCAGTTAAGATTCCTGGTCTGTTGCTGGCCAGGGTTACTGGCACTCTCCACTGGTTACCTTTTCCCAGCAGTGTTGGGTTCTCTCAAGTTGGAATTACAAATTGCTTTGTTCTTTTCTCTAGGTTGCCTTTCAAACCCTCTCTACTATTTTGGCCTCTCCTCACTTCCCAGAGTTCTCCCTCCTCCATCACTCTCTTTGAAATACAGTTTTTCCCCTGTCACCCTGTCTCTTCTCTGTCCCATGCACCTCTACTTATCTGTCTTGGCTCACTTTATATACAAGGATTTTAAAAGAAGAAAAATTCTAGGCCAGCTTTATTTCATTTTACAGATGTAGACATTCAGCTATCAGTAAGGTTGGGGGTAGGTTACTCTTCTCTCTATGAAGATCCTGGCTTCAACATAACACTCTTGGCTCTCCCTATCCCTTCATTCTGTGATGCTGAGTTTGTTTCTGCTGCGAACTTTCCTTTACTCATTAGATCTGTGTCTCCTGTCCCTTGACTGAGTTTCCACAGCAGCTAGCATTTCCTCTTGCTGTCACTGTTTTCATTCCTGTTTGCTTGTCTGTTTGCCACCTTAGATTATGAGCTTCACCACAGCAGGATTATTGCCTGTTTTTTCCCCCATTATTTCTCTATCAGACAATGCAAAACTGGGTGCTGCTTAGGTTCCATAAAGAAATGCAAACCTTTGGTTATACCACTCTCTTCTCATTTTGGTGTTTTTCTTCTGCTCATCTTAATGGCATTCATGTATATTTTTTAAGTAATGTGCCAAGGATTGGAAGGACATAGAATTGCAGGTTATGTTTTTTTTATTGGACAACACAGAGTTCAAACTTTTTTCTATTTAGCTATTCATCATCTAAAAGTCTGAAGGTTTAATAACTTGGACCTCTGGCTTCTCATGAAAACACTGGAAGATTTGACAAGACTGAGGCTTTTATAATTCTGCCTTGCAGCAATGGCCAAATAGCAGCTGCTCCTTCCTGGAGGCTTTGTTGAAGTCCTCACTTAGCCCGCTTTCATGCATTTGTTTCCATTCTGTCCTTTGTAAGCATTTGACTTTGAAACCTCCTGCTTTAAAGGCTGTGCCCTTTGGCTAAGTTGAATAAACAAATTGACATTGGATAAGGGAGAAGTCAAAAATTGATGTAATAAAACCTCATGATAAAGAAGGATTTTTACAACCTAAAAAAATAACATTGCTTTCATGTTATTTTAATGAATATTTATTGAGCTATTATATTCAACTGAGGAAATGTTGTACCAAGTCTCTAAAAACCAAAACGTACTTACTTCTCACAGTATTCTGAGTTTGGATGAATGATATCAGTGAAATGTGTCAGTATTATCATCTGAAAGTGTGGCTCATACTGTGCTGTCACAAATATACCAGTACGGTGTTAATGGTAACAAAATTTAGTTCAACATAAGCATTAAGAGATATGGTATGATTGATTATATAGCCAGACAAATCAGGGTTCACACCACTTTCCAAGAGCATGATCTTGGTCAAGTTTTAAAATATCCGTGTATTTAGTTTCTTCTTTTTCAGATCAGGATAATAATATTCCCAGTTTCAGGCCGGTGAGATAGCTCAGCAGTATAAGCGCCTGCCTGGCAAGTGCGAGGACCTGAGTTCGACTCCCGGTACCCACATACGTAAAAAGGGCCAGTGATATCGCTCAGCGGCATGGGTGCCTGCTGGCGCGTGAGGTCTTGAGGTCGACACCCAGTACCCACAAAAAAAAAAAAAAAAAAAATTCCCGGTTTCAACATGTTATTAAATGGAATAATTCATTTTAAAACAGACTATGTTCAAAAATACAATAAGCTCTCCAGTAATATTTGTTAGCAGCCATTGTAGGAGTATAAAGCATTTGGTTATGGAGGAGGTTATGGAATAATAACAAGATCATCAAAGGGTTAAGGACCCCAAGAAGCCAAATACTTTGTAGTGGCAATGCTTTTTAAAGTATAATGACCATCAGAAGATAAATAATCATCCACCTCCACAAAACACTTCCTCTGGTTCCTAACTGATGTGAACAAATAGAGTAAGACATATTGTAATCAAAGAGCAGATTCGGGAAGCATTGTGATTTTAGTGGTTTGTTTATAACTCAATTGATGGACTAAGGCGCAGCACGAGACACTGATTATGCCTTTGAATACATATTTTTCCAGCCAAAGTATCTACATGATAAAGGAAGCAACTGCGTGAGCCTGGGAAAGTCTAAATTTTGATGTGTTTTAGTTTCTATGTGCAAAGAGGGATAATAATGGACCCTCTTGGAAAGTTATTGTGTGCAGTACATTTCTTAAAACATGTAAGATATTCAGGAAAGTGCATAAAATAGTAAAAATAATTACCAATTTTTAGGTAATTTTATTATTATTCTATGTTTAAGATGAATGTGATCAGACTTAACGTACGGGTATTATCCAGAACATTGTAAGACTAGTTAATGCACCTAACAATTAAATTGCTTCACTTGTATTTTATTCTTAACTGTTGTTGTGTTATTTTTAACCTGCTCTTTTCTAGTAAAGTAGACAGGAAAATAGACCTAGAATTAGTTTAGAATGAAAAAAAAAAAAATAAGGACTTAAATTTAATTTCAACCAAAGAGGCCTTTTTTAACCAATACAGACATTTTATGGATAAAATGAGTGTCCTAGAAGGTTGGCAAACTATTACATGTAGAAGAATTTGTAGAGAATAAAATGTGTAGGGGCAACATAATTCTTAAGACTTACATCCTTAAGATTCAAGACATGGATGGAGCGGGAGGGAAGGGAGGGAAAGGGAATGAAAACAGGCATTAAGATGTGCTGTTGGCATGTACCAATTCCACACAGGGAATGTAAACATTGGGTACTACACACACGTACTAATAAGCTAAAATAAAAGAGGTTCATATCAGGATTTACTGCCAACACTGAAAAAAATGATCATAAATTGCATTGGTAGACAATTTAAAGTGTACCATAGAAAATTATGGGGCCAGGGATATAGCTCAGCGGCACAGCGCCTGCCTGGCAAGCGCAAGGTCCTGAGTTCCATTCCTGGTACCAAAAAAAAAAAATTACATTGATTGTGTATAATAAGAGGACCTTATAGAAACAGAACTACTAAGATAGCAAAACTGAATATTCGCCATTAAATCTACAATAAACACAAATTATTCAACAGCCATGCATCCTGTATCATATTAGGATCTGTGAGAAAGGGAGCAGAAGGAAGTAATGGGGTGCAGTGTGAAGTTGAGTGCTCCAAAATCACAAATAGGTAACAAGCAGAAATCATGGCAGATCAGTTAAAGAAAAGGAGACATCAGAAGTATATTTTTACATATGAATTCGGGAGTAAGCACATGGGACTCATGATAAGGTTTTACTCAGGAATTCCCAAAATTAACCAACTGAAGCTCCTTTCTAGGAATGAGATCTCTACTATTGAATGAGAATAGAATTTAAATTAAGCAAAACAGGTGTAATAGAAACAAAGAAGAAATAAAAATTAAAAATACCCAGATGAAATTACCAGAGGACACAGAAGTAAGGACAAGGTTATATGTGAGTGTCTGTGTATCTGTGTGTGTGTGTGTGTGTGTGTGTTTCAAAATTAGCAGGAAAAGGTGCTCTAGATCAAAAATGCTACAAAAGAAATCCACTCTCCCCTTCTAAAATTGAGGAAAACTAATCTTAAGTAAACATACTAGGACAGTATAGCATTAACATCCCATATCAAATTATAAGGATAAAGGAGAAGAAAGGACAGAAAAATAATTACACACAAAGAGCTAAATGAAGAAAGAATATAATGCAAGAAATATACCAAAACCACAGAATTAAAATTAAAAATCAGAAATGAAATGATACTGTTACAGAAAGCGGACCAAACAAGGGAAGAAACAGCACAGAGGTGGTTTAGGAGGCAATTTATTGCACCAGTGGGCTTGACTGGGATCTCTCCCAAAGAGTCAGAGCCCTGCCTGGTGGGGTTTTGGGGCTTTTATGGGGAAAGCAAGGGGAAGATACAGAGGCAGATTTAGTGCATTATGGTTGGAAGGATGGGTGACATCTTGGGTTGCTAAGGGAGTTTAAACATTTTAGGCTACACTGCAAGGCCAACAGTTATACAAAGGCAGTAAAGACATGGGTTACACAAAGGAACATTTCAAGTTACTTTTTAAGGCTCTCTGTTAGACAAGCTTACACAAAGGAAGGTATGGTTTATTATCAGGTTAGTCCAGACATGTCCACTTGGTTTTGGTGGGCATCCTTGGCAGGCTTTTATTTAAAATTTTAATTTCCCTTTCAATACAATATAGGAAAGTATTATAAGCAAAAGAATATCCATTTCAAGAATACAGAATAAACTAGGTGCAAAAGAGTAAAAAACACCATATATAGCTTATTGGAAAGAAAAATGGTAAGGAAGAAAATAATGAGAAATTTTAAAGGAGTAAAGAGAAAAAATGAAAATACAGAAGTTGAGCAAGAAATATCTAACCTGGATTTTAGCTAAGCTCTCTGACACAGTGATAAAAAGTCAAAAACTATATATTAAGAAAACTTTATTGAAATAAAAGCAAAATTGAAATTACATACTGAAAAACACTTTGTCCCTGGAAAAATCAGCAGTGACGGAAAAAAAAAATGAACCAGGTACAATGCTGCATGCTATGATTCAAGCTACTTTCAAGGCTGAGGAAGGAGGAATGCTTGAGCTCAGACCAGTCTGAACATCATAGCAAGATTCTGTCTCTAAAAAAGACAATTTAAGAAAAGAAAGGATGGAAAGAAAGAAGGAAAAAAAAAAAAAAGAATGAGGGGAATTCTGGGGGTAGGTGGCACTTATAATGGAAAGAAAATCAAATTTGTTATAAGATTTTTCAATAGCAGGACTTCATGCTAACAGAAAATGAAGTAACATTTTCAAGATTCTTAAAGAAGAAAATTTAATTTATGGTTTTTTAAATCCAGTTAATATGACTTTCATGTATAAGGGCCACTGACATTTAGTCACAAAAATTGAAACTCAGGGAATCCTGAGGGATGTACTACAAAACAAATTTCACCTAACCCAAGTAGACACTGACATAAGGACTAACAGTGATCATTAAATATATGTGACTTGTAAAATTAATTATTAATAATGCTTATTAAGAGAGAGAGTATAAAAAAAGAGAGTATAGCCAGACATGGTGGCACACGCCTGTAATCCCAGCACTTGGGAGGCTGAGGCAGGAGGATTGCCTTGAGTTGGAAGTCCACCTGGACTACGTAGTGAGTTCATCACCAGCCTCAACTACATAGTGAGACCCTGTCTAAGAGAGAGAGAGAGAGAGAGAGAGAGAGAGGGAGAGAGAGAAAGAAAGAGAGAGAAAGAAAGAGAGAGAGGATAATATAAAGGACTATTTCTCCAGCATTGTAAATTACAACTCTAGAAAATGAGGGAAGGGGCCTGCAAACAGTACATGAAGAGTATGCCTGATACTTGCCTTGTAGTAATTAATTAGGGTAAAAGATATTACTTTAAATTAGATGCTAGGAGAGATGAGAGAGAGATAAAGAAGTTACTAATTCTGTATTTCTTATTGCTGAGGACAAAAAGGAAATAAAATAAGTAAGTAAAAAGATCTAAAGACATTACATAAAGGTAGAACAGTAAGGGCATATAGATAATGAATAAAATAAAAATGCATATTTTCATTAATACAAAGAGTTAAGGGTACAAAAAAGCAAATTCAATAAATCACACTTTTGAAATATATACATATACTTTTATCAAACTGCATGACAGGAAAGAAGCAAAACATATCAATCATATGATTAAATTTAACTGAATTTACCAACTAGTAAGAGGGAAAATTTTTCTGGCTGATTAATATTTAATAACACTGCTAGAAACTGGGTGTTGTGGCACACGCCTGTAATCCCAGCACTCGGGAGGCTGAGGCTGGAGGATTACTGTGTGTTCAAGGCCAGCCTGGGCTACATGGTGGGACCCTGTCTCAAAAAAAAAAAAAAGAAAACCAAAAAGAATAAATAAAATAAAAAATAAAAACACTGCCAGATAAAATAGATACGCCCAGAACAAAGAGATTTGTGGAGTGGAGGAAGCTGGGCCAGACAAAAGGGAAGATGTCATAATACTGTTATTTGACAGGGAAAAGTATAAAGAAATGATAAAGGAGAAGGAGAAGCCCATGCCAGACACTACAGCTCCCAATATCCATTCTTATCCATTTATGTACTCAAGGGCACAGCGAGAATTTCATAAAGCAGAAATCATAAATGATGTACAAAAGCATTGATACGAACTAATTACACAAGATTTTAACACATCTTTCTCAACCTAAGATGAATCACATGAACTAAAACTTAGAGATTTAGAAGACTTGACATTGTCAATAAAATAGATCTTACCAGTAGCAAACGATGAAACAAGATAATAGAGAATATACCATTTTTTTCAAATGCACATGTAACGTTCACAAAAATTGATCATACTGTAAGCCATAAAGAGAAGCTTAATAAATTCCAAAACATAACCCAAAAATCATTCTCTTGCTCTAATGTAGTAAAACTGACTACAGCAAAATTAAAACCAGAGAGGCCTATCATATGTAAATTAAAAAGAAAAGAAAAAATAGTTTCTAAACAACTCTTGGGCCACAGAGTTGCTTAACATAATAATGAAACCACAAAAACTCAGAACTGACAGTATATGGCTAAAGTACTAACCAGTGAAAAGTTTTAGATTATTCAATACTCATAACAAAAAAATACCCAAAGCATTAAAAATTAAATTCTGTGGGCCGGTGAGATGGCTCAGCGGCATAAGCGCCTGCCTGGCAAGCACGAGGTCCTGAGTTCGACTCCCAGTACCCACATACGAGAAAAGGGCCGGTGATATCGCTCAGCAGTACGGGCGCCTGCTGGCGCACGAGGTCCTGAGGTCGACCCCCGGTGCCCACAAAAAAAAAAAAAAAAATTAAATTCTGAAAATCAATGAATTAGAAATTCAAAATGTAGAAAATAAAAATATAGGAAATGAAAAGAAGTCATAAAAGCAGTATTCTGTTGGCAAGTGGAAAAAGGTCATAGTTATTGAATGTCTAAAAAGTAATCGTTTAAACACAAAAAATATAACCAATCCAGAAGCTAACGTAAATAAGACAAAAGGAAAACATACACATGCATGCGCGTGCGCGCACACACACACACCCACACACACAATTAGAAATGACAGGGAAGAAATATTCTTTACAGCAGAGGATATTTAAAGTCACCAGATACTGTTTTATACAATTCTATGCAATCAAATTTGAAAACCTAGATGAAATGAATAATTTCTAAGAAGGGTACAATTTATTGAATTTGAACTTAGTAGCTACAGAAGGTCTAACAAGATTAGACATCCATAGAAGACACAGACAAACTTGTTAAAGAACTCACCCCCAAAGCGGCATGCCAAGTACCCCCTCCATAGAGCACCACCAGAGAAGAACTCAAGCCATACTGGAGGGTTTCTCCTTGTGCGATCATTTGAATATTAACAGAGGTAACAACTGCTAACAGTAAAAGCTGTCAAAAATGTTTAAATCTATTCTGATACCAAAACTAAGCAAACAAATTTTAACTGATCATTGATGGAGGATACCAGTCAAGCAACCCATTATTCTGAAAATTAAACAGCAAGAAAAAATGAAGCTTTTATCTTGTCTTTCTTACATGAAATCTACCATTTTGTCTCAGTTACTTTTCTCTTGTTGCTGAGACAAAAATACCCTACACCCAAAGTTAAAGGGGGAAGGGTTTATTTAGCTCAGTTTGTAGAGGTTTCAGTCCATAATTCACTGGCTCCAAGGCAGGGTGGCACGTGGCAAAGGGCCAACCGTTCATGGTGGAGGAAGACAGCAAAAGCAACAAGGGAGAGAGAGAGACAACCTTCTTCCTTTCCCTTGTATTATATCCAGTCTACTGGGATTAGGGTGGTGCCAATCCAATCAGTGGACTGTTCCAGCAATCACTGACCCTTAATCATAGCACCCTGAATCATAGCATTGCAGTATGAATTACTCACAGGCTCTAGATTCAGCCACCTCTGAAGAAAAAACCCTATGACAGCATGACGCTTTCAGAGGACATCTAGACACAAACCATAACACATTTGATACACAGATAGGTAAGGCAAATTTCTCTTTATAGAATTATAATGGCTCAACCAGATGCAGTGATATAAACCTAGAATCCCAGCACTGAGGGAGGCTGAGGTAGTAGGATCACAAGTTCGAGTCCCATTTGGGCAACTTAGCTAGCAACCCTGACTCAAAATAAAAAATAAAAAGGTCCAGGGATGTAGCTCAGTGTTAGATTGCCCCTAGGTTTGATCCCTACTACGGGAAAATAATTACAATAACTCATAAATGAATACTATTTGCAATCTGTAATTAATTAATGGATCAATAGGTATCATAAAAGGTATTGTAGCATCACCAAAAAAGCAACCAGACTTTATAAGCCTCTTCATATAAGAATATAATATCATTGTTTTGTCCCAAAACAAAAAAAAAATCCTCAATCTGTTGAAACATTTTAGATCCAAACAATTTTCAAATAATCTTAGAATACAAATTTCAAAATCTAGATTTCAGGAGCCTTTATAGGACAAAATTTCTGATATCTTTATTAAATAAAAGGTAAGGAAAAGAGAGAGAGGCAGAGAGAGGTGAATGGAAAGGAAATTGTGTGGTATTTACTCGGATTCTCACCAAAATACCGAAAAGAGAAAATATGACATAATTGGATATTAGAAGTCTGAATATTTGCTAATATTTAAGAATGACCATTAACTTTTGAAATAGTTGTAATAATGATGCTGTGCTTCTCTTTTAAAAACATTTCTTATCTTTGTCAGATAAATACTGAAATATTTTCAGATGAAATGTTATGTTTGGGACTTGCTTCAAATAAAGGAGAAGTAAGAGAAATACAGAAAACAAGATTGGCCGTGATTGATAATTATTATTAAAATTTGCTGATGGAAGTGTTATGGCGTTCTATTTTTATGTATGTTTGAAATGTCCCATATTATAAAGAGTGATTCTTAAAAATTATATACTTGAAATCAGGGTACAAGCCCAGTTGCTATTACACATGGCTATTGTTACCTAAATCAGGAGAAAGCGCTCCACCATCTCTATTTTAGCGTGTTTGAGGTCACCCCAACTTTTCCAACAAAGAAAGTACACTAACAGGGACAATGCTTTCTCTTTCTGTTCTCTTTTGATTTGTGCCACATTTCCAGACACTCATTGAGCTTGTAGTTATAGAGCTGCTGATGTTGTAAAACTGTTGCTTAGCAACATGTTAATGGAGAAAAACACTCCTCAAAACATTAGGGATTTTGTCTTTTGAAATGTACTAGTTCAGCATATGATACCTCCCACAGCTCAATTTAACAGGAGGAAAAATACCAACTCTCTGAATATAGTTTTTTTTTTTTTTTTCCGCCTTCCATCTTCTTAGTTGGATGTGAATTTAAAGAGAATATCTAAGAAATGGTGTGCGATGATGACCCTGAACTTCCTACCATTTATTGGCCTCTGCGTGGTTTAGAGATGAAGGACTGCAGCTCTTTGCCCCTCTCTAATGACCTATTTTTACTTTCTACTCTGTTTTGTTCAACGAACGTGTACCAGATTTGGGCATGTTCTAGAAGTTAGGCTCAAGAATTCACTCATTAAGCCTCGGTTTCTTTTTCAGGACATCAGGGTGTTTGACCAAATGCTCTTGAAAAGCATTTCTAACTCTGACAGCTGTTGCCCTGTGGAAGATCCCTGGGCCAGATCTTCACAAACTTAAAATGCGTCAGGTGTGCAGGTCATTTCCAGCAAGGGTATCAGCCAGCCTGAATTAGCAGAAAGATTAGAAAACATAGCTGGTCAGCTTTGGCATTTGTATGCGGTTAAGAGGAAAGCTCGAGAGTCCACATCCTTCGTTGAGATCTTGACTCTGTTGTGTGCTCTTTGCATATGTGTTACTGGACCAGAGCAGGCTGAGCTTCAGATTCCTCATCTGTGAAACAGAGCATGAACCTTTTGTGAGAAGATTGAATGAGATGATGGTATCACTGTAGGTAAGGAGGGGTCTGGCACATGGTAAGTTCTTGATCAATATTAATTATTGTTGGTATAAATAAAAAGAGTCTTTATGAAGGGTTACGATGCAGCATGAGTCTTTGCCTCCTTCTGTAGGTGTCTTTTTACTGAATTCCTTCTAGCAGCAGTGTGAAAAATTGTGAAAAGGACTAGGTTTGGGCTCTTACTGCAGTCGTCCTGTGTACTGGACCTCCCTGTCCATGCTCGTACCACTCAAAGGGCGCTCCTGTTCCTTCCGGTTGCAAACTCCCTGGTGCTATGCTGGCCGCCCTTGATGGCTCAGTGCTGTGAGCCACACCATGCACTCCAAAGACAGCTCTCCTGTGATGAACAGTGAGGGCAGAGGAGCAGCAGGTGGCTGAAAGCTTATCAGAATTGGATGAAAAGCCCAGACCCATGAGAATCTGCTAAGCAGGAGATCTATTTTAAAACCCTGTCCTTTTTAGCCACAGAGAGCCGGGGCAGTGATTTAATTACTGATGGCCTACATCAGAGGCAAAATTAGAGCCAGCAGGCCCAAATCAGGGCGAAGAGCGATCAGCAAGCAGTCCCAAGGAGGACACATCCTCTGAACCTTCCCGCCACCCTTCCTGCCACACATTTTCTTGGGTCTCTGATGTGCAGAACTTTCAATTTTTAAACAAATGTGCTTGGGACTCTATGATTTTGTCTATTTTCTGAAGGCTTTTCTAAGCATCTGCCAGCTTCTGAGTCATACATAAACCATAAATGTGTGTGAATCACTTCCTTCCTGTTTAATGCACATTCCCCACACCCATCCTTTCACACATCCCCACCCCTGTTGGAATATAATAAAGGAAATGTGGATTTTATGGTGATTATCCTACTCAATGTGCCACTGATTTGACGCTCAGAATTGCTTGGGGAGACTTCCGCAAGAGAAATTCTAGGGGATCCCCAAAGGTAGCTGAGAAAGCTGCTCATTCTAGAGGGTTGAACCCTCTAGAATGATCTTTCTGTAGCAGGAAAGAATTTTTTTTTTTTCCTGTGGGTACTGGGGGGTCGACCTCAGGACCTCGTGCGCCAGCAGGCGCCCGTGTCGCTGAGCGATATCACCGGCCCCTTTTTTGTATGTGGGCTCCGGGAGTCGAACTCCGGCCCTCACGTTTGCCGGGCAGGCGCTTAAGCCGCTGAGCCATCTCACCGGCCCTGTAGCAGGAAAGAATTTGAGTATCATTTGAGCCTTGACATGATGATGAAGAAATCCTGAAATCTTAGGGACAGAAATTGTCCCAAAAATTGTTGAATGAAAAGATACAGACGTTTGAGAAGGATGACTCAGGTTTAGATTCCCTGCTTCATCACTAAGCATATTTAACTAAATAGGTGACCTACTAGTTGCCTAAGCTCTCTAATGTTGTTTTCCCTGTAATATAAAAAAGGGAAAATGTCTTTGTCTTAGAGTTCTCATAAAAAAGAAAATGAAATATCATTTTTAAGATATTTGGGGTGTTGCCTGAAACATCATTTTAGTTGTAATAAAAATAGTGATAATAAAGACAATAATAGCATTCTAAACATTCCCTGATGTGTAGGCATTTGTCTACCTCCTACAGTGTATGATTTAGAGTAGAGATGTCAGGCAGCCTATGGGCTAGATTCTACCTATAGATGTTTTTTCTTTACGGTAGTGATAAAAGTGCTATTTACTTTTTGTTACCTGATAATATTTTTAAATTAAGAAACTTTTCAACTTCGCATCATGTTCTCAGATGTGGCAAACACCAAGCCTACATTTCTGTATAACCACCATCAGATGGAGGTGAGCAAAAGCTGTCCCCTGTGTAAGTCATCTTTCTCTCCTTTGCTCTTGTCTCTACAATTCTCACCTTCCTGTTGCTTTACTACTTTATTTCATGTGTCCTCCCTTCTGGTGTGTGAGAGTCAGCAGTTGAATCTGCCACCCCTTGATATGATGCCAGCATGATTTACTGGAGTTTGACTGGTAATGGCAATCATGGTCATGACCATGCTGTAAGCATCCACTAATGATGTGAGAGAATGATGTGTAACGACGTCGTACATGCTGACATGTACAGCAGCCCATATGGGGAACATGCCAAGATCATGCGATAGTCCTTAAAACTAGTCTTAAGTGAAATGAATCGGACACGCAAGCTTAAAAATTGCATAGTTTCTCTTATACGAGAATCCCAAAATAAAAAAAGAGCAAAATAAAAGATAGATAATGGGAAACAGGGAAATAAATCTTTTGCAAAAGTGAAGGGTGTCTGTGACATCCCACCATTACCCAGGATTTGTATACATGTGAACCTATTTGTTTACCACATACTTGTCTGTGTCCCACCCTCATTTTTCATTTTCTTCTCTTGAATATTTTGTTGAACTCTTGAGTCAAGGATTTAACTCACTTTGATATAATCAGCACCTAGCATAGTTTCTAGAACAAAATAAGTATTCAAGAAATGCATGTTTAATCAATGAATGGATACCCATGATATATATATACTTTTTTTCTATTAACCTTATTTTTAACATACGCAGCTTGATTTGGCTTTGGTTTCTTGCAATCAAAGAGCTTTGATTATGACAATGATAATAACAAGCAGAAATTTATACTTCCTAGGTACTTTTACAATTACCTTATTGATAGAGTTGAAAAATACAATGACCTTCTCAATGAGTTTATAATGACATTAATCATGTACATTTATATAGTTTATGAAGTACATTTGCATCTATCATCACAGATAATTTTCACAAGTCTTTCACAACAAGGGAAACTTCAGACAAAGAGGTTAAAAGAGCTAGTAGGAGTCAATATCAGAGCCCAAGTTTTTGGTTACCTGTATCTCCCTCTCTGATATGCCCCAGAGCTTCCATGGTTGTCATATTGTTGCTACTGTTACTATGACTGGTTGAGCACTTACTACAAACTGGCAATGAGCTGTGTGCCTTCCTTTAATTGGATTAGGTAATCTTTACAACAGCCCCTTGGGGTTAGTCCTTTTATTGTTCTTTTACAACAGATGAAGAAAGTGAGGCGCAGAGGTGTCAGAAAACTAAAGCTAATAATTGTTTAACCTGACATGTGATCCAGGTTTTTCTGCTTCCTGAAACCAAGTTACAACCAACTATGCTGTAGTCCCCCTTGCCACCAAAAGAACTGGAACACCAGCTGGGATTTTGGAAGTCATTCATGCAGAATAATCCAGGACCATGTTTTATAGTTCCAAAGCCTTTGAGGTACAATGAAGAGTTGTAGGAAACCTAATGTGAATGGAAAGCACAGAAAGATTCGCCTGGATGTGAGCAGTTTCCCCAACATCCCCTCTGATCTGGGCACTTAATTAATGCACTTAATTGTTGAGAGATAAGTAATGAGATTGTACAGAACCTTGGCTGTGCACTTCTTCTCTATTGTTAACTGTTTTAATTTGCAGTGTTCTCAAGATGCTGGCTGAATGAAAACAGGCTAAATGAAAACGATTTTTTCAGAGTGGGAGAAAGTGTAATCACAGTGAGTCATTTGATTTTGATGTGCTGCTTTTTCCCTCTTGTTTTAAACACTCATACTCTTTATAGATAGGTGAAGGTGCATGATCATTTGATGAGCACCCAAAGGCTGATTGCTCCCACACCCTTCCCTCGCTCTGGTCACCACTGTTCTAGTCACTACTTATTTGAGATCAACTTCGGCATCCACATGTAAGTGAGAACATGCAGTGTTTGTCTTTCTCTGCCTGCTGTATTTCATTTAGTGTAATGTCTTCTAGATCTACCTCTGCTGGGGAAAGGAGGGATGGTGAGATGTTTAATGTGTACAGTGGTGCTTTAGATGGAGAGCGGGAATGGCTTCTACTGTTCTGCAGCTCCACAGGGTAACGATGATCAACACCTATCAGCTGTGTATTTCAAAATAGCTACTAGAAAGTATTTTAATATTTCCAGTACAAACAATAAACGTCTGATATCACTGATATGCCTATTACCCTTATCTGATCATTACAAATTGTATATAGGTATTGAAGTGTTCGACTTTATGCCATAAATAAAGAGTCCACCAAAAAAATGTATACACACTTCAGGAAAAGAAAAATAGTAGGATGTTTTTCAACAGATGGTGTTACCCTCATATGGGGGATCCTAGGGGATGTTGCATATTGCAGAGAACCCACTATGCTGCCAGCCCTTAGAGAAGAAATTGAAAATGTATGTGCAGCAATCTTAATGACGAAGGTTACCCAGGTGGCAGTTCACCGTACTAATAAATGTCTGGAAGCTAATGGCACCTTTTTGAGAACCTCTTGTAATTGTAGAGGCCAAAGGTACTTGTATTAATCTCATGATGTCTCAATAAATTTAGTATTAAAATATTTATACAAGTTTTCCTTTTCTGCAGTGTGTATACATTTTTGGCAAATTTTTTACATACAATTACTGTATGTTAGTTAAAATTTTTTTTTTAAATTAAAAAAGTAATCACACACAAAAAGCATTTTCGCCTTTATAAAGGGCCATTATCACAAATACGTCAAAAGGAACTATTTTTTTCTCCATGTGGCACCTTATTGGGTTATCTTCCATTTAGGTTTTAAAAAAGGAGAGAGGGATAAAGGACTCATATAGAATGAATGCGATTCTCTGTAAGACATTGTTTGGGGATGTCTCACTTCCATCCTCTAAGTGGATACTCAGAAAACTCCTGATAACTGCTGTAGGTACTCCCATTCCACAGATGAAAGGAGACCTTGACTTGATACCTCCTGCAACTAGAACTGAGGGAACAGTTAAAAGACCCAGCTGTCACATCTAGGAATATACCAAGGAATACAATGAGAGTTCTGGAAATAAAAGTGGAAAAGTAGAACAGAAGTAGAGGGTGTTCAGATGGGGTTATGTCATATTAGAATCAAAGAACCCAAATTCGTGCATTATCCGACTAGGTTTGTTAACAACTGAACCCCGTAGTCAGACAAATGCGAACGCAGTTTGAAATATGCTTGTTTGCCTAATTCAGACTTCCGATATGAATGATGAGGATGACAATAAAAGTTTGCTTTTCAAATTCAAAGTCGTAAAAGTATCCCCAAATTCATTTCATCATATTTGAGTACTTATTTTGCCCTTCTTTCAACCCTCTCAATCTGAGGTTTGGTTGAAAAGCAAATTATCCTTATAAAGAGCACAAATTCCTTATTTTTGTGCCCCAGAGAAGAGGGCTTTTCAAACCATTTTTCACTCAGTTCATACTCTGAAAGATGAAAGAATTATGCTGTGTGCCCATTGCAGAAGTTCCTCTGGGTTTAGGCCATCATGAATATAAATCATTGTGTTTGTTTTATTTCCAGAACACCCATTCATCACCCATCTTAGCACTGTTCAAAGAGACAGGGTTGGTTGTGCTCTCACCATCACAGGGCTGCAGGTTTCTGTTTGTACAGCCTTGTGAGCACTAGAGACAATTAGCTACTCACTGCTGTGGTAGCAGCCAGAGGTCTCCCCCATGGGGATGGGAAGAGACGTCCTCAGGAGGGAGCTCCATTCAGGCACTGAGTATGGCTCTTGGCCAAGGAAGCAGCAGCCTCTTTCTTGCCTCCAGCTTTTGTATTACAGGACAAAAGCAGACAATGGCCACCCCCTTTCTCCTTGTGTTGACAAGGAGAAGGAAAGTATAAAGGCAGCTTTTGAAAACTGAGCCTTTGAACTCCTGACCACCCCAAGAACTTGACCTGAATCCACTTTCTGACAACCTTAGGAGGCCATTGTCCTTTACTTTAAAGGAAGCTGTCATCTGGGAAAGAGACCACCAAGAGGGAAAGTATCGCCTTCCAAAAGGGTCTTGAAGAATAACTAAGCTGGCAAGTCTTTTAATGATTACTGACTCCAGTCTCCTTGAGTTTTAAATGGAGCCTCAGGAATGGGAAGGATTATTAAATCTTAAGCCACACAGCCCATCGCTGACTTTCCTAAATATTACCAGAGCCACCTGTTCATAAGTTAAAGCTGGGCTTACCGCTTACTGTGGTGAGAAAGAAACACTACTTAGTCTTGATTGCTTTGCAGAGAGGGAAAACCGACGTCAAGATATTTATTGAAATTTTCAAATTTGATTTAAGGAGTATATTTCAAGGGGCTAAGAAGATCTTCATTAGGATTGAGAAAGAAGCATGATACAAAATTTTAGAATTAGTAGACACAATAAAACAAGGATTTTGATGCCAGGAAGTGAAAGAGTATTGTAATTAGTATAAACAGCTGGTTTTTGCTTCCTGCTTAAGAGTTGATGGATCTCTCAGGAAATTCTTGAACAATAATCTTATTTGCAACTTTTATCTGCTGGACAAAATTTCCTGTAATAGTGAAGCCATACGGATGAAGACAATAGTGTGTAGATACTAATATGCATATGGGTAGATAGTTTTGGTCATCATATTCCAACACCCCAATTTATAAATGATACCCTGAAAGACACATATTCCTTTAACTACTAAAGATAAACTAGGAGCCAGGTCCCACATTTCCTTCCCTTTAGCATTTTATGACCCAGTAATGCATTGCTTGAACCAAATGAACAAAAAACATCCTTTGACATAAACAAAAAACAAACATTCAAACTCTTTTGGAAAGATTCGAAGGAGAAAGTCAGAAGAACGATAGCATAAGCATGTGGGAAGAGCCTGGCTGTGTCAGAGGGGTGTCCTGAGAGACTCTGTGGGGAGGCGACATTCAAGATGTGACCATAACATGTAAAGAATTTAGAAAGGAGCTCTCCCCATGGAAGGAAAGCAACTACAAAGCAAAGAGACAGCTTGGGGACCAAGGAAAAGCAAGCGTGCCTGGCTGGAGCCCAGCAAACAGGGCAGATGAGGTAAGGCTTGAAGATAGAGCCCAACACCGAGGGCAGTGAGCGTGCACTGAACGTCCAGTTGGGTTGTATCAGTCTTGCTGTACTGGGCTGGTTGAGCCCACCGGAACCCACAGCCGGAGCTGCGCTTCTGCGAATGGGGAAGACCCGTGTCCAGATTCTCCAAAAGAAGGGGTTGTAAATACTCGATCAGGTATGCGCTTTTCTCTAAGCAAAGTGAAAAATACATTAACCAAGCCATTTGTGGGGCTTCACAGAGTGTAAATTATCTTTTTTTTTACTTTTGATTTGTTTGTAAGAAATGTCTGTGATTTCAGGATACTCTCTTCTTATTCATAGCCATCATCATGCTCCAACATCCATTTTCAATTTCTAGTGTTGAGCTGGATGGTTTTTATGGCCTCTCAGCTAGAGAAAAATGAAAATGAATGTACAAAGTGAAAGATAGGATTTATTTATTTTTCGAGTATAAAGAGTACTTGAAGTTTTTCCTAAACCAAAAATGAACCTTTTAGTAGGATTTAAGTAGCCACGTGATTTTCATTTTTAAAATATGCACACAGGTACTAATTGGACTTTTTGCATCATGTGTACCAGTATTATCTACAGATAACGAATAAATTTCTAAGAGCACTGTTGGATGCTTACATGAAACTACTCAGTAGACTATATTCAAGCTTAAAGAGGCTGCATAAAGGAGCTGAAAAGCCAAGAACCTGATGACAAATAGAAAGCAGCAAGACACTCAATTCATCCACTAGAATACTCATTCTTACTGCATGGATTCAAACACAGGACGGTATTTGCGTGCTGACATTTGGATGCATGTGAATTTTTAAAAAATCTCATTCTCTTCATTATTCTATCTCAAGAAATGAACACAGCCATTGCAGTAATCATTGGATAGAATCTAGAGAGGTCAAAATGATGTTTGCTTTAGGACAAGCAATCCCTTAAGATGTGTTAGGGCATCTGAAATGATCTGAGAGGCTGTATTGCCTAGCAGTTGAGGGTGTGGGCTTCCAGTTTGATTCTCATTTCATTTATGAACAACTAACTTCATGATTTGTGGAATTAATCTCTATTAGTTTTAATTTACCAGTTTTTAAAGCTAGAATAGTAGTAACAACTAACATAATCTAATGATTAAGTCAGATAGTTTAAGACTTTTAAGTGCAGCAGTTTTAAAACAAACTTATTGTTGCATAGATTATGCATAGTTGTATAAATTATCATTACATAACAGTAGAGATATATTGCAGTCAATTCTAAAAGAAATAGGTGGTGTGTGTGTGTATGTGTGTACTGTGTACATGGTGTTCATGTATTGAAATCAAATAGTATTCAGAAATTTTTGTTGAGAAGCTATTATCTCTTGCTTGCCTTTGCCTTATTGTACTCCTCACAGAAAACCTTTCTTAACTATCTTTATTTTTCTTCCTTTCTGAACAAACCCCATGTATCTAAATAATATGCCTGCACAGTATTTCTTGATTCATCAACTTTAGGAGATGTTTTTCACTCCATTACATAAGAATTGAAGATTTATTTGTTCCATTATTTTTCCCTTTTTTCTCATTGTCTTCCTCTTCAATGTTTGACAGTTATATTAATAATTTATTTCTTATGCTGCTCATATTTATAACTTTTTAAAAATACATTTGTACTTTTTTTTGTTCTATTCATTTTAGACACTATCTTGACTTTCTCCTATAAAGAACATTTTTGCTTCCTACTCCCTTCATCCCTAATTTCTGAATATCTTCTCTGTGTATTTCAAATTTCTCTTGGAAGGAGTTCCCTGAAAGTGGAGCCTGAGATGGGCATCCATGGGGATGTGGTTACAGAGGATGCACTCAGGGTGGGAATCTGTAAAGGAGTGAGAGAAGTATGATAAGAAGGGCGGAACTACATAAAGGCCATGGGCGTCCAACTTCAACCAGCTGTTGTGTTGGAGGGGTGTCTGGAGCTTGAATTATGCCAGAGGGGAAGGTCACCCTTTGGTCTTCCTCCAACACGCAGGGGCCATGGACTTCCTGCAGGAGAAGAACATGCCTTCCTGTTGAGGCAGAGCATGTCAGTATGGCAATGCTCCAAGAAGCATGTGACTGTGAACTAGTATGGGTCCCATTTTCAGCAGCTGGGGAAGTGGGTGCACAGGTAGGGAACCTGGGTAGAGTCTATACAATTACTACCATGTAAGATGATGAGGAGAAGAAGGATATGATGGAGAGAAGGGCAAAGATGGCACTTTCTGCTCCTCCACTTTCCTTTTTCTCTTCTGCTTCTTTATTATCCCCTATTGTATTTACTTGAGATTCACTTCTTACAAAATATCTTCACCAGTATTTTTGAACCTGGTCCTCAGCCAAATACACATACACACCAGCACTACAGTCAACACCACCACCAGCACCACCACCAAAGCAGTGGAGGTATTGTTGGTGTTATTTTTTGCCTTTTCAAAATTAAACACGTGATCCTAAAGCAGTTACGTGGCTTGTCTAGTACTCCATCGTAACTGGGAAGAATGGGAATTAACACAGATGATCTCACTCCAAATATAGTATTCTATGGGAATACCTTGGCTTTTTTTCCATCATACCACTTTGCATTAAATTTACTCCCCCAGTGGCCTAACTTTGCAGAACTACTACTTGTTTCCAAATAATTCTTCTCCTTACTTTCTCCTCCTTCTCCTTCTTTTCACCTCCTTCTCCTCTTTCCTTTCCTCCTCCTCTTCCTTCTCCTTCTCTTTTTCCTTATTCTTTTATTTTTTAAAAATATTTTGGAGTAGTGCCTCATAGTATTTTGATGGTTTTATTCATTTCCATAATCTTCCTTTTGTTCATATTATTTGTCTATCCGTTGCGGGTATTTTGGGAGTTGTTTGTTTGTATGTTTGAGACAAAGTCCTGTTTTATAGTTCAGGTTAACCTTGAACTGACAATGTAGCCCAGGCTGGCCTCAAATTTGTGATCCTCTTGCCTCAGTCTCCCAAGTGCTGGGATTACAGGTATGCACCACCACTCCCAGGAAGTCAGGGCACTTTTTAAACTTATCTGTTTAAAAGTTTAGAAAACTTAAGATCAGCTGGGTTGTACTTCTGTGAAAAGGGAATTTCACCAGCAAAAGAAAATTTCTCATGGTAGTGTGGATATTTGGATTCACACAAACCAAATAATTCTTTCTCCATGAGCATTATAGCCCGGCAAATAAAAGATGGCAGTGTGTGTTCATATAGCAGCCCACATGACTGGAGAAACTGAATGTAAGCTCCCCTAAATCCTCTCTGCCTGCCAGAACAAGTGGTAAATAAAACATAAACCACTTTGTACATGCTTCACATTTTGGTATAGATGGAAAGCAATTTACTCAGAGTTGAAAATGAAATTCCTGACAAAAAGCAATGCCTATTAACAAATGGAACAGTCCCCTGGTGACAACATGGAGGCGTGCAACTGGGTACATTTGTCATTTTAACTCCAGGGGCAGACAAGGTATTTTAATCATGCTAAAGCAGAATTACAGGTAGAAATAGCATCATATTTGATATAGAAAAGAATGCCAGCTTAATTCTTTTGAACAGATTACTTTTTATTTTTATTTATTTTTATTTTTCTTTTTATTTTTTTTGTGGGTACCGGGGGTCAACCTCAGGACCTCGCGCGCCAGTAGGCACCTGTGCCGCTGAGCGATATCACCGGCCCCTTTTTCGTATGTGGGTTCTGGCAGTCGAACTCGGGCCCTCGCGCTTGCCAGGCAGGCACTTATGCCGCTGAGCCATCTCACCGGCCCACAGGTTGCTTTTTACGTGTGAATAATTTGATGAGAAGCTAATGTTTTATATTTATGTGATATATATATCTATATAAATTCTAAATGCCCATCTCTTTTCAAATTTATCCTCTTCCCCTACACCTGCAAATCATTCCTTCTGAATGTACTGTTCCAACCAAAATGTCTCTCTCCTTAAAAACCTTCAAACATTCTCGTTGCCCACAGAAACGTTCTGACTCCATTACTCAGCACTTTACACTTTCTGAAATGAGACTAGAATATTTTTTCAGACTTTATTTTCACTACTTTGGTAAAAATCTGAAGTAGCTTGTTTATGTTAAGTCCCTTAGTTTTCTTTTGCTTTATAACAAATACCAGAAACTTAACTTATTATTTAATTTAAAGCAATATAAATTTATTATCTCACAGTTTCTGTGCGCCAAGAATCTGAGCATAGTTTAAGGGGGTCATTTGCTCAGGTTCTCATACTACAGTCTAAGGGTGGGCTGGAATGACATTCTTTCTGGAGCTTGAGGTAATCTTCCAAGATACCATGACGGTTGCTGACAAAACTCAGTTTCTGGCAGCTGTAGATGAGGAACATCCTGTCTTCCCTTTGGCTGTTACCCAGTGGTTACTTTTAGCTCCTAAAGACTCATACAATTCCTTGCCACGTTGCTTTCTCATAGGCCTTCTCATAACATGGAATCTACTTCAAGACCAGTGGGACGATGTCTTTAGTCTGTGAAATCTTATCTCACATCGTTAGAAGTCTAATCACGTTCTATTGGTTAGAAGCAAGTCATTATACTCACAAAGAGATGGTTACACAAAGATGTGGATACCAGGTGACAGGAAAGATGGGGACCATCTTAGAACTCTGCCTACCACACTGTAGTGACAAATGGCTCCTAAATTCCATACCTTAAAACAGCAGTGGCTTATGTCCATCATGGATGGACCAAACAGAGAACCAGTTTGAAGGAATCTCCAAATCTATTGCTGTTGCAGAGGCATGGCAAATGAAATGTGATAAACCTTGCTTCCTTTCAGATCTCTGGGGTCAAAGCAGGTAATGGTGGCTACCGGTAACATTAAGAAGTCTTGGATGAACAATTCTACCCAGTGCCCTAATGGAGAACTAGACATTTTTTGGTAAAGAACAGCAAAGAGAATTGAATTTTTCTCCATTTATATGTTTTTTTGCTGTGTTCTGAAGATAGCTGACCTCTATCCTGTGTTCTGGAAAGAACTGATCTCAGATAACTTACTCACTGTATTTTCTCATCCTGCGTGACCTTCCCTCGGTGTCCTTGTTTCCAGATCTCTTTCGTGCTGCAGAGTACAGCTCAAAAGCTACTCTCTCAGTATTCTCTGATTGTTCCCACTGAAATTAATTTTTCCTCTTTTCAGATTTCTCCTAATGCTCCTTTGCACTTTTTCCATGTATCTTGTATGATGTTGATGATTTTCTAATTTTATCTCAGTTAACTCTTTGAGATACCTTACTTTCTGTATAATACTGTAAGCAGCTCGGGATAGGAACCATGTCTGTGCCACTGTTATTTTTTTAGAAGTAGCTGCTGGGTGTGGTGGTGCACACTCAGGAGGCTACCAGCACTCCGGAGGCTAAAGCAAGAGAATCACTGCAAGTTGGAGGGCAACCTGGGCTGCATAGTGAGTTCAAGGACAGCCTGAACTACATAGAGAGACCCTGCCTCAAAACAAAAAAACAAACAAAAACAAAACAAAACAAAACAAGAGAAAATCCAATTCAAGGATAGTCTCTATGTTTCTAATGTTTGTTGGTGAGTAAAATTGATCTGGTTCCCCAGAATGTTTAATTACAAATTTGGCTTTTGGCAACCTTTGAGTTGTTTAAAAGGAAGGATAGCCTGATTCCCTTATTTCATCAAAAGTTCCTTTTTCCCTAGTTAAACTCTTTACTAAATATAACCAATATCCTACTTGAAGTACCTTTTTTTTTTTTTTGCCCATTTCTTTTTGTTTATCCATAATAAAGATCATAGGTCGCGTATCACAGTTGGGAGAACCTTACAGATTGTCTACGTCAGTGACTTGATAGCTGTTTATCTAAAGAAGCTGTCTCCATAATTCAAACGGAAACTTAAGCAAAACACAAACCAATAAAAGAGCAATGAAAACAGAAAACCTGCTGATCTGATTAAGGTGGAAATGGCAAGTGCAGAGTCCTGGTCGCTTACCGTCTCATGACTAATTTCCAGTATCAAGAATGGACCTTCAGACGCCGCTGTGAAATGGTACTTTAAGACTCCTTGATATTGATTTAATTTTTTATATTGCAATTAGGGGAACCAAAGAAAAAAATAAAATGTACATAACTATCTAGTTGGGGAATCTACGTGAAGAAATATTTATTAAACATCTATCTGGGAGTTTGACTAATAACAAGATATAGCAAACCTCTTAATATGGGTGATGACAGAAGCCACATTTTAATGTTCAGTCTCATGGCTTATATGTGCTCAGGTTTTCCATTTATCTGTGTCCATATATGTAGCTTACAAAAGCCAAGGATAAAGAATAAATGGTTAATTTTAAAGTCTCAGTTTCTACAGTGAACCTGCGCGTTGAATTCACGCTGAGATCAAAGCCAGATGAGGTCCTCACACACAGCCAGATCCTCCTGTGAAGGTGTATCACTGCCCCATTTGTGCACCTTGAATTCCTGGAACACTCACTTTCGTCAAACACGGAAGGAAATGTCAGTCTCTTAGATGAGCTTACTCTCTCACTCTTGCTGAGAAGTCATTTATATTTCGTACACTGTGGCATCCATGGGCATAAAAAAGATTAGAAAGTATAAGTTGATTTCATTGTTCAGCTGCCCTTGCAGGGTGGTCTTGTGGCAGGTTTGCTATAATTAGAGTTGATTACCCATATATAGGGGACATCAATACATTGATATCTGCTCAACCTCGGTTTTTGCCCACAATATCATGATGCCATTCCCATATAATCAAGTAACTTACATGTCGCTAGGAGGTTAGAAAGCATGCCTACAGAAAATAAGTGGAAAATGTGTTTATACTTGATAAATTTCTAAATTTTGTAATATTAGTTCTAACTGCTCCTGGAGTTTGGAAATGGCACTAATCAGCATATATTGGAGTGCTAGGTACATTCAATGGAGAGAAAGATGCTAAAAACAGGTTGAAAGAGAAGTCAAATTTGACTTGTCCTGGTCAATGGAGGTCAAAGGAAGTAGGCATCGTTTCAGACCATTGGTGTGCTGTGAGCAAAGATAGGAAGGATGGAATAAACATTTTCATAGTAACTAAAATGAATCGCACACCTAAAGATGTTAGGCTTCATATTTATCACTTGATAATGATGAATGATGATGCTTAGAATGACTTCATGACAAGGAGCTGATACTATCTTTGTTTACAAATTATGAAACAGCTGGGCCTGGTGGCTTATGCCTGTAATCCCAGCACTTGGGAGGCTGAGGCAGGAGGATCACTGTGAGTTCGAGGCCAATCTGGGCTACCTAGTGAGTCCAGACAACCTGAACTACATAGTGAGACCCTGTCAGAAAAAAGAAAAAAAAAAAAAAGGCAACAAATGATGAACCGAAAGAGGTAAAGAAACTTGTATAAAACCACACAATGAATTATGGAGCTGAGATTTAAACCTGCACCTCCAGGATGTCAAAGTTAACAGTATTTTAAAAATTGCCTACTCTATTTTGACACATACAGGACATAATGGGAAGAATATTATGGTCTGGGTGGGGACTATGTTGGAGAAAGAGTAGCAGGGGCTTGGGTAGAGAAGGTGGAGTCAGCACAGGTTAGCAGTTGTCAACTGGGGCGATTTTTCCCCAAGAAACATTTGACAGTATTTTGAGATATTTTTGGTTGTCACAACGTGGCAAGAAGGCTGCTTCTAGCGTTTAGTGGGAAAGACCAGGGACGTTTCTAGTCACCCCCTCTAGTACACGGGGCGCATCCCTCACAGCAGGGAATTAATTGACGCTAAATATTGATCGTGCTGAGAAACACCCATCATCTAGTTCCCTGAAGTAGATTCATTCTCCCAAAACTGATCCATTGTCCCCTTAAATATCTCTTTCATCTTCCTAATTGTCTCTAGACCTACCTTCTGTGCTCCACCTAGCTTTCCTCTCTTCATCCCTGGGAGAGAGCAATGACCTCTGAACAGGCCTGCATTCTTCTATCTGGAATACGCATTAGGAAGTTCTCCATGGAACAGATGGACAGTTCTGACAAAAAGTAAATCTGATCAAGTTCCTCTATGCACCAAGCTCTCGAAGGCTTTTCACTGCCTGAACTAGAGGCCCTGTGTGGTCTTCTGTGCTGCAGATTTTTTCTCCTGTTCCCCTCTTTTCATTTCAGTTTCTTGGAAGGGCTTCTCCTCTCTTCCTCTGTCTGTTGGAACATTTATACCTTTGTCCAAAAATTTAGCCCTTGTGCCCACCCCACATTCCTCATTCTTTTCATCTGAATAATGCCTCTTCATCTTTCTGATTTCAGCCTATCTCACCCACACCACTTCCTTGGAAAAGGCCACTCAGTTTTTCTCTTATGGCATGCTTCATACTTCTCATATATCTGATTATTGGATTAATATCTGTCTTTCCTGAAGGACTGCAATGCTCATTAAGGCGAGGATTGTTTTTCTGCATTGGTGTCATATCTCCTGTGTTTAGTGGTAGCTCAGGAAAAATTTTTTTGAATTAACCAATAGATGATCACAGTCATGGGTACTGAGTAGGGTGAGACAGACGTGCTGAATTCCACACCCATGGCTATGTCCCTGTGCTTCTAATGGCGTGTGGCATGGGCAAGATTGAAAGTATTCCAAGGACAAGAAATACTGGGAAAATAAGAATTTAGGTGGACACAGGATTTGGATAATTGATGATAAAAACCTTCGTAGAACCACAATAAAAGCTATAATTTCTTAAATGAAGCCATTTTCCACTCAGCATGGTCAACATAACTTGTTAAAATACAGACTGTTGGATGACTAGGAGCATTCCAGCCATGTGGATTATAGGCAGCATCAGACAATTATTTATACCTCAAGTTAAAATCACTGCTTTCCTTTCAACCTGAGAAGATGCAGACAAAGTACAGAACGTTCTCCTCAGAGCAGCAAACCACTCAGATGCCACTTTGACTGAGAGAACAAGCACTTCCCACATTTTCTCTATGAGAATGTCACATCCATCTCCTTTTTTAAAAAGCTGCTATTAATTCCTGGGCTTTTTTCTGAAGGAGGTTCCCATTTCAAGGCTAAATTTGCTACCATTTAACAAAGATAAATCAATAACAACCTTACCTCAGAATTACTGATGTCTGATGTACTCTAAGACCCCCTAAGTGGTGTGTAGTGAATTGATTTATGTATTTATTTATTTAGTCATTTATTGTAATTCAAAGAAATAGCCTTCTACAGTTTGATTTTCTTTTTTGTGTAATTGTCTATAATGATCTTTAATTTCACTGTTGTATTGAAAATTCAAGTCTCCTTATAGGAAATTGATTAATTAAATTTTAGCTCTCAATGATAAATTAATTCAGGAAATAACTTGCTTAAAGGCAATTTATGTTGTTTTATAAAAGATATCAAATAGCTCCATTCTCTGTTGTCCTCTGTTTTCGAAGGATATTTATAACTTTATGATTATAAATTCAACCATATAGAATTTTTTCACGTGGAATCAGGCCAGGGGCCTCTGCTAAAGACATTTTATAACTGCTGTTTGCTCCCTGACTCTCTGCATCTTTGCTCTGTACCAAATATAATTCTTATTAGACCCTGGGGATTCAAGACATGAATACATATAAATCCCCAGCTCTCATAGAATTTAAATTCTAACAAGAATCAACAACCAAAAAAAAAAAAAAAAACACAAAGAGACATGATAAAATAAGGGAAATGTAAAAACAGTAGTGCTGAAAAAATAAGGAAAAATGCTGTGACCAAGGAGATCACAGCTTTGGTCAGAGAGACTAGCAAAGGCAGCAACCAAAGCTGAAGCCAGCTTCCAATATTTGTGGAAAAAGAGCGAGAGCCAGTGCGGAGAGAGCAGAGTGGGCCTTGGTGGTAGGGGTGTGGGAGGACGATTGAGGTGAGCGAGGTGGTAAAGACCAAGCTTCATACTGAAGGGTTTTGAGAGCCAGTCTCAAGATGTCTAAAAATCTCATACCGGGAAACCACTCGGAGGGTTTTAAGCAGAAACTTGATGTAAACATTTTTAAACCACAAATATGACAAAAATAATTTTATATTATATAAATTCATTCTAAAGCTGAGTGCAGTTGTGTGTACCTATAAACCCAGTACCCTGGGAAGCTAAAGCAGGAGGATCCTAAGCTCAAGCCCAGCCTAAGTGACTTAGTGAGACTCTGTCTCAAAATGAAAAATAAAAGAAGGGCTGGGATATGGCTCAGTGTGAAGGGACTGGATTCAGTCTCCAGTACTCATCCCCACACCAGGATAGGATATTTGTGGAGGATAAACTTTGTAGGATGGCATTATTGAGGAAAGGAGATCTTTCATAAACTACTGCTCTATTCTGGGCAGAGATAACGGTAACATGAACTGGGTTTTGGTAGTGGAAACAAAGAGACCAGGATGAACTTGATATAATACAGAGCTGTTCTGTTACATACTTGGTGGAAGGTGAACAGCTTCCAGACCTCTGTGTCTGTGAATTGTACCTTCTAGAACAAAACACCATTGTGCATGAGGAAGCCCATTCTCTTTAGAATCAAAAAATAGTACAGTACTCTCGAGTTTCGAAAAGAACTGAAATAATTATCCAGCTACTTACTTAGGAGTCTATATTTATCCCTAGTAAATTTCTACTTTAAAAGTTTTCATTATTGCAAAATAGTAAAAACTTTTAGCATTCTAAAATAATCATATGCTATGTTATTACTTCTCCCAGCCTTGCATTATCTGCAAATTTGATTCAAATACAATGGATGTCCTTATCCAACTCAGACATAAAAATATTTATGGAAATTCTGTTTAGCACAAGCCATGACAGGACAGAACAAATGCCCTTCTGTTTGACTTTAGTGCACCAATGCAAACTGTAAATAATAAATTGCAGTGGTTAAAAAAATAGACCTTACTGTACCATTGTTGGTCTTTCCAGATTATGGACATTTTAAGCATTGCATCTGGTTTATAGGAGAGAGATATTTGGTCATTTAGTCTTTAATGCTCCCCACTTTAGTCCATTTAAAACTCCCTTGCAATCTTATGCAACAATATCAAAATTCTTTACTTTGCTTATAGCTTTTAATTTAGGACCAAAAGGGAGTAAATAATTTGATAAATGAAGTTAAAATAATGAATTACCAATAATTTTTTGTTATTTTGTGGAAATTTTATGTATTTCCTCTTTTGGCTACTAAGAAGATCAAAAACTATGTTAATTTAGAGTTTTTAAATTCAATTATATACGTTTAATAATTAGTTTTCTACTTTATATTTACCAAAAATATATCTATAAAAGTTAAACAGTGCACATGCATGATATAAGCATGATTTTATTTTCTAGCAATAAAATTGAGGAAATTTCATCTCACTGCAATTTTAGAGATTGTGTATTCCCAACGTCTTTTCAGTATCTTTAAAGATTGTCTTTAACAGAGTCTTGCTTCCCAGTCGTGTAGAAAAAAGGGCAAAGTGGCTTTCCAAATGGCCACTTTGTAAGTGTTTATGAGTGTGTAACAAGTGTTTACAAGTGTGTGCATGTGTGTACACACCTACCACATGTTTGTAAGAAGCTTCACAACTGAATTATTTTAGAATGTTATTCACTGAAGAGTAACTGCTGACTCATGTAAGAAGTTTAGATTTGGCACTCAAAAACTGGCTTAGAGCTGTCAAATGCATAATTCTTAAAATGCTGGCTTGCTGGAATGTTGAAATAATACAAGACAAGGGTGGCCTTAAAGTATGCATTAAAATGCACTCATAATGAATGATAGTGCTTCAAACATTGGAGTAAAGTGATGATCTTCTCCTGCCTCTCCTCCACTTTAAACAGCTCCGGGGTGGCAGTAGCATTAACAGCGCCAGAGAGACCAGAAGTTATAGAAGCCCAAGTTTCACCCCTCACTGTAGACATCACCAACAGTAACTCTGAGCTTTGAAATCCCAGGCTGTTTCCTGTTGAGAGGATCTGATAGGGTGATGCATATAAGGCACTTAGACAGGTGAGTTGCATAGTCTGAGTGATTACAGCACAAAGGCTATTGACTTTCTTTTTTTTTTTTTTATATGCGGGTACCCAAAGTCGAAGTCAGGACATCGTGCTTGCCAGGCAGGCGCTTATGCTGCTGAGGTATATCACCGGCCCATCTATTGACTTTCTTATGATGCTACTTTCTCCATTCCTCGCTGGCTGTGCTTTTGAAAATGCCCTCCCCACTCTGGCTTGCTGTCCTCAAAAGGAAATATTCTTTGAACTGGGCACCTCTGGAGCATCCTCGCTAACTTCCTTCCAATTCCAGTTGTAGCTACCACAAACAGTACTGAGCAGATTTTGGCTCACTTTCTTCAGAAGTAGATTACAGTAAAAGGAAATTCCTGAAGATTCATCGTGTCTCTTGCACCCTGCTGGGGGCAACTCTGGCAGTGCTGAATCCCCAGCACCTGCTGGCCACTAGCACATGTACAATCCAGAAGTACAGGGCTGATAAGCATGTGAGGTCACTTGTGATCAGTGGGATCATACAAACAATGGATGACTATAAATGTTTTCACTTGTACTTCTCAGGCAAATGATCCAAGAGCTGTTACAGGTTCTGACCCAATATTCAGGGCTTCTGCTGGTGCCCACTTGATAACACTTCCTCTTAGTGGTTTTCCTCTTTCCCTGTTCATCCCCTGTCAGTGAAAAAATTGTTTTCAGGTCTTTGTCTCAGGTGTTGGTTTCAAAAGGTACCCAGAAAACTGTAGCTATTTCTTCTTCCTATCCACTGAATTCCTGCAAAGTACACTTGAAATATAAAACAAATGGAAAATTTTACTTTTAGATGCTTTAAAACATCAAACCAGTGCTTTCTATCCCATTTAATATTGTAACACATGAAACAGGAACATGTTTATACCCGCACGGAGGTCATTAGGTGAAGCCAATTGGCCCAAGGCAACAAGTTCCCACCCAGGGCTCAAGATTCAAGATGGCAGTGCATCACTTGGGTTGGAAATTCTGAATTGAGAAGCAAATGTGAAAATTAGGACAGCCTGCCAGTGTAGTTTAGGACAATGTGACTTATTGAAGCCAACTGATTTGAATGTGTGATTATTCAATCTTAACCTATCTGACTTTTGTTTTCATGATAACAAATATATTAAAATACCTAGTGGTAATGTGCTACATGAATTGGATGGAAAATAGCCAGAGATGGTGAGATGAATTAGAAGAATAGGAGGAATTCAGGTAAAGGGAGTATAATGAAGGATTAAGATGAAGAAGTTTCGGGGGCCAGTGAGATGGCTCAGCGGCGTAAGCACCTGCCTGGCAAGCGCAAGGTCCGGAGTTCGACTTCCGGAACCCACATACGAAAAAAGGGCCGGTGATATCGCTCAGTGGCACAGGTGCCTACTGGCACACGGGGTCCTGAGGTCGAACCCTGGTACCCACACACACAAAAAAAAACGATGAAGAAGTTTCAGTGACACATCTGATTCAACATCTCTCATAATACATTCAATTTAAATTCCTGATAAATGTTTGTTTGGAATGTGAGGAAGTAGAGATGTTGTTGAAGAATGGATTCTCCACTAAAATAATAATGGGAATAATAAGAAAATAGTTAAAATGAAATAACACTATTGTTTTCTGTCATTGGTCTTTTGGTGTTCTTTATGATGAATTGAGTGCTTGAAGTGAACTTGAGAGTATTTAAATATATTACTGCTCACAGTGTTTAAGGTGTTAGTGAATGGAAATAAACAGTCTTTTATACTGTTGGTAGGAGGGGAAATTGGTGCAATTGTCTGTGAAGCAATTTCATGGATTTTTTACTCCAGAAATTCAGCATCTAGAAGTTGGTATTAAATTTGCTATGGCTACCATAACAAAGTACCAAAGATTTGGTAGCTTAAATAGCAAAACTTATTTTTGTACAATTCTGGAGGCTAGAAGTCCAAGGTCAAGGTGTCAGAAGGGTTGGTTTCTTCTGAGGTCTCTCTACTTGGCTTGTATATGGCCATCTTGTCCCTGTCTTCATATGGTATGCCTTTTGTATCTAACTCCCATTCTATTTTCTTAAACAGACAGCATTCATATTGTATTAGTGTGCACTCTAATGACCTCATACCAACGCCATTGCTTCTGTAAAGGTTTTATACCTGAATATTGTCAACACATCCTTAAGGTTGTGGCTTCAACTCATAAATGCTTAGGGTAAGGCTTTCACACATACATTTTGAGGGATCTACGGTTTAGCCCACCACAGACTATTAAATGCTAAATGCTGAAGAAAGTTTACTGCATCACTGTTTAAAATTGTAAAAGGAAAAGTCTAAAATTTTGTCAATAGATGTTTAGTTGAAGGAATCATTTTTTGTTCATGCTGTGGAATAACAGGCAATATTTAAGAGAATAAAGTAAAAATACTACATGCCAACATGGGAATATCTCTAAACATACTGCCTAATAGAAAAGAAGTAACTTGCTGAATAATATGTACACTGGATACAGTTTTTGCAAGTAAAATATATGTTTGTATTAACACAGATATGTGTGAGAATTGTAGGAGAGAATACTATTCATTAAAAAGTTAAGTGGTATTACCTGTGGGGAGGGATGCATAGTGCAGAAGCAGGGGTGGAGCGGAGGTTGTGGCTTTCTTGCTTTGATCTTTAATCTTTGAATAGTGGAATAAAATAAATATTTGTCATTTACTATGTACTAAAAACTCTTCTAAATATTGCACATATATCAATTTATGATTCATACAATACCCTTGAGCTGTATATTATTATTGTCAAGTTACAGATGAGCAAACTGAGGCAGGGAGAGGGTAATCTACCTGTCGAAGCCTGGCGGCTGTAGCTTTGGCAAGGCTGTGACTAGATCCCAGGAATCTGGATTCTTAGCCTGAATCCTTAACTACTGTACACACTGCCTGTTAACGCTAATGCGCTACTTGTCCAAAAAGGGTGTAAAAATTAATAAAATCATTTATCATTAGGTCGTCTCTAATTTGGACTTCTGACTCAAACAATCTGCCCTTTATTCATTTAGACTAAAGAATAAGAAGGGCTATATACTTTTTTTTCCCCTCTGATGTCAGTGTGATTTACTAGAAAGAGTTGGTCCAGGTGTCTAGCCAGGAAACCAGCTGCAAGGCTCAATTCCAATATCATTAGGAGACATACCCCGTAAGTATCTCTAGACCTCTCTTTTGCGGACAGTGAGATAACAGCAGCTGCCTGATCCGTCCTTCCAGCATCATGGTGAGAATCAAATGGTATCTTGGTCCTGAAGCTCACTCTTGGGAGCCTGCCTATAAACCTCAGTCATTATCCTGTGGTGAATGCTTCTCATGGATAGGCAGATTTCTAGGAATACATTGCAAGAAAATGCATGTCTGTACACAATGATAACATATAGAGATTTTACAGGTGAAAGTAATCTTGTGAAGCAACTTGATGAACGCCTTATACTTGGAAATGAGAGATGAGATCATCACAAAGTGAGGGGCTTGTGGGAACTCTTCCAGGCTTTGTCACCTTACTTGCACGCCCCACTTATTCACTCCTCCTACTGTGCATGGAATAGAGTAGGGGGAGGTGTTAAAAAAAATCTATGGAATGAATGTGGATGATAAATAAAGAAGAGATATTGTTCTTGCCCTGAAAGTGTTTCTCAAAAATAAACAAGAGATGGGGAGGTAAACACAACTAAGAGGTAAATAATTAGTTTGCCAATGACTCTGCATCTTGTCAAGATAAAAGGAATGAGAAGTGCAGAACAATATAATAAGGTGATGCAATCAAAACCTTTGGATCTAGGAGGATTTCAAGAAATCATAAGCTAGTGGTTCACAGAGTTTTACAGTCTTAGGAGTCTGTGGGCCATCATAGAATCAGGGAGTACTCTCGAGGTAGCACATCATGCTCAATTAGATGAGCTATAGAGTCGTTTTCTGAAATATTGGACTTCCTGAAAGTATTTTCTGAACAAACTTTCTTGGATTAAACACAGCTTGAAATTCACTAACTGACAACTCAAATTCCTTTTGTTGACAGACGAGCTATGATGCTCGGCTTTCCCTTACAATGATTGAATCTCTGTGATCACCAGCTTCCCAAGAGGAGAAGTTGACTCTGGCTCCTGGTTTCAGACAGGGTCATTTGACCTGTGGTGGGGGCCTGTGGTAGCTACCACAGTGCATCATGGCTGAAGCGTGTGGCACGAGGACGCCGGTTCACCTCATGGTGGACAGGAAGTAAAGAGAAAAAGGTCTGGGCTCCAGTGGTGAGGGCAACTTCCTCCTGCTAGGCCTCACCCCTTAACCTTTCCACCATCTCCTCCCGATAGTGCCACAGGCTGGACACCAAACCATTGACGTGCGGGCCTTTGGGGGACATTCCAGTTTTAAATGACAGTAGGAGGGAACTGAGGGTTGGGGAAAACTGCTGAATTTAATATTCTGCACAGAGTTTAAACACCCCCTCCCCCATACTGGAAGGGAATTGAGACATGTATGTAATATAAAACTTACAATAATGGAAATTTTAAAAACCCACAAGCTAAAAACTCCAAGTCATACAATGGAAAATGGGTTGTAGTTGTATGAAATGGTGAAATAATAAGACAACACTGACCATAAAAACTTTTTGTTGTTAGTCTTTTATTTTAAATAAGCAGTTATATTTTGAATCAAGTTTTAACCCAAATCCCTAATTCACAATGGTTTAAAGAGAGGTGTTGAGTTGGACCAAAGAACAGGAGGATTTTGTTTATCAGAAAAGAGGTGAAATGGTTTCCCAAGGAAAAAGCAACACTTTTTGATCTATTGTTTTCTGATGAAGGGTACATTGTAATTACAGTAGAAACATGACATACGGTTATACCTTGTCTTGCTCACTTTCAGTTTGGAGAGAGATACTTTCCCTTGTCCTTTATACCTATTAAAGAAATTGTAGAAAATTTTCTCTCTGAATATTGTTACCTTTTATATCTTTTTATATCTTTTTGTCCTTCTGGACTAAAATCCTTATGTATTTCGGGATCCTTAATGAAGATTAAAATGTTTATCTCCTATACTTTTCAGTATTTTCCAAGTATCAGTTAGGTAAAATGCTGGGCTAGAAAAAAAAAGTCAATAGATTGCTTTTGGAAAGTATTTTGCAATTTTATAGCATCAATTGCAGATGAAAATGACTGAGTAAATACCATGTCCCAGTGTAAATATAAACAGAGAATTGGTTTATCTTCTTTCAGTTCATTGTCCATATGGCTGTAAGAGTTCTCAGAGGGCTCTCTCAGCATTGGAATGGGAAATTGTCCAAAATTGCTTATCATGTCCTTCCAACACAATAAGCCAATATGTCAACGATTTTGAGTGATCTGTTAATGTCTAATATGTAGAGGATGCTTTTCCGGGTATGTATGGTCCTGGTTTTCTAGTATCCCTAAGCCACATTAGATTCATTTCAGAATTGTATGACACATGTATATATTCAGCTGCTAGAAAAAAAGAGAACTCCACTTCAATGGCTTAAAAAAATAGAAGTTTAGGGCCGGTGAGATGGCTCAGTGGCGTAAGCGCCTGCCTTGCAAGCGCGAGGGCCCGAGTTCGACTCCCGGATCCCACATACGAAAAAGGGGCCGGTGATATCGCTCAGCGGCATGGGTGCCTGTTGGCGCACGAGGTCCTGAGGTCGACCCCCCGGTACCCACAAAAAAAAAAAAAAAAATAGAAGTTTAGTTACCTCATGCTGCAAGAAGTCAGAACATAGCAGTTCAGTGATTCTCTATTCTTGTACGTATTGCCACTTGGTAACAAATCAGCCACTGCACCTCCAGACCTCGTTTATCTTCCAGTCAAGAAGCAGGAATAAAATGTATGTCCCTGATGCGGTTTTTTGTTTTTGTTTTTGTTTCAGAAAGAAATACTCTTAAGTAGATGTGTCATGTACATGTACCAACTGCCCTCAGTGAATTCAATCATTATATATTGCAAACATAAACTAAAAAATTAAAAATTAAAATGGGGGAAGTACATATAGAGACAGAGAGAAGGAGGAGGATGAAAAAGGGAAAGGCATAAAAAAGGATCAACATGTGCTAAATACATATACCTACTCCCTAAGATCATATATTGCAAACGTGTACTAATAAAAACACTTTAAAAAAGAAATGCCTGATTTTCTATGGTCTAAAGCCTGCTTTTTCTAACCCCTTTGTCTATTCCTGTAAAACAAGACCACTTGTATGTGCAAGTGAGAATAGGAAACCAAGAATTTTGGTTTTATATCTTTTGTAATATATGAAGGCAGAAGAAAAGCGGGTTGTAGATAAATGTGAAATAGAAAATTGAGAATTCATTCTACAGAAATCTCAACTTGAAAACCAAAACAGCACAAAATTTTATGCACAGAGTCAATGGGAAATTAGCCTAAGACTTTGGATGGTCCTGGGGAGGAACGGAGGCTCCCTTGTCCATTAACTTAGACCTGTAAGGATCTAAACTCAAAATATTGGGGGACACTGCATGGAGAGAGGCTTCCAGAAGGCAAAACCAACCAGCACAGCAGGAGATGTGAAAAGAAAGACTACACCCTGGTGATTTACATTTTTAGTTCTTGGATCCAGCCATATCTGACTCCAGCCTATCCCTAAACCCCCCACTTATGTTGGCCAATAATTTCCCAACCTTTTCACTTTTGCCTAAGTCAGTTTAAGTTGAAGTTGTATCTCCTGATGCTATTGATACTCTGAGAACTAGACCACCTACATTTTTCTCTCTCAATTTTCTCTCTACAATTTTCTCTCTCATTTTTCTCTCTACAATTTTCTCTCCCAACGTAGACTGTCCCTGATCAGAGAAATACATTTCTATTGAGGGAAGTCTGAGCACCAGGGTATATGATTGTGAAGGTATATTTCAGTTCTTTAAATCACATTACACATATAACAAATACTTGTTCCTAGGTAGATATGAGGTTATTCTATGTTAATGTCTACTGGCAAGTGGAATAGAGCTTCCAGATCCTGTATTCTTGTTCTGATTTTATATTTTCCCCTGTGACCCTGTTCAAGTTGCTTGAACTGTGAGAGCCTTAGCAATTTTATTTCTAAAATTACATTCATAACATCTTATATATCAAACTACCAGTTGAGTCTCAAGTGAGACAATGTATGTCATAGCCCTATGTAAATATGTAGCACCACATTGCCTAGAACAGGGGTCAGCAAGCCATATCCTATGGGACAGATCTGACCAATTGGTTGTTTTTGTACATAAAATTTTATTGGCATAAAATCATGTTCAATAGCTTAAGTATTGTTTATATCTTCTTCTAGGCTAACCTCAAGAATTTCAACAGAAAGTGTACGCTTTCCAAAGTCTAAATACAGTATAAATATTTATAGGAAAACTTTGCTGACCTGCCGATTGGAATTAGAACGTTTTTAATACTACTGAGGAGAAAACCTCTCATACCTAATCAGCATCCCTTGAGAGATTAGTGACTATTCACTTTGTTTCTTCTTTGTTTTCACTCTCTCAAATATGGTTTTAATAGTGTCAACACTGAAAAACTGTGTAGCATGGGAAAATGGAAATGGGGGTAATTAATATTTTTTCTTTTAAAATATGCATTGCACACAGTTGGTGAAGTAAAATTTGATTATTATTCTATTGGAACAAGGCATCGTGGACATATAGATTGGTGCTTTAAAATACATGCAAATGTCTCAATATAGAATCCAAAGAATAACTCTGCATTGTCAGCTTGTGTTTGTCACATCAGCTGTTTGCACGTGGTTGGACAAGCTGGAGCCATTGCTCAAGGAGTCTTTTCCTCGGGACTTTATGGAGGGAGGGAGAGGACTACAGTATTTACCCTGTAGAATGGATCACTTAGTGGACTCCACATCAGGTGTCCATTCACTGATACAAAAATTATTTACTAAGAGTCTACAATGGCCTTGACACTATTCCAGGCAGAGGACTTAAGACTTTTGACAAGACAGAATGATTGCTCGTTACCCCTGACCTCACAGGACTTAAATTCTACTGGCAGATGCAGCTTCCACTTAATTTCCACTTGATCCTGAAGTGCCCTTGTGTAGCGCTTGCTTAAACACAGCTAGCAATGAGCAGCATATTTCTTGCATCCATGCAATCATTAGAGAAGTTGTTGTTATTGTTGATATTATTATAATCAATCTGAAATAAATTTACTTGTAGCATCTTTCTCCTTGTACTGGTAGTGTACACAGCATCTCAGTTCATGTCTGTCATTTTTTCACCTTACAGCGTTTCAGAATAAAAAAATCCTCATGGCTCATTCTTGTATCCAACCCTCAAATTCCATAATTCTTCTGACTATAGATTTAAAAATTTTAACTGATATTTTATTAAATATTAACCCTTGCTATTTCCATTCTAAATAAAGCTACGTGTGCATAAAAGTTGAGATTTATAGTAGAAGATGTGTGGTGCTGACATTGACTTATTTCACCACTAAGTATGATAGGAATAATAGATAACAATTCCTTATTGGGGTTTTCCTTATTATAAAAAACTCGTTATTCATATTAACCCTGAAAATAGGAGTCAGCTACTAGATTCAAGGATTGAGTTGTGGAGTATAAGAAGTTCAGGTTTCCAGAAATTTATAATTAATAAAAAGTCAGAGTATCTTTTTACTACTTTTGGGTTTACCTTGAAAGTGTTTTGCGTTGCTTTATAAATGACCTTCTGAGACAGGACATAAATTTATTCTAGGTAACATTATCTTGCAAAAATAAAAGATAAGAGCTCTTAATATTTCAAGTGTATACTGAATTCCTTCTAATATGTCAGACTTTACCTCACCTAAAATGACTTATTGATTTTTAAAACTGCATTCATCTTTAGAGACTGTACCACTGCTTTCAGGAACCGATCAAATAATTCCTTTATTCTTACAGTGGCAGCCAGGACTTCTTCCTTCTTTGTTTAGTGTTTGCCTGAGATGGTCAGAACAGAATTATTGGTTTCAGTCATGTTTCAAAAGCACCGATGTTGAAAAGCTTTGACCTAACATGATTACCTTCACGGTCAGGATGGTGAGAGTGGGATGCTACGACCGTCACCCTGTCATCTCGATCGTCACTCCTGCTCTGAAAAAATCCTTGAGCTTGTCCACAGCTATCTTCCTAAACAAAAGCCTTGTGGAAAAGAGTTCCAGTTGTATGAAAAACTCACACAAAACTCAAGTGTTTTTAATTATATTTACCAGGCCACCAATCAGCATTCTGGACAGGACTCATTAGAGACTACTCTTGCAGTCTGCAGCAACAGTTCAAACTCTAGGAGATGAGAGGAATTGAAAGCTTGTTTACCCTCATGTCCGATACCTGATCTACAAGGGCATGTGATTCTGGGAGCTGAAGGACTTGGGCCTCTCCGTTACTGTGTAGTGCAGTGTAGCTTACCATGTTATCTCTCTAGCCTGGAGGCTTCAAGGTGGCATGGCAGACTCCTTAGCTGCTGGCACATACCTGCCCTCCTGCCAAGCTATGTGTCTCAAGAGAATAAAAGAAGTAGAACCTCTAAAACTCTTCAGGGCCTATCTCAGAAATGACTTCCATCATGGTCACAAGTCCACCTAGTTTCAAGGGGAGGGAATATGATTTTCCTTGATGGAGGAATATCAAGGTTACATTGTAAGAAATACACGTGGGATGCTAGATTTTAAGTGTGGACTCCTCTGGAAGCACAACGCATGATAGACAAACGCAGGAATGCTACTCCAGCTCTTGCTATTGAGAACATTCTGCATTTTGAAGACTTACTCAGATGAGACTGTAGACTTGAGAATTTTAAGCGTTGCTTCTGTTATTAGTCAGCTTTCTGTTGCTGGGACAAGATGCCTGATCTAAACAACTTAAAGGAGGAGATTGTTTATTTTACCTCATGGTTTTGGAAATTTCAGTCCATGTTCAGCTGGCTCCAAGGCAGAAAAATCATGACAGAAAGGCATGGAGGAGGAAAACTGCTTAGCTCATGGCAGCCAGAGCGAGACAGAGTATGAAGAGAGGCAGAGAGAGACAAAGGACCCCAGGACAAGAATGCACCCTTCCAACTCATACTTCAGTGACCCACTTCTTCCAGCTAGGTGCCCCCTCCTAATGGCACATGGAGCTATAAACTCATCAGTGGGCTCATTGCTGATGAGTATAGCACACTCATGACCCAGTCACCTTCTGTAAGCCTCAATTCTGAATACGTGAGACTTTGGGGGGCCATTTTTTATCCAAACCATAACACTTCTTGTAGTCATTTCCTTTCTCTGGACTGATAGGTTTCTCAAATGAGGGAAAGCACCCTCTTCAGGCTCTACTCGATTCTCATCATTCTGTAAGTTTCTCTGCACTCTCTATTGAGAGCCCACGCCAGCCCACAACTCCCGTCTTCTCATAAGGGCCACATTTCCTTATTCTACATACCAGCTCTGTTCCCACTCTGGTCTGGAGTCCCCTCAGTCACCTCCATGCTGCTCCTGCTCAGGCGCCACTCTCAGAAGATCTTGCAGTGATTGGTCCACTTTCAAATGAATGTCCCAGCATTCCCCTCCACTACACATATTGTTAAGCTCTTAGGGTTGTGATCAGCAGATTATACCTACTTCCCTCTAGCTGGCATTTCTATTCTCAGCCTTTCAGGAGGGGTGAGGGCACAGGGCACATCTTTCTCACTGTGATTATTGCCATCATTTGCAGGTTTTTGCAATTTCTTCCTTCCTTATATATGTAATTTTTTTTTCTTTTTTAATTTCCAGAGGTTTACCATTGTCGTCTCCTAATGGTTACATAAAATTTCATTTACTGATGATGGGTGTTTAATTTGCTTTCAGTTTAGTACAGGCATAAACAATATTTCAGTAAACACTTTTGTATGTAGCTCTTTGTGTACATGCTCATCTTGGGTTCTGTTCCTGAGAAACAAACCCTTAGAAATTTTTTATTCCGATGATTGGTTGCCCATGCTCTTGGGCATAACACCTGTTAAGGGAGTGAGAAACATAATGTGTTCAAATAGAGGCTTCAGCCAATCCCAGGGAAACCTGTGAAACCAGGATAGATAGGATTTTGTACCTTTGTGCTTACTAATTACTGGGCATGAAATACCCCAGGAAGGAGCTATTAGTTGGTTGGAGCATTTGCTGTTGACTGAGGGTAATTCACTAACAGGCAATATTGCTGACCTCTATAACAATGATGTCTTGAAAGAGGGATATGAGCCAAGGAATACAATATTCAGTACAATGTCTTACTATTTGTAGGATAAAATAATTAGTACAGGTAAATTTCCTGGGTTCACTGACAAATGCATTTTAAAGAATCTTTTGTCAAAAACATAATCGGGGGCTGGTGAGATGGCTCAGCAGCATAAGCGCCTGCCTTGCAAGCGCGAGGGCCCGAGTTCGACTCCCGGATCCCACATACGAAAAAGGGGCCGGTGATATCGCTCAGCGGCACGGGTGCCTGTTGGCGCACGAGGTCCTGAGGTCGACCCCCGGTACCCACAAAAAAAAAAAAATCGGATGTCTTGAATTATTATTATTTTTTTATTTTAAAGAGAAGAAAAAACAAAACAAATCAAAGAAAGAACAAATTTTCAAAACAACATAATATGAGGGTAACAATGGTCAATGCATTACGTATTATTATCTTTAAGTTAGTTCTTCAGGATACCAGACATTAGCATTCAATTGTCCAAACATTATTGGCTCAAACCTTCCTCTTCAATGAACTAAGTAAAACTGGTAGTGTATCTATCTTAACCATCTTATATACATATACAATTTTTTCCCCTTTCCCTTCTTTCTTTTCCCCATTCCAGTCTCTCTTTCTTATTGACCAGTTTCTTTTTGATTCACCATGTCTATTGTACATTTTGGATCTTATTTACTCTTTCAGTTTCTCATACTAGAGAGACAATATGATGCTTGCACATGTGCGTCTGGTTTATTTCACTTATGAGTATTTTCTCGAGTTGCATCCGTTTACCTATAAAAGTCTCCAGTTTATCCTTCTTTATGGCTGAATAGTACTCCATTGTATAAAAATACCACATCTTTCTTATCCATTCCTCAGTTGATGGGCATTTGGGTTGTTATAGTCACTCTAGCTTTCTTTTGAGAAAGTTTAGGATGTCATATATTTTTCAATACTTTTATTTATACTCTAATGTGTCCTTTTATTTTAAGCATATTTGTTGTGGGCAGTATATATTTGGATGCAAAACTTGTATCTAATTTGACAATATATGGTGTTTAACAGAGTGCTTAGAACATTTCCCTTGAATATTATTGTTGCTATGTTAGGTTTAAGTCTACCCTCCTATTTGTTTTCTGGTTGTCCCATCTGCTCTTCCCTTCCTTTTTCCTCTTTTTATATTTTCTATTGAATTGAGGGCATATCATTTCATCTTCCTCATTGACTTATTAACCCTAACTTCTATTTTATATTTCATTTGTTCTTAGGTTTGTATTCCATATCTCTAATTCATCAGTGTAGAGACTGATACCACCAGGAAACACCAACCTTCTGGCTCCCACAAAGACAACATTAGTGAAGTTGTCCATGGACTAAAATAGATCAGGGTGGTCTCAAACAGTCCAGTATAGAACCTATAGCAACAGAGAGAAACAAAAGATGAAGAATAACTACACAGAAAGAACTGGTAGAAAGATTGGTATACCTGAGGCATCTGGAAACAGCTGGCAATAAGGGAGAAAGGTAGAGACTGTGTCACTTGTGTAGGAGGTACCTCCATGGTCCCTCGTGGTCTTCTCTACAAATGATCCCAGCAGCCTTGCCATGAGAACTTTGACATCAACAATATAATAATAGTAGAGGACGCCAATGAATACATCATCCAGAAAGAAAATCAATAAGAATTGGACCTGAATTGTACTTTAACCCTAATGAACCTAACAGACATATACAGAACATTGCACCACGCAGCAGCAGCAGACCCATTTTTCTCAGGTACACATGAAACTTCTTCCAGGATGTATCATAGGTCAGGCCCAAAAGCAAATCTTACCAAAAATAAGAAGATTGCAATAACATGAGTATCTCTTCTGGCAGTAATGCTATAAAATTAGAAATGTTTGAACAAGGAAAAACAGGAAAATTCACAAATGTGGAAATTAAACGCATCTCTGAGCAACTAAGGGTGAAAGAAGAAATAACAAAGAAAATTCAGTTTTAAATTTTTAGATTTACTTTTTTTTAAACTGATACACAAACACACAAAAGATTGTACATATTATTGTGGTATCAGGGTGTTTCAATAAATAAAGTAGCATTTTAAATCAGGTTAAACACATTTAATCTCCTCATACATTTATAATTTATCCATAGTAAAACTTTCAAAATCCTTTCTTCTAGCTTTTTGAACTGCGTAGTGTAGTGTTATTGGTAGTCACCCTCCTGTACAGTAGCACACCAGAGCTACTCACTGCTGACTACGACTTACATTCATTGATCAGTGTCCCCAGCCCTTCCTCCTCCCTACTCTCCCCAGCCTCCGGTAACCATGCTTCTCGTTTTTAGATTCCATGTATAAGATAACGTGGTACTTGTCTTTCTGTGCCTCGCTTATTTTGCTTGACATAATTCTATGTTGCAGCAAAGGACAAGACTTCGTTCAGTTACTTTTGTAACTGAATAATATTTTCTTGTGTCTATGTGCCATGCTTTCCTTATCTAGTCATCAGTTTATGAATACTTAGTTTGCTTTTACTTCTTGGCTGTTGTAACTAATACTGCAATGAACATGGGCTTGCAGTTGTCTCACCAACATATCGAGTTTCTTGGTTATATATTCAGTAGTGGTATCGCTGCATCATATGGTTGTGCTATTTTTAGTTTTTGAGGGACCTGTATATTTTTTTCCATAATGGTTGTATTAATTACATTCCTACCACCAGTGTGCAAGGGATTCCTTCTCCATACATTTGTCAGTGCTTGTTATAGTTTTTTTTTTTTTTTTTTCCTTAGTGGTACTGGGGAATGAACCCAGAGTGTGCACACTGAGCTACATTCCCTAGCCCTTTTCTCACTTTTTATTTTGAGACAGTTCTCATCAAGTAATTAAGCTGTCAAAGCTGGGCTTGAACTTGTGGTCCTCCTGCCTCAACCTGCCAGAGTCTTTTTGATAACCATCCTTACTGGGATGAGGTGATATCTGATTGTGGTTTCAATTTTCATTTTCTTGATAAACACTGACGTTGAATGTTTTTTCACATACCTATTAGTCATTTGTATGTTTTCTTTTAAGAAATGATTGCTGAGGCTTGTCGCTCTTTTTTTTTTAATGTGGGTACCGGGAGTTGAACTCAGGACCTCGCGCTTGCCAGCAAGCGCTTGTGCCGCTAAGTGATATCACTGGCCCTTTTTTTCCTTTATGTGGGTACCAGGAGTCGAACTCAGGACCTCACGCTTGCCAGGCAGGCGTTTATGCTGCTGAGCTATCTCACCGGCCCTTGTTGCTTATTTTTAAATCAAGTTTCTTTTCTGCTACTGATTTTTAGTCTTCCCTCCTATTTTGTGGATACCAACTCCCTGTAAGAAGTATAGTATGCACAAATTTTCTCTCACTCTGGGTTTTTTTCTTTATTGTTGGTGTTGTCTTTGCTGTTCACAAGCCTTTTAGTTTAGCATAATCTCATTTGTTTATTTTTGCTTTTGTTCCTGTATTGTGAGGTCTTCAAAAGACCTTTGCTGTTTCAAATGTCAAGAAGCATATTCCCATTATTTTCTTCTAGTAGTTCTGTATTTTCAGGTATTACATTTCAGTTTTAATTCAACTTGGTTGATTTTTTAATTAGTGAGAGGTAGGGATCTAGCTTGATTCTTCTGCATATGCACATCCAGTTCTCCAGGCACCAATTATTAAAAGACTGTCCTTTCTCCAATGTGTGTTTTAGAACTTTTGTCAGAAATCAGCTGGATGTAAACCCATGGGTTTACTTCTAGGCTGTCTTTCCTGCCCATTGTTTTATGTGTCTATGCCAATCCCATCCTGTTTTGATTTGTAGTGTATTTTGAAGTCAAGTAGTACAATGCCTCCTGCCTTTTTATTTTTGCTTAAGATAGCTTTGACTATTCAGGGTGTTTTAGGATTGATATTCTAGTTCTTTGTCACTGGTATTATGATATTACAATGAATCTGTACTTAGCTTTGATTAATATATGTATTTTAATAATATGATTATTCTAATCTATGAACAAGTGATTCATTTACAATTTTGTGCCCTCTTTAGTTTCTTTTGTCTATTTTTTATAAGGTTCATTATAAAGATCATTCACCTTTTTGGTTAAATTTATTCATAGGCATTTTCTTTTTGTAGCTATTATAAATAGGATTGCTTTTCTTAATTTCTATTTCAGATAATTCACTATTTGCATACAGCAATATTACTAATTTTTTATGTTGATTTTTACACAACTTTGTTTAATTCATTTATTATATGTAATAGATTTTTTGGGTGGAGTCTTTGGTGACTTCTTACACATAAAATCTTTACATCTCAAAGCAATTGCAAATTTATTTCTTATTTTCAATTTTGGATCCCCTTTATTTCATTCTATTGTCTGATTACTCTGGTTAGGACTTACAGCACTACATTGAATAAAAGTAAAAGTGGATACCCATGGTTTGTTCCAGGTCTTAAAAAGCTTTAAACCTTTTGTCGTTCAGTATAACAGTAACTGTTGGCTTATTATAAATGTCTTTCTTTAGGTTGAGGTACAATCTTTCAGAATTTCTTCAGAATTTTGATTGTGAAGTGATGTTGAATTTAGTCAAATGCCTTTTCAGCGTCTATTAAGATGGTCATATGGATTGTGACTTTCATTTTCTTGATGTGAAATAGCGCATGTATTGATTTGCGTTTGTTGAACCATCCTTTCATCTCTGGGATAAATTTCCACTTGATAAAGATGGATAATCTTCATAGTAGATGGTCTTGAATTCATTTTGTTGGTACTTTGTTGGAAATACTTTGCATTTATATTCACTAAGGATATTGACCTGTGGTTTTCTTTTTGCTTTATCGTTGTCTGCTTTTGGTATCAGAGCTATGCTGACCTCATGGAATGTAGATCAAAGAATTCCTTCCTCTATGTTTTATGGGATAAGTGAAGGAGAGTCATATTAATTCTTTTTTCAATACTTGAAAGAACATAGCAATGAAATCATATTGTAAGATTATTTGGGGGGATGGGAGATACTACTGATCTCATTAATTCTTTTTCATGAGAACAAAGATTTTTCATTTTTTAATTTTTCGTAGTATGTTTTTACGATACATAATGTTTACATTCCTTGCATGGAGTTGGTACATGAATTTAATACATGATCATTCCCTTTCTCATCCCTTTTCTCTCTCCTCCCTCCATGTCTTGATCTCCTTCACATTGGAGAAAAATCCAACTCCCTACTCCCTATTATCTATCTTTCATTTTGCTCTTTATTTTTACTCCTGGTTTCTCATATAAGAGAAACAATGTTATATATAAACTTGTGTGTCTGATTTATTTTACCTAATATTATGGCTTCAAGCTGCATCCTTTTTCCTACAAATGACTCAAGTCTTTTCTTTTCTTTCTTTCTTTTTTTTTTAATATATATATATGCGAGTACCGGGAGTCAAACTCAGGACCTCGCACTTGCTAGGCAGGCGCTTATGCTGCTGAGTGATATCACCGGCCCAAGTCTATCTTTCTTTATGGCATGCAAACACCATATTGTCTTTATCCATTCATCTGTTGATGGACACCTGGGCCACTTCCAAGATTCAGTTATTATGATGTGTTGCTATAAACATAGGAATGCATGTATCTCCATAATGTGATGTTTTTAACTCTTCTGGGAAGATATCTAGAACAGAAATAGCTGGGTCAATTAGAATTTCTAGTTTTAGTTTTTGTTTGTTTGTTTGTTTTGTTTTTTTTTTGTGGGTACCGGGGGGTCGACCTCAGGACCTCGCACGCCAGGAGGCGCCCGTGCCGCTGAGCGATATCACCGGCCCCTTTTTTGTATGTGGGTTCCGGGAGTCGAACTCGGGCCCTCGCGCTTGCCGGGCAGGCGCTTAAGCCACTGAGCCATCTCACCGGCCCTAGTTTTAGTTTTTTGAGCAATCTCCATACTGAGTTATAGTGAATGTGCTAGTTTACATTACCAGCAATAGTGTAGAAGGGCTCCCTTTTCCCTGCAGATCCTCTGGCATTTGTTGTTATTTGATTTCTCGGTGATGGTCTTTCTTTCTGGGGTAAGATGGAATCTCAGTGCATTTCTTTAATGTAAATTAATGGCAGTGATGTGGACCATTTCTTCATGTATTTATTGGCCATTTGTACTTCTGTAAAATATCTATTCATTTCACTTGATCAATTTTTGATTGGGTCTTTTATTCTTTTGAGGGGTATTCTAATTTTTTGAGTCCTCATATATTCTAGATGTGAGTCCTCTATCTGAGGAATTACAGGAAAAAAAATTCCCATCTGCTATGCTGTCTTTTCCATTTCTGTTTGTTGTTTCTCTTGCTGTACAAAATCTTTTTAATATGATCCTATTTGCTGATTCTTGAGACCATTTCCTGTGCAAATAGGGTTCTGTTCAGAAAGTCCTTGCCTATATCTATGATGTCAATAATTTTTACCTACCATATCTTCCAGCAGGTTAAGTGTTTCTGGTTTAACATTCAGTTTTTTGATCCATTTTTATTTTAGTTTAGTATGTGGTGAGAGTTATAGGTCTAGATTCAGTCTTCTGCATGTGGATAGCCAGTTTTCCCAACATTTACTAAAAAGACGATCTTTCCTCTAGTCTGTGCTTTTGGCCCCTTTATCAACAATCATGTAGTTGAATGTACTTAGAGATATTTCTGCATCTTCTGTTCTGTTCCATTGATCTTTATTTCTGTTTTTGTGCCTGTATCATACTGTTTTTATCATAGTAGCTTTGTAATATAATTTCAAGTCTGGGATTGTGAAGCCTCTCAGTTTGCTCTTTTTGTCCAGCATTGTTTTTGCTATTCTGGGTCTCTTCTGGTTTCATATGAATTTTAGGATTGTTTTCTCCCATTCTGTGAAGAATGCTGTTGGAATTTTGATTGGTATTGTGTTAAATCTGTGTATCAATTCTGGAAGAATGGTGTAAGGCCTAATATTAAAACAAAATAGGAGGGCCGGTGAGATGGCTCAGCGGCTTAAGCACCTGCCTGGCAAGCGCGAGGGCCCGAGTTCGACTCCCAGAACCCACATACGAAAAAGGGGCCGGTGATATCGCTTAGCGGCACGGGTGCCTGCTGGCACGTGAAGTCCTGAGGTTGACCCCCCCCAGTACCCACAAAAAAAATAAAAATAAAAATAAAAATAAAAAACAAAATAGGAGTAACCTTAATAAGGAAATGAAAGTTTTTTATATTATCCCTTTCTTCCTCTTTCTCTAGTTAAGAACCAGACATTAGAGATTATTTTATGTAGTCTGAAATAGACCAAATGACTTGTCCTTTATTCACTGTCTTTCTTTGTTCTCTTTAGTAAATTTTTCAATGTCTTATGTCTTCTCTTTTCTCCCCCTTCCTTCATTTATGACATTTTATGGCTGCCTGATAGAAACCTGGATTCTTTTATTGTGTATTTTTGATTGAGTCTTTTATTTGGGAGGTCTAATTTTTTTGAGTTTTTTTATATATTCTAGATATTAGTGCTCTGTCCAAGGAATAGCTGGCAAAAGTTTTCCCATTATGTAGGTTGTCTTTTCATTCTGGTGGTTATTTCTTTGGCTGTGTAGAAGCTTCTCATTTTGTTATGATCCCATTTGTTGATTCTTGATACCATTTCCTCTGCAGCCAAGGTTCTGTTCAGGAAGTCCATGCCTACGACTGTGACTTCATGAGATTTTCCTAATTATCTTCCAGCAGGTTAAATGTCTGCATTGTGGCATTTATTTTTATCCAGTTTTATTTTAGTTTAGTACATGGTGAGAGATATGGGTCTAGATTCAATCTTCTGTATATGGAAAACCAGTTTTCCCAACGCCATTTATTGAACAGGCTGTCTTTCCTCCAGTGTTGTTTCAGGCCTTTTGGTCAAAGTCAAAGAGTTGAATGTTTCTGGAGTGTTTCTGTATCCTGTGCTCCCTTCTGTAGATCCACCTTCCTGGTTTTGTGCCAGTACAGTGCTATTTTTATCAATATAGCTTTGTAATACAACTTCAATTCCTGGATTATGATACCTCCTGCTTTGCCCTTGTTACCAGGATTACCTTTGCTATTCTGGGTATCTTTTGGTTTCATATGAATTTTAGGATCGTTTTCTCTAGTTCTGTAAAGAATTCTGTTGATATTTTTATTGGTATTGTGTTAAATCTGTATATCAATTTTGGAAATATGTCCATTTTAAGTATATTGATTCTGCCTATCCAGGATCAGGGAACATCTTTCCATTTTCTGACGTCCTCTTCCATTTCCTGTTTCAGCCTGTTATAGTTTCTATTGTAGAAGTCTTTTACATCCTTAGTCAGGTTAATCCCTAAGTATTTAATTTTTCTTGGTGATATTATGAATAGTATTTTTTCCTAATTTCTTTCTGAGCAGGTTCATTATTAGTATACAGAAGCTATTGATTTTTTGTGTTGATTTTGTATCCTGCTACATTTCTGAATTTTGTTATTAATTCAAAGAGTCTTTGGGTGGATTTTTTGGGCTAGTCTATGTAGAGGATCATGCCATTTGGAAATAATGATAATTTGACGTTTTCTTTTTCTACATATAATCCCTTTCATTTCATGTCTTTCCAGATTGCTCTTGCTAATGTTTTGAGTACAGTACTATGTTGAACAGGAGTGGTAACTGTGGACATCCTTGTCTTTTTCTTGATTTTGGAGGAAATGTTTTAGTTTTTCCCTATTTAATATGATGCTGGCCACAGATTTGTCATAAATGGCTTTTATAAGGTTGAGAGGACATCCTCTCAACTATTTTCTTCAGTGTTTGTATCATGAAAGAATGTTGGACTTTGTCAAAGGCTTTTTCTGTATCTATGGAGATGATCACATGCTTTTTTTCTTTGCTTTTATTTATGTGATACATTACATTTTTTAATTTGCATATATTGACTGATCCTTACATCCCTGGGATGAAGCCTACTTGGTTATAATGTATGATTTTTTTTTCATGATTCATTGCATTCTGTTTGCAAGTGATTTGTAGAGAAGTTTTACATTTATATTTATTAAAAATATTGATGTAAACTGCTCTATTTTTGTTGGATTTTGGTCTGGCTTTAGAATCAGGGTAGCTTCCTAGAATGACTTTGGGAGTACTCTTTTCCTTTAAACTTTGTAAAACAGCTTGAGAAGTATTGCTTTAGATCTTCCCTGCAGTTCTTGTAGAGTTTGACAACAAATCTATCTAGATTTAGGCTTTTTAGTGGGTAGGTTCTTTTTTGTTACTGCTTCATTTCATTCCCTGTTATTGGATAATTCAAGGCTTCTAAATCTTCTTGGTTCATTTTTGGTAATTCATATGTATCTAGGAATTTATCCATTTCTTCTAAATTCTCCATTTTATTGGCATAAAATTTTGTGAAGTGGTTGTTAATAATTATTTTTTAATTTCAGCAGTGTTTGTTGTGATTTCACCTTTTTCATTTCTAATTGCATTATTTTGGATTTTTTCTCTCCTTTTTAGGTTAGACTGGCTAAGGGTTTGTTTACTTTGTTTATTCTTATGAAGAACCAATTCATTGAAACTTTGTATTTTTTAATTGCCATTTCATTGAGTTTTGCTCTGATCTTTATGATTTCTTTCCTGGCACTAGTTTTGGGTTTGGATTGTTCTTGGTTTTCTAGGGTCTTGAGGTATCATTTATTTGGGCTCATTCTGTTTTTTGTGATGTGGAGATTCACAGCTATAAAGGTCCCTCTAAGTGTCCCATAGATTCTGAGGTGTTGTAGTGGCATTATTGATCAGTTCTGCAAAGTGTCTTACTTCTTTGAGTTCTTCTGTTACCCATTGTTTATTTAAAGTGTACTATTTAGTTTCTAAGCATTTGCATACTTTGTTTTCTTTTTTCAACAATTTCTAGTTTCGTTGCACTATGATCCAATCATATGCATTGTATAGTTTTCAAGTCTTTTACATGTATTTAAAGCTTGCTTTCCTGGCTAGTGTATGGTCTATTTTGGAGAAGGTTCCAGGTGCTGTTGAAAAGAATGTGTATTCTGTTGTCATTGGAACACTCTGTAGATATCTCTTAAGTCCACCTGTTCCAAGGTTTGTTGCAACTTATATTTCTTTATTTTCTTTATAGTTGATCTATTTGTGATAGTGAGGTATTGAGGTTCCCCACTATCCTTGTGATTATATTTATCTGGTATTTTATTACCGAGTAGTATTTGTTTTATGAAGTTGGATGCACCATTGTTTGGTGCATTTATATTAATATTTGTTATCTTTTCCTGTTGAATTGTTTCCTTAGCCAATATGTAGTGACCTTCTTTTACTCTTTTGATCAGTTTTGGCCTGAAGTACACTTTGTGCGAATAGATAGACAAAAGATAGATACCTCTGCTTTTGGGGGGTTTTCATTACATGAAATATGGTTTTTCATCCTTTAATTTTTGGTCTATAAGTTATGTTTGAGTTGTGTTGTGTACAGCACATCTTTGATTTATGTCTTGATCGCTTTTGCCAGTCTATGTCTTTGGATTTAGGAATAGAGGCCATTCACCTTGAGAGTCATTACTGACAGGTATTGATTTATTCCTCTCATTGCCTTATTTTCCTGTTGCTGATTCCCTATTTTCCCTTCTGCTTAACTCATCACACTACCTGGTAAATTCACTTTATTACACTTTTTTTTTTTGTCTTTGTTAGCTTCATTGTCTTTCTAGGATGACCTTGAGAATGTTTTGGAGTGCTGGTTTGATGGACATGAATTTCTTTTTTGTTTGTTTGGGATTTCTTTCTGTCTTTCTTTCCTTCTGTTTTTTTCTTTCTTTCATTCATTTCTTTCAACAGGGTCTTGCTGTGCAGTTCAGGGTGGCCTTATTCTCACTATGTAGCCCAAGCTGGCCTCAGACTTACACTGATCCTCCTGCGTCAGCCTCCCACTTGCTGGAATTACAGGTATGTGCCACCATGCCTGGCTGGCCATGAATTTCTTTAAATGCTCTTATTTATTCTTCAGTTTTGGAAGATAGTTTTGCAGGATATATCAGCCTTGAAATTGCTTTCTTTTAGGGTTGAAACAATGCACTCCAAGCTCTCCTGCTTTTAAGGTTTGTGTGGAGATGTCTGCTGTAATTGTAATTGGTTTATGTCTATAAGTGATTTGTTTCTTTTCTCTGACAACTTTTAAAATTATTTTCTTGGGTTGGACTTTTGGGGCTTTGACTATGATGTGTCAGGGAGATGATATTTTATGGTCATGGCTTTTTTGGTTTTCTATATGCCTCATTTAGCTGTGTGTTAAATTCTTTTCCTTTATTTGGAAATATTTCTTCTATTATTTCTGTAAACATTATGCCATTTGTGCTGTCTTCTGATTTTTTTCTAGATTCAGTTTATCTTAGATTAATCTCCTTTGGGTCGTATAGAAACTGATGAACCTATTTTTCAAGTTCTGTCTTTTTATTTTTTAAGTATCTTCCATTAAATAGTCAACGACCACAGCCCTGTCTTCTGTTTTGGCACTGTCCTCACACTGATTATTTCTGCTGCCCATACTTTTGGTAGAATTTTTTATCTCTTAAGTTTCCATTTGGAACCTTTGTATTTATTCTAATTATTTTCTATGCTGGAAATGGATAATTTACATTTTTTATTAGCTCTTCTACCACTGTCTTATTACTTATATCTTCTGTTAGATTGTCAAATACCTTATTTATCTGTTTTACCATCTCCCCGATATGATTTTGAGTAACCTTTCGACTTCCTCCCCTTGATGCCTGAAGGATCAACTTTGGGGGAGTTGGGAGTTTTCAGAGGCACTTTGTTGGCTTGTCTTCTCATACTACTATTTGTTTGTTTTAGTGTTGAGTTTTGCAGGTTGATTGTAGTGGAAAGCTTTATTTCTAGCATGGAGACCTCTTTAGTTAATGCCTACTTTTCAGCTGCGTCCTCTGGGTGTGGTTAGTTATTGGCCTTTGGCTCTGTCTTGGGACCCAAACACCTGCATTTACTTGGGATTGGAGGTTGCAGCATATTGGGCCTACCTCGTACACAGTCCTCCTGGAATGGGCCACAGTATTGTCAATGACACCAAGGCAGTCCAGATATTGGGATCCCAAGAAAACCAATTAATAGCAACAGCTATGTCATCTTGGCTATAGAAATAAACCAGCATCAATTATAGCATCAAATACAAACTGAAAATTAACACTCTTAAGGAAAAATAATGTACTACACTTAATCATAAAAAAGAGATCTATAATTATAGTATGATTACTAAGACAAACCGAATGGTGATCTACTATTGATCTATAGTAAATATCTACTAAGTGGAACACTTTACCTCCACTAAAAATAAAACAGTATTCAACAGCAATAGTGTAAAGTTCACTAGCTATCTAGAGTTTCATAAAGCTTAGTAGTTATGCTAATAAAGGTAGATGGGGTGATGAACTGGAGAATGAAAAAGCAAAATTAAAAAACATTAGTCAGTGGGTAGAAAAATGAGCAAAAAGTTAAATAAGGAGTCCTATTGAGGAGTAAAAGAAATTAATAGTGTTAGAGAAGAGTCACAAGAAAGAATGAACAAGAAGAAGAATAAAAGTAATCAGAGAGAAAAATACAGGAAATAAAAAAAAGAAGAATGAAAAGAAATAAACTGAAAGAGGAAAAGAAAAAAAGAGTGGAAAGAAACTAAAAGAGGGAAAAAAGGAACAAAAGCCCACCCTTTAAAAACTCAGTGAGGGAAAGATAATAATTTTAAAAATACAAAAATCATAAGAAGATTTAGTCAAAGAAAAAAATTCCTGTGTTTCTGAGTGAGTAGTTTCTTTCCAAGATCTGCAATCTTGAAATGCAGCCATTCATGATTTTCTCTGCCTAGGTTTACGGTCTATGGGTTTTTAAAGTGCCTTCCTGCCTCAGCCTCCTAGAGTGCTGAGATTACTGGCATGTGCCACCACAGAGTTTATAATCACTTACACTATTTTAGCACTAGATGGCACACAGATCAAGGTTTGCCGTGTCTGCTGTTGGTGTGTTATTACTATTTCAGCACTAGAGGGTGATCCTCACTTAGGTTTGTTCCAAGTCTACATTGGGCGTCTATATAACAAATCAGGGGAGTACCAAGAATGAACAGTCCATCCCCACAAGCCTCTTCCTGGGACTAAGGTAGGCCCAGAGGCCTGCTTAGCAGTCACTAGCCTGTGGTCAGGCACTGCCCAGCGCCATGTTGAATCACCATGGATTAACATGCTTCCAGTTTCCTTGCCTCATCTGTAGCTACCAGCATGGCCATCTGTGTCTCACCATGAGCCTGCAGTCCACCAACACCAGTACAATATTGAAGAAGGACCAAGTCCAGGCTGGGGTGGGCCACTGCTGAGGTAGACTTACACCCCAGAAGTGCTGCACCCAGCCACCAGGACGCTGGCTGGAAAAAAACTCCAGTAGACGGGCTGTGTGTCTTCCTCCAGCACTGGGGCTGTTCCTGAGGCTCTGTATGCAGGTAGTCCTGAGAATGGGGGCATTTGGGCCTTCCCAGTAGAGGTTTTACAGCATGGAGCTAAATTCCAAAGCAAAGCCCTGAGCTTACTATACTGTCCTACCCTCCAGTGAGTGGGGTCTCACACCATATACTGCCCACTGTCAGGGTAGCGTTGGTGAAATCCGTGCCTTGTCCACCTAGGCTGATACTAAGCAGAGTCACATCTGAATCTCACAGCTGCAAGGGTATACACGGCCTTAACTGTATACTAAGGACATGCCCACAGCTGGCAGTGATATAGGTTGAAAAATGAGTCCATTCCTTGATGGTGTATTTCTCTTCCTGGTGCCAAGGAAGCTCAAAGCCTTGTCTGAGTTCTACCCTGGCAATAATTGTGCTACCTGAGATTGAGGGATGAGAGGTGGGGACAGTTTCTTATCCACCAGGCCTAATGCTAAGCTTTCTTGCATCTGATTTTCATAACTGCAAGGACCTGCACCATCCCTGGAAAGAGGACTCTGTACGCCACACCTACTGCAAGGCTGGGAATGATGTAGGCCAAAGTATAATTTCACTTCGCTGGTATTTAGGTCTCTGCCTGATGCTAGGACAGCTCTAAAGGCTCCATCTGTGAGTACCAGCTTGTGTACTGGGCCTTTCTTTTCTACCATGGGCTAAGTCCACTGTGTCAGGCCTGGGACTGAGCTCCAAGATAGACTTGTACTAGCTTTCATACCCTACTACCAAGAAGGTGGAGTTTTACTCCCTACTCTGTCGCTAAAGGGTGGGGAAGAGGTGGTAGAGGCAGTGTCTTTGCCAATTGGCTAACACAACTGCAGCATCTTAGTCCTTGGTATTGGCACCTTGGAGAGGTCATGAGGCTCTGCCTTGCATTTTATCACGGTGGGCCTGGTACTGGGTTTCAAGTCTAAGATCTAAATTTAATTCCCTGTCCCTCTCCCACACAAATGCTATCTTTCTCCATGCCGTTCTGTTTGGAATTGGGAGAAATGATATGGGGTTACCTATTCACTTCTTACCTTCTGCAATACATTTTTCTCCTTGTTATTCTAAAAATAGGCAGTACGATCTCTTCCCTCATTTCTTTAGCTGTTGTGAATGCAGATTTGTATAGCTGTGCAAATGGGTGTCTCTGTTGGAAGACACTTGCTGAAGAATTTCATTCAGCTGGACTCTTGCACTACCTCCAAAAGGAAGTTTAAAAATTATTTAGCGAAAAGAAAAACACAACTGAAATTTATGGGATGCATCAAAAGTAGTTCTAAGGTGAAAGTTTATGGCAATAAATATCTATATGAAGGAAAAAATCTTAAACAAATAATGTAACTGTACACCCAAATAACTAGAAAAAGAATAAACTGGACAACAAAGTTACTAGGAAGAAGAAAATAACAAAGATCAAAGCAGAAATAAAAGAAATAGGTAGCAGAAAATGGTAGAACTGGTCGATGAAACTAAAAGTATTTTTGAAAGATAAGGAAAATTGACAAAGCCTTAGCCTGACAAAGATGAAAAGGCAAGTAAAATCAGGGCTGAGTAAGGTGATATTACAATGAAAGTACAGAATTATAAAGGGTCATAACAGAGTCCCATGAATGACTTCATACCAACGAATGGAATAGCCTAGAAAAAACTGGATAAATTCCTGGAGAAATACAATCTGTAGAGAATGACTCTCTTGTCCCCCTTCCCATTTGAGGAGGGAGGGAAGGAAAGAAGGGAAAAAGACTTTAAAAAAGAGAATTGAAGAACAAATTTTCAGATTGGAAGGGGATCAAGAGTTGGAGGGATGGAGGGGAAGGGGACAAAATGGAGTTAAGGTGTGTTATGTACGTGTACCGACTCCATATGATAAATGTGGACTGTGTACTGTCGACATCTACCAATAAAAATACATAATAGAAAAGAAAGTGTTTTTACTGCTGAGTTCTACCAAAAATTTCAAGAAGAATAATTACCAATCCCTTTGAGACTTTTCCAAAAACTTAAAGAAGATAATCTGCTTTCAAACTCATTCCGCCAGGCTAAAATTGCCTTGACACCGAAATCACACAAGGACCCCCAAAATTACAAACCAATAAACTTAATGAACCTAAAGGAAAAATCCTCAACAAAATACTAAAAAATTATTCAAGAGCACATTGGAAGGATCAGCCCTGATGACCAACTGGGATTTGTCTATGGAATGCAAAGATGATTCAGCATATGCAAATTAATAAACATGATGCACATAAACTAAATGAAGAATATAAATCATAAAGTCATCTCAACAGATGCAGAAAATGCATTTGACAAAAGTCAACATTCTTGCATGATAAACACTGCCAAGAAAATAGATATAGATGGATGTACCTCAACACAATAAAGGCTATGTATGACAAGCCCACAGCAAGAGTCACAGCCAATGGTAAAAGAATGAACACTTTTCCTCTAAGATTTGGGACAAGGTGAGGATGCCCAATCTTACCACTTCTATTCATCACATTATAGCCCTGGAAAGTCTATGCAGAACAATTACACAAGAAAAAGAAAAAGTATTCAAATAAAAATGAAAGAAGTACTTTTTTTCTATTTGTAGATAACATATTTTAAATGTAGAATGCCACGAAAACTCCCTCCAAAGCTGTGAGAAGTGTATAAAAACTTTATACAATTGTATAAAGTTCCATGACACAAAATATTAAAAATCAATTGCTCTTCTATAAAATAACAGAAAGACATCTGAAAAAAATTTAAGACAATCAATTTATAATTGGTCAAAGAGAACAAAATATTTGGTAATAAATATAACCAATCAAGTGAGACATATTTAAAGCCATAAAACATTGATGGCAGAAGTAGAAAAAGACACAGATAAATGGAAAAGCATCCTGTGTTCACGGACTAGAAAAAAACAAAATTGCCAATGTTCATACTACCTCATACTATCTGCAGATTCAATACAATCTTATGAAAATTTCAGTATTTTCCTCTGAAATAGAAAAATATCCAAAATTCATATAGAGCCACCAAAGACCTCAAATAGATAGAAATAGCTGAAGTAGGAAGTCAAAGCTGGAAATATCATAATTTCAGATTTCAAATTATGTTATAATATGTAATCATCAAAGTGTATGGTACTGGCATAAAAACAGGCACATGGACCAATGGAACAGAATAGAAAGCCCTGAAATAAATTCAAGCATATGTGATCAGCTAATATTTGACACAGGTATTAATAACACCCAAAAGGAAAGGATTAATATTGTCTCATGCAATAAATTCTGTTGGGAAAACCAAATATCCACATGTTAAAAAAAAAAAAAAAAAAGAAATGTGATACATATACCATGTAAAAATTCAACTCAGGTAGATTAAAAACTTAATGTGATATCATATACCATAAAACTCCTAGGAAAAAAATCAGAGGGGAAAACTCCATAGTACTGAACTTGGTAATGACATTTTAGATTTGATTCCAACAGCATAGGCAACAAGAACAAGGATGAATAAGCAGGAGAGCATCAAATTAAAAAGCTTTTGCAAAACAAAGGAAACAGCAGTCAGAATGGGAGAAAATATTTACAAACCATATATTTGATAAGGTTTTAATATCTAAAATGCATAAAGCACTCATACAACTACATAGTAAAAAGACAAACAATCCAATTTAAAAATGGATGAAGGGCCAGGCGTGGAGGCTGAGGCAGGAGGACTGCTGAGAGTTCAAGGCTGGCTTAGGCTACAAAGTGAGTTCAGGGTCAGTCTTAACTACATAGTGAGATCCTGTCTCAAAAATAACAACAACAACAAAAAATGGGTGAAGGACATGAACAGACTTTTTTGTGAGGAAGTCATATGAGAAGGAACTCAATATCACTAACCATCAGGAATGAAAATAAAACCCACAATATCATATCATACCTGGACGGCTATTAAAAACCTCAAAACATAAATATTGGTGAGAATGGTTCCTTGTTTCTAGGTATAAGTTGGTACACCCATATTGGGAAACAGTATGGAGGTTACTCAAAAAGTTAAAACTATTATATGATACATCAATCTCACTTCTTGGAATATATCCACAGGACATGAAATCAGTAATCTTTACTTCTATATTCATTGGAGTATATGTACAGTCTCCATCCACAGATGAATGGATAAAGAAAATATATATACATATATCCCCTGTGTAATGATATATATACACAATGCATGTATGTTTTGTATACAAATATTATCCTATTATACAACAACGAAATATTATTGAGCTTTAAGGAAAGAGGGAGATCTTGCCAATTATTTCAGTGTGCATAAAAATGGAAGACATTATGTTAAGTTGTTTTGGAACAACCTGCCCTAGGATGCCATGAGACCAAAGAAAGAGAGGTAGCTAAATCCAATATGGCACGGAATGCAGTTGATTATAAGACCTTGTGACAACAATGGTGCCCTGCATAGCAACAATACTAGTTTGATCACCACAACGTGGGTCAAAGGAGGGTCATGTACATGGGCTAGCACAAAAGTGACTTTATCCTAGTTCGGATGTGCTTGGTGTTATGGTGTAGATCTGGAGCGTCCTCCAAAAGCCTCATGTGCTGGAAGGGATCGAATCATCAGGCCACTGTACTCATTGGTGGTTTAGGCCACTGATGAGTTCAGCTGCTGTGTATGCAGTTGGGAGATGGAGTCTGGTCAGAAGAGGCAGTCACAGGGGATGTGATCTACCTCTCTAGCACTTCCCTTCTTTGTCTGCTTCGTGGCCTCCCAGCTTTCCTCTACCTGGCCCTTCCACGATGCTGTTTCTTCCTTGGAGCCAGCTGCCCCTGGATTGTACCCATGAGCCAAATAAAGCTCTCCTCTCTTAGACTGTGGGTATCAGGTGTCTGTCCCAGTAACAGGAAAGTGACTGAGACACTTGGTTTCTCTTAACCGACTATCAAAGGGTCAAGCCAGCTCTCGTTGTAAGTCTGTACATGCCACTCTAACCATTTTGTCTACTTATAGGTGGTGGGAAACAATACAGGAAAAAACAACTAAGGTTATTCTGGGGCAATCATGGCAATTATGACTCAGTATGGCTATAGTCATGTCAAGCTGAATTTATTATAAGTGAAATAAGTCAGACACAAAAAGACAAATACTGCATGCTCTCACTTTTACATAAAGAATCTTAACATGGAGAATTCATAGAAACAAATATAAGAGGGTGCTTATTAGAGGTCAAGATTTGGGGAAATAAGTGCAGAAATTTTAAGTCATAATTTCTGGAGGCCTAATGTAATGCACTGTGGCTGTAGTTAATATATTTTACATTTAAAATTCTCTAAATCTTAAGTATTCTCATCCCAAACACACAAAAAGGTAAATCTTGGGGTCGTATATGTTAGTTTCCTTGTGGTGATCATTTCATGATGTATAATTATTTTGTACCCCTTAAATATATGTAATTGTTATTTGCTAATTATACCTCAAAATAGTAAAATATGTACATTACAGTCTACCATCAAGTGATGTATCACTTTATATATTGTATAAAAATTGTATAATATACTTCTGTTTCATCCACTGTTGATTTTGTGATTATGAATTTTACCTTTATATGTATTACAATCCCTTAAATACATTTCTTTGCTTGTTTAATAGCTCTTTACATTTTACATAAATTTAAGTGATAGAAGAAATCTTACATATTTACCCATATAGTCATTATGTCTGGTTCTTAGTTGATGTAGATCTATATTTACACCTGGTATACTTTTCCTTCTACCTGAATGGCTCTCTTTAATATTTCTTGTAGTATGAGTCTGTGGCTGATGAACATTTTTTGAAAGATTTCCTGCATGGAATAGAATTATACATTGATATATTTTTTTTTTAGTATTATAAAGATCTTACTTAGTTTCTTTCTGTTTGCATTGATTTTAACAAGAAATATGCTGTTATCCTGATGCTTATTTCTTTAAATATGATGTGCTTCGTGTTCTCCTGTAGCAGCCTTTCAGATTTTCTCTTTGTCCCTAGGTTTGAGTAATTTGCGGGTGATATGCTTTGTGCAGTATTCTCACATTTCTCATGCTCGAATTTCCTTGAGTTTCCTTATCTATGGATAAAGGTATTAATCAAATCTAGAAAACTTCGTGGCCATCATTTCTTAAAATACTTTATATCTATTTCCTCAGGTTTTAGGCTGTTCCATTTTCACATATATTAGGTAATATCATATTGTTTCATAGTTCACTGTTATTCTTTTCTCTCCATGTATTTTTATTCTTATTTTTCCTGCATGTTTTGTTTGGGCCAACTTATATTTGTATGAGCTCAAATTCATAAAGGTTTTCTTCTGTAATTTATGAACAGCCATCAGTCCCATTCAATGCATTTTATTCATTCTAGACATTGCATTTTTCTTCCTAGTAGTTTGATTTGTGTCTTTTTTGCAGTTCAAATGTTTCCAATTAAGTTTTTGATGCTACAAAATACAGTTATACCAACTGTCCTAATGTCATTATTTACTAAATTTATTATCCATGATAATTTTACACTGATGTCCATTTATTGATTATACTCCTCACTGTGACCTGTGTTGTCTTGTAATCCTTAACTAGATGCTAGGCATTGTCAGCATTGTCAATTTTACCTTGTTGAGTGATGAGTATTTCTGATTGATATAAATCATCTTGAGCTTTGCTGTGATAGAGTTTAGTTATTTGAAAATGATTGGACTTGGGGGGGGAATCTTGATTTTATGGTTTGTTAAGCGAGTTCAGAGCAGCACTCATTAAGGGACTATTATTTCCTACTAATGAGGCAAAACTTTCCTTAACATTCAATACAATAACCTATAAACACTCCGTGAAATTCCCCTTTCCAGTAAGAAGGAAACAGCCCAGTGTGAGAGTGATGTCATCCATTCCGATCCCTTCAGCACTTTTTCTCTCACTGCTATAGGTTGAATCTGCCATGTCCTTGGAATGCCCAGTTGCCAACCTGTGGCACTATCGGGAGCTGGTGAAACCGTTAGTAGATGGGGCCTAGAGAAAGAAGTTAGATGATTTGGGGCATCCCTTGAAGGAAGTATTGGAAATTTTGGCCCTTCCCTTCTCTCTTTGCTTCTCAGCTGTCATGAAGTAAGCAGCTTTTGCTCTGTCACACACTCTTGCCATGATGCACGGTGCCATGATCAAAGCAAGAAGGATGACTGACCATGGACTGAAACCTCTGAGCTCAAATCATCTTTACTCTGTATAAGCTGATTATCTCAGTTATTTTTTCCCAGCAATGGAAGGCTGTCTAACGCATGGGCCTTCAGTAGTTTACAAACACATGCATGCTGATGAATTTTTTTCTGAGTATTCAGGAGACACGCTTGATCTCTTTGTGTTGTTCTCCAGTTTTTTGACTACGAACCCTACAAACATTAGTTGCTTTGGTTTCCCCAAATTCTCAGTAACATCTTCTCAGCTGAGAGAGTCTGCCAAGCTCCACTTCATTTCTTTTCCTATACCAGAGGAAACTTTCTCAATACAGTAACCTGAGACAATCAAGTGATTCACCTTGTTTTTTTGTAGTGCTGCCTGCTATCTAGCATCTTGAAACTATCATTTCATATATTTTGCTTCTTTGTATTTTGAGATGGATAAAATTGGACCCTGTTATTGTCTTAGTCATATAGAACTATGAAATTTATTTTTCATGTCCATGGAAAAGTTTTCAATGGCACTGCACAAATGCAGATAAATGACTAAAGTGGACCTTCTCAAATTGGTCTTCCTCTTCCAACCCTAAATCCTATTTTCTACTAGCAGTAAGTTGTTCGTTTTTAGATAGAGAATTTCTTCCAGTTATTTAGGTTTTCTTTTGGGGTCCATTGTTTTCCATTTCTGAATCTTAGGCTATAACCACAGTTCTCTCACGAGGAAGAATTTCTAAAAATTGTCACTCTCCAACTGCAGGTCTTCATAAGCTGGATTGTGTTATTACCTTTATCTGATTTGGTGTCATAGAAATACAAGTCTCAAACAAATTATCAGTAGAGTGCTTACAAAGGCTAATATCTGATAAATAACTCCCCACCTCCCTCACCCACACACATTCTTAGGAAGGCAAAATTGTTTCTATAGTTTCCTGACAAATGAAGGTACTGTCGAGATTATTGTATTTAACAAGGTGGTGAATAGAGAGGCAGAGTTTTGTCTCCCTTTGGGCTTCATTTTTAATTCCTTTTTCTAGTCTAACATGCTCAGTACCAACCTATGGTACAGACCTCCGCTTGGACAATTACAGCTTGATGGAAATATTGAATAGACTTTCATGGCAGGGGCAGAATTTGATTCTAAATTCTCAAAAGTGTTATCCATGGGAGTCCATGGTGTTTCTTAACAGTGGTGCCTACCTGCTGTTCTCTGTCTTTTGAATTGTCTTAGCTCCCTCGTCCATGCCTCAGTTCCATGGGAACCCATTACAACATATCTACTCTATGACTCAACAATAGGGCTGCTTATTGTTCATTCAGCTTTCAATTGTGAAATATCGGGTTCAAACTGCAAAACCCTTTTTAAAGATGGAGAAATGGGGGTATAGGATGTAAATATGACATTTGCAGGTCCCACAACAAAGTTATGACTAAATCAGAGAAGGAACACAACAAACGCCACATCTAGTAATGTTAAGTACTCTGATTTCCAAGAAAAACTCTTCAGAAAACATAAAGGATGACTTGCACCCCTCTATATTCTTTTCATAGGATCATAGCATGCAAAAGCATTTATTTGGATGACCTCCTTATAATGGAGATTGATAAGGTCCCCAATCTAATACCTGTTTTATTGTCACTGTTCTGACCTCTCTGCTAAGTCACTTAGAACTAATAAATAATAAGTACATACAAAGAAGGAGGACAATGACAATCTCCTATGTTGGTAGGACACTGTGCTTTTAAAAGCACTGGTACTATTGAGCGTGGTGGCATACCTGTAATCCCAGCACTCGGGAGGCTGAGGCAGGAGGATTGATGCAAGTTAAGGACAGCCTGGCCTACATAGTGAGTTCAAGACCATCGGGAACTCCATGGCCAGACCCTGTTCAAAAAAGAAAAGAAAAAGAAAAAGAAAAAAAGCACTAGTAATTTATTTTATTTTATTTTATTATTTAGTAGAGATGTTTAGTTGGAACCATACTCATTCCTTCTTTCTAAATGTTTTGTGTGTGTGTGTGTGTGTGTGTATGATGGGAGTGAGAAGTAACTTCTTCCCTATCATGTGATGTCTCCACAAGTCTATAAATCAAATTGCCCTGCCTTTTAATTACAGAGCACAAATTATTACCAGGAGATTCTTCATTCAAGCTTTTTTTTCTCTTTTACTGCCTTTGTGCAGTTAAAGGGAAGTCATATGGCTTTACTTTTTGCAATGAGACTCTCTTGTATTACTGTACATCTTGAACATGGTGGTTTTAGGATGACACATTGAGAGGTCATTCATAGGTATGTAGTGGATATAAAATTGGTGTTGCGGCAGTTTACACCATGATAATCAGATGTGGCATACCATCATCTTACTTTCCTTCAAGAACATGGGTCCAAAGATGGTAGTGAATAGTATTTTGATTTCCTCTGGTTTTCTCCAGTTTTATCAGAAGCTTGCTGCAAATGGAAAGCCACCATTATCTGATTCACACACTCAGGAGTGAAAATCCTCCTAGCCTGACTGATGATAATCTTTATTAAATTAGACAGTATGTAATACAATTGTATATATAGTCAGACTATATGTGGAATACGTTCAACTTATTGACACACTTGGGTGATTTCTCTCGTAGAGTTTGTGGTCCCGATACTGCTTTATCATGACCTTCAGCTACATCGCATCATTCCTACGTGGAAAAGTCAAATAGTGTCTGCTTACGTTGAAAGTTCTCCTTTCTTTCAGTTCTCAGTTCTGTGAGTTACCTAATAATCTTCTCGTAAAGACTCATTGCTTGTCAGCTAAAATCACTGTTCTGTTGCTTAGAACCAAACAATCATAATGATACACACCTTCACATTACTTGCAGAAGTTAGCAAGGTTGAGATTGATATATCCATTTAATATATGATGAAATTGAGCCTTAGAGGACCTCAATCACCCAGCATTCCAAGATTACATAGTGAGTTTAAAGTTAGAATTGCGCGAGTTAGATTCGGACAAAGTTAGAATTGCAATTTGTACTTTGACTTCTAATTCTCTATAAAGCAAGGCCTCGGTAGAGAAATGCATATTATCTTAGCTTGGGATGTCACAGAAGGTTACCCTAAGACAAAGAGTTGCACACATCTGGTTTATTTAGGACTTCTAGGTTCTGGAACTGTGGAAAATTTAACTGCTACTCATGAACCAACCCAGCCTGTAGAGTTTTGTTGTGGGAGCCCGAGTACCCAAATACTGCCAGAGCAGCACGGGTACTACGAAGAGTGAGGCTGGCAGGGAGCATATATCCCAGCAGTGCTTGCAAACTTATTAGAAATGCAAATTGTCATGCATACCCCAGACTTACTGGATGAAAACCTCTGAGAATGAGTTCAGCATGAATGATTTATCAAGCCTTCTCCAAGTGATTTGATACCCACTAAAATTTAAGAACTGCTAGTGTCTGTCGGTCCCATCAATGATTGTTTGAAGGCTCTTCTTGAAGATGCTCATCTTTCTGCAGATCTAGTTTGCTAGGCAGGTGAGCAGAATAGGTCCCAATTGCTAGAGAAAGCCTCAGCCAAAGAGATACAGACTTGTGTTTGGAAGGCAGGCTGGTATGAGATGAAATACTGAGGCCCAAAGGGATACAGGTGAGGTAGCACCTGCTAAACTAGCCATGACAAAGACGATGGTGATGACAGTGTACAAGACTTTTATCATGAAGTGCTTGTAGTTGGCATTCATGTTTTGCAACCCCTTTGTGGTCTTCCCTTTTTACTAAAATTTCCAAGTGACTAAAAATATTTCTCCATGTATGTGGTAACATCTTTTGAGTGTAATAGAGGAAGAGAGAGGGGAAACTTGTGGCAATTGTATGTCAGGGAATGCAATCAGAACCATAATTGTGCTTAATCTTTGTATAAATCCAAAAGGATCAATACCACTACTATTGTAATTTTATAGCTGAGGAGGTTGAGATATTAAGGAATTTTTCCAAAAAGAGTAAGTGACAAAACTTCAAATGCCTGACTGCAGAAATCCATGCCCTATTCACTATCTCAGCCCTTAGGAGTTCATAGTGATTTCTCAAGTGTAATATATTTAGACATTTTGTTTTGAGATGTCTGAAAGGATCAAAATGTTAGCCTTCAGTTGGAGATTTCCACTTAATCAAGACGATATTAGGGGAGGATGCTGAGATTAGATAGCCACTATCATGACCACTGGAATTTTGTTAAAAGGAAAAAATAAATGTGTTGCTATTACAAATGGATGCTCCTGGAGACACCTAGTCTTTCCTAATAAAGTCCGTTCAATACAGCTTTCTTAAGAAGCCTGGGCACCAGGCCAACTCTCTTAGCTATGGTCTTGTATTTTTTTTCAACTGTTGAGTTAATTGTGTATATAACGTTCCTTTAATAAGAAAGCTGGGACAACTCTTGCCACTGTCCTAGCATTGTGGGAGTTCCTGTGAAGATTCTTTGTTTGTTTGTTTGTCTGTTTGTTTTTTCTTTATGTGAGTACCGGGAACCGAACTCAGGACCTCGCACTTGCCAGGCAGGCGCTTATGCCGCTGAGCTATCTCACCGGCCCCTTGTGAAGATTCTTGTGCAGAAAGAACACATAGAAAGAAAATCAATCAAGGAAACAAGCACTCACTAAGGCAAAGCTTTTGTATAGGTAGGGATTATAATATCTGTGTTGCCATAAGTTATATCGCTTATCTCCTAATTTTAAAGACTTATTTCCAGGTTAATGAATATTATTCTTCAAAAGTCTTCCTCATGCATATATATCATGATTTCCTTTGAATAAATTCCTAGTGGCAGACTTGGTGGGCCAAAGGTTATGTTCTTCAAAGGCTTCTGATGTATACTGCTGATGATAAGGGGCATCAAATTATGTTTTCAGTATCGGAGGACAGGAGTTTTTTATTCTGTACATCCTCAGCATTACCATTCCTTCTCCTCTTTCACGTCCTAGACAAAATTATACCCTTGTCCTCACTGACCTTCCGGCACAAAACGGGGATTCTAAAGAGAAGAAAAATAACTAAGACAGAAAGAGGAAGTAAACATACATACACACCAAACATGGTTATATTTTTCTTCATTAACCTTATAAATTAAATTTTTCAGCATTGATGAAAATATTTTCTCTCTGTCAGAGTCAATTTAGTCTGTAATCCATTATCTCATTCTTCAGACTAGTGCTGCCTTTAGCTTCTTTTTGAATATAAGTTGTAGCTTATGTAGCACACATAATGTGCAGGCTCACTAAGATTTAACAGTCATTCATCAAGACCTTGCTAAATGTGAGGCTATGCTGCCACTGGGCAATGCCAGGGGAAGAAATGGATGTGATATGGCCCCCCTTCACCCGAGGCTCACAATTTAATGAAAGGCTGTAACCAGAGGCACACTTTGGTGTATCAAAGCTGTAACAGAAGCATAAATTTCAGGGACAGAACACAAAAGTAGCAATACTAATAAAATAGCAATAAAAATGACAGCAGTAATATGGCCAATACTCTTAAAACTAACCTTTTTAAATGTTCACGGTGTACCGTGCAGTGCATCCAGAGTTTTACACATCTCATTTCTCTCAGTCATCACCGTATCACCATGAAATAGATACTCTCATTATGCATTTTTATATATGTGTAAATTGGAAAACAGAGGAGCTAAACAAATTTCCTGAAAATATTGAGTTTGTGTTGCTAGAAGATATTGGAAGCATTGAGGTCTTTTGGAGAACATAGAGTTTGAGATTTTGAGAAAGAGTTCAGCCTTCAACATATAGACTTGGAGTGAAGCATAGCTGTGCTAGGGAACAAAGCTTGAGAGAAAGTACTGCAGTGAGAAAGGGCAGGCCATGTGTTATGGCTTGTGTTAGATGTCCTCCAAAGCCTCACATGGTCATAGGTGGGGCTCTTCAGAGGTAACTGGGTCTAGGGTGTGTGATGCTGGAGTTAAGTGTGTGATGCCAGGATTAAAGGTGTGTGATTACTGAACTAGCCCACTGATTGGTTTGGAATAGTTCTGGGTGTAGATAATGGGAAGATCCACCTGGGCATGGGTGGCACCACCCAAAGTGTGGATAGCCTGAAAAAGATAAAAGGCAGAGGCAGGCTGCTGAGCTGCTGCTGCTGCTTTTCCACTACTTTGCTGCTTTGCTGCCATCTGCCTGCCATGAACTGTTTCTCCTCTGCAATGTCCCTCTGCCATGCTGCCCGGCCTTGAAGCCAGCTAACTATGGACTGAAACCTCTATAAAATGTGAGCCAAGTAAACCTGTCCTCCTTTAACTTTGAATTTTGAGTATTTTGTCTCAGCAATGAGAAAAGTAACTAAGACACCATATAACAAGCAAGCAGGATGGAGGAGCTAAAGTAGGATGTGGTGAAAGATCAAAGAGGCTCAGCTTGGAGTGGAAAGCTAGAAGGCCAGATATAGGTGTTTGAAGTTTATTCAACTGGTAGACAAAGGGATACATTTTAAAGCCTTTACCAGCCAGATGTGGTGTCACATGCCTGCAATCCTGGTAAGGGGATCGCAAGTTCAAGCCCAGCCTGGACAATTTAGCATGACCCTGTGTGAAGATATAAAAAGGGTAGGGGATGTTCAGTGTGCAGGTCCTAGATCCAAAAGCCGTTGCTGAAGTTGAGTGATAGGATCAGAGGATTAGAAGGGAAGTCTGATGAAGTTGTATCGAATGAAATTATTCTAATTGTTCAGAAGATGCTTTTGTTTAGAAAGATGAGCTCAAGATATATTTATGCACCTAAGTTTTATATTTGACAACTTGTCGACAGAGATGGGACCATAAAATAATAACTCAAATACTCCCTGGAATTAGCTCTTGATATTGGATCTCTTTTAGAAACCTCGAACTCTCCTTCTAGCCTTGTAGAGCAGTTTCATCTCGCTCTACTTAGGCTGTAATGCACATACTTATGCCCAATGCAGAAGAAAAAAGTAGTTAAAGACAAAAGTAGCTTTTTATCACCCTTCCTTTGTTATCTGCATATTTTTTTAATTTACCCCTAAACAGACTTGGTGCTTTTTTTTTTTTTTTTTTGGAGTAGGATGTATTTATTTTTTACTAACTGGATACAAGCTACCAAGTGTTTTTACATAGTCAGTGTAAACCATAGATAGGACTCAACTTTATGTTATATACTTTGACACCTATGCCTGGATGCATATTTAGTGCTATGCCTGGGTCTCTAGCAAACTCCAGCCAATGTCCATTAACAGAGATAACATTTAGCACATTTAGAAATGAGGAGCCTATTTACATTTATATTGGTGTCTGTAATCATCTGTTGGGACTGAGATCATCTTAATTTATTACGGCCTTTACTGCCTGCCAGGAAGCAATGATGCGCTTGAATTTCACTTGCATTTCTTAGCAGGAATCCAGCCTCAATCAATATTGCGGAGAATGACAGTTCTTAAGAAGATTCAGAATCTGATTTTAGCTAATGCGTTACGATCACTCATAATAGAACTATCATCAGGACTTTGAGAAAAAAATTTGCTAACAGCTGTTGTCTGTAATTGGACCTGTTTCTGCAAGCTGTGAATGACCAGCAGGCAGGATTCTCTGAGGACAGATTGTGGCCTCCAGAAGTCCCTTGTGGAAAGAACACTGGACTGAGAGTCTGGAGCTCTGATTTTTCTCCAGAGCTCAGTTGCCACTGGGCTCTGTGGTATTGAGAGTGGGTCTTCCAAAAGAGGGAGATGATAGCCCAGTGCCCTAGGACCCAGGAATCACTGTAAAACTCACTTGCTATGGGCAAGGCCAACAAAGCCATTTCAGTCACCTAAGGTACTAGGAGTAGCTGCTCTGGGGCAGTCTGATTAAAATTTAATCAGAATTTATTTATTTACTTTAGGCCATCACAACTTAGACTACTTTGCATGTGTGTGTGTGCGTGTGTGTGTATGTGTGTGTGTGTGTGATTGTGGGGACTGAACTCAGAGCTTTGTACATGCTAGGAAAGTGCTCACCATTGACCATAGTCTTTCTTAAGTTTTATTTTGAGACAGGGTCTCATTATGTTGCCCAGATTTGCCTAGAATTTAGAATCCTCTTGTTTTAGCCTCCCCGAAGCTGGAATTACAGGCATATGCCAGAACATTTGGCTCTTTGCAACGTTTCTATGAAGTCTTTTTTTTCTCTGAAGTTATTACTTTAAATCTCTCTCCTATAATATTCCTACCATTTCCTTTTGACTTTTACAAATCTTCACACTCAGTTGAAAAATAGTTGAGGGTAAGGAGATGGGGCTCCATCTCAGGGAAATGGAAGAAGAGGTCCCATTAGTCAGCTTTCTATTACCATAAAGGAATACTTGAAACTATTTACTTAGAAAAAGAAAACATTTATTTTGGCTTATGATTTTGGAGGTTTTAGTTGACGATCAAGTGGCCCCTTTCCTTGGAGCCTCTTATGAGAGCACCACATTACTGTGGGAGCATGTGACAGAGCAAACAGCTTGCTCCAAGAGCCAGGGAGCGAGGAAGGTCAGGACCTCACAGACCCCTTCCAGGAACCACCGCGTGGTGTAAATACTTCCCACTAGTCCTGGTCTCCTAGGGGGTCTCAACCCTCCAAAGTTACCTTGCAGATCAAGCCTTTAACCATGGATCTTTGCAGATCACACATCTAAACCTAGTAGAGGCTAGCCTTCTGCATTGTTTTCTTTATTTTTTTGTGCTTTGGAACATTCTCTAAAACTTCAAGTATGACTGGCAGGCAGGGGAAATGTTGGGCTCAAGCTGTCCATTAGATATAGGTAGTTATCATTCTCTCTCTTTCATCCATCATTTCAACAAATATTGTTTAAAGGTATCTCTGAGAGAGAGAGAGAGGGAGAGAGAGAGAGAGGGAGAGAGATTGTTAAGTGTCAAGTCAAGCATCTAGTAACTGGGTAAATTTTGGCTACTTTCTTAATTTCTCCCAGTCTTTGTGTCCTCTTGTGTAAAATGGAAATAATAATAGGGTAATTAGGAGATCAAATGAATGAGCCATTTTAAGTGCTCTGTGCTGGCCTGTTTGAATAAACAGAAACTATTATTATCATAATAGTGTTATACAACTTACTGTGGAACGCACAACTTTGAATTAGATATGGCTGGTGTCTGCAGGAGGAAGTCCACAGTCTAGTGGGGAATCTATACTCTTCCAGCCGAGAAAACATACCTTTCAGCTTGGAAGCTGGAAATCGTAGAGCTGGTAATATTGGATCTGAGACTTGAAGGACTTCAGGTACTTAAATAAAGGTGGGAGTAGGGCAGAAGTAAATAAAATGCAATGTATCTGCAGTGTAGACACTGCTACACTGCAGTTATCCTCTACCATATTTCACTGAAGTCCCCCTGCCACCCAAACAAATTATGTGGTTCATCGCTCTGGCTGTTTCTCCCCAGGAGAGTGAATGGTGTGCAGGATTAATGCAATTTCACTCGGATAAACATATTGCTGGGCTCCTCATATGGCTCTTAGTGATCTCTCCCCGTTGTAGCTGTCACAGACAGCCTGCCCTTTCCTTTTCACTTTCTCATTCCCTCCTCATGGAGTTCTGTACTGCTTTTCTTTCTTTTATGATTTGACTCAACTAAAGAAGGTAAATAGAGGAACTACTAAGATCTTGTATGGACCAGACATTATCATAAGCATTTCCTATGCCTTATCAGTTAATCCTCACTAAGATGCTTCCAGTAGGTATTGCTGTGTAAATTCTCACAGTGTAAGTAGGCGTTACCGTATCCACCTAGAAGGGTATGTAGTTCAGGATAGTGAAACAGAGAGCGTTACTGTGTACAAAGCAAAACAAGTAACAGAACAGGTATCAAAAAGTGAGCTTTGGTTACCTAAATAAGGTACAATATTGCTCATTTTCCTGTCCATCCTGGGTTGCCTGGATGCTCTATTTTACACGTCCTCTCCCAGGTTTCTCAACCAGCAGAGAAGACGTCCTGACCCCTGTCAGCTGCTGAGGTGAGGAAAAGAGGAAGGATGTCCATTTGTATGCTGGCTCTTAAACATTCACCCAGAAATGAGAAGCGTCACTTCTCATCTCAAAATAGAAACATCACGGCAAATGGCCACAATGCCTTTGCAGTGGTAGGAACTCTCAAGCCTATGGTGTTCCCATCAAGAATATAACATTTAAACTGGTGCATTAATCCCAGCACTCTGAGAAACTGAGGCAGGAGGATCGCAAGTTTGAACCCATCCTGAGAAATTTAGTAAGACCTTGTCTCAAAATCAAAATGAATGAAGGGCTGAGGATGTAGTGTTAGGGTAGAGACGCCCGCCGCGTGAAGGAAGACTCCAAGAAGCGTTCTCTCATGCAAAAGGCAAGGGGTTTTATTGACCAAGCATGCGTGGGGCTCACTGAACACGCAGGAACAGAGAGCCACGAGGTTTGTCTGTGCAGGGCTTATATGTCTATAGAACAAAGGGAGGAGGGGTCTTTGCAAGCGCGGTTACAGAAGCAGATGGCATTGGTTAGTTTAAACAGCTTTTTACATTCACTGGGAGGAGACAATCATATGGAAATTCCTTAGTCATGGGGTTGTTCTTATCTCATAAAGGCATATTTTGTAAATTCCTTAGTCATGGGGTTGTTCTTATCTCGTAAAGGCATGTTTTGTAAATTCCTTAGTCATGGGGTTGTTCTTATCTTGTAATCCAGATCCCTGGTCAGCCCTGTTCTCATTCTTATCTAACGTAGGCAACTTTAAACTGTAACAGCTTAATTCTCGGAACATTGGGAGGAGGAGGACAGCATGGATTGTATTTTCCCAGAAGGGAAAATTCCTCTTACAGTAGTTCAGTTTGAAGATCCTAGGTTCAGCCCCCAGTAACACACACACACACACATGCACACACGGAAGTTAATATATTTAGTGAACAGTCGGTGACCCCATATTGTCAGAGGTCAGTCAGGCCTGAGTCTCCCATTGCTGTGCTTCTGTTCTTAGACACAGCACGTGTAGCCGCTTAGCCAGGAATACAGTGATTTCCTGTCAAGGTGATAATAGTCCTGCCTTTCAATCATTTCTTCTCTTGAGGGCATTTGCCTTTAAGGGCCAAATATATATATGTATTTTTTTGTGGGTACCAGGGGTCAACCTCAGGACCTCGCACGCCAGCAGGCGCCCGTGCCGCTGAGCAATATCACCGGCCCTTTTTTTGTATGTGGGTTCCAGGAGTCGAACTCTCAGGCCGTTGCGCTTGTCAGGCAAGGGGCCAAATATTTGATTTTTAATGGTGAAATTTCAAACTCTGCATGAGGTGGATAGGAAGGATTTAAGCCAAGGTTGTTTCAATGGCTCTTTAGATTATACCAAGTAGGACTCTGTTTATGGGAGATAATGGATACTAGACTAATTATTCTGTGACCTTCGAGCTTTCATTTTTAAGTCTGTTCCAGTTCCTGCTGAGGATGAGTCAGACTTGGTATTGTAAAACAGAGAGGCAAAAAATCCTACACACAAAAGCGCTAGATATAGATGCAAGAACCAGGTCCTGCCCGCAGCAGTGCCACCGGCAGGTTGAATAAACTTAGACATGTCCCTCTGTGTCTCTGGGCTTCAGTTTTCCCCTCTGCTAGATGGACCTGTTTTAGATGCAGGGCTTCCCAAACTTTCATGTGCAGATGAATGCCTTCTAGCTTTTGCTAAAATGCAGGTCTGAATCACTAGATCTAGCATAGGGGTTGAGAGCTCGCATTTCCAATAAGCTTCTGGGTGGCGTTGAAACCATGGGTTCTCAGACCGTATTTAGGGTATCAGGACGTCAGGACTTCTAAGGCCAATTATTAGAAGTCAATCCACACTTACCCACTACCTATAATGTCTCAGACCCTTTGCTAGGGGCTGTTGATGCTGAGATAAAGAAGATGCAGTTTCTACCCACACTAGAAATACAAATATTCCAGTAGGGAAAAGAGACAAATACATCATTCCAAAATAGAGTGAAAACACCACTGAAGCTTGTATAAGGAAAAGAGGTGCCATAGAATGTGGAATGAATGATTTATTTGCAGCAGGGGTGAGGATGCCGATGTCCGAAAATCACAGATCATGTGAGAAGTACCAAACGCTGTCAGATGTTATATAGAAAGGGGATTTCTTAATCTCAGAGGACACCAGAGAGAATTCCTTTATTCAAGGGAGGTCAGCTGAGGGTAGAGAAAAAGAATTATTTTGATCTGTAATCTTGAATACTTCATCTCACTCCATGATTGTTTTCTCTCTGCCTTTCCATCTCCTGGATGCTGGTTAGCACCGCGCTGATGAAGAGCTCTGCTCCCCTGGCTGAACCAGTGTTTGTTTGAAAGCTACAGCAAGCAGGTTGCTGGTGAAGGGGAGGCATAGGCTGCACCTCCAGCCCTGCTCAGCCCCAGCAGGCCAAAAGCAGTGAGTCAGGGAAAGAAGAGCTGGTGGGTGGAGAAAGGATGCAATCTGCGACTGCAACTGGCAGTGGTTATGTTTTGTGAAAGAACACCTGAACGCAGTGGCAGCTACCCAAGGAGGTAGGGTGGCCTTTTATAGTAGGGGCTCAGGCAAATGCAACCTGATTTAGGGATTGCAGGAAGGGGACAGGAAAACTGCACATGAGAACATCCAAGAGTACATTCGTCTTCTAGCTCATCATAGGCTTTATACAGAAACAGGTTTACTCTTAAATATATATGTAACTTTTATTTGTCAGTAACAGCTATCTAATAGTAACAGGAAATGTCTACGATTAAATTTTCTTATCCAACTTCAGTAATCTTGCACTTTCACTACCTGACAGGATCATCCCTTCCATTTTCACCACACCCGCCTGCCGCTTCTTGCATAGCATTAGGTTTGTGGCCAGATTTGGTGAAGATCCACTCATGCCGGTCTCAGAATTTCCATGTCTGTTTTCCACGTGTCGCAGACACTTTGCTGTCTTTATGCAGACACCAAGCCTTCATTTCTTCCAGAGAGAAATCCCAGCTCTCATTACCCCTTCATCATCTCAGCCATTATTGTTCGCTGCCTGGACTCTCGTAGCAATGTCCTGGCCATCTTGGGCCCACCCTTCTCCCTCCAAACTTCTTTACCCAAGTGTAGCTGAGTCTTTTGTAATGAACTGAGATGGTGACTCTTCTGCCCGCATTGGCCTCCATATATGTGAAATAAAATCTAAACAAGATCATCCACCATCTGGCCACTGATAACCTCTGAGATTCCAGTTCCTGTCCTCATCCCATATTTACTTCATCTCAGCCACACAGATCTTTCTTCCAGTTCTTCATGACTCCTAGCTTATTCCTGCCTCAATAGTCTTTCATCTGGCTGTTAGTATCTAGAATATTCTCCCTCCACATCTTCACATGCGAAGAGCTTATTCCCATTCAACTTTTGGTTCAAACATCTCTTAGGTAAAATCATCCCAGACCACACTGACTAAAGCATTCCCCTCACTTTACTTTGTTTCCCTTACAGCATGACCCTTAACTTCAGTTTCTTCCTTCTACAGTGTGAATCATCATCAAACATCATCTTTATTGTCTTTTGCACCCTGATTACTGCCTTTTGTATCCTCCGCATCTGTACTATAATGCAAGAGCAATGAAGAGTACAGAGAGTTTGTCTGTGTTATTTCTTACCTCTATAATAATGAAAGACTCAGGGTGCATACTCAGAAATACGTGCTGGATAAATAGAAGGGAAAATGTAATCGAAAGAATGAAACAATGATAGAGAGGGAAGATGTGAGAGAAATATACATCATTCACAAGGTACAGTTGTGGATTTTTTTCATTTTTACCTTAATCATCATACCTAAGGAAAGGAAATGGAAGTCTTCTATGTATAATTTGCATCTAGATCTTTGCATCTTCAAATTCATACTAGCTTGGGCAGATATGAGGACTAGTAAGTACAGTGCAATACCACCTGAGTTACTGTCAGCCATAGGAGGAAGAAACATTTTCAAAATGGTGGAATGCCTTCCAGCTCTTTCACTCACTAAGTCCTTAACTACTCTCTGTCATGTCTGAGGTTGTAGCTTCAGACTCTGATCCCTATTTTTAAAACAAATCCATCTGAGAGGAGTAATGCTTGCAGCTCTTCTCTCTCTGTGTGTCTCTTTGTGAATAGCATTAGTATTGTTCTTAGAGATGGATAAGTGTAAATGTACCTTGAGAAATGAGAGGTGAGGACAGAGGGCAGACCGTGAAAGACAGCCCGAGTAGAAACTTTCAACACTGGCTGCACATTAGAGCCACTGTGTAGGTTTTTAAAATATTCATAGGGCTGGTGATATAGCTCAGCAGCACAAGCACCTGCCTGGCAAGCGCAAGGTCCTGAGTTCGGTTCCCAGTACCCACATAAGAAAAATAATAATAATAATAAAATATTCATATCTAGGACCTCTCCAAGTTTCTGATTCAGTTTATTGTTGTGTGCATGTGTAGGAGGGTAAGTATAGATGTTTGTTAGAAGTTCTTCAGATGATTGTATTGTGTATATTCTGAGCTGAGACAACCAATCTAATCTATGGAATCCAAGAAGATGCAGTTTCTTTTCAGGCATCCTCTGCAATGTGACATTATGCAGTGGGATTTCCAGGCAAATGACAATCACCAGAAACCAACTACTCATAAAGTGTGGGAATAGGATCTATGGGAAGTAGGGATAGAAATATTTCTCAGGCCTTTAACCCTAAGACCTTACAGAACATGAATAACATGAACTACAGGCTTTAATAAAGTATCAAATAAATGATATCGGTTTAGAGCAGGGTTTCTCAACCTCAGCGCAATTCTTGGTTGAGAGAAGGGATTCAGCCCTGGGTGCTGTAGGATATTTGGCAGCATCTCTGGCCTCTACCCCATAATTTCTCATCCTAGTTGTAACAACTAAAAATGTTTCCAGGCATTACCTAAGGTCCTTTGTGGGGTTGCTTCCTCTCACAACTTGGAAACAATGTGGTTATAAGAACCACACAGAGTTCTCTGGACATCTTAAAAACATCTGCAGATGGTCATACCCATTGGGATTATGAAAAGAGATTGTGTTTGTCAGCTTTCCATTACCATAACAAAATACCTGAGGTTAGCAACTTAAAAAGAAGAAAGGTTTATTTTGGTTTATTGTATGAGATGTTTCAGTCCATGATTGATTGGTTACATTACTTTTGGGTGCGTGAAGAGATGAGGTAGAAGATCATGGCGGGGAATGTGTGATGGAGAAAAATTGCTTACCTCATAGCAGCCAGAAAGCAGAGAGAAAGAGAAAGCAGGAAGGCCTTGGCCCTGGGATCTCCTTCAAGAGCAAGTCCTCAATGACCTAGCTTCTTCCTACTAGGTCCCAGCTCTCAAAGGTTCCTGTAGCAGCCAGTAGTTCCGCAGACTGGAGACCAAGCTTTCAATACACAGGCCTTTTAGGGATCTAAGCTATAACAAAGGATTAGATTTTTGTGGGTTCTTGAGGCAGAAACCCAGTTCTTTCAATGTGGTGTGTTTGAGGCAGTACTCTTTCTAGTGGGGGATACCCGAATGGGTTCTCGTGGGTGCTGAGCATTCATCACCTCTATCTTGGCAGCTAAGCAGGATTCCAGGATGAGGGAGATTGACAACCCAAACTAACTTCAAGATTGCCTTCACTGCAGTTTGTGCTGGACGACCAGGAAACATGCACTATTCAGGAAGCACCAGGTAAGAATACATGTAGGTGGAAGCAGCTTTCAGGGTTATCATAGTCTGCATAGAGTGAGGAACAGGCTGGATGCATTAAAAACCTAGGCTGCATGGCTTTTACCAATAGGTGGGGAGAAAGGTCCGAAATGCACTTGCAAGGGCCACTGACCATATTGGAAGGCAATTTTTTTTCTGAGCCCCAGTTACTTTCTACCTCTGCCAACTGTCTGGAGTGGATCCTCAAAGAACCCCAACATGGCTGTGCTCAAAGACATTGCTGCACCAATAAGCAGAACTGGCCACCTATTACAACAGTGTGTGTCAGCAGGAAGGATGGTGACAACACCCAAGCACTGAGCGTTATGGGCACCTTGTTCCTCCTTGTTCTGAAATACATGAGGCTCAAGGGAATATTGAAGTACTAGGGAGAATGATGAATTTGATTTCCTCTATGAAAGGAAAGATACTGTTATCTCCAGTACATAAGTAACATAGACTAATTCATTCTTTTTACAATAATGATTGTACTTTTAGAAACTTATCTCTTTTTTTTTTTATGTGGGTACCACAAGTCGAACTCAGGACCTTGTGCTTGCCAGCAGGCGCTTGTACCGCTGAGCTATCTCATCGGCCCTAGAAACTTATCTTAAGGAAGTAAACATAATTGTGTGCAGAAGTTAACTGCAGGGATGTTCTTTATAGCACTTTATTAGAGTGAAAAATTGAAGACCATTAAGAGATTTATCAATAGAGTACCGATGAAATACATTTTAGTTCATTTACACACAGTTGTATGTAAACTACAAGGATGATATTATGCAGTATCTTTAATTACTTAGGAAACTAATGCACATTTTAAGAGGAAAGTAGGTTAAATTTGTTAAAAAATGGAATGAAACTAGGTAGGTATAGATGCATTAGAAAGAGTCTGGAATATATGTAATCAAGGAATAACAGTAGGAATTTATAGGTGGTAGGATAATATGTTATTTAAATTTTTCTGTTTTTATTGTGACTTCCCTGTAACATACATGTTGCTTATAAAGTATAGTGTTAAAAGTAATAGCATACACATTAGAGTGAAATAATAAGTCACAACGAACCATACTTGGCCATACTGAAGAAACATGGATTTAAAACTGATTTCCTTCATCTTCGGCACAGGCCCTATCTCTTACTCCCACCTCCCTGATGAGACAGCCGTGTTCATACAATGGTAAAGGGCTCTTACCCTCCTCTAAAACCATGTCATCTTTAAACTGCCCAAACTTCCTGCCATGGCTGTCTGAGCTGACTGAATGAAAACATTTTCATTGGAAGTTTGCCTCTGCTTCTCAAAGAGGAAGAAAATCAGCAAGGACATGTCCCCCCCCCCCGCCCATTCCAATCTAACTTGTTCTTGAAACTCCCAGAGCATTTACAGTATTTTTGTCCTACACACTTTAGCACTGGATTGTAGAGTATTTTATTTTGTTCTCTAATGCTAAGTCTTTTCTTGAAGCTTGATTGAACCTCCAATCCAGGAAGCCTTTTCTACAATATTTTTGTGTTTTCATTCTTTTTCTTGTTATTATCATGACTCATTAACATGATCACTGGTTAGCTTAGGGAGAATCCCCTGGAGGGGTAGATTTTGCATTTGGATGAAACTTGGCTTTGAAGAGTCCGTGATCATACTACATTCAATACACCTGAGGGCAAACAGAAACTCTTACTTTCAATAACCGTAATACTACTGAAAGTAATAATGTATGTGGGAACAATATCCATGTTTCCCTTAAAATAAGAACCTACCAGAAAATAAGCACTGGTCATTACCATGGTGATGGCCAGTGTCATGGAGAAGATTTTACCTCACTATTCTCTTGCCGGGCTACTACTCTGTAATGGCAGGTAGGGCAAAGTGATTGGGACTAGGATTTTTGAACTCAAATTTTGAAGGCTGATTATGTTCCACTTAGGTCTTATTTTCAGAGAAAAAGAGTAATTGTTTTGTTCCTTCAGATAATTTTCAGAAATATTATTTCATCATTTCTCACAGAAAGATAATGAAGTAAGGTAAATAAATAAGACTTTCCCCATTTTTACTGATGAGAGAAATAAAGTGCAGATAAATTAAGTGACGATCTCTGAGACTTACAAAGGATTCATTGTGGGAGAGAGACTGGAATGTACATTGCTTGATTTCATAACAGAAACTGTTTTCCTACCTGCACAAAGCCACACTTACAACTAAACTTTCATATGTGCTTGTTTGTTTTAGGTTTTTTAAATCTTACAACAATATTCCTGTCCTCTGACATTTTGTCACATTTGTAAACTGTAGATCCTTTGTAACATTGGCCAGGGAATTTAAAGGTAGAACAGATTAGAATTTATCTTTTTCCATAAGTCTAACTGATGAAAAATGCACAAAGTGCTCAGCATAAAGAAAAAACACTGCATTTTTAATATTCACAAAAGCAACCCAACAATCCAAGCAAAGGTGTGTCATTCTAGTTTGTGAGAAATAATTCTAAAACTGATGATCAGGAAGGCCCATTTCTCTACTCACCGCATGTCCCATCTACCAGGACTTTGGAAGAAGCGGGTTTCCAGAGCAGGCAGCAGCGGCAAGGTCAGAATGCACCAATCTGGTGACCAAGCTGGCACATCCTGGGGAGGCCCTTACCAGGTGTGATTAAATACAGAAAGAAAGGCAGGAGGAAGTCAGTATCCTGTTTAAAGTACAGGAACCATTCCCAATCTTAAGACATTGCCCAGGGCCGCCAAAGCCTAGGGAAATCAGCCCTATATTCATTTTGTACTGAGCAAGGGGAAGTAAGTGTCCAACACAATCATATTTGGTTTCAGAAAAACTCAAAAGTAACACAGAAATGAATAGGTGTTATCTATTGGTAACTCACTGCTGTGTTAAACCCAAATTGTTCCAATGGCCTAGGAGTCTGTACTACACTGGCTCCCTCTTCTCTGTTTGACCTCATTTCCTATTATTTCTCCCCTTCTCTTTGTTCCAGTCACGCCTGTCTACAGGTTCTTTCCAAGTATGCTTGACATTCTCCTGTCTCAGGGCCTTTGCACCTGCTGTTCCTTTTGGTTTGAGCTCTGTTCACCCAGATATCCATGTGGTTCAACCCCTCAGCTACTTCAGGGCTTCATGCCAGTTTCATCTCCTTAGTGAGAACTCCCTTATTTCCTATTTACTCCATTGAAGTTGCACCCATATAGAGACTCCTTTGTTATATTTTACTCCATAGCCTTTATAATATACTATGGATTCTACTCATTTTGATACTCATTTTGGTCATTGTCTGTTCTTCTCTGAGGTATGTACGCCTCATGAGAGAAAAGATATTGTCTATTTTGGTCACTGCAGTGTTCACATGGCTTCTGCATGCACTCCATGTGTACTGGTGAAGGAGTCAATGAATAAACCAGCTCTTGATGTGATATGCGTGCAGACACAGGCCCAGGGAAATGCAGCGAATTTTCAGAGGTCGTTTTGAAAGTTTCCTAGCAGAGAGGACTTGCTGTCTTTAGAACCCAGGTGCCCTGATTCCTACTTTGGTTGCCCTCCCATGACCACTGCCGGATGCCTTTTCAAACAGGGAATTCGGGTGCTGTTAAGTGGATGTGTGTGTAAAGATTATGGAGGAGTGTGTTGCTATAGCAAATTAGCATAGTTAGAGACAAAGGAAGAGGACAAAGTCAGTTCCCCAGCAAGACTAGGCAATCCCTGCTGGTTGGAATTTTAGATTCGAATTTCTCATTTTATTCCAACAGAAGAACTCCTTCGGAATCAGGGAGCCCTACGCTTGCATGACAATGAAAGAAAGCACAGTAACTCTCTCCTCCAATGGAAGACCTTAATGCAGCCGTTTTGTGAACAAAGTGCAAACTCACAAAGGAGGGCAGAGATTATGTACCCTACGGATTCTTTTTTTTTTTAATATATGCGGGTACCAGGAGTTGAACTCAGGACCTCGCACTTGCCAGGCAGGCGCTTATGCCGCTGAGCTATATCACCGGCCCCCTACAGATTCTTGCTTGACTTCATATTAGTCTTTTATTCCTCAGGCCCTCTACAACATTAAGGAATCATCAAATTGTAGGAGCCACCCCTAGTGAACGGATGGCCAGTGAGGCTGAAGGCTGTGTGCAGGGCGTAGGGAGGCGCCCTTCAAGAAGCAAGAGTAAAAGGTGTAAGGTGTTTTCCTAGCACTTTTACCAGTCTCTACGTGTAATGAATAAGGACAGAAGTTAGAAAAGCCTTCAGAGCCTTCAGCTTGGACTTCTTAGTTTCCAGAACTATGAGAAATAAATTTGTTATTGTTTATAAGCTATCCAGTATATGATATTTATGGTATTTATATGATAGCAGCCTGAATGAAGTAAACGTGTCAACTTTTTCTTTTGGAACCCAAAATGAAAATGTTTATGAATTTTATTGTAGTTCCTTGATTTATTTTCTTTTTTAGTATATGTGCTGCTAAAGCAAGCACCGATTTCTTTTCTTGTCCGTATTCCTTCTTTTTCCTTTTCCTTCATAGATAGTCTCATGGAAGAAGGGGGCATATTAATTACTTAAGGTGATACTATAGTACATGACACTTTGTACATGTTAGATAAATATTTTAAAGTTAATTTTACTTAAAATCCAGATTTACTTACATGTTTGTATCTGCTTCCAAATAAAAAAGCGTGGAGTTTGAGTTTCAGTTTTATTACAGTCTTCAAGGGAGTAAGACTGTAATGAAAATCATCTCATAAAAAAGATCAAGAAACAAAGTGAAAGAAATAAAGAGTATATAGATGTGGGTAGAGGTTTGTGCTGATGCTTCTTAAAGGCCAGTTTGGGGAGGAACAGGAGGAGAGGCGCAGACAACAGCACCGTGATTCCCAGGCCACTGACCGTCGGCCAGAAAGTGTCGCGCATCGTCCATGGCTGCTGTATCCAAGGCAGTTGAGCAAGTGAGGTTTTTTTCTTGATCCAGCTCTACCTGTCAGTGTCATTTATGAAAGAATTTATTGTCAAACATTTTACCTCTGTCCACATTTTCCCCAATAAAATGTCTTCAGGAAAGTCAAAATACTATTTTCTTACAGTGATCTCCATGGTTTACTAAGAGACCATGGTTTATTAAGAGAAAGTACGCTTCATTTGGAAAAAAACCAGGACAACTTTACCTTACTTCTATCAGATCTTTTGTATATTAGCTTTTTCACAAAATTCACATTCAATAAAATGTACTAGTTGAGAAACACATAAACACTTATTCCTTTAATAAGAGCTATAAGCAGGTAATAACAATGCAATCATTTAAACTATTTTTTGGTTAAGGAAATGAATCACATACTGGAGCTAGAAGGAAAGTAGGATATTATTGTAAAGCTCAATGAAAATTATGCAGTTTCATAAATGATTATTCATTCAATTATTCTTTTATCCCATACATATTAATTGAGCATGTATTTATTTATTTATTGCTTGCCAGATAAAAGACCAGGCTTTTTGAATTCAGTGATAACTCCTGACCCATGGGCCCTGCAATATAAAGCAGTGTCTCACATGTTCATGAATCACCCCCTGAATCTCTGCATAAAAGCTTTGAAAACATTTCCTAAAAGTCCCCAGGACCTTTAATAACTGCTAATTGACCTCTGCTTTTGGCAGTTTGGTGATTTAGAAAGTTGGGATGGAGACTACTGCTACAAAACACCAACAATCCTAGATAAAATAGAAGTAGAGCATTTTAAAAACACAGTTGACCTTGCAAGACCTTGAAGAAAATCCACATGATCCAAAAACAAAGAGCAAAGCTAAATCCGAAGCAGGAAGCCTACAAATTCAGCCACAAACAGTAGCTGCCTTCAGGGATACCAGGACCCTCCCCATGGGTGGTAACTTCCGAGCAAGGGCCAGCTCACTCAGGTACCTGGTGGACATTTGGAAAAGACACCCCACCCCAGTCCTTACCTGTTAAATGGAAATGCTCAGTGGAAAGGTGACCATCCATTCTTGCTTGCCGGGGTCAGTCCTGTATGTGCTTGCAGGCTGTGCATAACTACTAATAGCATTTGCTCTCTCTTCAGAAATATCTAGGTTTGGACAACAAATTACATTGTCCTCCTATTCAAAGTCTATTTAGTGAAAGGACAGGCAAGGAAACAAAAATAGCATCCGGAAGCTAAGAGAGACAAAACATGACATTCCCATTTTTGTGTTGCACATGGATAAAAAGATTTAAAATTAATAAAAACATGCCCTCTAAATGTTAATAAAGATGTGCCCGTCTTCAGCACAAAGTCAAAACACTGTACAAGTATACATCTGTAAGCATTGTATTTCAAACCTGGAAAACTTGAGAAAATCACTCACACTTTCTTGATGCAAATAAAACACTAATTATCTTTTCTCTATACCTTTTTCAGACTAGTTCATTTTTCCTCAGTTTTATATTAGATCATATCTTACAAATAACATTATGTAGTAAAGTTTTACTAACAGTAGTGAAGAGTTTTGTCTCTATGCTGTAAGCATTGCAAACAATATTTACCATCTCTATTTTTGTTCTATTTCCTGGGTGCAATTTAAGCAAAACCCTGTATTGGGCATTTAAATTGTTACCAATATTTACTATTAGAACAAATATCATGATGGAGACATTTGAGTATAAATCTTTTTTACATTTAGGCTAAGTTCTCTAAAGTGAAATTACTGGGTCAAAGAATAAGGCTTCTGTTAAATTTCTTAATACATGTTGTTGCCAGTTGGTTTCCAAAAGAGTGTATCAATTTTGATTCTACTTTGACAGAATTGGGCAGTCATTTATTAAAACATGTTCCTGCATGGGTTATGAATATCCAGAGCTCTTTTGAATCATGCACTCTTCCCTCACCAGGGAGGGCCCTGCCCAGGGATTATCCATAAATCACCAGAAGATTTAGGGCAATGAATCTGAATCCAGGAAAGGAAGAAACCGAGTGAGCCACAGCCTGTTACTGTGAATCTTGGCAATAGAACTCTCATAAGTGAAGACAGCCGGGATGTAAAAAGGATATTAAAGCTGTAAATAATTTCCAATTAGCATTATTATCTATGTGCTGGGCTGCTCAGCCATGAGCTTTCCATTGGTAGCAGAGGAATTGGGATATCCCTCACCTTTCTGAAGAAATGCCCTCAGGCCATCTCTGGTAGCAAAGATAAAATTATCCAGAGCTCAGCCCAAAGATAATCCTTAGATTTTAAAGAATTATTTCACAAATACAAAGCACCCATCTTATCTGGGAGAATCATGCAGTTTAAAAACATTTCTGAAGAAAGATTTTCCTCTATAGAAATGGAAAGAGCATTGGACAGAAGGAGAAGTAGTTTGGGGTTTAAATTCTGTATTTCTTCCAAACAGAACCATCTGACTTGTCTGAAGATAAAGAGAATGTTAATGACAATAATGGTTTAATGAATATGCGTTTAATGTATATCAAACATGCATTTAGTATATACCCACAACGAATGGGACATTGTCCCTGACTCTGGAGAGACAGTCATTAATGAAACAGAGAAACATTGTTCTGGGCTGGTGAGATGGCTCAGCAGCATAAGCGCCTGCCTAGCAAGCATGAGGTCCTGAGTTCGACTCCCGGAACCCACATAAAGGAAAAAAAGGGGCCGGTGATATCACTCAGTGGCACAGGCGCCTGCTGGCAAGCACGAGCTCCTGAGTTCGACCCCTGGTACCCACAAAAAAAAACCAAAACATTGTTCCTGTGAAGCTAGGATAAGTTCTATTGGTGTGATACAGACAAAAAACATAGTAATTAAGTAGACTATAGATTAAAAAGTGATGCGATGGTTAATTTTATGTGTCAGCTTGCTTGGGCAACAGTGCACAGGTATTTAGGCAACCATTATTCTGTATGTTTCTGTAAAGGTGATTTTGGATGAGATTCACATATAGATTGGTGGAATAGAGCAAGGAGATTGCCCTCTATACTGTGAGTTGGCCTCATCCAGTACATCGAGGTCTTGGTAGGATAAAGACTGACCTCCCTCAAGCAAGAAAGAGTTCTGCCAAAACATTGCGTTCTGCCTTCAACATTACCTGGGTCTCAAGCACACCAGCCTGGCCTGCAGAGTTTGGACTCGCCAGCCTCCATGACTGTGCAAACCAGTTCCTGAATATAACATCCCTCCTCTCTCTCTGACTCAGTATCTCTCTCTCTCTTTGTGTATATATATCTTTATCTATATATATATGTATCTTCATCTATATGTATGTATCTATATATATGTTTGTGTATCTTTAGATAGATGATACACCGATACATAGATAGCTCTCTTCAGTTCTGTTTCTCTGAGGAACTCTGACAAATACAAGAAGTCAACCATTTTGACAAAAGCCAGGAATGGCAGTGTTTGAGGGTCCATTGACTTTCCACTGAATTTTTTTTCATCTCTTTTCCTTTCATTTTGACTTAGAAAATTTGGGGTTATTCTTGAGAATCTGTGGGGTTTTTGTATTATCAGCAATACAGATGAATTTATTATATAGACATGATTTTGCTCATTCTTTCAAAATAGTCTGAATTTTAATCTCCAAGGTTTTCTTATACGACATGGAGACGATGTTTATTGTCCCTTGAGGAGCGGAAAATGGCATTTCTTTTCTCTTTCATCATTAGTGTTTATGACATTTTTGTGCTAATAGCAACAGCAGAAAGTATGTGGACTGCAATTCTCAAACTTTAATGAGCGTGAGACTCAGCAGTGGTGGTTGGTAAGACACAGATTCCGCGGCGCCAGCACTAGATTGCTGGTACTGTACCTGGGTTTGTGCCCAGCATCCTGACTAACTCACTTACCCGTGATCAAAGAAACACACTTGAGACACATTGTTCTGGGTTCGGTGTCTCAGCTGAAGCTCACAAAGGAAAAGAGATGTACTTAAGATAATGAAGTGGTCATAAAATGTAATTCAAGTCCTATTTTCTTCCTTTTCAGGTGTGGTCTTGTACCCTATCCCAGTGTCTTCCCTGGATAAGCCACATCAACATTACCTGCAAACTTTAAGAAAAGCAAATTCTGTGAGCCAGACCCATTGGTTCAGAAACTCTGGTCCCAAAGAACCATCTTTTAAATTCTCCAGGTGATTCTGATGCAGACTAGTGTGAGAACCATTGACCCCACATTTGTTTGTCTTGACTTCACCGTGTGAAAACTGGAATGTGCCCATGTGCCTCTTATTAAATGTGTTGCGATTTCCTTACTTAAAGGCGTGGCCTCCCCTCTTTAGCCAGGTGGTGCCTATTAGCATTTCAAAAGTTCTGCTTCAGAGGAGCTATGTTGGGCTCTGCTTTTCCAGCCTCTGCTTTTCAAGCCTCCTGGTTCCAGCCAGTTTTCTCCATGGGTCCTGACGCCTGCTTATCTATCTTCTCTTTGTGTCTACAACATGCTTCCAGCCTTAACACCAGGTAAGTATTTTCTCATTAGTGGGTGTGAAAGTTATGTCATTTGCTAAAGGGTATGAGGATGTGGGTCTGTCTAAGAATTCAAAGTGTTTGTAGAGAAAAAGGCACTTTGTCTAGTAAAAAAACCTGGACTGAAAAATCAAGTGTCAAAATTGCCTAGCAGCACTTTCTGCTATGGATGGACAGGGACCCATCTGGTCATTTTCTTCAGAAAGGAAAGAGAGCTGCAGGGACAGAGCTTTGCTAATCCTGAACAGTTGTGTAATGATGATAATGAGCTGCATTTATAGTGTGCCTTTTATTCCGATAATTCTACAGGCTGAATTTATGCTTACCCTCGCTCAAAGCATACTTCCTAGTGTCCCCAGCGTCTGTCCCTCAGATCCCATAACCCCTTGTGTTTAAGTGTTCCTCAGGCTCTCTGCTTACATGACCTGCACAGAAAGATGGATAATGAGCAATGATGGTGCTGAAATTAAGGCTGTGGACTGACAGGAAGGAAATTTTATCTACTGCTGACTTCCCTGTGTGTCATTGTTCCAATTCGTTGATGTCTTCTGATTTTACATCTTAGTCAGGGGTTCTCTAGGAAAAGGTTGCTCTAGAGTGTGGAGATGTGCAGTTGCATTATATAAAAGCGAATCTGAATGTTTCAGACAGTTCGTGGGAGAGCAGTGGTCTTTAGACTCACTCTGTTTTGTTGAGTTTGTTGCTAGGAAATGGCTTTGTGGCATACAGGACCGGGAAAGAAAACTGAGTAGATAAGTATGGAGTCAGCGAATTAGCAAGTAGGAAGACATTCAAGTCTGTGACCACTCGGCATTTTGCACTTCCCTGGTTTAGAATAATTGAAGGCAGTGGTGATTTTGGCTGTGGTGCACCTGGCTTTGTGCTGCGTGCAGGAGGACAGGCACAACTGGGAAATCAAAGGTATTGGTGGAGAAGACCTGGTTTCAGGTTTAGTCCTCTCTTCCTGTGCTTATCAAAATGGGTTGTTGAGGGGGGCCGGTGAGATAGTTCAGCGGCGTAAGCACCTGCCTTGTAAGCGCGAGGGCCCGAGTTCGACTCCCGGATCCCACATACGAAAAAGGGGCCGGTGATATCGCTCAGCGGCACGGGTGCCTGTTGGCATGCGAGGTCCTGAGGTCGACCCCCCAGTACCCACAAAAAAAAAAGGGTTGTTGAGGGCCAATGAGATGGCTCAGCACACAAGTGCCTCCCTGGTAAGCACGAGGTCCTGAGTTTGAGTCCTGGTACCCACAAAAAGGAAAAAAAAAAGGGGCCGGTGATATCGCTCAGTGGCACAAGCACCTGCTGGCAAGTGTGAGGTCCTGAGTTTGACTCCCGGTACCCACATAAAAAAAAAGGGTTGTTGAATGAACAGAAGGGCAGAGGGAAAGATAGATGAAGGCAAATATGACTTCAGTTTTATCTGTGAAGTTGAAATTTCTTCTTTCAAATAAGAAATCCTGGAAAGAAATATGAAAATGATTTCACTGCTAGATGGTAAGTGCAGAAGGTTTTTGGTTATATTCTTTGTGCTCACCTTTAACTCCTTAAGTAACTCAACATTAACCATAATTCTCAGTGACTCCATTTAGATCCACCGCCCAGGTCTCTTCCTCCTAATAGGGTGCAGGGACTCATTTTGCCAAAATATTCTTTGGTGGTTCTGAAGGATATTGGTAAATTTGGTGTCCGGTCCTTGGGAAACTTGTGTCTGAATCTGCTACTAATTGCGACTCTAAGTCAGAATTTGTCTAGCAAGTACCATTCTGTATTAATTTTTAACTTTTTTGCTCGTATCACTCACAGTCTCTTAACTATCGAGGTCTGTTTGAGTCCTGAATCGTGCCAGTGAATAAAATGTTGACGATATTAGCTACACTTCCTGAGTATTTGCTGTGTGACGGTCTGGGCCAGGCGCTTGTGCCCCTTCACTTTTGATTCTTACAAGCACACATGTTATACTTGAGGAAAGTGAGGCTCAGAGCTTAAAACTACTTGCTCCACATTTAAAAGGTTGAAATGATAAAGCCAACATTTAAACCCAGAATTTGATAATTGATACTGTACTATTGGTAACCATTGCATATCAAGACTCATTTATTTGATATCCATTAAATGGGCAAAGAACCTGAACCCAGAAGAGCAGAAAGGAAGGAGCCAAACCAGCAATGCTAACGTCAGACATGGCACATCTCTGGTGCCTCTTGCAGCTCTAGACTCTATTTTCAGGGTGTTTGATCTTTACATTTTTTAGAGCACTGATGCTTCACCATGGTCTCCATCTCCTCCCTTTCTAGACTTGTTTTCTGTAAGAACCTAAGGGCTTTTCATCCACATAGTCTCATTTCCATTCTCCATCTCAGCATGGAGGAGTGACCACTCTTCATTCCTCACCTGCGATCTCTTCAGTACCGTGTGTGTTTGTCTTGTCCTGGCACAACCTTCTCCTCTGTGAGTAAGCGTAAGGCTGGGGGTTTGTGCTTTCTGAGACTGCCCAGTTTCCAGAAGTCTGAGCTATAAAATTGATTTGCTATGTAGGACATCATTAAATGGGGAGAAAACTGACAACCTGACAAGGAATTCATGAGTCACTGGTAGTTGGTTTCCTGAAAACTTTTCTTTTCTATATTCTGTCTCTTGAGAAAACTATTAATCACATGTACATGGTGCCTCAGACGACTGTCAAATAATGTCCTTTGTTTGATTGGTTGATTTCCTTTAAATCAGGTTAACTCTTTTACTTGCTTTGAGATATTCAAACAGCCATATTATTTAATGCCCCTGAGCCATCATATAAAAAGCACTTGTTAGATACATATATGAATTGATGAAGACGGTGTTTCTCAAGATGGAACACACCACTGTATAGATAAGTTGAGGTAATTCATGAACATTTTCTAAAATTTGTGTTTTATTTTATTTGGTATTAGAAAAAAGAAACATTTAACTGCATATATGAGCATATAATTAAAAGGGGAGCTATTTCATAAAAATAGTTGAACAATAATGGAAAATTATTAGTGTTTTACACATAGGACTATAGCTTCAGAAACAGTAGATGACTTCATAGTAATTTCAGATTAAAATGGATGAATTATATTGGAGATGGGAAAAGTCTTGAGAGTAGAAGAGGGACCTCTGAAACGAGGAACTGTCTCAGCTGAGTTTATGAAACTCTGGTCACTTCTTGTTTTGCCTGTAGATTTACCCCCTCTCCTCTCTCCCTTGACCTCTTATCACCATCTAGTCTTGGCAGCTTTTAAGAGGTTAAGAGAGCTTCATAGTTGCTACTTGTCCAGAGAAATCCAATTCTAATTTCTTAGGACCAGAGAAATCAGTTCTCTTGTTCTTGCTCTCACTCTTGCTCTCGGTTTCTGGTGGGTGAGAGAAGAGATGGAAGGGATTCTAGGAAGTCAGTATATTTTATTTAGTAAGAGTTGAAGAACAGTCAGTGTGGTCTGATAATATTTTGTGGTGGCCTCCTAGTTTTATGAGATATCTAGAAGGACCACAGAGATTGTTTTGTTGACTCTTTCTCTTATTTGAAGATGTGCATATCTGAGGCTCACAGATAAGCAGTGACTCGGAGCCAGTCACAGGGATGGGCACAGTCTTTTTTCATAAATACAGATCTGGGAATGGATTCCATGAAGCAGTCTTACAGTAGCTCAGTGTCAAAGAGAGAAGGAAGTAGAAAAGGCATACAACTAAAATCTGCGTAAGTTACGTATCGAGTTGAAGTTGGGCTATGTATTCTCCAAGTACCATTCAACTTTAAAAGTGTATTCTCTTTTCAACCACTTTTATTAAAAACAGAGGTGTAAATTGTTTTTGAATTGAAGATATTTTGGCACTCTACTAAAAGCTATAAATCTTTTCCCCAGAAAAACACATACACTTTTACATTTAGTATAAAGGAATATTGTCTTCCCCTGAAACCAAGTTAAGACCCTTATCAGCTAAATGGTGGCCGTCCTGAATATATATTTACATCCTAATGTCTGGAAGCTGTGCATATTATTCTGTTCAAGTTTATGTAACAAAATATAAACAGAGGTTTATAAACAACAAAAATTATTTCTCATAATTCTGGAGCCTAGGAAGTCCAAGATCAAGGCTCTGGCATATTTGGTATCTGGTGAGAGCCTTCTTCCTTCTTCCTAGATGGTGCCTGCTTGCTGTGTCCTTACGTGGTAGAAGGGAAGACCTAGCTCTCTGCAGTCCCTGTTATAAAAACACCAATCCCAATCACTAAAGATCCGTCCTCAACTGTATTCCCTCCCAAAGGCCCCACTACCTAATGCCAGCACTCTGTGGTTTAAATTTCAATGTAGTGCATGAATGTTGGGGTGGAGGTCACAAACAAACTTTAGTTCACCAACATTGTGAAAGTTATTTTATCTGATAAGTGTAAATGTTACCTTATATGGCAATGGTTAAGGATAATAACAGGAGGATCTTGTAATGGGTACTTGGGTGAACCTGAAACCTGAATCTCTTTTTAAATGTTGAATAGAGAGATTTGACAAACAGGCAGGAGACAACATAGTCATGGAGGCAGAGATGGTGGTGATGTGGCTTCGAATTAGTTAACTAACGCTGGTACCTACCCAGAAGCTGGAAGAGGAGGAGGCGGTGTGGCTCAACCGCTGCCTTAATTGCAGATTTCTAGCCTCCAGATCTGTGAAAGAATCAATCTGTGTTATTTTTAGTCCTTCACTTTGTGGTAGTTTTTACATTAACCACACAAAACAAAAACTTTCTCACATTCTAGAGCATAAACATGAGGCCCTTAAGCACTCACATTATCATGACCAAGAAATGTGACATTGCAAGACCACAGCCTAGTTTTCATTGTATTGGTCAAACATAGAAATTCCCAGGCCGGTGAGATGGCTCAGCAGCGTAAGCGCCTGCCTGGCAAGCGCGAGGGCCCGAGTTCGACTCCCAGTACCCACATACGAAAAAAAAGAAAAAAGGGCCGGTGATATCGCTCAGTGGCATGGGCACCTGCTGGCGCACGAGATTCTGAGTTCGACCCCTGGAACCCACAAAAAAAAAAAAAAAAGAAATTCCCTAGACCCATGATCTTAAGTGTATATTTTCCATATTTTGATTCCTTTCTGTCCACCCAGACTGATTTTTCCTTACATCACCTGATATTTATGAACAGGAAACTTTAAAAAATACCGTATTAGTCAGATTCAGAACTTTGCTGCATTGGGGGTCAAGCCCTCAGTATGGGGGTGTTTGGGGGATGCTTCATATTTGAACCCTTGCAATGTCTTTATCTCATTAGGTGAAGGTAAGCCTAAGAGTCAAGCTGAGTAGAGTCTAATTTTATGTCACCTTGGATAGATTTTAGAGATATTTTGTGTTATTCAGTAAAGCTTTGCCAGGAAATAAGGTCCTTATATCAACATTACTTGTGGAAACCCTAACTAAAATTAAGGAGGTGAAACAATAAATTAAATCTTATTTCTATGAGGAGATTATTAGGATAAAATTTTGATTCTAAACTCATGATCAGTGGGGAAACAAATCAGGGAACAAGCAAAACCTGCTTCTCCTGGATGGAATTTGAGGAGAAACTCTTAAGATTGAGCCCCCGTCAAGGGAAGAAATACCACTTTCGGGTTATGTGCTGAAAACCAGCTTGATCTCTCGGGTCCCTGGTTTTCTTCCATATGCTGAAGGATAGCTCAAAAGCTTTGTTAAAATCAGATTCCAGAGCTTTTTACAGCCATCCACTGTGCCGAATCTTATAAGGATAGGCCAAGGAATCTGCATTTTCAAACAAATTTTCAGGGTATTTGGTGGGGGGCAGGCTGTGAGTGTAGCATATTTTTATACTCATCACCTTGATTTATTTCCAGAGAGTTGTCCTGGTAAGACCCAGTGAAGTGTGTTAGGGCCCAAATGGAAGATACTGTATCCTTCTCAAGCCAGGCCAACTATGGAGAATGACCATATTATGATACTGCCATGTATTAAGAGCCAATAGAAAGAAGAACGATGAAAAGGTTTATTTTTCTTTTTGCCCAAACCGTCGGGCTTCCTGTCTATTTGGTAAGTATCAGGGGTTCTTTTGGCCTGTCTAAGGGGATATATGTCAGGTAGGTTCAGGGAAAGGATGATATTTTTCATTTTTCTCCTGGCCAGGTATAATGCCTCCTGAAAATCACACCATAGACTAATTCTTCTCTTTGTATCTTATCTCTGATGTCTCCTGTGTAACATTCCTACTTCATTCAGGATTGTTAGTAGACGGCAATAGGAACTGTCTCTTAAAAGTTTAAGCAGGAAATTAAATTTATTAATAGGATGTATGGTAGCTTAGGAGAATATTCAGAGAATCTAGAAAGCCAAGTTGTAAGGCCATGAAGCCAGGAATAATGCCCAAAATTATGTCTCTAACTGGTCTGTCTGGCGAAGGTACTCTGCAGCTGGCTTCTTGGCAAGCAGTCTATCTCCTGGTTGGCAGTTTAGAAATCTCCGATGTGTCCATACCTAAACTCAAAGGGCTGATTTAAAAACATAGAGTACACGGCATTTTAACCTCTATGATTGTAGTCCCCGCTCTGTCTTACATGGTAAGAAATTCTTCACACATGGGAAAATATGCAGATATTGGGTGGCCAAAAAGAATTTAGGAATTCTCACTGCTTTTTTATCTCCTCAAGTGTTCTTATCCATTTTTCAGGTGCCAACACAAATTTAGCTGCCTCTCCAACTTTCTTAGTGACTCAAACCACATTGACCTCTCCCTATTCTGATCCGTCTCAATAATAGAATGAGTCACACAAAACAGAATGTAATTATAAGGCATTCTGGCTCATTTGCCAATTGCCTCATGTGCATACGTCTGCTCTCCCTAAATCAATTGTAGCAACTCTAGAATAGACTCTGTATTGACTGCTTACAGGGCTGGCTATAAGGGAACTTGTATGGCCCTGTTGGAGATAACTAGCTAACACTTGTTGCTTGGTTTCAGTAATTTATATTTTTGTCTGTATATATTTTTGTCTGTATAATCAAGTGCCTGTGGACCCTGAGATTACTATAAGAGCAATAAATACAATGGCTAAAAGAAAGAAGATCAGAAGCAAGCATATCATGGCCTCAGCTGTAAAAGAATGAAATTTTGGAAAGAAACTTAGAAAAAAAATCACCTTCTTCTAACAAGGAAGTAACTTTCAAAAGGATTCAAAGATAATACTTATAGATGAGAAGTATGCTTCTGTCCCAGCAGCAAACCACTGCTGAAATTTTCCCTCAATAAATTCCCTATGCTTCTGAAATACACAGTCAAGGTAGAAAATATGTGGAAACCCCATGAAAAAGTTCCTGGTGAGTACATTCTTCCAACATGGCTTTTGTATGATGGAAATGTCTGTCAGGTTAATTCATTATTAAATATTTCAGTAAATGTATCCCTACCTCCCTGTATAGAATCTTCATTGCTTTCCAAATGACTGGTATCTCATTTCCCATTTGAATCTGTCAGTGGAAAAGGGCATGGCAATTTAGTAACTTCGGTCTTGGTCAATAGCCTGTGAGAACGAAGGAGATCATACAGAGGTTGTTTGACAAAATTAATTCAAATTTCAACCAACTACTGTGCTCTCCGAGTAAAGTCTGAAGCTCTCTATAACCACCTATACCTGTCCCTCCTACTTGCCCTATGCAGAGTATTGTCTCAAGTGTTCAGGATATTGTCATGGGTATTCCGCTTTCTGTCCAGACCTGCAGAGCACCACGTTGCAAGGGGAAAATTAACCAATGCACTGGACCCTCCAGGTGCAATGACTGTGTGATGGTGCATGGAGAAAGGAGCCAAATGTTATTTATGTTCTTGGAATCTCTCCATCAGATGGTCATTAGAACAGAATTATTTGTGCCTCCCAATTACCTTCTAACTCAGATTGTGTGGTTCTTTAATCTTTTAGGATTAATGTGGAATTTTCAGTAAAGCCTGGTGGGAAGAGGTAGGTCACTGGGGGTATGACCTGAAAGGGTCTATCTCCCTCTCTCCTCTTTTGATCCTTCTCTGTACTTGCTACCATGTCATGAGCTCTTTCTCCTCTGCCAAGTCATCCTGCTTTGGAGCCAGCCAACTATGAACTGAAACTTCTACCAACTGTGAGCCAAATATACCCTTCCTCTTCAGAGTTGTGAGGGTCAGGTATTGTGTCTCAGAGAGGAGAAAGTAACTAAGACAACTTGCATCCAATAAATTGCATAATGTGTTTTGAAGCCCAACCAGAGAAATTGTATAAGCAGGAAAATTGGTTAATAAGTGGATGCTTTTCTATTTCTTCACCTTATTTTGCCATTTTGTAGTAATAGTCTAATGCAGTAATGGCAAACCTTTTAGAGCTTTCAGTGATAACAAACTGCTGGCTGTGGCACTCATACCATAGGTTTGGCACCACTGGTCTAATACTAATATCTTAAATCCCAGGAGGCTGCCATGCAGATCTGTAATACAACTGTCAGTAAGACAGGAAATTTCATCAGGAAGATGTCCGGTTTATCTGTCTCATTTCTTGTTTCTGAGCCATGGAATCCCTGAGTATTGATTCTCTGGGCTGAGGGCTCTTATCATCCATCTCTGGATTATGGATCTTCCAGTGATATCTTTGCTCCAGGAATTCAATGGGTTTGACATTGTTTATGGGTTTTGGCAAGGCAGGGAAATTGTATGCAATATTTTTGCATACTGATTTTTCAGATGTTAATCAGCTTGTTTGAATTTCCTATTTTTTTTTTTTTTGTGGGTACTGGGGGGTCGACCTCAGGACCTCGCGCGCCAGCAGGCTCCCGTGCCGCTGAGTGATATCACCGGCCCCTTTTTTCGTATGTGGGTTCCGGGAGTCGAACTCGGGCCCTCGCGCTTGCCGGGCAGGCGCTTAAGCCGCTGAGCCATCTCACCGGCCCGAATTTCCTATTTTTAATGGTTTTCATAATGATTATTTGTTCAGATAATGGGTCATTTTGCTTTGATTTGGTCTAGTTCTGAAATGTCCCACCAAAAATTATATGTGTAAGGAGGTGGGGCATTTGGAAGATGAGTGGATCATTGAGGCTGTATACTCAACCGTGGACTAATCCACTAATGAATTTATAGCTAAATGCCTTGGACAGAGGTAGGGCCTGGTCACAAAAGGTGAGTTACTGGGGCCATAACCAAGAAGAGTATCTTCTTACCCCAGCTCCTCCCTTCTCTTCCTGCTTCCTGGCTGGCATGAATTGAGCAGCTTTTCTCTACCACACCATTCTACAATGCCATTTCTCCCATGGAATCAGCCAACTGTGAACTGAACGCACTGATACCATGAGTCAAAATAAACCTCTCCTCCTTTAGGTTGTGGGGGTCATAAATTCGTCCTACTGAGGGGAAAATGACTAATACAGAAAATTGATACCAGAGAAATGGGGCCGTTGTTGACTATACCTGACAGTTTTGTTCAGAAGTCTTTGGAACTTGTTTGTGAAAGGAATTTGGAAAGGTTTAGAGATCCCAGCTAGAGATGCACTACAATGTTTTAAGCATGGATAGAGGATTGACAGCCATAGGGAGAAACCAGGGGCCAGCAGCATGAAGCCCAAGAAAAGCCCAAGGTTGTTGTAAGCTGCAAATACGGAATGGGGTTTTACGCTGAAAATGACTCCTTCCACATGACAGGCTAGAGTTGGAGAAGAAAATCACTGCAACATCCACCATACTTAGGCATAATGTGATCAGAGCCATTTTGGCTTCTTTATTGTTTAAGACTGAGCTCCTCTGGGAATCAGAAGTCACAAAACAACTATCCGTTAGTGTCTCTGGGGTCAACCTACCGCAGTGGCTGGGTGGGAGATGGCCACAAGAGACAGTCACGGAGAAAGGGCAGCCTATTCATAGAAACTCTGAGAAGTTTAAGCAGCAGCAACTTCAGGTTATGAAGGACACAATAGTCTCATCCTCTGTTGTGAGATGCCAGGCTGGTTGTGTGGTTTTATTTTGAGAGGGCTGGGTCTGAAAGTGATGATACTAAGTCCAACAGACTTCTTTGCTCCCTTCACTGCTCACTGCCAGCATAGAGCTCAGTGAACCATTTGCGTTTCCCACCTGCCAGTGTGATCAGGAATACGCCTCGGCTCTGACAGTTGGGCTGTACCTGCGGTTACAGTTACAGGGGCCTCTGGAGCAAGGGAGGGACCTCACAAGCCCACAGGCCATAAAGCTACATGGAGATAGCAGGGACTTGGGGAACACACAATAGCACAGACACTAAGAGCCCCTGGAGTGAAGACAGCCCTAGGGCAGATACCACACCGTGGACTGAACACGCACAGTGGGAAAGGTGGGCAGGACTCCGCATTCACACATACAAGTGGACATGGAAACAAAATGGGTCATTGCTACAACTCACCATCACCCACCCCCATCTGTTAGATTCCAATACCATAGGCCCTGGAAAGAAATCATTCATCCAAACCCATGAAGCAATTTTCATATCTCTTGCTCTTTGTTTTTGTTTTGATTTCTTTGCTTTTGTTTTGTTTCTTCCTATCTTTTACTGTTTGTTTTTATTCTTTTTTAGTGTTTCTTGTCTCTTTTCCTTTACTTTTTGCCTACCTCAGTTAACTTCTATTTTATTTATTTATTTATTTATTTATTTATTTATTTATTTATGTGGGTTCCGGGAGTCGAACTCAGGACCTCGCGCTTGCCAGGCAGGCGCTTATGCCGCTGAGCCATATCACTGGCCCAACTTTTATTTTTTTATCTCACGTTCTCTCTTCCATATCATCTTCTGTTATTTCTTTTAAAATTTTTATTTCTTTCATTTTTCTCCTTGCCCTACCCCCTCCATTTTTATCATTGTTATTAAACTTTATTTTTAGCAATTTAGTTGGGTCTGTTTTATTATCACTGAATTCTTATCTATTGTAAATGGTGGTATTGTTGCTTTTAGTAGATATTCATTACATGTCAATATTTTGTGTTTATGTGTTATTATTATTGCAGATATCTTTTCTATTAAGGAGTGTATTAGTGATTCTTGGGGTGTGAGTAATTGGTTTTTGTGTTGTTTATATTATCATTACTGATTTTTTTCCCATTGTTAATTATGGCATAGTGGTTGCTTTTAAATAGTTTTTATTGTATGGCAACATCTGGTTTATCTCTGTGCCATCAACATTATTTCAATTTGTTATCTTCTCTCTGGTGGTGGGCAATAAGCCCTCAGAAAAAGATTAAACAGTATGAAGACCCTCAAATACTGTGCTGAACAGGTTGGAGAGCTATATGCACCAAAACATTATCAAACTCAAGGACTTGTCACAGGGAGACAGAACGTAACTAAGGAGATCTCCACAGTAGTGACAAGAGTTGCTCTATTTTAAGTCGTCTTCAATCTACAGCACAAAAATAATAGAAACACAGCAATGGGACCCCTAACTCCCCAAAGCCTGATGTCATGAACACTGAGGTGTAGAGGAAGCTATAGGCAAAGACCTCATACACCAAATAGTCAAAATGTTTGAAGAGATAAAAGAACATGTAAGCAAATGCAAAAGATATTTAGTGAGCTCAAAGAGGATTTAATTAAATAGAAAAAGAAACTTATCAATTTAATGTTCACTGAGCTTAAGAAACAAATTGAGTGAAGTAAAACAATGTAAGACATGAATGAAAACTTCACAAGAGAATTAGAAAATATGAAAAGAAATCAAGCAGAGGTGATATGAAAAATTAAGTTGAAAGCTTGGGTAGCAGACTTGAACAAAGTGAGGAGAGAGTGTCAGAAATAGAAGACAGGGTGGATATATATAGTAAATCGTTATCTCAATGATAACCTAAAAATGCCAGTACTATGCAAACTGGTTCCAGTAGCTGCTAGATGTCTCAAAAATGACATACTCAGGATTAAAGGAATAAAGGAAAAATCAGAAGACAACTCAGAAAGTGTAAAAATTTATTCATTGACATCATAGCAAAAATTTTCCAAAATGAGGGAAAGAATTTAGCACTCAAGGACAAGAGGTATATAGGACTCCAAATAAATATGCCCAGAAAAGAATCACTCCATGACACATCATAGTCAAGATTTCAGATATTTAACACAAGGAAAGAATACTAAAAGCTGTTAGAGAAAAAAAACCTACAAAAGTAGGTCCGTCAGAGTAACTGCAGATTTCTCAGGACAAACTCAGAAGACCAGAAGAGTTCAGAGTGAAGTTTTTCAGACCTTAGAAGAAATAAAACTTGTCAGACTTTCATCCTGAAAAATTAGCCTTCAAAACTGATGGAGTAAAGACTTCCACAACAAAGTAATCCTAAAGAAATAAAAGATCACTAAGCCAGAGTTGCAGAAAATACTCAAGAGAATTGTAGACAAAGGCAGGTAATTCACCAGCACAAAAAGAGCCTAAAGAAAAGAATGTGACTAGGTGGATAGTTAAACAAAAATAAATGAACCAGCACTGGAAAAATAATACAGTGATAGGATTCAATAAACACCTTACAATAATAACTCAATGCCAATGTTCTCAACTCCCCAGTCAAAAGGCAGATTGGATCAAAAACCAAAATACAACCATATATTGCGTATATGGATGAACTGTATATTGTGTATTTGGACGAAGACCCGTTTCATCCAGAAGGAAGTACATGGACTGAAAGTGAGAGGAGGAAAATGATACTGCAGGCAGAGCCTGAAAACAAGCAGCAGTAGCTATCTTCTTTTCAGACACAGCAGACTCCAAGCCAAAACTGGTCAAAAGAGGCAAAGATGGTCATTATATACAGGTAAAGGGAACGCTTCAACAGGAAGAGGTAACAATGATAAATATTTTGGCACTGAATGTTGGCACACCCCACTTCATAAAACAAAAACTCCTGGATTTAAAAGGGTAGAGAAACACTAATACAATCTTAGTGTGAAGGAGTTTAATGCCTCACTCTCAAAATTTGGTAAAAAAAAAAAAAAAAATCAAACATCATAATTAAGTCTATTTGTTCAAAGGTATGATTTAACAGGTTTTTAGAGTGTTTCACCCAACAAAAACAGAATACACCTTTTTCTCAAAAGCACATGACACTTTTTCCAAAATGGACCATATCTTAGGCCATAAAGCATGCTTAAATAAATACAAAAAATTTCAACTATTCCCTGAATGCTATCAGATAGTGGAATGAAGCTAGAAATCAACAGTGAAAGAAGCCACGAAAACTATGAAAACACAGAGATTAAATAATGTGTTAGTGAATAAATACATGGAACACAGAAAAAAATCCTGAAAGAAATAAAATTCCTAGAATCAAATGACAATTAAAGTACAACATACCAAAACCTATGAGATACATTGAAAGAGTTGTAACAAGGAAGTTTAAAACTGTAAATGCACATAAAAAAAAAATAGAATACTAAATAAATAACATGCTAATACAGCCTGAATCCCTAGAAAGGCAAGAATGATCAAAATATGAAATTGACAGAAGGAAAGAAATTATAAAGATTAGAGCAGAAGTTCATGAAAATTCATCTATAAAAACAATACAAAGGGTCAATGAATCAGAGTTGGTTCTTTGAAAGGATGAGAAGGGGTTCTGGGGACAGGGGAGGAGAAGGGGAAGTAAAGGATCAAGATGAAGCTGGGCATGGTGGTGTACTCCCAGTGCTCAGGAGGCTGAGGCAGGAGGATTGCCATGAGTTTGAGGCCAGCCTGGGTTACAAAGTGAGTTCAGGGTCAGCCTGAACTTCACAGTGAAACCCTGTCTCAAAACAAACAAACAAAAAATAACCAAAAAAAGTGTGATATGTATATGTACCAATCCCCATCGTATGAATGTATTTACTATGTATCACAAACATACACTAATAAAATAGAGAAATATATATATTTAGCCTAAATACCTAGATTAATATCCTCATTTTATCCTGTATGTATTTGCTCTATTTATGTATATGTAGATACAAACCCACTGTTATTTCTGCACTGTTTAAAGGTCAGTTGCTTAGATGATGGCTCTTAATACCTGAATCCTTAAGTATGTATTTCCCGAGAATAAGTTGTTCTCTTAAATTATACAGGACTGTTATCAACTTTAGTATAGAAAACACTAATCTAATTCTTTAATATACTGTGTATTCCACTTTTGTCAGTTAATTCAGTGTCCCTATAGCATTTTTGCCCCTTTAGTACAGAATCCAATCTAAGTTCTGGTATTGCATTTAGTTGTCTTCTTTAATTTGGAACATTTCTGTAGCTTGTCTCTGCCTTTTATGACATTAACGTTTTTTGAAGAATAACATGTGTACTCCCTCCCTTTTGGATAGATTTTTCTCAGTTTGCATTTACCTAGTGTTTCCTTGAAATTGGTCTTCAATTACGCCTTTTTTAGTTGGAAACTACAGAGATGGCGAGTCATTCGTAGGGTGTTTACCTACAGCTCTCTGCCAAGGTACTATTGTATTTTTCCTCTATGAAAGTATTTTGTTTCCCTTTTATGACGAGATACTTTAAGATTGTTGGGGCTATCCTGAATAAACAGACTCTGGTCCAAAATTGGGTTTGGATATTGAAATTGATTATGCTACACACATATGAGAAAAGTATGAAAAAGGATACTACTCACATGGAAAACTTTTTGAGGGGAAAGCAGTGGATGCTCCCAGGCTGGCCCAGGTTGGCTCGAAAAGGAATAGGGAAAGGAAGTTAGAGGTGGGTTGGACATTTTATTAGAGGATTGATCTGGGTTAGATTTCAAGCTCTTCCTAGTGCCGAAGAAGAGAATACTTGGGCTTCCTTCACAGCTGCCCAGATGTGCGGCAGAAAGGAAATGGCGAAGGAGAGGTCAGGCTGAAAGCCTATCAAGAGTCAAACATCCACCAATCAGTCAGATTCTTTATCACAAAAATCATCTGGGCATCGCTGTCAGTATAATGTCTCTCTTAATGATTTTTGCATGATTCGGTCTACTACGATGCTTTTTCAAATCTGGAATCCTCCCACACTTACACACAGCCCTTTGTATTTCATCCCAAATAAGAGCCCTTCCTCTTGAGCCTGTGCTTTCTTACAACTGAATGTTAATGTAAGAAATAAAAGTTTACAATGAAAGTTTAATTAAAGTAGACCATCCTAGTTATTTTTCCAGTCACCTGAAAACTTACCAATGCTCTAAAAGTTTAAAAGTTTAATTAAAATAGGCAACACTACAGTTACGTTCCAGTCACCTGACAATTTACCAATGCTTTACGTCAAGATTTGTGTTCACTGTACTCCTCTAAAGTTTCTGACTTCCTTTTGAGTTTGCTTTTCCTTAATGGTCATTTGGCTATGGGTAGATTACCTTTGTCTTCAGAAGCCTAAAAATTATTTTGTTCCAGACTTTGAACGATTGACTGGGTACATTTGTTGGTTACCTGCTTTTCCTCAGCACTGCTAGGACTGGACATCCGTTATGGTTGATCAAAAGTCCATTTTCAATTTACGCTCTTTTGAAGATCGCTGGTCTCTGATCCAAGATAATCTCTGAAGGTTTTGCTGTTTTGTTTTTGCCTGTCTTCACAGTGATAAGTCTATATATGGATTTATTTTATTTGTCCTGCTTGATACCGACAGTTTTGTTTTCATCTGAAATCTGTGATTTTCTATTATTCTTCAAAAATTTCAGCCATTTTTCCTTCACACATTGATTTTTTTTTCCCCACCTATCTTGCCTCATTCTTTGTTCTTTTAGGACTTCTATCCCATACCCGTTAGGTCTCTCAGCCTGTCCTCTATGTCTCTTAATTGTCCTTTTCTATTGTACCCTTCCCAAAGTTCAATTTTTCACTGTGTGTGTTGGCAATGTTTGGGGTAAAATGATATTTATAGTATATTTTTTTTGTGTGTGTATTTTTTTTCGTCAATGACCCATTGAAAATTTCATCTATACTTTTTAATTAACAAAACTTCCAGGGCAAGAAGTTTCATAATAGCTCTCTTTTTACTGCCCTCTTAATACATTTTCTTCTCAAGCCTCCATACTTGGCATGGGTTGTATATTTCTTAAAAATATACTGAGTATCAAATATTGTTTTGGAGGAAGAAAAATATCTGTTTGAGTCTCATTTTTCCCCATAGAATATTTCTTTTCTCTCTCATTTGAAATATGTAGTCACAAATTTCATTGTTTCATGTTCATTTAAATGTCAAATTCAGTGATTTATATTGTAACAGCAAACAGAAACACCGAAAGGACACCCAAGATTTGGAGGCAGATTTATTTATGTAGATGGGCATTGATTGGGATCATTGGGATCAGGGCCTCATCTCTGGTAGTCTAGGGCTTACATGGGTTAAGCAAGCAGGAAATGTAGAGGCAGAATAGCTTGTCAGTTGGGTATTGGTTTATACAATCTGCATCATAGTGATCAGCTATACATCACAGTGACCAGCCATTTCTTTTTCTTTTTCTTTTTTTTTGGTGGGGGGATACCAGGAATCAACTCAGGACCTTGTGCTTCCCAGGCAGGCACTGTGCCCCTGAGCTATATTCCTGGCCCAGACCAGCCCTTTCTAAGAGGCATAAGTAACCAGAACTGGAACAGGAACTATTACCTGGGCAGCTAACAAACTGAAGTATAGTGGCTGGGGGGACCATTTTCTGTTACAATATGGCGCCTACTTTGAGGTTTAGATTAATTAGAATTTCAAGTCCAGTAAGGTTAATGAGTTGAGTTCTGAGTTTAAGTCTGTACTGATATCTGACACCGTCCAAGACAGTCTCCATTTTAGCTACTGCTGAAAACATTGAACCACTGGATATTAATAAAGAAGTACAAATAATTCTTTCACATATAATGAACCCAGGTCACGTGGTGTATAGTGTAAGGAATACATGTAACAGACATTTAGATTTGCTATGTGAGAACAAGTGTTGAACTTTTTGAATATGAATGACTATTTCAATTACTCAGACTGTCAAAGTTTTATATAAATTCTATGTATAACAATGTTTTTATTTAATTAAGTGTTATGTCTTAACTAATTCTATATCCCTCTTCCATATAAATTATTTATTTTTTTATAGGCACAGTCTATTGATGGTTTGTCAAGTCAGTCAAGATCAAACTATGCCATCCTAACTGTAAGTGACAAATACTTGCCTAGAATTTGTGGAAGAATCACCGAATCTAAAATATTATTTGGGTCAGGGTTTTTTTTAAAGAAAGGAGAAATTTAAGAATATTACAAAAGATATCCTCTTCAATCTCCTTTTTCAGAGTACTGTAGTTTTCAGTATAGAGGTCTTTTACATCCTTCGTGAGGTTGATTCCTAGGTATTTCATTTTTTTGGATGTTATTGTGAAAGGTATTGTTTCCCTAATTTCTCTTTCAGTAAGTTTGTTATTTGTGTACAGGAAGGCTATTGACTTTTGAGTATTGACTTTGTATCCAGCTACACTACTGAATTTGCTTATCAAATCTAGCAGTTTTTTAGTGTATATATATATATATAAGATGGTTAAGATAGATACACTACGATTTTTACTTAGTTCATTGAAGAGTAAGGTTTGTGCCAATAATGTTTGGATAATTAAATGCTAATATCTGGTGTCCTGAATAACTAACTTAAAGATAGTAATACGCAATGTATTAACCATTGTTACCCTCCTATTATGTTGTTTTGAAAATTTGTTCTTCTTTTGATTTGTTTTGTTTTTTCTTCTCTTTAAAATAAAATTAAAAAAAAAAAAAAAGAATATTACAAAAGAGAAATGCATTCCCTGCCTTTCCCCCACCCTCTCGTGCCCATTTTAAATCCAGTATTCCTTCCCAATTTGAGTTGTTTAGCAGTCTGTTATAAAACTCAGATCTTTAGTCTGTTCCCTTGAAAGGTGTTCTTTTTTTAAACCTGCATTCAAGTCGCACCTGGCTTTGTTTACTCAGTTATTCCTGTTGATGCTTGCCTAGGCTGGTAGCACTTCCCCAAGTGGTGAGGATGGTTTTTTTGGGGCCAGCTGAAGTCACAGTGGGAACACAGAGGGCTCTGAAAGCCAGGCTCAGTGGCAGGTGAAAATGTGACTGCGAGAGGTGTGACAGCAATTCTGAAGCATCTTCTCCCCCCCCAAGTGACCATGTGCACCTGCTCTCCCTCTCCACGTGTTTACATTTCCTCAGAATATTGCTGTTAAAAAATGATACTATGGGCTCTGTCATACTGAATTTAATTTCAGAAGTGGCTGGGCAAGGATAACAATGGTGATAAATGCTGTTTTTTTCAATAGAGTCACAGGATTTTCTGTTAGAAGGTGTAAAAGTGGTTCAGTGTTTGCCCTGGGGAAAGCTAATCAGAATCAGGTTGAATTGTGGAGAATCATAGAAGCCTCTCGATTCTCACCTCTCTCTCTTCAAGCTTAGACTGATGAAGAATTCTCTTTGCTCCAGGGCCTGAAAGTCCTTATGAGGACTGTTTGTTTTCATTATTGCCCCATGTAATATCAGAGAAAGGAACTATTGAAGCCTTTGAGTTTCTTCTATGGGGAGACCCCTGAGATACAGGATATAAGTAAGAAAATAAGTGCAGCAAATATCTTCCCCAATGTAACTATTAATAGTAATCATTATGATATGCTTGATAATAACTGTCATTTGAAGTAAATATTTCCAAGCTCTTGGCCAAGAAATGTGCCCACACAATTGTTGAAACATCAGTGGAAACTTCTGAAGTTGTTATCATCATGATCAGCATTTTTCAGCTGAGAAAAATGACTCTCCACCGGTTAAGTAGTTGCCTGATGATGTATTGCAAGTTAATGCCATGCCTGCTAGTCGTCCTATTGTTTTCTGACTCTGTGCTTGGCTTTATTCACAAGCATTCACTTGATATTCTTTCCACAGTATAGTGAACGGACTTAAGACTTTTGATGTGTGGATGTCATAAAATACGGATAAGGATATGTCTTATTTTATAAAACTTTGGGATCACCTGAAGGCCCCTGGAATTGACTTACTTGTCATACAATATCAGAACTCAAGACATACAGATATAAGTAAAAGTCAGTGCCGGTTTTTAAGAAACTTATAGTCTTGTAAAGGGAAAAGACACTGACCAAGCAGCTACCAACATGATTATGTGATTATCATTGCTATAAGTATTCTGAGAAAATAAAGTGAGCTGAAAATGGTTTCTCTAACAAATCTTGTCAGTATGTTTTTTGTGCTGCTTCTGTTGCTGTTCTTGTAGACTTTGCCTCTCATTTTAGAGACAAAAATATACTTCATTTTCTTTTGTACCATTAGGAAAAAGAGATGTAACCAGTAATAGCCTGGTACAGCTGAGAATTCTATAGATGTGCTTTTGGGAAATGTTTTACATCCTAATGAGGACATATATGGAGGGACTGTGAAACCCAGGGGTCCTCCTTGTTTGCTTGCTACTGCTGGTTATCTCAGTGACCTAAGAAGAAAAGAGAAAGGTGCAAAATACCTAGACACCTGAGGAGACTTGAATTAACCCTGTACTCTATCTTCAGATGCCTTGTTATGTGAAGATATACATTTGCCTTTGTTTAAGCTATTTAAATTACTTTTCTCTTGCTTGCACCTGAAAACATCCTAAATAATAATGAGGCTCCTTGAGGAAGAAGCTCAGTTCTGCTATATAAACAGTAAGTAGTTGCTAAACAAAGAAGCCATAGAGAGAGTTCCAGGCAAAGGGACTGGGAGAATGTAAGACTGCAACATTGGATGTTTTTGGCGTATATGTAAAATGGAACTTTGAACAGCATGGAACAGGGTTTAAAAGTGAAAGGGAAAGTAGAGCGTGATAACTCTGGAAATGCAAGCAGATGCCTGACCCTGCAAGGATTGGAGGCCCTGATAAGGGGATTGAATTTGATCCTAGGAGTAGGGTGCATTAAAAAATATTTTCAGGGGCCGGTGAGATGGCTCAGCGACATAAGTGCCTGCCTGGAAAGCGCAAGGTCCTGAGTTTGACTCCCAGTGCCCACATACGAAGCAAGGGCCGGTGATATCACTCAGCAGCACAGGTGCCTGCTGGCACACAAGGTCCTGAGTTCGATCCCTGGTACCCACAAAAAAACACAATTTTCCATAGGACCATGATCTAATCAGATCTTCACAATGGCTTGGATCAAACTGAAGCATTGGTAAATATGGAAGAGTAAGCAGGGATGACCAGAGAGCAAAAAATGAAGAAGAGAATGATTTGCAATGTGGCTTCTCCATGAAGCAGGAGTTCAAGCCATGACCTGTATGTGATGTCAGGGTTTAGAACAACTATGTCATATTGAAGTGGGGCTGGGGGTTTGCAACACAGCTTGTGGACTTGGTCTTCTTTCTACTTCACAGGCACAGCTGTGTGACCACTCAGAGCACTGATCCAGTGTAGTGATTTTTTCTCTGATACTTCCTCAAGCCCTGCTTTGAGAAAATGTGGTGACTTGAGGCATGGAGAGGCCATATGGTTTATATGAGCCCAGACTCTCAAGTGACTTAGAGACACATCTGCCCTGCAGCCCTGGTGTCTCAGCTCCGTTAAGTGACCTTTCCAACTGGCCATGTTTCCTAAAAATACATTTTAGAAGATCTACAGATTTGAGTAGAATCATCCAGAATGGAATGTTTTTAGTTCATAAAAATGTGACTTTCTATATTATAGTCTAATGAACTGTTAGGACACCCATTTTTTTCTCTCTTGGGATTGCTCCTGCTGAGCAGAGAGCAAAACATGGAATGTGAGATGGGGATCCTCAAAGTGATGGGGGAAGGAAGCTGACATCTCTCCCCATCCAAGTCTAGGCAGGCAAAGTGCATGTTAGAAAGTAGACAGCAGTGGAAGAACATGTATCCTTAAAGGGATAACTGATACTCAGCAGCCAATAGTATCTAATTGGGAGCATGGGTAGCATGGGTACCAGATGTGACTATGAAAATGTGGGTGCTGGGCTGCCAGATTATCCCATTTTCCAAGAGAATATGGAAAAGTTGACTTTGTAAATATTTACTTACATTTTTTTAAAACACTTAGTAGACCATTATTACAAAATGTTTCAAGTTTTTGCTTCTCAGGAAGAGTCATTTTTAAATTTTTAAAAATCACACACCTTTTTGTGGAAAAGTCTTTGTATATCACACACAAAAGTTACCATAATCATATAAATTCTTAAACATATATAGAGTCTGGAAGAAAAGTAAAAATTTTAATAGTTTCTTGGGGCTGCCATAACAAATTATTGCAGGTATAGTGATTTAAAACTTAGAAATTTATTTTTTCCACACTTCTAGAGCCTGAAGACCAAAATCAATTCCAGTGGGCCATGTCAAGATGTTTTCAAGGCCATGTTCCCTGCAGAGGATCTAGGGGAGAATCTGGCTCTTAACTCTTAGAACTTCTGGTGTTGTGGGCATGCCTTGGCTTGTGGCTACATCACACTTATCTTCAAAGTCAGCATGTTCAAGTTTCTCCTTGTTCCATGCTTTCATCTCCTTCTCCTCTGTCTATGAAGTCTGTTTTCTTTCCTCTATAAAGATATATGTGATTGAATTTAGAGTCTCTTTTATTTGATCTCAGCAAAGGAAAAACTATGTGACACAAACAATTTAAAGGAAGACAAGATGATTTATGGGTCAAGGTTTACAGAGAACTTAATCGATGGTTGGTTGGCTTCAAGGCAGAATTAGCATGGCAGAAAGGCATGGCAGAGGAGGAATCCACTGAAAATCATACTGCTCCCATTGTCTAATAACCTTTTAAATGCATGGCACTCTGGGTGAGGGCATTTTATTTATTTATTTTTTTTTTGTGGGTACTGGGGGGTCGACCTCAGGACCTCGCGTGCCAACAGGCACCCGTGCCGCTGAGCGATATCACCGGCCCGTTTTTCATATGTGGGATCTGGGAGTCGAACTCGGGCCCTCGCACTTGCAAGGCAGGCGCTTACGCCGCTGAGCCATCTCACTGGCCCTGGGTGAGGGCATTTTAGATCTAAACAATAACATTCCTCCCCAGACTCCCAAAAGGCTCATGTCCATCTCTTAAAAATTCCAGCATTTCTGAAAAACTCGAGTCCAAAGTCTCTGCAGAGATTTTTGGCAAACTCTTAGTTCTGAGCCTCTTTAAAAATCAAAAATAAAATTAAATGCTTGCAATGTACAATGGTACAGGGAAAACAGTTCTATTTTAAAAGGCAGAAAAAGGGGATTGAAAGGAATGGGAACAAAGCAAGACTGAAACCCCTCATGGCAAACATTAAATCTTGTACCTCCATATCTAGCATCCAGGGCAAGTTATGGTGAGATGTGAGCTCCAAAGAGCTGGGGCATCCCTACCCCCACAGCACTTATGGTCACAGCTCATGTGGCTTCTCTCTTGGACTGGTTCTGTTCATAGCCAATAGCATTCCTCAGCAGATGTTCTACATTCCTGTCATCTCCAACTTTCTGAGTTCTCCACTGCACTTTATGCTTCACTCTCACAGCTTCATACACTTCTCTTCTAGGTATCCCAGTGAAATTTGGGTAGAAAACTCCCTGACGCCACAACTCTTGTGTTCAGAATGCCTAGAACATCTTACATCAGATGGATGATAAAAGTCAGCCGCCATTGGGAGCATTAGCATGGCCCCCTTGTTTCATTGTCGCAGAGGCCTCTGAGTGGCTAGATGGCTGAACTCTGGGAAATGAATACTAGCGAACCAATTTCCCTAGTTGTCCCTTCTCAAGCAAGGGACCCAGGGAATCTCATTTCATATGAAATGTTTACACTTTTGCATGTTTGAGTCTGTGATGGACTGGGTGTTGATTTCTGAGATATCTTCAAACTGTCTTTTCTATTGTAATGTAAAGCCCTCGGCTGCTTCTAAATGCAAGCCTTTTCAGTAATCATGCTCTTCTTGGTCCCAACTTCACAGATGCTTCATTTCTGATGAAACTGCCTTTAAAATTACTTAGCTCTGCTTTTTTCTTTTGAATCTCACTGTAGATCTGTCTAAAAAGTATAGAGCGATACCCACACCATAGCTTAAACATTGCCTTGAAATCCCCTTTGCCAGATCAATTAACCAACTATCCTTAACATTAGACTTAACACAAAGACTAGCAAAATGTCTCAGAGCCTCAAAATGAAGACAAATTTTCTACCTGAATATAACACACATGATCTCTAATCCAACCACCAATGGTGAACTTTCTCCCAACTGAAACCTCTCAAGCCTCGCCTTTACTGCCCATATTCCTATCATTCTGTTATTCTGAGCTCTGACCAGAATCCCCCATGAAGCTGTTTATCCTAAGGCTTTTCTAGTCTATTCTCCAAATTTTTCTAAACTCCTGCAAAAATGTTCCAAAGACTTCTAAATCACATGGTTAGGTACAATCACTGCAACAGCCCCATTCCTGGTACCAATTTTTTGTAATAGTAAGCTTTCCTGTGGCTGGGACCAAACATCTGTCACCCACAAGTTAGAGGAAGAGAGGTTGATTTTTGCCTCACAGTAGTCAAGGGACTCAGTCCATGTTGGTTGACTACAAGGCAGAAACAGCATAGTTGGAAGACATGGAGGTATGCTGCTCACTCCATGGCAGCCAAGAAGCAGAAAGGGAGGAACCAAGGACAAGAATACATCCTTTCAGGTTATCCCTTAAGTGACCCACCAGCCTCTATCTCCTAACACCACATTTAGCTACTGAACTCTTCAATGGATGAGTATAATGCCCCCATGATCCACTCAGCTTCTAAACACATGCAACTTTGGTGGGGGGGGTTATATTTTAGATCTAAACCATAACAACCCAGTCCAATAATCCAGGATAATTTCCCTATCTCATGATCCTTAATTTAGTCACATTTGCAAAGAAATATTTTACATATAAAGTAACATTTACAGGTTCTACAAACTAGGAAATGCATATACTTTGGGAGCCATTTTTTACTACAGAACAATTTGGTATCTCCTATTTATTGAGGTTTATACTTTCATCACACAATAATTTATGTAACAATCACAGGCAGCCCTTTGTATCCAGGTTTCCCACACCCATGGATTCAATTGTGGATCTGGAAAGCTAAGGCAGGAGTATTACAAGTTCAATCCCAGCCTGGGTAACTTAGTGACTTAACTAAACCTTGTCTTAAAATAACAACAACAACAACAAAAGAATCTTCTATGTCTTTGTGTCTGATTTATTTCACTGATTACTATGGACTCAGGGTGCATCCATTTTCATACAAATGACTCAAATATATCATTTTTTAAAAATGAGTGTTACTCCATTGTGTATAAATGCCACATTTTCTTTAGCCATTCATTTGTTGATGAGCATATAGGCCACTTCCAAAATTTAGTTATAACAAATTGTGCTGCTATGAACACAGGTATGCATGTATTACTGTAATATGATGTCTTTAACTTTTTCAGGGAAATACCACAAAGTGATATAGGTGGGTCAGATGGAATTTCTGTTTAGAGATAGGAAGGAAAGGAAAGGGAAGTAAAAAGTATCAAAATGTGATATGTACATGTACCAATATCCCAAAAAGAATATGTTCATTGTCACAAACATACTAATATTTTTAATTTAAAAAGGGCTGGAGATGTAGCTCATTATGACAGCCCTTGGTTCAATCCCCAGCACTCTCCCAAAAAATCAAGAAAAAATTGTCTGTACTGTACAGATATTTTCTCATCATTCCATAAACAATATAGTATACTGGCTATTTATATGACAATTTCATCCTATTAGAAAATATAAATATACTACCTATTTATATGGCATTTTCATCCTATTAGAAAACACAAGTAATCTGGAATGAATGTATGTGAGAGGATTGCATAGATTACATGCAGATAATTATGCAACCTCCTAATCAGAGCATTCGCGTATTTTGGTATCCAAGAAAGGCATCGTCTCAATCCCTCATGAATACCAAGAGACAATGGTATAAACAAAAGATGATGTTCAGTGTTAGATATCTAGTACTTATGAAGTTGGTGATTATGAGTATAAATTTGTATTTTAAAAGCATTCTTGTTAATTTCAATATATTTTACTGACCTCTT